>JAWZYU010000001.1:92640653-93307653 GCA_038380435.1 Ryuthela nishihirai
AACAGCTGTTCCAGTGAGTCCCCTCCCCCAACCTTCTCTGAGCCTTCGGGGTCCTTGTGACCTGGCCATTTAGCCCATGGTGTTCAAAAAAGTGGCGCTCAGAGGTAAAACAACCCAACCCAAGCTTCCAGAATTGGTGCAGATGTCTGGAGTGGAGTACTTTGAAGGACAGTAAGTTTTGTTGAGGTTAAGTGCAAAGGTTTTTGTTCTGCAGATGCACGTCAAGAACTTTTTTAATGCCCTTTATATATCCTAGTTTTTCTAACTTTATGAGTTGTACTACTGAATTTTTTTTAGGGTGTAGCCCTGTAAAAAATTTAAATTATGCATTAAAATTATGCTTATTTGTGACATTATTTACAGTAAAAACAAGAAATAGTTTAAATTTTAGTGTATATGGAAGTATGTGTGGGGGGGAGAGGGCTATGAATATGAACTTTTTGCTACGCAATTGCCTTTTCTTGTAACAAATACAGTTAATGAAAACACTAGATCTGATTGAATGTAAACTAAGAATATTCCTAGTTTGTTGTTATTGTATTTCAGTGCATGCACATTTGTGTGAATCACCATAGTAGAGAATGTTAAGATTCTAACAGTGTCCGTAATGGATAAATTCACATTGTATATTAAAACTGATTATGTAGCATTGATACACAAATAAATTCTGATTGTCTACATTACGGGGCAAATAATTATTACAAAATGAATAGAAAATGATACGTTTTTGAGATAAGACGAATAATGAATACTAAATTTCAAATTCACTTATTATTTTTTATGATCACTTTTGGTGGGGCAGTGCCACAGATGGCCTAATGAACCGACAATTACAGTAATGTTTTTGTCATCAATTATAAATATTGCTACAATATTGGCATTTTGTTAATTTTTATAGGTCATGAATGGTTCTTAATATATATATATAATATTTAATGACATTAGTAATAGAAAAACTTGGCATCTATATAAATCATGTACATTAGTTCTAAACTTTTAAATGACAGGGTAAGTGTTTTAGTTTGTTATGATACTTACTTTTTGAAATCTGAAATGAATTAAACATGAATTCACACATTATCTTATCTGGAAATATGGTTAATATGTAAAGAGACATGATGTGAACTCTTTGCAATTGTTTGAAAGACCACAAAGATCATACAAGAATTCCTTACCATCACCCAGAAATTCTTGCCACACAAAAAAATAAGCCTTTAATTAAAATTGAAACAAGTGAAATTGTTTGCAATACTGACCTTTAATCGTTCTTTAACTTTCCTTTTTTGAGCTTTAGGAATCTCTAATTTAGTATATAACTCTAACTTCTCAACTCCAGGCCATGCTTCAGGAGTTATGCAACCACAAAGTTGGCTAATCAGAGTTATTTGGTGTTGTTCTGTGCTGCCCTATAATAGCAGGTAACATTGAACTCTATAAAAAGTTACAATAAAACAGGTAAAAATATACTAATAAAGTTACTAATATTCAGATCACCTAAATATACCACTAAACCAAAACACAGGAAGCAAAGCATTATATCTTAACTGCTATATTACCATTAGTTTCAAAATTTGAAAGATGTCTAAAGTTTCTTTCCATTTACAAATATCCTTACAGCTATAGATGTACACTAAAAGGCCAAAAGTCATGGGAATAGCAGTTAATGGAAAGCAGTCATGGGAATAGCAGTTAGCATGCTGTACTTGTAACCGATGCATTGGATGTCAACCACAGAATGGTGCTGCAGTAGCCTACAAACCCAACATTCATTTCAGAGTAGTTGTTAATTCAGCATGGTTGCTCGTCGTGAGTTGTCTGACTTTGAACGTGGCTTGATCATCGGTGCCAGAAGGATGGGTCATGCAATATCGGGATTGTGCAGGAATTCGGTTTTCCCAGGTCTACGGTGTCAAGAGTTTATCTTCAGTATTCTATTAATGGCATTTCCACACATGTAAACCAGTGAATGGGACAGCCACATGCAATTGATGAATGGAACACACATCGGATATCACAAATGGTAACGACTAACAGATGGGTTACAGTGCATGAAATCACTGCCAATTTGAATACGGGCTGAACACAAACTGTTTCTGAAAGGACTGTCTGTCGCCACCTGTGTAATCCAGCGGATTTGACAGCCAAAGACCCACTCATGTCCCATTACTTACATGTCGTCAAAGAGCTCAACGACTGGGCCCGAAGACATGGAAATTGAATAGTAGAACAGTGGCATCGGTAGCATGGTCTGATAAATAAGGTTCCAGTTATTTCACACTGACAGGCGTGTTAGAGGGTGGCGCAAGCCCCGTGAAACCATGGACCCTTTCTGCAAGGTCAGACTGGAGGCATCTTTGTGATGGTGTGGGGCATGTTCACGTGGTCTACATTGGGCTCTCTCGTCCATTTGGAGCAATCACTGACAAGTATGAGATATGTGGACATTCTTGCAGATCACCTGCACCCCTTCACGACTCTTGAGCATCCTGATGGTGAAGGGGTATTCCAACAAGATAATGCAATGTGTCACCAGTCTTTGGCAGCTAGGAGGTGGATCAAGGAACACTCCACGGACTTTACCGCCATGAATTGGCTCCCAAGGTCCCCCGATATGAACCCCTTGGAGCATCTGTAGGACACAATGGAAACAAGTTTCCGATCCATGAACTCAGCACCATCCAATGCAACACAATTATGGTCTACACCGCAGAATGTGTGGGCTGCCATCCCTGCAACTCATTGACTCCATTCCTCTATGTGTGTGGCAGCACTGCTGAGGGTCGAGGAGGACCAACCTGTTATTAGGCACGTATCCCATGACTTTTGGTTTCTCAGTGTAATTTCAAACATATTTTAAATCTTAATGTGCACAAGACAGATACCCAGGATAAAACATTCCTGTCCCATGGTGTGGGAAGCTTGCAGTCAGGATGAATTAATTGGTAAACTATTTATTTTCAGTTTATTGTCCTAATTATTAGGTGAAATGCTGTATTAGGCTTTTGTTTTTTTATATCTTGCTAGTTAGTGTTCGGCTGACCTTTGTTCAAATTTTCTACATGTTTCACCTATATATATTTTTTTCCTTCCAGTTTATTTTCAGGGTCATGTACAGTCTCTCCCATTTGTTTAACTTTATCTCTATTGTTTATCACTAATCTTTTAATGTTGTTTGTTACAGTATAAGGTACTATAATTTGCATTTTGAAAGAGCATTTTTTAAAGTTTGCAACACTTTTGGGATGTATGGGAAACTATGGGTATTTTGTTGTGTTGTTTTTGGAGCTGGGGTGTGTGTGTGTTGCAATTCCTGTTTTACCTTACATTTTACAGTTTTCAGAATTCTTTCCACAAGTTTTGCAGAATGTCCTTCTGATTTCATTAATTCATATATAAATTTTATTTCCTTCTGTAAAATGGTACTATTAGAAGTGTAATTGATATCCTCTCACAAAATGTTAATTGCAGATTTTTTATAATTTACAGGATGTGGTGATGCCTGTGGGATGATAATGGTGGTGAATATTGGTTTACAATATACTATTGTTGTATATATTAATTTTTTTCTAGTTATTAGCATATCAAGTAAAGGAAATTGCTAATTTATTTCTGATTCATATGTAAATTTAACAGTGGACATTATTAAAAGTAGAATACAAGATTAAAATCATCTTTAAACACTGGTATAAATTTATGTATGATTAGAAAAATTATCTTATTAATAAAAGCACAATACAGGAGTCAAGATGAAGTCAATTCTATAAAGTCCAATTTAATGTAGTTGTTGATACACTTACAGTTCCAAGTAGTAAGAAATGAATGGTAACTTCTAGATGAACTAACTTGATGATATTATTCTGGAGCAACAGAGAATAACTTCTTGGCAATATTACACACAATGTTAAATGTCAAGAAATTGTATAAAGCACACTATGCTTTACATATATATATATGTATAAATGTTTTATACAATTTCTTTTTAATATTATGCACAATGTTGCCATGAAATTATTCTCCATTGCTCCAGAATAATATCAAGTTTGTTCATCTAGAAGTTACCATTCATTTCCTACTGCTTGGACTGTAAGTGTATCTACAACTACATTAAATTGGACTTTGCAGAACTGACTTCATCTTGGCTCTTCTATTGTGCTTTTATTAACAAGATAATTTTTCAGAACGTACATAAATTTATACGTGTTTAAAGGTTATTTTAATCTTGTATTCTACAACTTGCACACTGAAATAATTGAACTATTATATCCATTAAAAGTTGCTTTCAAAATTTTTAATCATCTACAGCCTTATTAATGCTTTATCCTCTTCATGTCTCATAACAACTTTAGCGATTATTTCAAAGAGGTGTGATATCATTGGGACCCCATCCCCACGGATCTACAGCCATCTGTTAACAGCAAACCAGTTACAATATATGGAAAACATAATGATTAACACACAAATAAAGCATTTGTAACAGTGAAATATCACCCCTTCCATTGTAGTGACAAAAATTAACACCAGGGAAACCTCTCATAAATACATTATCACTGAGTAACTTAGCAGATGAAGCTCAGCAAAGGTCCTGAGTAAAATGTGTCACAAAATGTTTTTTTTTTTAATTCTAGTTTTTTAATGTTGCCTTGGTTAAGTGAAAATGTTTATTTGAGCAAATCATACAATTACTTTGCATGAAGGATAGTGATATAAATCACTCAGTTTGTGTGAAACAAAATTTAAAATCCAGCAAAGTGTACTACCACATATCAGCCACGTGGAGAATATCATCAGCACAGTGGAAGTCAACTTATAAGCCAGTACATCCCACAAATTTAAAAGAACTGGTATGGAATTGCAACTACAACTGCTGATAAATATCAATTTGCAACAACAACCAACTTGTCAAAACCAATAACTGTGGATAACTGGCAACAGCAACTAGCCTGTTTGAGCCTTTGGACATTCAGCATAATGGTGGTAATATCATTTATAACCCCATCTTTAAACTTAACCCTTCCAGTGTCCACTGGAAGGGTTATCTGCTGTATATGTTTGGAGAATCTGAATTGAGAGGCCAAGGATGCATATATACGTTTTTAGCACAACAAAAAAATCGATTTTTTAAAAATAAAAATTTCCATTGTAATTTTTTATAGCTTATCAAAATATATAATTCAAGTTTCAAAAATCTAATTTCAATTTCTTAGAAGCACTAAAAGGTATTGCCGATTTGCTTGTTAATGATCTTATTTGCTGAAGCAACCTTCTGATTTAAGTTCACATGTTTCATTTGAACTATTATCAACAAATTTTTCTTTAAATTTTCGAAAATCTCCTTAAATTAACAAAAAAACTGCTATTTTGAAAAATGATAGATTTTGGAAGTAATTACAAAATATGTAACACAATTTTTTTCCGTTTCACATTCTTTTCTGTCATAAACCTATTTCAGTATTCCCCAGTTATTTTTATCATTTTTCCCAGCATCCTTCAAATCAAAACTGAATGTAAACACATCCTTCTTAGAAATTCTGGTTGCAGCTGCATTTAATTAGTTATGCTTCACTGAGGCAAACAAGACACAAATGGCTGACACATGCTATCTCCGTTCCGTGTGCTATAAGTGTTTTTTACAGTTTTGGTCCACCATATTGGACACTCTTTGTAAAGTTAGTATTTTTTTTATATTTAAACCTTAGTTTTCATTTCAGTAGTTTATTTTTGGAAATTAGCAATCTTTTGGCCGATCAATAAGTTTTGATTTTTTTATAATTATGTTATATCGTGTGGCCGGCCTAAAACTTGTTGCTGTGGATATTTTAACATCACATTAGGCTATATGTAATTTTTTATTATTTATTAATTTTCCAGTAAAATTTTAATATATTACCATTTTCTGAAAATAAATGAGGTCTTGGATACAAAAGCAAATTCATTTCTGTATATTTACTTCCGTTGGTTAGTGTTCTTCAATCGTCTGATTTGTCGATCTTTCTGAGTTATGCTACATCGGAGGCTGGCTTAAAAGTTGTTGCGGATATTTTATTTAACATCCTATTAGGTTATATGCAATTTCCTTTTATGTCTTGTTTTTTTAACAACAACAAAAAAAAAAAATTGAGCTCGTACCGTTTTCTAAAATTGAATGTCTCAGATATGGAAGCAAAACCAAACTTCCTTGATACAGAAATTGGCCATCATTTGGGAGGGCAATTTCGGGAAGGGCTGGTCCTTGGTGCATAAATCTTTCTGAACTTAGCCAAGATCAGAAAACTTCAATACCTAAAGAAAAAATGCATAATGTTTAGTAAAAAAAGCAGCCAAGGAAGTTTTTTTTTCTATTTCATAACCAGTTCAGAAAATTCCGTGAATGTGAGAAGGCCAAGTCACATTGTATAACACTGGCTGTGTTTAAAATATACAATACTAAAAAGAATCATTAAAAGAAGTGAAAACCATTTCAGGTTGAATATTATATTATTCAGGAGGAAATTTAATTTCGATAAATAAATAATTTAACTATTTTTATTCAGCAGGTTTTCCAAAATAAAGTCTTAATTGTATGGTGTGATCTTTTTTTTTTTCACCAGGCTCATTAAAATCAATATGCTTGCAAATTTGTTTTATATTATTTATTTTCATAAAATTCGTAATCAAATTCTGTTTAATTTGGTATATAACATGGCCTATTTTTGTTTTGTTTTTTAATTCTAAAATTGACTTAGTTTCTTTAAAAATCCTACTAATCATTTTCTCTCTGCATGAACGCGAGGTCATTATATAGAGATTATTCCCTTGATGTCCTCACGCAGGAATTCCAGTACTATAACCTAGATATTCTAGGCTTGCAAGAGACCAGATGGACAGGTAAAGGTGAGATACTTAAAAATAACTTTAAATTTCTCTTTACAGGGAGGGAGGATGGAAAGCATCATCAAGGCATGGGTCTGCTGCTCAGCAGACATGCTAGTGATGCTCTTCTAGGTTATGAGTGCATTAAATGAAAAGTTTCTTAAAGCAAAATTTCAGACAAGCATTAAAGACTTGAATGTTATCTGCTGTTATGCCTCCACCTGAGGATGAGGATAGGTTTTATAGACAACTTCAGGATATTTTGAATTCTGTCAAGAAAGGAGATATTACCCTTTTCTAGGTGACTTCAATGCCGAAGTTGGTACTGACTCCAACCTTTGGGGAGGAGTAATAAGCCCTTTTGGTATTGGTAGCAGCATTGGGCAATGTCTCCTACAGGTAAGTAAACTCAATGGTTTCAGAATAACTAACACTTATTACAAACACTGCGACATACATAAGTACACATGGGTTTCACCTGATGGGCTGCATAAGAATATCATTGATTATATATTAATTAACAGCAAATGGGCTAGTTCTGTTAGGAATACCAGGGCATATAGGGGAGCTGAAATTGGATCTGACCATCACCTTGTTAAAAGTGTCATGCAACTTAAACTCAAAAAGTGTTGTGCAACTTGAACTTAAAAAGTGTTGTGCTAAAGTTAAAAAATTTACTTTTAATACTGAAGCTCTGAAAAACCCAGTGATAGCTAAATCTTACCATGATAGGTTACTTAGTCATTGTGGCAATCATGGTTTGCTTACTACTGAAGTTGAGGAAGAATGGGGCCATTTTAAACAGGCTTTTTTGGAAACTAACAGTACTCTATTAGGAAAAAAGGAACAGAGGAGGCAGAATTATTTGAGTGATAAGGCACGGAAGATAGTTATTACCAGTTCTTAGACTTGCAGTTTGCTGCAATTATCCATATAAATGATAATTATTGCCATATAGAATATTACGTATAATTTTAACACTTTTTTAAAATTACTTATTTGCTATATATATTTCAGCTTATAGGTCAAATAACTGAAAACTGTATCATCTCTCTTAACAATATGATAGATTGATAAATGAATTGAATAAAACTGAGATGTGACTCTGTCAAACTCAAATTACCCAGATATTTTGCGCAATTAAATCTTTAGAAGTGTATTCTGACTCTGATTTATATTTAAATTGCAAACAGACATATAATGATAATACAGCACAATCATATCAAAATTAAATTATTTTAAACAACTGCTGTGCACTTAAAATGTTAACACTTTGACTGTAGCATGAATCATATATGATTCAGACTTAATTTGCACCTGGGGCTGCGTGAATCATCTGTGCTTCACATACAAATTTGTAGTTCAGGGCGATTGAAACACACATGATTCACACTTTCAAAGTTTGTTTTTAAGCAACAAATTTATAAAAATTATATAAATTTATATTGTATAGCAATTTAAGACCAATTTTAGTTGATTTAACAAAAAAAAAAGATGTGGTCCCAGGACTCTAAATGTGCTTTTTGGAACTCTTGGATTTATGAATGCAATGGGTTGTTCATCCTTGTTTTTCATTGTTTTATAACAATGACAAATTATTTGGTAAGAAGCTGATGCACCAAAAGCCAAACTGGTGAAAAAAATTATCACAGATATCTCATTCTGGTGTATTTTGCAATTATTTCTGCCAGAATTTTAAAGTTCTTTCACCATTTCAAGAACAACCCTAATTCCTTGATTTACTTCTCATCCTTTCTTTGGATCTATCTCAGTGTATAGTTGCATATTTCAAAATATGACTTTCTTCACTTTTACCAGAATAAAATTAAATATAATCAAGTGTGTAAAAGTTAATGCTAGTTAATAAGCATTGCATATTATGATATCAGAGCATAAGGATCTGAAAATTATCTAAGTAGGTTTTCTTATACTATGTAAGAACCTAATGGTACATTCAGATACTTTTATCCTTTTAAAATACAGCTTAATAGTGTAATTAAATTTTTGTTACAAAGCCATCCATCCACAGTAAAAATTTTATATCACTTTACCTGCATTATTGGACTACGAGTCCACATTTCTGCCATTATGCAGCCAGCTCCCCACATATCGACAGGTGGTCCATAGTTCCTTTCACCAAGCAATAATTCAGGAGGACGGTACCATAGTGTGACAACTCGATTTGTATAACGATTTGGCTGGCCAGATTTACTTATACTGAATGCTCTAGCTAAGCCAAAATCTGCTAATTTAAGCACACCATTCTTTGTAATAAGGATGTTTGCTGCTTTCATATCTCTGTAAAATAAAATAAAAATATATAACCTGCAATTAAAACACCATTTAATTGATGATAGCAAAGCAAAAGTGCAATTACCTAAGCATCCACTACTGAGAAAAAGATATTTTTTATTATTACAGTTAGGTTTCTATACATATCTTAACACTCCAAACTATACTCATTACATATTTTATGCTTTTAAAGGGACTGCCTAACACAAACATGAATTTGAGGAAAATGTAAATATCAGAAAAATCGAAATTCTACATCTGAATGAAAAAAAAAATCCTTGAATAACTTTTCAGTATTAGTTCATTGCTTTTACTATATGCTCTTAAATTCTAATTGCATAGTTTTTGCATTCCTTTAGAAATTTACACTTTGTTTTCAGTTTTACTGTTTATGGCTATTGTTTCAACTACATAAACCATTTAATTTCTCAGCTCCTCCAGTGTATTTGTGAAATATAGTAGGCTTTTAATTCAGTTCTGCAATTATGAGGTTCTCTTGACTTCAACTTGTCATATAGCATACCACATTTTACTGGAATTCAATCGGAATAAAAATATCTCAGAAGGAGCGTGTCCTTGTTTCTCCTGAGCTATTTATTTTAATACCTCATGGCAACCATAATTCAGATTAAAATTTTGATGTTGAATTTAACATACATGCTAAGGTTTCCAAATCACCCCCATTTCACTTATTCTCCAAATCTTATCTCATTTTACTATCCTGTACCTGACAAAAACAAAATGGCACATGATAGTGGGTTTCAGAAAGAGAGAAATGCTTGAAATTTAGACAATCTTTGAAAGAATGCAAATTCAAGGTTATTGATTTGATGCATATCTAGACTACAACAGAGTATATTTGGAGGACATTATTTTTGACACAAAGTTGTTACTATCGTAATTTAACAAACATCTTATTACTGATTATACATTAGTTCTAATGCTTAAAGAAGTCACACATTCACACAGTATTTCATTGCCATAAATGCAATTTTGAAGAAAAATTTATATTGTTCTTATAGATTTTTTGGTTTGGACTCTTAACCCTTATAATGTCTGGTTTCTGAAACTGAACTCACTATGGTGGGAGGATTTATTTTAAAGTGTTTTCAGAAAATAAACAGCTTTAAAACTCATCCTGAAGTAACTAATGAAGAGAAATATGTCATATATACCAAAAGAAAAAAATGGTGTTAAAGCTTTTAAGTATTATTGAAAAAATACTGCAAAATTTTATTATTTTTTCCCATTTTAATATTTTAAATTAATTATTGTTTATAATCGCAGTATACATTTGAGAAGCAATAAAAAATAATTTTAGGAACATCAGAATAAAAAAAAAGTCTTTAAAATCGAAAGTCTGTTAAAATATTGACCAAAAGACAATGTGCCTAGTTCCAAGATGATGGAATTTCCAGTAGTAATAAAATCAATATCTTTCAGCTATGATCCTCTCTTGCAGCAGTCACTGGGAGGGTTGTATCAGCTTCTACTGTGCGTAGAAGACTTCATGACACTAGAGGAGACACTAGGTCTATATGCTAGAAGGCCAGTAATTTGTATACCCCTAACATCACGTTACAGGAGAGTGGTTGAATTGGGCATGCACGCATGCTAACTGGACAGAAAAGCAATGGAGGTCCGTACTCTTAACAGATGAGTCCAGATATTGCTTGCAGAGTGATTCCAGACATTGTTTGATATGGAGAGAATGAGGTACCCTCTATCATCCCAGTAGCATCCGTCAAAGAGACAGTTATGGCAGAGGAAGCATGTGTGTTTGAGGTGGCATTTCCTTAGGTGGATGCACAGACTTCTATGTGTTGATGAATGGGAATCTCAATGCTTGAAGGTATAGAGATAACATCCTGGACCCCTATGTACATCCTTAGGCTGATGCAATAGGTGAAATATTCATCTTACAAGACAATAATGCTTGTCCACAAAGAATTCGACTAGTGGAACAATACCTTCAAGAGGAGACCATTGTGCGCATGGAGTGACCAGTTCGATCTCCTGACCTAAATCTGATCGAGCCTGTGTGGGATTGCTCTAGGGAGATGTGTTGCTGCCCTCAACCCACCACCTGAAACAAAGGGGGAGCTTATTACTGCTTTGAAGGAACAATGATCGTTACACTCTACTGAGTTGATTCACAACATCATAAACAGCATGGAACATTGCTGTAAGGGTGATCACACTCTTTATTACAGAACTTTGCCCATTGCATTCTGACAACTCATTTTTGGACAAGTTCCTGTGTTATTTTTTGATGAAACATGTTTCTAGTGTAAAATATTTTATGCCATTCTGAAACTAGCAATGTAATTCATGTTTTCATCAAATTTAATTAAAATCATTCATTTGTTTTTTTTTATCATAATTTTTCTGAGTTTTCCTTAATTTATGGAAACCAATGTACATAATTTAAAATTGAAAAATAATACTATTTTCATTTGATGAATATTTCATTATGTGAAAAATTACAGTGCAAAAAAACTGCTTGGTCCCTGGAAATGGAGCTCTTGATGGGAGCAGTATAAACCAGTTTTTATGCTGAACCCTGGAAGGATTAAGGTACAGAAGAATATTTCAAGTTAATCTAAACAATGCTACTTACTATCAGTTGCAGGAAATGTATGGCGTTATTCTGCAAAGAACAGAAGATTTAACACGATTAATAAAACTTGTCATTAGCCACATGTGATCTGAATCTATTACCTCCTGATAACTTATCAAGTCGAATCAAAATCTACCCTATTGGTGGCTTTAAGCATTATACCATAACAAATAGTGTGACCTACTGATCTGGGCAACTCTGGCAACTTTTCTTTTTTTTTCCTACCCTGCTGAGGAGTGGTCAACCACATAGGGTACTTGGTGCTGACCATATAAACCCAATGGACTGGACTGAATTAAGACTGAGCTTGATTATGGATCATGAATTTGCTGCACTGGTGGGCTTCTGTGGAAGGAAAATTTCCACTGTGTTTTCTGTTTGTGAGATGATAGCCCCAAGTGAATAGATTCACAGAATATGTTTATCAGCTGGTGGATAAACCTCAGCAGAGGTAATCGCAGGCACCTGAACTCTTCGCTTCTACTAGCATCATCAAATTCTACATTGGAGGAAGTCTTCCAGCATAGATGGCTTCAGCCTTTAGTGGTGGGGGAATGGAGCTTTGCCCTATGCCTGCGATTAGGGGGCTGTTTGCAATTGTCAGCATTCACTCTCTCAATAAACATATTTTCTTTAAACATCCCACTAACCATTTTCTCTCCATAGGTAGTTGGAATTTGAAGACTCTTCACAGAGCTTACTGTCTTGATGTTCTCAGACAAGAATTCCACTGTTACAACCTTGATATTATCAGCTTGCAAAAGGGGCAAATGGACAGATAAAGGTCAGATTCTTAAAAATAATCTTAAATTTCTCTTTTCAGGAAGGGACGACAATAAGCATCACCAAGGCATGGGTCTGCTTCTCAGCAGACACGCTAGTGATGCTCTTCTAGGATATGAGTGCATTAATGAAAGGTTTCTTACAGTAAAATTTCAGACAAGCGTTAAAGACTTGAATGTTATATGCTGTTATGCCCCCACTGAGGATGAGGATGAGGATAGGTTTTATGGACAACTTCAGGATATTTTGGAATTCTGTCAAGAAATGAGATATTACCCTTGCTCTAGGTGACTTCAATGACAAAGTTGGTACTGACTCTGACCTTTGGGGAGGAGTAATAAGCCCTTTTCGTATTGGTAGGTGCAAAGGCAATGAGCAACGTCTCCTACAGCTAAGTAAACTCAATGGATTCAGAATAACTAACACTTATTACAAACACTGCGACATACATAAGTACACATGGGTTTCACCCAATGGGCTGCATAAGAATATGATTGATTACATATTAATTAACAGCAAATGGGCTAGGTTTCTTAGCTGAAATTTGATCTGACCATTACACCTTGTTAAAAGTGTCTTCAACTTAAACAGTGTTGTGCTAAGGTTAAAAAATTTATCTTTAATTCTGAAGCTCTGAAAAACTCAGTTTTAGCTAAAGCTTACCATGATAGGTTACTTAGTCATTAAGATAGTCTTGGTTTGCTTACTACTGAAGTTGAGGAAGAATGGGACAATTTTAAACAGGCCTTTTTGGAAACTAACAGTACTCTTTTAGGAAAAAATGAGCAGAGGAGGCAGAATTATTTGAGTGATAAGGCACTTGAGCTTATTTCAGAAAGAAAGAACTGCAGGAATGTCCTAAGGGGGAATAGGAGTTTCTCGGGTTGAAAAAAAAAATAGATTTTTTTTTTCTTTTTGCATTTTCTGATAGTTTTTACCTCTAAGAATGAGAACTCAAAGCCATTTTTAAAATATTGAAATATTACACAAGATATAACACTTTATGTCGAGCACTGTGCATGGGCCTCGGAGAGCCTGTTTCACAGCAGCGCGTAGGTAGGAACGTTGGACCCATCGAATAATGGTTTCTTTTGTCCTTATTCGAATAGCAAGTTATCTGTGGGTAAAGCATTCATATTTTTCTCAACAGATGGCGTTGCAATCATTTTACTTTAGTGACTGCAGTTTTTAAACTAAGGTCAAAACAGCAGTCTCTTATACAGGCTACCCAATTTCTTCAAACTTTCAAATGCGTTTTTCTCGAAACTATGTTTTCAAAGTCAGTATCAGTGATAACTCAATAACAAATCACTCAATTGAATTGTTTCTTTTTTCTACTTATAGCTTATAAAATTCCCTAGTCTTATCTGATGATTTTTGTTTTTAATTTTAATTTCATATATATTTGTATAATTTAAACTGGAAAAAAAGCTAAAAATTGACAATTTTTTTTGAAAGGTCGCCATTTTGTTAAAAATTCGAAATTTAAAAATCCCATCCGATAAGGACTTCAAAATTTAATGTACTTTAAGAATTTCTTTTGTTTGTTTCAGATGAACATGCAGGGCGATTTTACCGGTACCGCAGACCTCTGTACGGTGTGCAGACCAGTATTGGTGGAGCTGTGGTGGAGGTTTTTTTTTTTAATTTGACTGAATAAAAATTTTTTTTTTTTATAACTACATGAGATGTACTTTCATTAAAAAAAAAAAGTCATTATTTTACCTTTTTTATTTGGCCAAAAAATATTTAAGAAAATTGTCTTCTTTTATGGCCGAGAAACTCCTATGCCTCCTTGATCAATACCCTACTAGTCCTAATAGAAAGCATTACAGAGAGCTTGTAAACGTGTAAAGAATCAGTTAGCTGCTGATGAAAATCTTTGGCTTGATGGCTTGGCTGACAAAGCCGAGGAAGCAGTTAGACAGCACAACAGCAGAGAGCTGTACCAGATATTTAATGTTTTGTGTGGTAGAAAACGGACAGGTATACAGGGATTGAAGAATAAACAAGGTAAAGTTATAGAAGGTGAGGATCCTGTCAGGGAAGGTGAGGGCTGAGCATTTCAGTGATGTTATAAACAATGTGGTTAATTCTTCTCCAATTGTTTGCAATGATGATGATACATTACTGGCTTTAATGTTGGCCCTATAACACAATCTGAAGTTACTTTGGCAATTTCTAAACTTAAACTTCATAAATCCCCAGGGGTAGATGAAATTACTACAGAAATGCTTAGAGCTGGGAATGTTTCAGTCACCACTTGGATGACTGAAATTTTGAATATCTTTTATGATAAAGGCATGGTTCCTAAGGATTTTACCAGAGCTATTATTATCCCTATGTTCAAAAACGGTGATCGCAGTTCTTGTGATAACTATAGGGGTATCAGCCTACTCTCTGTTCCAGGTAAAGTTCTTTCAATGATTGTGCTTAATAGAATTAAGAATCTGGTTGACAGGCAATTACGTAATGAGCAATGTGGATTCAGAAGTGGTAGGGGATGTGTGGATCAGATACTTTCACTTAGGCAGATTCTTGAGAAATGATTAGAGTTTCAGAAACCTTTGGTTGCTAGCTTTGTTGATTTCAAAAAGGCTTTCGACTCTCTTGATCGTCATAATTTGTGGTTGATTGTGAGATCATATGGTATACCAGACAAGTTAGTTAACATTATGAAAGCTCTCTATAATAACACTGAGTTGTGTGTGAGAGTTGGTAAGGCTTGTAGCAATTGGTTTAGCATTACTTCTGATGTTCGACAAGGGTGCATTTTGTCTCCTTTTCTCTTTGGTTATTGATTATGTTATGCGAAATTCACTTCAAGGGAAAGATTTTGGGCTTCAATGGGCTGGAGATACGAAAATTTCTGATATAGATTATGCTGATAATTTAGTTCTCTTGGCAAATGATGTTGATGATATGAACTCTTTCATTCGAACTGTTGATGAAACTGGTAGTAGAGTAGGTTTGGTTATAAACAGAGAAATCTAAAGTGATGAAAATTGGTCAGGCAGGCTGTGATTCTGTTAATCTGAATGGTTGCAGTCTTGAGCATGTGTCACAATTTAATTATCTTGGGAGCTATGTAACAGATACTGGTGATGTGCGGCATGAAATTAACAGACAAATAGGGATTGCCGGGACTTTTAAGAATCTATGGAGAATGTGGAGAAATAGGCGTATGCACCTAAAGACTAAAGTTAGACTGTATAATAGTTTGGTTCTTTCTAGGGTTAGTTACGGTAGTGAAACTTGGACACTTTGTAAACAAGATAACAGGAAACTAGATGATTATGCAGTATCTTGGGCATTAGGTGATTCAACTTTGTAACTAATGATGAGGTTAGGCAAAGGAGTCTGCAACCTCCTTTAAGCAGCATATTTGCAGAGAGAGACTGTTGGTTTGGCCATGTTGCCCGTATGGATAATTATAGACTGGCGAATAGGGTTATGAACAGTGTGCCTAAAGGCCTCAGGAGGGGGTGACTTAGGATGCGGTGGGCAGACAATGTCAAACAGGACCTTATTAGAATTGGTGTGCAGTGGCCAGATGCAGCAGATGTAGCTCATGACAGACTTGCTTGGAGAACTAAATTGCACGGTCTTGTTGGACCTCCATAGCCCATGGCAGCTTGAGGATGATGATGAAGAATTACAATTTTTCCTCTACAGTCATTTAATGCAAGCGACACTAACAATAAGGGACACTGCTATAAATAGTTTAACATCAGCATGGAAGCAGTAGCCTGAAGAAGCCCCAAGATGGTACGGGACAAAACTAGTTGCAAAAAAGGAAGAGTTTTAACTTAATAAAAATTTTCTAAGTGAAATATTTACAAAGTTTAAATGTTTAAAATTTGTTAAAATCAAAGAGGAAGCTTGAGTACCTGCCTGAATAGCAATTTCACATTGATATTTTTAACATCACATCAGTAAAAGCAGTGATTACCCACGCAACTTCAAAATTCTACCAAGTAGTGTATGTGAGAAACAAAAGTGATCATAATGCAATCTACCTTTACAGGCAAGCTTTACAGTAAAGACCGGTATATGAAGCAGCAATAACACTGAACTGTTCTCAACCTGTAAAACAGTTTCAATACTGGTGCATGAAAACAGATCATCACCCAGAGCCGAGAATGCAACATCTGAGCCAGCTATGATCATCAAAGTGAATGGTAAAATCATTTTAGGCCTTACTCAAGTAAAACCCTTTATTGTAAATACAGCAAAAAAGATGGGAAATAAAATGTATTCTATATTATAAATAAAAAAATAATAAATGCCCCCTCAAGTAGCTGCTTGCCACAGAGGTCTGACAGGAGCCTGTTTGTTTATATGCCATAGTAGTAGGTCTGTGAGGATGGCAAGCCTCAGCAGAAAAATAGCACGAACATCTATGCCTTACCCGGGGCTCAAACCCAGGTCTCTTAAATCAGTAGCCAAGCACACTAACCACTCAGCCATGGCAATGGAAAGAATTACTACAAATAGAAACTGAATCTAAAAGAAAAAACGCTGAGATACATTATATTAAATTATAAAACTTAAAGAAATGAACACACAAAGTAGAAAGTAATAGTAATCCGAATTAATCAAATAATAAATACCTAAATTTATCAAATTAATACCTAAATTTATCAAATTATTAATTGAATGAAGATCAACAGAGTTTCACATCAAGGCACCATACACCTGTACCAAATATGATACAGCTGATCCCTCAAATTGAACAAACTATAAACAAAATTCCCATAAAGTATAAAGATAAAGGAAGATTTAAAATATATCAGACTATAAAACATTAACAACAAACGAAGAACATAGATATAAATTATTGAAAAATCTAAAAGAAAATCTAGAAATTAAAATAATCTTAGCTGATAAAACTGATCAATTAGTATTAATTAATAAAATTGAATATGGTGTAAAAATAACTGAACTTTTGGAAAGTTTAAAATGTGAACCGTTACTTAACAACCCAATTTCTAACACTTTAAATAAATTACAAGAATTAAAAAAAAAATCCATCCTTATCACCTAATATAGCCAAAGCATGTCATCCACATATGTACATGACATCCCACAATTATTTGTTAAAATAAAATTGCATAAAGAAAATCGCCCCTTCAGACCTTTAGTTAACAAATGTAAATCCCCTATACACAATTTGAAAAGAGCACTTTACGAAATCTTTGCACCATTCCCCCCCCTCACTAATTATACCCTAACCTCATATCATGATGCAGCTTCCATTGTTAAGCAAACTCAAACAACAGAGTACAACCATTTATTCCCTTGATGTTGTGTGACTGTATCCCAGTACTCCAATACTGGATGCAGCGATGCAGCTCAAGGCCAAATGGTTGTGAGTGGTCAGGCCCAGCCCAAGAGTACTTTAGTGTACATGAATCCCTGGACTTGGCCACCAATTCAAATTGGTTTGTCATTAGTGATCAGATATGGGTCCAGAGAGAGGATGTGCCAATGGGCTCCTTTCTCTCAGGACTCATGGTCGATGTTGTCAGGAGGTATGTTGAACACACAGCCCTGAAAAGACTAACAAGTCAACCTAAATTATATCTTTGTTACATCAATATCGTAATTTTTTGGGATTACATACCACATGAATTTAAAGAACTTATCAATACATTTAACAATGCATTACCTTCCATTAAATTCACACACGAAAAAGAAAATCAGGATAAATTACCATACTTGGACATCTTAATTACAAAATCAACCCCCCCCCTTTTGTCATACAGCAGTTTATCACAAACCTATGTACATCCCCATCATCATCCCCTAAAATATAAAAAGGCCACAATAACGCCATACTTCATGACAGCTTATAGGTACTCTTCAAATAAAATGCTACTGAAAAAAGAATTAACATTTTTATATAATATACTCAAACACAGAGGATACCCACCTAAATTAATTACAAGAATACATAGGGAAACTAAAAATAAAGCAGATTTGATTCACAATCCCCTACAACCCAACTGGAACAAAATTATAAATACACACAGTTTGCCATATCAAACAGTATTATCCAAAACCTTAACTAACACTATGAAGAAATATGACTATAAAGTACCATATACCATAAAGAATAATATTAAAACTTTATTAATCAACGACTGTGATAAACTTTACCACTTAGGTAGTGTGTACGACATTCAAACTGATGATACTGAAAATAAATTACAAGGAAAAAACAGGTACATCGAAATAACATACCATACACATGATCAGCGTAATAAAGAACATAATACGATATAAAAACAAATAAACCTAACACAAACCATTTTGGAAAATAAACTTGAAATAAATCATCTGAAACATCACCTCTGGCTGCACCAGTCACTAATTTTCAATTACAATATTCAGAACAATTCTAATAAATTCAAATATGGAGAGCATCTGCAACACGGAAATTCGATCCCAGCCCAAAGAGTGGAATCTCCTGTTGTGGAATAATGTCAGTGAACACATTACTAACAAGCGACCTTGTTGACCTCGCAAATGAAACTAACAATAAGGAACACTCCTATAAATAGATTAATGTCGGCACAGAAGTAGTAGCTTGAAGGAGACCCAAGATGGTATGGGGCTAAACTAGTTGCAATGAAGGAAGCGTTTTAACTTTGTAAATATTTAACTTAGAAAATTTTTATTAAAGTTTAAATGTTTAAAAGTTGTTAAAATCAAAGAGGAAACTTGAGTCCTGCATCTGAATAGCAACTTCATATTGATACTGTTAACATCACATCGTTCTAAGTACCAAAAGCAGTGATTACCAATGCTGTGATGGTCCACCCATTCACTTTTACTTTATTTACGTTATATTTATCATTTTGGGGATTTAGTTCAGTTGAATTTATCACTTTTCCCTCTTGCAATCCACTAAAGGAGTTGTACATATGCAACTCCAACTTTTGATTGACAGACACTAATGCACGCAATAAGTACACGCACCTTCTTGTGTCGTAGTGAGCACACAATTGTAAGATTATGCAAATGTTTTTTCCAGTGTGTAACACGCACGTGTCAGTTGCACACAGCATGTATACTAAGTGACGTTAGGTCATGGAGATAGCAGTAAAAGAGTCAGAAATGAGATAGTAGGAAGGATGTTAGAAATGTGAGCTTTTAGTTGCCCAGACTTTTTTATTCATCAGTTCATATCGTGAATCTGGGAATTTTTTGAAAATAAACTTTGTTACATGAAATATTTTGACTTTGCTATTTTTTCTCTTGAGCAACAATAATTGATTTTATAAAGATTTAACTTTAATAATTTGACAATCTTTCATTTCTTACTAAATAAGTAATGCCCATATACTTAGCGAACCCTCATTTAACTTTATTTGGCAAGTAAATATTGCCTGGCACCCAATACTACCTGGAAGTTAATTAAATTTGGATCAGTCAAAAGGTCCAAAGAGAAAAAGTTTAACAATCTTTTGGTGCATTACAGAGCCAATAAAGAAAGTGGCGCCCAAACAGCAACTGCATATATATACATGTATAAATTGTATATTATTTAATGTAAGTGTCAAAATTAGCAAATTTTGAGCTCATTAGTTATTTATATTAATCATACATTTACTGGCAGCTATTATTGCTAACAGTTATCATTTTTATTGCTTCTATGTAAAGATTAGAAGTGTTTGGACACACAATAAACTTTTTGATAATCAAGTTTAAACTTGATTATCAAAAAGTTTATATAGCAAGCTTAGTATAGCTTTAGTATTGTATTGTTGTATAGTAGTACCTTTGAGTGCTACTCAAGATAAAAAAAAGTTTCAAAATTTCATAAATTCAAAATTTTGTCAGATTGCTAAACATGACTGCTAGTAATATGGCCGATTCTGCCATAATGAGTTGCCACCTTGACTTAGTAAAAGTAAAAGATAAGTTGCAGGATGTGACAAAAGAAGCAGAGTGTTAATGAATCTTCTTAAAGAGCCTTGGTAGGAAAGGAGAATGACAACCTCTAAATTTACTGACAATGCTACATCAGCACAAAAATATATAAACTTTGAACATAAAGTTCCACTTTTTGTTCCATCAGAAGCAAGTGATAGAACAGAGTATTATCAACTGCCTCAACAATGAGCTACCAATCTATTTATTAATTGTAGCCCTTATGTTAATTGGCCTTTACCTGAGATATAAGGTTCAATGGTTCAAAACATCAGTCATTGTGGACATGTCAAGTCCATGGAAGAGTATTTCTGTTTACATGAAGTGCCATGGAACAAAACGGTGGATTTTGCAGTATCTTGTTTAATTGGATGTGCTAAGCAATGGCATAGGATGTCATCATGGAATAGAATTTTGTGAAGACTTTAAAAACGAACTATTGGAAATTTATCTACCTTACGACGATTTTACACATCTAGATATAGAACTTTTTTCATGAAGACAAAAGGAAGGAAACGATATAGAAACATTCAACTGGGGTACAGTAGAGTTACACTAGCTGTACAATGCTGATGCTGCCGAAATTAACATAATAAACTGCATTATATCCCAGTTAATAATGCCTTTAAGAGAATTTTCAGAAGTCAGAAATGCAACTTCAATTTCCACTTTAGTCAAATTGGCTCAGCAATATACCAAGCAAAGGCAAGAAGAGAATCTGCAAAAATGGCATTAAATCAACAATGGATGCAATTCTTGCCAAAGCAGCGATATTGGGTTGAGTCTTGCAAAATGACTCTTGCGCGACCAGAAGACACAGTCCAACAATTTGCGCAGAAAGCACCTAACAACAACGTAGAACAAACGATGCAGAGATTATGAGCAGCACCAAGCTTTAAACGATGAAATTAGACCAAAATCTTTTGCTACAAATAATAGAGAAACTTCCAGATGTAATTTTCGTGGCTGGCTAGGGCATATGGAGCAATATTGTTGCAGAAATTGTTTCGAGTGTAAATAATCATGATGAATTGGTTTTAAGAAATTTTCTACTGTTGAAGCATCATTTAGAAACAGGCAGCAATATACCTGGAAAGCACAAAGCCAAGCATGTAGTTAGATGTCAACAAGACGACGATGGCCTGCAGAGTGACAACCAGCAACATAGCTTTCAACATACAATAGATGTTACCAATGAGTTCTTCAGAAGTGAATACACCTAACTTATTGATCGAAGCTGGAATGAATTCACCGGGAAACGATTGGATAATGATTTATTGCAACAGAGTGCCAACAATGAAAATTTAAGTATATTATTCTTTTTCCACTGTGGCACAAATTATTTATGTTTTATTTATTTTCTCTGTAATAGATTTTTTATTCATCAGTTTATATGGTGAATCTTGAATTTTTTTGGAAATCAACTTCGTTAGTTATATGAAATATTTTGACCTTGCTATTTTTCTCTTGAATAATTATTGATGTTTCATTAAGATTTAGCTTTAATAATTTGACAATTTTTTGAATTTTTTACTCAATAAATAATACCCATATACTTAGCAAACCCTCATTTAACTTCATTTGGCAAGTTAATATTGCCTGGCACCCAATACCCAGAAGTTTAATTAAATTTGGATCAGTAAAAAGGTCCAAAGAGAAGAAATTTAACAATCTTTTGGAGCATTACAATGCAACTTCAAAATTCTACCAAGTAATGTGTGTACAAAACAAAAGTGATCATAATGCAATCTACCTTCACAAGCAAGCTTTGCAGTAAAGACATATATGAAGCAGCAATAACATCAGAATGTTCTCAACCTGTAAAACAGTTGCAATACTGGTGCATGAAAAAAGATCATCACCCAGAGTCGAGAATGAAACATCTGAGCCAGCTATCCACCATCAAGGTGAACGAACAGTAATATCAATTTAGGCCTTACTCAAGTAAACACCCAAAAGCATCGGTATGAGAGCAACTTTTTAAACTTGCTTTTATATCTAAGTTTATCGGATTTTTAATGTTTAAAGTACGCAATTATATCTCAAATAGTGAGGAAAGTGCAATTGTTGATCCTTCTATGATATGTGCCAATGAACTCGAAGCAAGTGCTGAAAATAAGTACAGTTGGTTTAACATCTATACAGTATGTATGTTAGTACTCTATAACATCAAGTAATATAAATGAAGCTCAGTATAACTGGAACTAAACCAGCAATTGTTTATTATTACCTGCATGGAGTAAAATGCTATCTTCATGATACCTATATGTTATTGTGATGAAATGACATCTATAAAAGCACGCACTTGTGAAATAGACTGGTTTCTTGTAAAGGCATCCTGATTGCACTCCTGAATATCAAAGGATTGTCCACAACAAATGATATACCTATCACCAGACTAAGTGCTGATTATATCAAATTGTGAAAGACAATGACGTGTCACTGTTAACAGCAAAATAACCTAAACAAGTAGATGTACCAGCTACAAACATTGGTAAATATAACTATCTTGTCAATTAATCTAGTTTACTTTATGTAGTTTAAGGTAGCATTTAGACTGGTTGATAATTTTATTGGATCATATGTGATTGTACTATAGTAATTACAACAATAACTTGTAAGAGCATCTGCACTCCTCATGTTTGAGAATAAGTAATTTTAGAGAAACTTGTTGTACAGCTTTTATCATGAATATACCAAGTTTTATCATGAATATACCAAGAAGGTTATTTTAAAGACTTTTTTTTTTATCCTTGGTGCACAAACATTTCTGCACTTAGCCAAGATTACCAAACTTCAACACCCAAAGAAAAAATTCATAATATTTAGCAAAAAGGCAGCCACGAAAGCTTTTCCATTTCATAAACAGTTCAGAAAATTCTGTGAATGTGAGAATCCAAGTCACCTTGTATAACATTGGCCTGGGTTTTAAAATAGACCACACTGAAAAGAATCATTAAAAGAAATAAAAATCATGTTTCGTGTAAATATTATATTATTCAGGAAGAAATTTCCTTTTGATTAATAATATAATTTAACTTTTTATTAATCACATTTTCCAAAATTAAGCCCTAATTGCATAGTCCGATCTATTTTTTTTCACTATATCACTGTAAAAAAGTTTACAAACATGATGTATTTTGACTTATTTTTGGTTTAATTCCAAAGTTGACTTGTTGATATGACTCAGAATAGTTGGCAAAATGCTTGGACTTTTCTCAAAGTATGGTACTGAGAAAAGAATTACAAAACAGGAGTAATTTTCTGGTTATTCAAAAATAGGCTTTCTATTCATGCACATTATAATCATTTCTGTCTATAATTGCTATACTATTGCTAATACTATTACTAATTACTAGGTCTATTACTATATATGCTACGTACTATTTATAAAAGACCTATTAAAGACCCTTTTTTTTGCAAAATACTTTCAGAAAATCCAGAATTAAATGCTGATAAATTTAGCATGGCTGATCATAGTGAAAAAATAGCTGGGCCTCTGGATGTAAACCAGTTTTTTAAGAGGTACCATGGAAGTGTTAACTTGGTACATAACATGACCTATTTTTGCTGGTTGATTATTTGGAAAAAGAAAAAAAAAATCACTTTCCAAATTTAATTGAGCACAGTTGACAAGCAGTCTGGCATTTCTCCAAGACCCACTCTGGAAAAATTTGCAGAAAGAGAATAATTTTTCTGTTTGCAGTAAAAATTTTATTTTCCAATTATTTAAAAAATTTCCTTTCTATTCATTTGTATTTTAATTAGTTTGGTCCATTAGTTTTCATTTTTAGTGAATTTTATTTACATTGCCCATTCTTTTTTTTTACATTACTCTTAAAAATAACCCTATTAAAATTAATCTTATTCTAGTTAAAATTTTATTTTCATAAATTCAGTTTTTCAGGCTGGACCCTAGAAGGGTTAAATATTATATTGTGAGAAGACTTCTCAAGTTGCATCACACTTTCATTCTATGAAAATATGGTCACTTTAATTACAAGCAGTCCTTACTTTTGAATATCATGAGTATTGTGTATGACATTAAAATCATTTGTTCACCATTTTACCAATTCCAGTGATATTGAAAAACATTTCACAAAAGATTACATACCTGTGCAATATTTTGTTGCTATGAATAAAATAAAGTCCATTTAACAACTGCTTCATCACCATCTTGATTTCACCCAGAGAAAATTTTACATTAACATTGCTTAAAAGTCCTGCTAAATCATGCTCACAGAAGTCAAACACTAAATAAAAAGTAGCTTTACTGCGGTTGAAAGCAGTGGCTGAAATATAAGAAAGCACTGTTAGAATTTACAACCAAAAAAGAACACAAAATATTTTATTATATAGCATTAGTACTCAGAATTTTTAAACACCATGTTCAAGAGTTAAATGCCAACAAAGAAAAATTGCTTAACTAAAAATTCATTATTGTTAATTAATATTCCATTTTTGTTCCAAATAATACTTAATACCAAATATGAGGTTTAAATTTTATAGCTAAAGCAAAAGGAACACTTTATCATTTGATATAAGCAAGATATATTCAAGTAGCTGAAGTCTACAGATGTCGAAGATTGCAACTTTGCTCTCAAATGATGACCAATTAGGCCACTGAAAATAAATATAACAAGTTTTTTTTTTTTTTTTTGGCATTGATTGCTCTGCTACTTTATTCTTGGACTGCCTCTTTTGACAAGAGTTTGGGAAAATTGCAATTATTAATTAATCTGAAATTATATATGGAAGTCACCTAATGTCTGACCCCACCTTCTCCTGGTGCAGGCCATTAGTACCTTTCAAAAGAGATAATACTCTCTTGTCAAAGGGAACGGGAGGGTTGCTAGATCAGTGTGGCCAACTGATCTGGACAACTATGGCTACTTTTTTTTCCTACCCTGCTGAGAAGTGGTCAACTACACAGGGTCCTGGTGTTGACAATATCTACTGGACTGAAATAAGGCTCTGAGCTTGATTATGAATCCTGAATTTGCTGCAATGGTGGGCTTCTGTGGAGGGAAAATCTTCCATTGTGTTTTCTGTTTGTGGGTTGACAGCCTCAAGTGAATAGATTCACAGGATATGTTTATCAGCTGGTGGATAATCCTGAGCAGAGGTCATCGCAGGCACCTGAACTCTTTGCTTATACTGGCATCATCAAATTCTACATTGGAGGAAGTCTTCCAGTGTAGATGGCTTCAGCCTTTAGTGGTAGGGGAATGAAGCTTTGCCCTACGCCTGCGATTAGGGGGCTGTTTAATATTGTTATCATTCACTCTCTCAATAAACATAGTTTCTTTAAACATCCCACTAACCATTTTCTCTCCATAGGTAGTTGGAATTTGAGGACTCTGCACAGAGCTCACTCTCTTGATGTTCTCACACAAGAATTCCACTGTTACAAGCTTGATATTATCAGCTTGCAAGAGGGAAAATGGACAGATAAAAGGTTAGATTCTTAAAAATAATCTTATATTTCTTTTTTCAGGGAGGGAAGATAATAAGCATCACCAAGGCAAAATTTCAGACAAGCATTAAAGACTGGAATGTTATCTGGTGATATTCCCCCACTTTGAGGATGAGAAGGATAGGTTTTACAAACAACTTCAGGACCTTGTTAAAATTGGTGTGCAGTGGCCAGATGCAGCAGATGTAGCTCAGGACAGATATGCTTGGAGAACTAAATTGCACATTCTGGTTGGACCTCTGTAGTCCTTGGCTGCTTGAGGATGATGAAAACAGCATACAAATACAACTTCTCCTACAACTGATGCTGTTTAACCATTAAAGTTTTTTAAACCTTAAATTTGAAATGTTTTCAATGTGAAAATTAAAAGAACTCTTGAACCTTATCCTGAAGTAAATAACAGAACTTGATTGTGTTATTGTACAGAATGTAATGTTAAGTTTAATGGTTAATTTGAAAGAAAAAAAAAACTTTTTAAAGGGCAATTTTTAGGTCATTAAGGCCTCCCTTGATGGTCATTGGGGTTTTTGGAGCAAGGGATCGTCCCTCAGGCCGTGAAGCTCACTACCGAACCTGGAGACACATCTGGCCATTTAGCCCTTCCAGTTTCCAGTCGATTACAAATGTTGATAGAATCCAAGTACACCCATCTGTTATTAGTGAACACATGAACTTCAATTTATTAAAAATAGATATTGCAGTTTAAATATTTTTTGGCACATATAAAAAGATGAATTCAAGATTGAAAAATATTTTCTTCATTTGATACACATTTTATTAAGCTAGTATATAAATAATTTCTTAAAGCCACCTGATAGCCATTTATTAGAAGTACTGTACTGCCAATTTGTTCGTTGATGTTACTCTATGTTGGAGCAATTCCCTGATTTAAGCTCACAAGTTTAATTTGAACTATCATAAACAAATTGTTTCTTAAAGTTTCAAAATTCTCACAAAAATTAATGAAAATGGCTATTTTTTAAATAAGAGGATTTTGGAAGTAATTATGAAGTCATCTCTATTTCTTTTCGTTTTATGCCTTAATGCTATTTTAATATGTCAAGAAATAATTTTATCATTTATCCAAGCATCTTTCGTCCCTGCTACTAAAATTGAAACTATAACTAAACATAACTTGTCTGTGTAAAACTGCTGGTAACTAGATCACAGCCCAAAAGGACATGAATGGCAATAATTAGTAGCAAGCCACATGGTGGGCTGCATGCAGTGACAATAACATTGGATAACTTTTTAATTGAGTTAGGATTTTATTTGTACTTTTATTATTAAACTTTTGCTTTTATTTCTATAGATCAGTATGATTTTGTTTCTGTAGATTTATATGTATCGATCTTTCAGAATTATGCTACATCACTAGGTATGACAATGGTTACCTTACAACTTGTTTCCTTTTGATCGATTTATTGATTTTTATTCCAACAGATCTCTTGGAGTTATGCTATGCTGCTGATTGTGACAATAGCTGGCTTACAAATTGCTTTTTTGTTTTTTTCTTCTATCAATTTATTGATTTTTATTCCTGTATATTTAAATGTCGCTATTGATCTTTCGGAGTTATAATACTTTGCTGGCTATGATTATGATTCAGCTACAACTGTTTGTTTCAGATATATTTTGCTACATCAAATTACGGTGTGTTAATTTTATTTATTACTTCCAGCCAAAAAAAACTATTTACTGAAATTGAATGAGATCATGAATATGGAAGCAAAAAGCCTTGGCATGGAATTCAGTCCTCCCATGATTGGAAGAGCAATTTAGTCAAGAGTGTTATAATTCCCCCTCCCAACTTCTCTCCCAAAAATGTTTCAAACCCTTATTAGTTTTTGAGTTTAAAACGAATAGTTTTAAAATAGTTTACCCCACCCTCAATACCTAGGCTGTGCCACTCTGGGATATTTTTTTTTAGCCTTGGTGCATCAACTTTTCGTCACTTTGCCAAGATCCCCAAAATACAACATCGAAAGAAAAAATTCATAAATGATCAGTAAAAGTAAAGCCAAGAAATTGTTCTTCTATTTCAAAAATGGGACAGAAAACTTAATGAATGTGTCAGTCCAAGTTACCTTGTATAACACTGGGCAGTGTTTTAAAATATACCATACTGAAAAGAATTATAAAAGGAAATAAAAATGTTTCATGTAAATATTATATTGTTCAGGAAAAAATTGCCTTTTGATTAATATGTAATTTAATTGCTTATATTGATCAAGTTTTCCAAAATTAAGCTTCAGTCGCTTAATCAGATCTGTTTTTTCACTATATCACTGTAAAAAGTCTTATTAAAATTAATGTTTGCAAATTTGTTTATTTAAACTTTTTATTTTAATAAAATTCAAAAGTTAAAATCTGTATAATTGGGTACATTACTATTTCTATTGATTAGAATTTTTTAACAAAAAAAACAAAGTTGACTTGTTTATATTACTCAATACAGTTGGCAAAAAGCTGACTTTTCCGAGTGTTTAGTATTAAGGAAAACATTGCATGGAGTAATTTTTTTTTTTATTCCAAATAAAAATTTCCTATCATTTGGATATAGTCTTTCTATTCATATGCATAATTATTTCTATTAATTTTTTTTAATTTTTTATTTGAATTGCCAGATGCATTTTCAGTGTAAAATATATGCCCTATTAAAATAAAACTTTTTTTTTTTGGTAAATATTTTATATTCGGAAAATGCAGAATTAAGTTATGATTAATTTAGCATACAGTATGCCATTATTCCTTTCATTAGTTATTGGGTAAAAAAGTTCTAAAGTTAATTATTTTTGGCTAAGGTATAATAGGTTATATAATAGGTTTGTATAAGGTGAAAAAATAGCTGGGCCTCTAGATGAATTGAATTGAAATAAACTCAACAAATGAATATTCCTACATAGATAATTACTATGTAGACTCATTCAGTCACAAGTTAAATAATTTTTCTTTTATAAGAAATCAAACATATCAATGTCTTTTAGATATGAAATTAAAAGTTTGAAGAACTTTCTTTTCAGATATTTGTTTTCAGGTTCTAAAATAGTTTCAAAGGAAAAAATGTTAACATTATTTTTTTTGAAATTAGAAAAGTATCGTTCTCTTTCTGTTTCATATTTTTTACAATGAAAGATTAAATGTTCAATAGTTTCACAATGATTACATATTGTGCAATTAGGAGAGTTTACTTTTTTTAAGTGAAACAAAAATGGTTTCATTATTGCAGCATTTACTTTTATTCTTAGTATAATAGTGCTCTCTTTTTTACTCAGCCCATAGTTTTTAAATGTTGTAATTTTATGTGAAATGTAATATCTATGAGTATCCATAGCATTTGAATCATACCAGTTTTGTGTTTCTTCTAATAATTAAAAATAATAATAAAATAAAATTATGTTTATAAATGTTAATGATTCAATAGTGTTATTAAGAGATATTGCATTTTTTGCCAGTGTATCAACTCTTTCATTAAGTTCTATAACAGTGTGAGCTGGTACCCATTGAATATATAATTTATTGTTTTCTATATGTTGTTTTATTAAAATAAGAATATCATTTATTAGAACTTTAAAATTATTATTATTTGGATTTTGAAATATTGTATCAAGAGAAGATTTTGAGTCAGTAAAAATTACAATATTTTCCCCTTTAAAGTAAAGTGCCCAATGAATGGCTAATATTATAGCAGTTAGTTCTATTATAATTATTGGATTTAATTTAAATTGAAATTCATAATTTGTTATTGGGCAATAATATGCACCAGATGAGTTGTTGTTTTCAGTATTCACTGAACCATCCATATATATGTGTATAAAATCTTGTATTTTTCTTCAATGTAAAATTCCGTCAAATTTTTTAGGTTTTGTCTATATTTTTTTTAGATGTTATTCCTTTAACTTCAGTTTCCAAAATAGGGAAACAAAAATTTCCAAAAAGGAGCCAAAATTTGTTTGTCACCACTAAGATTATTATGTATGATACGTTTTAATTGTTCTTTATCTTTAAAGCGATTTATAATATTATCATTAAAATTTTCATTTATTTTATCAATGATTGGATGATCATTATTTTTTAATACTATTCTAAATAAAAGATTATGTAAGAGATATTTTTTTTTAATTTCTAGTGGAGGTATGGATGTTTCTGCATATATATTTAATCTATTTGTATTTTGTAGTAAACCTAAACAGAATTTTAAAATTTTTATTTGTATGTTTTCTAATATTTTATAATTTCTTTTTGTTAAATGAAATATCAGTTCAATACCATACGTAAATTTAGGTAAAATAATAGAATTGTATAATAACAGTAGGTTTTTTGATCACATCCCCATTTTGAGTTGCCAAGAAATCTTAGAAAATAATAAAGCTTGGTTGCTTTGTTTTTAGCTTCTATAATAAATTTATTCCAGTTCAATTTTGAGTCAAAATGTACTCCTAAATACTTAAAATGATTTACAATATTTAAATTTTTATCATTTATTTTAATTATGAAGTCTTCTGATAGTTTGTTATTAGGATGAAAATATGAAATGACAGTTATTTCATTTGAAATTTTTAGGTTCCAATTTTCACAGTAATTATTAACTTTTTTTATTGTATCTTGTATCTTTTTTTGTATCACATCTATATTTTTATGAAATGTCCATAAGTTTAAATCATCTGCATATGTTCCAAATTTTATTTCTGGTTTAAAAATTTCTTGAATATCATTTAAATATAGGTTAAAAAGAAGTGGGGATAATATATCCCCTTGTAAAGACCATTTAGTAATTTGTATGATGTAGAAATATTATTTCCTAATTTTACTTTATAAGATCTCTTTCGAATAAATTGTAAAAAACAATTATAAATGTTACCACATAATTTCAATTTCCTACTTTTATATAAAAGTGCGTTGTGATCTATCGAATCAAAGGCCTTCTCAAGATCAATTTGACAACTACTAAAAATATTTTTTTTTTTTTGAAAATTCAATGTCAGAAATGAAGTTTATAAGAAGATCTTTAGTTGATCTTCCAGGTCAGAAGCCAAATACATTTTTGTGAAAAATTTTTTCATGTTCAAAAAACCAGTTTAATCTGTTTACAATCATTCTTTCGAATAACTTGAACATATTTGAACTTAAACAAATTGGACGATATGAATCTAGCATTTCATATGGTTTATTAGTTTTTTTTATAAATATCATGTAATTTTCTAGCCAAATCGTTGGCTAAGTATTAGTTGTCCAGAAATTATTAAATTCTTTTAGTAGTTTTTTTATATATTTAATTGGTAGATTTTTTATTAGATTATTTGAGATTAGATCTGGTCCTACAGCTGTATTCTTTTTTTTAATATCAAATATTAGTTCATATAATGAAAATGGAAGATTTATAAAATCAGTTTTATTGTTATGATAAGTTTGATGGAAGATATTTGAGTCATTATATGATTTGTATAATTTGTTATTTGGTTTATAATGTAAAGTATTGAAAAATTTTGCAATTTGTTCAGTTGTTTCGTGAATTGTTAATTTATGTTTTAATGCATAGTTATATAAAGGATTTATTGGTTCTGTTTCCTTTGTTAATTTTTTATATATAGACCATAAATTTTTTGTAGATGTTGTGGGAGATAGACTTTCTGTAAGTATTCTCCAATTTTGTTTTAAAATATTTTTGATTTTTTTTAGCGATAGCTGATGTCTATTAAAATTGAAGTCTATTAAAATTTTGGCATGCAATGAATGTTTTTGCTTGTTTCATATGTCTTTCTGCCTTTCTGCGGATTGCTATTAGTTTGTTTATAAATATAGTATGTATATTGTTTACCGGTATTTTTTTTGTTATTGTTGTATTATTTTTTTTATTATCTTGTATTTTATCAATTAATGTAATCTAAATTTTCATAATTGATTTTATTTAAATCTTCCTTAAAATTTTTCCAATTAATAAAGTTTATTTTTGGTTTCTTGATAAAAGGATCATTGTAATAAATAAAAATAGGTCTATGATCGCTACCAAAACAGTCCATTAAAATCGACCATTGTAATTCATTTTTTAATCTGTTGTCAGACCTCTGTGGCAAGCAGCTGCTTGAGGGTGTATTTATATTTTGAGCATAGTGTTAGGTCAATGATTGAGTTTATTTTTTCATTTTTTAAGCAGGTGGGTGTGTTGTTATTAAGTATATTTAAATTTAATTCTTCAATGAACTTTAATAAATGTTTGCTTTTATAGTCATTTTTATAAGAAAACCAAGCTTTATTATGTGTGTTTAGGTCCCCACATAATAAAATTTCTCCATTTAAATTTTCAACAATTTTTAAATATGTTTTTGTATCTATTAAAATTCCTGGATAGTATATATTTATAATATTAACATTTATTTTTTTTATTTGAATTTGAATTATAATTATTTCTAATTTTTCTTTCAATATTGGTATATTTAATTGTCTTTGTATAATATCTTTATGTACCTAAGTTACTATACCTCTAGAGTTATTGCTATTTTTTTGTATATAAGTTATAAAGTTATTAAATTTAGGTAGATTTGTTGTATTTATTTCTTGTATACACATTATTTTTATTTTTTTTATATTTAGAAAGTGTTTTAAGATATGTTTCTTACTTTCTATTCCGTGACAGTTCCACTGAAGAATACTGAATTTGTCTACCATGGACCACTATTCAGTAAAGAAAGTAAGATGTCTTATCAGATTAACCTACGGACATTGTGGGAGGATAATATCAAACAATTTGATAATTAAGCCAATGATTTGACTTCTATTATTCCAGTTGAAAAGTTCATTCATCCCTCTAATGTTTCCTTGCATTATAGGACAATTAGTAGCTTCAAAATTCCTTTCATCATTCATTTATAGTTTAGAGTTTTTATGAGATGAATTTTTAGCGCCAGTGATGTTTTTCTTTACTGTATTGGCATATAGTTTCTTTGATTTACAGTATTCTGAGTTACGAAGTTTCTGTTGTCAATATCAGTAGATGTTGAGGGTAAATTTGTTAAAGGTGGGAATTTCTCTCTCACTTCCTCACAAAATCCCTGTGAGAAGTCCTCTCTCAGGTCCTCACAATCTTTGCTTTGAATCCTATCAGTGGTCAAGTTCGAATCTCTAGTTAAATCATCACTTTTATTAAGAAAGTCTTTTATTTTGAAATGGTTAATGATTTCTGGAGATTGTTGCCAATTCAAACCCTCATTCAACTGGATCACTTTATCGTTACATGCAATCAGTCTCACTGGACATCCAGCATATGTTGCAGGGTGTTGATCCCCGCAATTTGGGCATTTTAATACATTAGCTTTACAAAATTTGTGATGATGATGTTCTCCACATCTTTTACATGTGAGCTTCCCTCTACATGTGGACACCGCGTGACCAAATGTGCAGCATCTGAAGCACAAATTAGGTGGAATTGTGTATGGTTTAACATTATGTCGTGAGAATCCAAGAAAAACTTGAGTGGGAAGAACATCGCCTTCGAATTCAAGAATTATCTTATTGATTGGATTACAAGTTTCCTTTTTCTTTTTGTCAATTGATCATAATGCATCATACGTTTCATGCTTAAAACATGTTGGTCATATAAGAGATCAAGAATTAAGTCATCATCAAAATGTGTGGGCACTCCTATAAATGTTCCTAGTACTGATTTCTTAAAATCAGGAAGTTCCACTTTAACAGGAATTGATAATATTTTTTCAAGTCGAGAATTTTGTTATACTGATCTTTTGAATTGGGAAAAATTAACAATCTTCCACATGAAATAAATTTCCCTCCGATGCGATCATTTAAGAGTTTATAAAAAAAGGAAGAGAATTTCTGAATGTCGAGTGCATTCAATTTGGTGTTAATCCCACTAATGACCAAAGACAAGTCATCTTTATCATTTAAAGCTTTTTCTATGATGTCAGGAAATTTCGTATTCTCTGAATCAATTTTAGTTATAATAGTAATGTTCTTAATTGTTTCCTCTTTTTTTTTCAGAAATAGATGCTTTATTAAGAAACGAAAACTTAGAATTTTTCTTTGGATCATGATCATTTTCCTTGTTATTAATAAATGAATTTACCTGAGTAATAGAATGAGTATCCAATTCGATATTAATATCCTTTTGAGTGTTTTCTTCAATAGATTTAGTGGGCGAAGACTCTGAATCTGAAGATAACTTGAAATCTTCTGCAAGTCACATTCTTCATTTTCTTGTGAGACTTTTTCTTCTTTTTTTGTTTTATCCACAGTATAGAATTTAGATCTTTTTACTTTGACGTTCAGTTTAGGAGAGGTTTTTTTTTTCTTATTGCCAACTACCATCTTGAGACAATCGAAGCACTAAAACTTCGGCCTCTGGATGTAAACCAATTTTTCAGAGTGGACCCTTGGAGGAAGGGTTAATTATGTCCACTAATTCTTCACACTTGTCATCTCATTGCTACCCCCTATTGTCCCAAGGACTCAACTGTTACAAAAATAGGGGCAACTCAGCCATGGATTATTATGCTCTTGTCAAACCCATTAAATTTGTCATCCACTATTACTTTTCCACAAACTAATATATAATTTGTGTTGTTTAGGGACCATGTGTGCATTTCACTACAGCTTCCTATTGTCTGTGTACTCTTTCAGGTTGTTTTAGACATCCATTGTTGTTTGTTCTTTTACCATTTCTATGGTGGTTTTTGTTGTTTGCAATGAACTCAACAAAATAACAATATGGGACTAATATACAAAAATTGCAGATGACTATGGGAAAAGAGGGACATCACATTCAGTCACAAAGGATTATAAAATCTCAATGTGACAATAGCATATATTAAAGATAAAGCCCACAATAGCATATATTAAAGGTGAACCCACAACAATAACATGTACATATTTAAAGGATTATGGAAGTTTGAATATTTAACAACAGCAATGCCTAACATTAGAATTTCACTCAGAAGTTAATTATAATCTGAATAAGAAGTATTAGTTCAGACCATTTAATACAACAGATGTATATTAAAAAAGTTAATGTAAATAATTTTTTGATATTTTTCTGACTTGCACTGTTACTATTAAATATTCAAACTTCCATAACTCTCTAAGTTACAAAGCGAATATTATTAAAATAGAGATTTATATAAATTTGGTTGAGATCTTTATTTTATCTTACATTGCATTTTCTCATAAAATGCTTAGTTTAGAAGTTGGTTATAGAGCTTCAAAGTTAGTTTCCACTTATATAACATGGAGGGAGGTGGTCATAATTTAGTGAGCACTCAGTGTAAGTGTAATTAAGTGTAATAAATGACACAGTAATGTAATATGAATCACCTTGAAAAGATTGCATCATCATTTAAGGACATTTAATACTTTAGTCATGGCTTACTACCCAACATAAAAACTTCAAAAATATGGCCAATTTGTATCAAGTATGAGGATGATCACAATATTATAGCTGAGTGACACTGTTTCACAAGTCACAGGAAAAGTTCGTGTGATAAGTGTTGGAGGCAGTCAAGCACATAGCAAAAATAAAAATCACAGCAAATCTATAACATCCCTACAATATAACATTCACATCATAGAATTGCTAAGAACATTTCAGGAAATAGCTAAATTTCATGTCAGTGCTTCTGAAATCGAAATGGTTGGGTTGTTTCATCCCTAAACTGCACTTTTTTTTTAATACAATGGGTTAATTGGCATGGCTAAAATGACACCAAGGACTCAGAAAGTTGGAGAATGGAGATACATTGGCTAGGGGACAGATGGAAGCCTGCCCATCAAGGCCATCCAGCATATTCTTTAATGCACGTGGGATACAGCTTTTCTGCACTATCAGTCATGGTGTAACTTTCCTCTGATGGACAATATCCTTTTGATGCCCAACAACATCACCTTTCATGTGGAAATTGTAGATTAGGAACCTGGGCTTGCTACTGATTGAAAAACACCTAGTGAAAGGAATGATTTAGCAAAACGATATTAAAAGTACAGAAAGGTTAAGGGAATTCAGAATAATTACCGCTTTATTCTAGTGAATGACCATGACATTGTTAATATCAAGAGAATTCCACCAAATCATTTTCAGCTGTATTTATAAAATAAGTATCTGCACAGAAACAAAGAGACCTTTGAAATGAATAATTCATTTGTTGCATCTGTGAACAAAAATGGATGGTATTTTTCTTCCAAAAATACATTGGCAAGGTGATAGAATGTGCACAAGAATACGGTGATTACAAAGTTATATTTATGAACATCACCTTCATTACATGGTCCAACCTTCCTGATGTGTGTAGGATCCACAATGAATGTATCATTAAGGTAATAAGTACATCTATTATCACTACAGAAAAAGCATATTGAATATCAGCCAAAAATACCTCATAGGTGCAATGATATATTTTTTAAATAATCGTATTGCATTGATTCACAGTGACATTGCAACTGCCAGGGTTCAGGTTCACTGTAATACATTAAAACATGAACTTGGTTGATTGTTTTGGGTTATGGCAGAAGAGCAACACCAGCTGTGTTGCACCAAATGAGGTTAAATAAAAAGATAAAAAAGACATCAAACCCTTATAACCAAAGTTAAAATTAAAACAAAAAAAGAGGAAAGTGACAAAAATGTAAATAACAAAAAAAGAAAAATATATACCAAACAATAAAAAAAAAAATAAATACCCCCTCAAGCAGCTGCTTGCTGTAGAGGTCTCACAGGAGCCTGTCAGTTTATACATCATAGTAGAAGGTCTGTGAGGATGGCGGGACCTCAGAAGAAAAACAACACAAACATCCATGCCTTACCCAGGATTTGAACCCAAGTTCCTTAGATCAGTAGCCAACTGCACTAACCACTCAGCCACAGTATAAAAAATGGGATCAAAAAAGAATCAACAATTGTAAAAGAGAAAAATTAACACTGGGTGCACAGTTGGGTTGTTTTACCTCAGAGTGGCACTTTTTTTGCACACCATGGGCTAAATGGCCAGGTCACAAGGACCTTGAGGGCTCAAAGAGGATTGGGAGAGGAGACCCACTGGACAGCTGTTGGGAGACAGTTGGTAGCCTCCTGTCAAGGCCATCTAGTGTATTCTTTAACATGCACAGGGTGCATGTTAAAGCTCTCCCGCACAAGGGGCCACAAGGGGCCGTATGGCTCTCTCGCACAAGGGGCCACATGTAGGGAGTTGGCAAAATCTAGGGGTAGTTGGCAAAATTCAGGTGAGATGTAAAAATTGTCATTTTTTTCTGTAAAATTATGGTGAGTTGGCAAAATCTAGGGGCAGTTGGCAAAAACGTCCTATCCAATGGACAGCAGTCTTTCCAAGCCCATCGGAGTCCCCCTACTGGCCGAGGGCAGGGTGGGAAGTTCTGCAGAGATAAATCTCAATGCTGAGCAGGTAGGACTCGAACCTGGGAACTGCAGATTACGAGCTTAGAGCGCAATCCAAATAGAAAAGTAAAAATATTATAAATGGTTAAAATATCCAATAATATGTAAAAAGTCAAAAACAGGTGTTAAAAAATCATCTGATAAAAGGTATCTGAGTGTAAAGGGTTCAGATGGCAAGTGATAAGAACTAAACTAAATATGACATTCACAGTTAAATGACGACATTAGATTAAAATAGTTTTACAGTTAAAATGCTGTCCAAAACTTGCACTAAAGTTCATCATCCACCCATAGAAGAAAAGAATGTGTGATAAATGAATGACGCTATGAACCCGCTATGAAACAAAAAAGGCTATCCTGGGCAAAGAAACATCGAGACTGGACTGTGGAGAATTGGGAAAAAGTGATTTTTTCCGACGAAACCCACTTTGAAGTGCATGGCTACAGGCCAAATTTCGTCAGCCGCTCGCCTGGAGAACCTCTTCGATCCGGCCACATCCAGCAATCCCCCAAACACTCACCCAAGGTCATGTTTTGGGGATGTTTCACAGCTTCCGGGCCACAGAATGCTTCACCCCATTGAAGGAATGATGGATAGCAAAAAGTACATAGGCGTTCTGGAGGCAAAAATTGTCCCAACACTGCAGAAGCTGTTTCCTAACGGCGATGGGGTATTTCAACAGGATTTGTCTCCATGCCACAATTCTAAGTTTGCTAAGAGCTTCTTTACCCAGCAACATTGGAAGGTATTGGAGTGGCCAGGAAATTCACCCAATCTAAACCCCATTGAAAATTTGTGGGCCATTAATAAAGCGTGCATATCTAAGATGGATTGCACAACGAAAACCAAAATGATAGAAAGTGTCATGAAAGTGTGGTACCACAACCCTGAAGTGAAGGAGATGTGTGGAAAGCTAGTGGCATCAATGGTTGAGAAGATGAAAGAAGTAATTAAAGCTAAAGGGGGGGGGGGGGGGGGTCACATTCATTATTAACTATGTACACTATTAAACAAATATATATTTTAGTTGTGTCTTTGTTCTGCATTTTCCTATTGTCCCAACTAATTTGCACAGCACTGTATCAGTAAAGACAGGCAAGAAATCTGGTGCACATCATGATGTGCTCGCAGAGTTGCCAGTAAACACAATTGGGTGTAAAGTCTTCCCAGTCCTGCAAAGGGAAAAAAAATCACAGGAAGGGGAAACAGTGAATCATAGTGAAAATGGTTCAGCTGTCAATGCTATCAAGCTTGGTGTAAATACCTTTGAGGTAGCCATGGACATGTAAATCAAAAGGATGAATGGCAGTTAGGTGATTTGTGTACAGCATTTCCCACTTAGGATTAAAAATACAGTCCCAATTGGGATGGACAAGCAAGTATGGCAATTTCAAAGCATTCTGTGTGGACAACTTCTGAAGGGAAAGAGATAAGGGATGGTTTGTCGGTCTCAACATAGAGAGACTGGGCTGGAAAAGAGGAGAAGGCCCCCAAGCAAACACAGAGGGCCTGATGGGGAACAGGGTTCAACACTTTCACCACTGAATTCTAAGCAGAATCATTTACTTGCAACCCATGGTCCAGTTTCAACCAGACAAGTACACAGTACAGGTAGAACAAAGATCCACTCTCCATGACAGGACCTTGAGGATGTTCAATACCCATGTACACTTGGATGCAAGCCTCCAAGCATATGTAAGCTGCCTCAGCCATTCCTCAAACTTTCTTATGTAAACATGCAGTGAAAAGGTCAAATTGTGGTTGAAGATGAGACCAAGAAACTTGGTCTCTGAAAGAACTGGAATGATGGTACTTTGTGGCAAAGCTCAGGGTCCAGATGAAGATTATGCTTGTAGCAAAAGTGCACAGTCTTCTATGGGGTGAATCATGATGCATTAGTCATCAGCCAATCAGGAGATTATTCACGGCGGTTTGCAGTTACTCAATGACACTCATGCTGGATGAAGAGCAAAAGATGCTAAAATCCTCAACATAGAAGGCATTGCAATATAGATGAAGTTGTTGATATATCGAACTGATCACGAGAGTGAGAGGTGAAACCCTTAAGATACAGCCTTGTGGTACTCCGTTCCTGGGGGAAAAGACATGACAGAGTGTTACAAACAAGGACACCAAAAGAATGTAAAGTTGGAGATGTTGAAGATTGTCACGTGACACCTCTCAAAAGCATGGAGGTCACGAAGAATGTTGATCACCAAATTATGTTGAATGCTTTTTGATGTTAAAGAATATTGACACTAGGTTCTCTCTACGTAAAAATGAATTCCCAATAGCCACTTTGATATCAGATGTCTAAAGTAGACCAATGCCTGTGGCAAACACCCTGGGTGTTGAAAAGAAGGTTGTGGCGTTCTAAATCCAAGTGTGGAAAGAAAAATCACACTAAACCGATATAGGTGTTGAAAACAATGGCAAATGCCAGACTAGTCTGGCATTTGCCATTCCTTCCAATACCTTACACACATAGCTCATCAATATGATGGGATGATAATTTGAAGGAATTGAGAGATCCTTTCCTGGCTTGGGGAAGGCCAAGACAATACCCTCTTACGAGGAGTACAAAAACTGCTTCTCGAGAAAAATGTACTTGAAAAGCAGGAAGTCAAACTTAAATCAATGGTGAGAGATGTTGAAGCATGGTATAATGGACATTGTCTGGTCTCACAGCAGAGGTACTACCCTTTGCTCTGCACTTTCTCATGCATCTGTTGTTAGACAAGTCCAGAATATAAGGCTCCATGTTATTTGAGTAGCAGGACAGCAGAGTGTGTTTGGCCTTGCATTTCTGTGCCAGAAATTCAGGGAATAGGAAGACTATTCCCCTAGAATGTTGGTAATTGCCTGTCCATTGTGCTCCAGGATTGATAATGAGTGGGAGGAACTATCCATGTTCCAGACTTTATCCCACATAACCTTAGAACTGGCTGTGCAGGTGATAAAACATGTATATTTGATTCAATATTTCTTCTGGTTCTGGATGAAACAGGCTTTCGTCCTAATGCAGTCAAAAGCTTCAAGATTGGGGGGGGGGGGGGGAGGATGTCAGATATCTCTGAAACACCCTCAAGATTTGTTCTGAGCCTTATGAGCAGCAGTTCAGTAAGGATTCCACCACAGTTTGGGAAATCAGAAATCAAGGAAACCATGCCAAAGTTTGAGGAATGGTCAAGGCAGCTGCTTGGATAGAATCTGCCATCTCTGCTACTGCAATGTTGATCAGCTTGCAGCTAAATGAGTGTTGGTTGAACTCACAGAAAAGTTTGAAACCTCTCCAGTGAGCCCAATCAATTCTCATCACAATACACATGAGGAGTCACAAGGTTCCACACAGGAGGTGATAACTTTCTGTAAGGATTGTTCTGTTTGAAAGTATGTATTGACACTGGTGTTCAATGGGGAGAGCAAGGATCCACAAGCCACTGCTTGAGGACTCCGCCCCTCCTGTTGGTGTCAGTACTTACACAAAGAGGACCATGTCCACTGAAGTCTCCATGATATGAAAGGGGGATAGCAGCTGTGAAACAAGATGCTCAAACAGTCAATGAAAATCCCATGAATAAAAGAATGACTACCACCTCTAGAGGAGCTGAGGGGTATGACATGGAATGGAGAATGGTGACTCACAAGGATGGTGATACCCCAGCAAGCTTGACCATCTCCATCCCAATCCCAGCGAACAAGTAAAAAATGTTGGATTGTGGGATCATTGTCTGCATGTCTTTTGCAGCCACACATAGATGGGCTTGTGTGCCCAAAGTAGGACTTTGGCATCAGCAAGAATCCTCTGGAATCCAAGACAATTCTATTGTAGGAGTGTGGTCATCTCAGGTCTCAGGGAATTATTTAGAAAAATTATTAGAAAATTATTTCCTATTTATTTTGACTTGCTGCAGATGACAGTTTATAGAATTGATGGTCTGTGTCTTTGTCCTCAGAGTCATCTGAGGGACATGTGATAATTTTCAGTGATTGAAGTAAAAAGCACCAAAACAGGAATGGAAACCAGAGTCTATGTCAAAAGTTAAAGCAAACACAGATTTCAAATTTAGCTGTTTCAGAAGAAACCTAGTGGGAGGGGGGAAAGACTTGGATGTCAGAATACTGATGTCGGTTTGTACCACCACAGATGCTATGAGATTGATAGGCTTTTCAGCAGCCACAGTAACATAAGAGCGTTGTCAGGTGGAACAATGATCTTTCTCACTACCAGATAAGGACGTTCTGTTTTAACAAGATAGACCTCTTTCCACTTCGGATAGTCATGGGAATTCGCTGGATGGGCACCACTGTAGTTTACATAGCTTGCTGTTTCAGTTGTGCAGTCTGGATCAAAATGATCCTGACTGCTGCAGCAAGCACAGGGAGCTTACACTAGCAAGCTGTGTGGGCATGACCATATCTGACACTGAAGAGCACACAGAGAGTTGGAGATATATGTTTGTACCTCGCAACATAAGTATTCTGCCTTAATGATAGGGAAAATCCAAATACCTTAACGAGAGGGAAAATCCAAAATCCGGTTGAATATACCCAATCCGAAATATTCCAAAATCCATAACTTCACTCTCACAGCAGACAGCCATTTGGACTAGGACTATGACTCACTGTTTGGGTTCATACATAAACCACATGATTTAATTTAGGCCAATTTTTGATCCCCCTCCCCTTCCATGATCCATCATGATCTTTGAGGAAATCCCCCACCCCCTTCTGACCCCGTAGTCTCACTAATGCAAAAATTTCTGCATCTTTCATAATAAAAAGGATAATAAAAAGATGGATATTCCCTATGGGAATCCCTTAAGGATGAATTAAATTTTTTAGTTTTACCCTCAGAAAGAGTTGAAAAAGATATTTTCTAATTTCAACCACTGCATGATCATAAATTTACATATCTCAGCTACATCTCTAGAAAACTTCATGTAGATATGTTATTGCTGATTTTAAAATTCTGATGATTTAAACATTAAGCCGAGATCCCACGGTGCGATGCATACTTGGTAAGAAGCTTTCAAACAATAAGCCTCGTGGAGGTTATGTTCAAGCACTCAGCAAACATCAAAACAGTTCATCTGTGATCTTGAGTAACAGTGTGAGCACAGCTGTGATGCACTGTTGTGATTCAGTAAACCATCAAACATTATCAGTAACTACTTATTTCCTGTTCTGTATTGTTTATATACCGTAAAAAATGTAGGCCTGATAGTGATAACCCTATGGGTAACAGTGATAAAAAGAACAGGAAGCATTTAACACTATCAATTAAAATTGGTAAGCAGTGTAAATGCAAAATTTCTTGCGAAAGAGTTTGGGGTTGAAAGTTTATGCTGAAAGTGATGAACAGAAGTTAATGGAAACTAGAAAAACATTGTGTAAAGCTAAAAATGAAGATCTTGATTGTGTTTTGAAAGAGTGGATCTATTATGCTCTTGTTTGTCATTTATGTTCTTGCTAATGCTGGGGAACTCAGTGACTAAAGATACAGTTGTGCATGCAAGGTACAACTTCTGGTCTGGAATTATGCTCAGTGATGATGATAAAGAAGCTGATGATTTTGAGAATAACATGATGTGTGATCTCCTCTCACATGCAAAAGGAATTTCTTCAGGGACTGTCAATAACCTAGAAAAGGTGGATATTGAAGAAATAATTAACATTGATAATGATGCTCCAATTATTCATTCAACGACTGACAGTGAAATAGCTGAAATGGTTTTAAATCGAGATTATGGAGATAGTGACAATGAAGATGAAATTGTTAAAACTGCAGTAAAAATGACTATAAACATGGTAAAAAAATGGGATGAACTCACTGGAGGACTGGAGCAGTGTGAATTTATTACAGAACAAGAAATAATTTCAGAATATAAAACAAAAGACTTTTAAAACGAAAACTTTGTTACACTTATATTTGTGATTTTTATGTCAAATGAATTTTTCTGAAAGACTGAATTTTTTCTCATTCTCTTCAACTCCACCATATCATGTATACCAAAATCCAAAACATTCTCGATCCCAAGCATTTCGGATTAGGGATACTCAACCTGTAGTATTTTTTTTAGTACCTATATGCAACAAAAAGAATTTTTTTATTCAAAATAATTTGTCTTTTTAACTGAATTTTTCATTTCTCTCTAAAAACAAAACAGTTGCATTATCTTCCTCCTGAGGGTGGCATGAACAAATTATTGCTGCCAATATAAACTTCTTGACCAAAATATTTTACCAACAAAATTTCTAGTAGAGATTGTATTATTCATTTAAAAAGTTGGAAAATGGCAAAATTTTAGACAGTATTGTTAAAGGTACCAATAGATTTGGAACATGGAAACAATATTTCCTTGATATCTATCAAACCTGAAAGAAATTTATAATTTATCTCTAAAAACAAAAAAGGCTTGAATGTCTACAGATGGAAGATCAACAAAGTGAAAACATTAGTTCATGTTTTTTAAAAGAAGCTAAAAACGGTGGGAGAAAAAAAGTGATAAAAATCAATGATAGTAAACATAATTATTTATCATGCATTAGATGTATATATCAAAGTCCTTAAAAAATATAAATTACATGCTTACCTTTAGTCCTACATATTTCTAAAAGATTTACCACATTTTCATGCTTCAATAACTGAAGAATTTTTATTTCTCTGAGTGCTGTAATGGGAAACTGAAAGAAAAATTACTTATATATAATTCCTGATTAATTAACATTTTAATAAGCTAATGCACTGGTAGGAATTCTAATGAGTTAAATATCTGAAATAAAAAAAATAAACAGATGGCTAGTAAAAAATTTTACTTTCAGACAGAAAGCATGATCCTACAATGTTTTGCCATGATGTTAAATATTCTAACCAACAATATACAGGCATTCAATCAACTGAGGCACCAATAATCGTTGTACAAATAAAAAGATGCTGAAAACTGCATTTAAAATAATGAACACCTATTTTAAAAGACATAAAATGAAAATACTGAAAAAAATATATATTATAATAATAATTGGCAAAAATACAAGAAACAGTACCATATGATAGCTAAACACTATACTATCAGAAGCATGTTTCTGGGAGACATGGGTTCAAATTCCACTCAGGATAAAACCAAATTTTTTTCAGCTAATTATTTCAAGTGTTTCTTGTCTACAGGACATTTTCCACGATACTTTACTATTTAATTATTTATATAATGCTGTGAACATAAATGACAATTTTATTTCCATCATATGAGGCAGCTTGGTTGTCCAATTCCTGACATAGATGGTGCCAGTAACGAATCAACAAAATATGTGGGAATACCTATATGTCCCATTGCTAATAGCAATTGTTATCCAGTGACGGTGCAGTGGTTATCGTACTCGGCATGTTTTTGGGAGATGCGAGTTCGAATCCCTCTCAGGACAAAACCAAATTTTTTTCAACTAATTATTTGTGCAAAAAAATTAGGTGTTCTGTCTGAAAATGGTCAGCTGAAACAACACATAAATTTAGATTTTCCATGACCAATTTTAATTTTTAGATTAAAAAAAAGGGAGCAGTTGGAAGCACTGCCTAACTCATGATAAGAGCTTTTTGCTTCAGTGTGACCACCTCCAGTCATCCACTAAATTATAAATGTGCTTTACTGTGATGCCTTGTCCATAGTAAACAATTCACATTTCTTATTATTCAATAAAAAATAGTATACTGTCAATAAATAAGGTATTTTATTGCCTATTAAAAGTACTGCAAGAGAAGAATAAAATAATAAAAATTTTCCTATAAATTGCCACAGGCTAAATAACACTTCCATGCTTTAAAACATCTAGGTAGAGGAAGTCAACTCGCAAATTAGGAAACTTCCTTAATATTTAAATAAAGATAAACACAGCTAACTTATTACAATTTAATCATACACGAATAGTGCTGTTACATTTAAAATCATCTAAAACTTATCCCAAGCTAGGAGGAGTGCAACAGGTTGCATAACATGAGTGTATATATCATTAGTTACTAACCACTAATTATCTAATTTCAGCTCATATTTAGATCATTATAATTATCACATAGTCTAAGATATATCTTTGGAAAGTAATTCAAAAGTATAATAGACTATTAATAATGTAAAACTAATTACCAGTATTTGGTGGCTAATACACCTGCTTTGGAATTCTCATCAAGACGTTGAATGTCTTCAGTAGATGTCACATTGCATAGCACTTGTTATTTGCTAGTCCTTAGTTAAGAGTCCTTTGGAGAAGCATATAAGTATATTGATGTTATAGTATACACAAACTCAAAGTTGTTTTCATATGCATGTTGATGAAAGTTCATTATGATGATTTGCTAGTGATGTCTTCTTTTGGCTAGATGTTGTACCACATTTTTTTAAGTTTCGATTTGGCACTTTTACTCTACACGTTTGACTGTTTGTCCTTTGCTGTAGTTTAATGCATGGCTGCATACTACCACTTTTACCGATGTTTAATTATTACAGCTTTTTCATGGAGTATTGCATTTGACACTTCATATGTTTCATTTACTTTTCAGAGGATTTTTTCTTTTAGCGGAGCTTTTCACTTGACACGTAGAGTCTGAGGACGTTGTAAGTCAGAGATATGGTGAAATGCATTGCTCCAACAAAAGCAGGGGGCTGGCATGGCCTATGCTTTTAATGTATTTTAACAGTTGATAGTTTGGCCTAGTTTAACGATTTTAAATGCATATCTTTATAAGTCAAATCTCAAGATTTGAGGAACGTGCAATAGTTACATAATGAACTATGTACTAGTTTTAGCACAAATTCACAAGGACTTAAATTCAAAATGGAAATATAACATTATAAATATGCAGCGAATGTAAAAATCTTCAACTAATCCTCTAAAAAGTAAATGAAACATATGAAGTGTCAAATGCAAAACTCCATGAAAAAACTAATAACCAAACATTGGTAAAAGTGGTAGTAGGCAGCCACACATTAAACTACAGCAAAGGACAAACAGTCAACCATGTAGAGTAAAAGTGCCAGATCGAAATTTAAAAAAATGTGCCACAACATCTAGCCAAAAGAAGACATTACCAGCAAATCATCATAATGAACTTTCATCAACATGCATATGAAAACAACTTTGAGTTTGTGTCTACTGTAACATCGATATACTTATATGCTTCTCCAAAGGACTGTTAGCTCATCATCCTCAAGCAGCCATGGTCTACGGAGGTCCAACCAGACTGTGCAATTTAGTTCTCCAAGCAAGTCTGTTCTGAGCTACATCTGCAGCATCTGGCCACTGCACACCAATTCTAACAAGGTCCTGTTTGACATTATCTGCCCACTGCATCCTAGGTCACCCCCTCTTTCTGAGGCCTTCAGGCACACTGTTCATAACCCTATTCGACAACCTATAATTATTCATACGGGCAACATAGCCAAACCGATGGAGTCTCTCTCTGCACAATATACTGCTTAAAGGAGGTTGCTAACTCCTTTGCCTAACCTCATCATTAGTTACAAAATTGAACCACCTAATGCCCAAGATACTGCGTAAGCATCTAGAATCAAAAGCATCTAGTTTCCTGTTATCTTGTTTACAAAGTATCCAAGTTTCACTACCATAACTAACCCTAGAAAGAACCAAACTATTATACAGTCTAATTTTAGTTTTTAGGTGTATACGTCTGTTTCTCCACAATCTCCATAGATTCTTAAAAGTCCCGGCAGCAATCCCTATTCGTCTGTTAATCCCATGCCGCACATCACCATTATCTGTAAAATAGCTACCAAGATAATTAAACTGTGACACCTGCTCAAGACTGCAACCATTCAGATTAACTGAATCACAACCTGCCTGACCAATTTTCATCACTTTAGTTTTCTCTCTGTTTATAACCAAACCTACTCTACTACCAGTTTCATCAACAGCTCGAATGAAAGAGTTCATCTCATCAACATCATTTTGAAAGAGGGTTAAATCGTCAGCAAAATCTAAATCAGAAATTTTAGTATCTCCAGCCCATTTAAGGCCAAAATCTTTCCCTTGCAATGAATTTTGCATAACATAATCAGTAACCAAACTAATGAGAAAAGGAGACAAAATGCACCCTTGTCGAACACCAGAAGTAATGCTAAACCAATTGCTACAAGACTTACCAACTCTCACACACAACTCAGTGTTATTATAGAGAGCTTTCATTATGTTAACTAACTTGTCTGGTATACCATATGATTTCACAATCAACCACAAATTATGATGATCAACAGAGTCAAAATCCTTTTTGAAATCAACAAAGCAAAATTTTTGAAAAAAAAAATCTATTTTTTTTAACCCGAGAAACTCCTATACCCCCTTAGGACATTCCTGCAGTTCTTTCTTTCTGAAATAAGCTCAAGTGCCTTATCTCTCAAATAATTCTGCCTCCTCTGCTCCTTTTTTCCTAAAAGAGTACTGTTTTTTCCTAAAAGAGTTTCCAAAAAGGCCTGTTTAAAATTGTCCCATTCTTCCTCAACTTCAGTAGTAAGAATACCATGATTGTCATAATGACTAAGAAACCTATCATGGTAAGCTTTGGCTATAACTGGGTCTTTCAGAGCTTCAGTATTAAAAGTAAATTTTTTAACCCTAGCACAACTTTTTAAGTTTAAGTTTCAAGACACTTTTAACAAGGTAATGGTCAGATCCAATTTCAGCTCCCCTATATGACCTGGTATTCCTAACAGAACTGGCACATTTGCTGTTAATTAATATATAATCAATGATATTCTTATGCAGCCCATCGGGTGAAACCCATGTGTACTTATGTATGTCGCGGTGTTTGTAATATGTGTTATTCTGAAACCATTGAGTTTACTTAGCTGTAGGAGACATTGCCCATTGCCATTGCAGCTACCAATACCAAAAGGGCCTATTACTCCTCCCCAAAGGTCAGAGTCAGTACCAACTTTGGCATTGAAGTCACCAAGAACAAGGGTAATATCTCCTTTCTTGACAGAATTCAAAATATCCTGAAGTTGTCCATAAAACCTATCCTTCTCATCCTCATTGGCATCCTCAGTTGGGGCATAACAGCAGATAACATTCAAGTCTTTAACGCTTGTCTGAAATTTTGCTGTAAGAAACCTTTCATTAATGCACTCATATCCTAGAAGAACATCACTAGCATGTCTGCTGAGAAGCAGACCCACGCCTTGGTGATGCTTATTGTCGTCCCTCCCTGAAAAGAGAAATTTAAGATTATTTTTAAGAATCTGACCTTTCTGTCCATCTGGTCTCTTGCAAGCCGAGAATATCTAAATTATAATGGTGGAATTCTTGTGTGAGGACATCAAGAGAAAAAGCTCTGTGCAGAGTCCTCACATTCCAACTACCTATGGAGAGAAAATGGTTAGTGGGATGTTTAAAGAAACTATGTTTATTGAGAGAAGGAATGGTGACAATATCAAACAGCCCCCTAATCACAGACATGGGGCAAAGACCCATTCCCCCACCATTAAAGGCTGAAGCCATCTACACTGTAAGACTTCCTCCAATGTAGAATTTGACGATGCCAATAGAAGCAAAGAGTTCAGGTGCCTGCGATGACCTCTGCTCAGGATTATCCACCAGCTGATAAACATATCCTGTGAATCTATTCACTTGGGGCTGTCAACCCACAAACAAACAAAAAACACAGCGGAAGATTTTCCCTCCATAGAAGCCCACCAGTGCAGCAAAATCAGGATCCATAATCAAGCTCAGAGCCATAATTCCATTCAGGTTGGTATATATGGTCAGCACCAGGACCCTGTGTGGTTGACCACTCCTCAGCAGGGTAGAAAAAAAAAAGAAAAGTAGCCATAGTTGTCCTGATCAGTAGGCCACACTAATCTGGCAGCCCTCCCCTTCCATTCACTTCCACAAGAGAGAATCTTTTGAAAGGTACTAACGGTCTGTACCACGAGAAGGTGGGGTCAGACATTAGGTGCTAGGCCTGGCCAGTTCTATGCATCATCACAGGGGATTGTTGCATAGCTCTCCTTCCAGTGACTACCTAGCACATTTACAGACCAAGACAAGTTAGTTAAGGACTAGCAAATAACAACTGCTATGCAATGTAACATCTACCGAATACATTCAATGTCTTGATGAGAATTCCAAAGCAGATGTAGCAGCCACCAAATACTGGTAATTAGTTTTACATTATTAATTAGTCATTATACTTTTGAATTACTTCTCAAAGATAATTATAACAATCTAAATATGAGTTGAAATTAGATAATTAGTGGTTATAACTAATGATATATACACTCATGTTATACAACCTGTTGCACTCCTCATAGCTTGAGATAAGTTTTAGATGATTTTAAATATAACAGCACTATTTGTGTATGATTAAATTGTAAAACTTCCTTAACTCTTCCAGTGTCCACATTATACATGTATACATTGACAGAATCCAAAGTGAGAAGTTGAGGATGTATCTAATTGTAATTAAGGATATAATCATTTTTTTTAAATTGCATTAAAAATTTTTTTATATACACAGTCGTATCAGAATAATATGACCACCTACCATACATATACTATGGTAGGTGGTCATATTATTCTGATATGACTGTGCCTATTTTATAAAAATATATCAATCAGGCTTGAAAAATAATATTTCCTTTTTTCATTTGATGCATATTTTATTAAACTACAATATAAATGATTTGTTAAAGTCATCTGAGTGCCATTTCATAGAAGTGCTATATGGTATTGGCAATTTATTTGTTAATGTTACTCTATGCCAGGGGTGTCCAACCCGCAGCCTGCATGCGACCCTGGACAGCTAGTAGTGCGGCCCACAAAATCGTCAAGTTTACGTTTTTACGACAAACTTTCAACATGATTATGTGATTTACAGCAAGTTTTTGATATCCCACTAGTTTCATGTTGCCCTTTATTAATTTTATGATAGAAAACATTAAAAAATAAATGAAGTGTTATTATTCATATACATTAACTATATTATATATCTTATGTGAGGCCCAAAACAATTCATCTTCACTCAATGTGTCCCAGGGAAGTCAAAAGGTTGGACATGCCTGCTCTATGCTGAAGCAACCACCTGATTTAAGCTAACAAGTTTGATTTGAACTATTATCAAATTTTTCTTTAAAGTTTTGAAAATCTCCTAAAAAATTAACAAAAACTTCTATTTTTAAAAATGAATGATTTTTGGAAGTAATTACAAAGTACGTACCTCCAGGTTTTCTTTTTTTTTTTCTGCTTTACACTCTTTTCTGCCTTAAACCTATTTCAGTATTCTTAGAATTTTTTTATCATTTATATAATTCATCCCAGCATACTAACTATAAACATCCTACTTAGGTTCCAAGACTGGCTGTAGCTGCAGCTTTAATTACATTATGGCTCAAACATGCTCTCTCTGTTCCAGTATATCGGGTACCCTTTGTAAAGCTAGTATTTGCTTTTTTTATATTTAAACCTTAGATTTCATTTTAGCAATTTATTTTATTTCCATAAATTATCACTCTTTCAGTCAGCTGATCTATTGATTGATTTTTTTGTTTTGTTTTCCAGTAAAAACTTTGATTTTTGTATTGTTTCCTGAAAATGAATGAGGCATTGGATATGGAAGCAAAAAAGACTTCCTTGGCATGGAAATCAGTCCTTCTGTTGGAGAGCAATTTTGGTATAGGTTTTTTCCCCCCTGCCACTCTCCTGAGGACGTTTTACTCCCACCAACTGGCAAAGTTTCATTAAAAAAAATTAATTACAAATCATTTTTAAGTTTATTCGATGGTTTTCCCTCAATTTGCCTGTGCCACTCTGACAATATATAGACAGTTTATGCCTTGGTGCACAAACTTTTTGGCACTTAGTCAAGATTCCCAAAATTAAACATCCAAAGGAAAAAAAAAAATCGTTATATTTAGTAAAAAAAATGCACCTAGAAAGTATTCCTTCATTTCATACACAGGACTGAAAATCCCATGCTTTAAAATATACCACACTAAAAAGAATCATTAAAAGAAATAAAAATAATATTTCAGGTAAATATTATTATTATTATTCAGGAAGAATTTTACTCTCAATTAATATATAATTTAACTGTTTTTATTCAACACATTTTCTGACATTAAGCCTTAAATTTATAGTCCAATCTATTTTTTCACTATATCACAGTGAAAATGCTTTATTAAAATTAATATGCTTGTAAATTTGTTAAATTTTTTTATTTTCATAAGATTTGGAGTTACTTCTGTTTGATTTGGTATATAACATGACCTATTTCTATTGTTATGGTTTTTTTTTAATTGTAAAGTTGACTTGCTTATCTGACTCAGCACAACTGGCTAAAAGTCTGGACTTTTCTCAAGGTATGGTACCGAGTAAAAAAATTACAAAAACAGGAGAAACATTTACTTGAATTAAGAAAATAAATTCTTTTTGTTATTCAGAAATAGACTGCCTATTCATGTGCATTATAACCATTTTTGTCTAATATATTTTCTTTACATAAATTTTACATTTGTGTTGCCAGTGGAATTTTTTTATACTACATGACTCTAAACAAGTCCCATTAAAATAAACTAGTCTTTCTGTTAAATATTTTATTTTCAGAAAAATCAAAAATTAAATTGGTATTAACATGCCATAATTCCTTTCATTAGTTATTTGGCAAAAAAGTTCTAAAGTTATATTTTTTTGGCTGAGCATAGCTGAGTGGCTAGTGTATTTGACTACTTATCAAAGGAACCTAGGTTTGAGACCTGGGTAAGGCATGGATGTTTGGGTTGTCTTCCAGCTGAGATTCTGCCATCCTCACAGACCTTATACTATGGCATACAAACTGACATGTTCCTGTAAGACATCTGTGGCAAGCATCTTCTTGAGGGAATATTTATTTATTACTGATGCTGACCATATAATAATTTACTGGAAAAGGCTTGAATAAGGCTCTAAGCTTGAATATGGATCCTGAATTTGCTGCACTGGTGGGCTTCTATGAAAGGAAAATCTCCCACTGTATTTTCTGTTTGTTTGTGGGTTGACAGTCCCAGTGAACGGATTCACAGGATATGTTTTATCAGCTGGTGGATAATCCTGAGCAGAGGTCATCACAGGCACCTGAACTCTTGTTTCTATGGGCATTGTCAAATTCTATATTAGAAGAAGTCTTCCAGTGTAGATGGCTTCAGCCTTTAGTAATGGGGGAATGGAGCTATGCCCCATGCCTGCAATTAGGGGGCTGTTTGATATTGTTGCCATTCCTTCTCTCAATAAACATAGTTCGTTAAACATCCCACTAACCATTTTCTCTCCATAGGAATCCTTTTTCTCTCCTAGGAATGTAAGGACTCTGCACAGAGCTTATTCACTTGATATCCTCAAACAAGAATTCCACTGTTATAATTTTCATATTCACAGCTTGCAAAAGACCAGATGGATAAAGTCAGATTCTTAAAAATAATCTTAAATTTCTTTTTTCAGGGAGGGAAGATAATAAGCATCACCAAGGCATCGGTCTTCTTCTCAGCAGACACACCAGTGATGCTCTTCTAGGTATGAGTGCATTAATGAAAGGTTTCTTACAGCAAAATTTCAGACAAGCATTAAAGACTGGAATGTTATCTGGCGATATTCCCCCACTTTGAGGATGAGAAGGATAGGTTTTACAAACAACTTCAGGATATTTTGAATTCTATGAAAAAAGGAGACATTACTCTTGTCCTAGGTGACTTCAATGCCAAAGTTGGTACTGACTCTGACCTTTGGTGAGGAGTGATAGGCCCTTTTGGTATTGGTAGCTGCAATAGCAATGGGCAACGTCTCCTACAGGTAAGTAAACTCAGTGGTTTTAGAATAACTAACACATATTACAAACACCGCAACATACATAAGTACACGTGGGTTTCACCTGATGGGCTGCATAGGAATATGATTGATTATATATTAATTAACAGGAAATGGGCTAGTTCTATTAGAAATACCAGGGCATATAGGGGAGCTGAAATTGGATCTGACCATTACCTTGTAAAAAAGTGTCTTGCAACTTAAACTTAAAAAGTGTTGTGTTAAGGTAAAAAAAAAATTACGTTTAATACTGAAGCTCTCAAAGATTGAGTTATAGCTAAAACTTACCATGATAGGTTACTTAGTCATTATGACATTCATGGTTTGCTTATTACTGAAGTTGATGAAGAATGGGGAACATTTTAAACAGGCTTTTTTGGAAACTAACTTTTTCTTTTAGGAAAAAAGGAGCAGAGGAGACAGAATTATTTGAGTGATAAGGCACTTGAGCTTAATTCAGAAAGAATCAGTTAGCTGCTGATAAGAATCTTTGGCTTGATGGTTTGGCTGACAAAGCCAAGGAAGCAGTTAGACAGCACAACAGCAGAGAGCTGTACCAGATAGTTAATGTTTTGTGTGGTAGAAAACGGACAGGTATACAGGGATTGAAGGATAAATAAGGTAAGGTTATGGAAGGTGAGGATTCTGTCATGGCTAGGTGGGCTGAGCATTTCAGTGATGTGGTTAGTTCTACTCCCATTGTTTGTAATGATGATAGATGCTTTACTGGTTTTAACATTGGCCCTATAACACAGCCTGAAGTTATTTAGCTGTTTCTGAACTTAAACTTCATAAATCCCCAGGGGTAGATGAAATTACTACAGAAATGCTTCGAGCTGGGAATGATTGTTACTACATGGACAACTGAAATTTTGTATATCTCTTTATGATCAAGGAACGTTAACCAAGGACTTTACCAGAGGTATTATCCCTACTTTTAAAAAAGGTGATTCCAGTTCTTGTGATAAATATAGGGGTATCAGCCTACTTTCTGTTCCAGGTAAAGCTCTTTGCATGATTGTACTTAATAGAATTAAGAATCTGGTTGACGAGCAATTGTGTGATGAGCAATGTGAATTTAGAAGTGGTAGGGGATGCGTAGATCAGATATTTTCGCTCAGGCAGATTCTTGAGTAATATTTGTAATTTCAGAAAACTTTAGTTACTAGCTTTGTTGATTTCAAAAAGGCTTTTGACTCTGTTGATAGTCATAATTTGTAGTTGATTGTGAGATTGTATGGCATACCAAACAAGTTAGTTAACATAATGAAATTTTTCTATAATAACACTGAGTCATGTGTGAGAGTTGGCAAGGCTAGTAGCAATTGGTTTAGCATTGCTTCTGGTGTTCGACAAGGGTGCATTTTGTTTCCTTTTCTCTTTGGTTATTATGTTATGCAAAAGTCATTGAAAGAGCAAGATTTTGGCCTTAAATGGTCTGTAGAGATGAAAATTTCTGATTTAGATTATGCTGATGATTTAGCCCTTTTGACAAATGATGTTGATGGGATCAACTTTTTCATTCGAGCTGTTGATGAAACTGGTAGTAGAGTAAGTTTGGTTATAAACAGAGAAAATTAAAGTGTTGAAAATTGGTCTGGCTGTTGGTGCTTCAGTCGCCCTGAATGATTGCACCCTTTAGCAAGTGTCTCAGTTTAATTATTGTGGGAGCTATATAACAGATACTGGTGATGTGTGGCATGAGATTAACAGACGAATAGGGATTGCTGTCAGGACTTTTAAGAATCTATAAAAAGCATGGAGAAATAAGTGTATACACCTAAAGACTGAATTTAGACTATATAATAGTTTGGTTCTTTCTAAGGTTAGTTATGGTAGTGAAACTTGGACGATTTGTAAATAAGATAACAGGAAACTAGATGCTTTTGATTCTAAATGCTTATGCAGTATCTTGGGCATTAGGTGGTTCAAATTTGTAAGTAATGATGAAGTTAAGCAAAGGAGTCGGCAACCTCCATTAAGCAGCATATTGTTCAGAGAGAGAGACTCCGCTGGTTTGGCCATGTTGCCCGTATGGGTAATTATTGATTAGTAAATAGGATTATGGTGAGTATGTCTAAAGGCCCCAGAAAAAGGGGGAGACCTAGGATGCTGTGGGCTGACAATGTCAAACAGGACCTTGTTAGAATTGGTGTACAGTGGCCAGATGCAGTTCAGGACAGATATGCTTGGAGAACTAAATTGCACGGTCTGGTTGGACCTCTGTGGCCCATTGCTGCTTGAGGTGATGATATAGAGAGAAAATAGCTTAGCCTCTGGATGTAAATCAGTTTTTCAAGCTGGACACTGGAAGGGTTAACCTTTCCAGGACAGCCTGAAAAATATTATGGCATATTATGTGCCAAATTAATCAGCATTTAATTCTGGATTTTCTGAAATTATTCAACAAAAAGATTAACAGTTTTATTTTAATATGTCTGATTTAGAGTCATGTAGCAAAAAATGCATCTGCCAATGCAAATCAAAATTTATTTAATAAAATAGACAGAAATGATTATAATGCATGTGAATAGGCCATTTATTTCTGAATAACTAAAAAATTACTCTTTTTCAATGCAGTTTTTTTCTCATACTATACTTTGTTAAAAGCCCAGACTTTTTGCCAACTGTGATGAGTCAAATAAACAAATCAACTTATAGAATTTTTTTAAAATAGCCAATCAACAGAAATAGGACATGCTCTATACCAAATTCAACAGAATTTAACTCTGTGAAATTTATGAAAATAAAAAAATTTAAACAAAGTTATAAACATATTAATTTCAATAAACTTTTTAAATGATATAGTTAAAAAAATAGATGTGACTATGCAACTGAGGCTTAATTTTGGAAAACCTGATCAATAAAAGTTAAATTATACATTGGCGGAAATTGAAAAAAGAACACCATTAACAATTGAAGTGTAATCAATGAGATTTATTTAGTAGAAACAACTTGTTGAGAAAGGACAGTGATCACATATGTTAAGTAATTCAATGTTTATTGTACCTTTTAATGGGTATTAAATTTTACAGAAGGCACATTTTAATAAGGTGTTGAACCTCCTCGAGCAGCAATTTTGCCCCCCCACCGTTCCAATTTGTTTCCACCACAAAGCTTCCAATCTGGCATGCAATTGGTTGCACAAATGCTGGATATCACACTGGGGGATACCATTCCATGTGCTTTCAACTTGAATGTGTAATTCAGTGATGGTCATTGCCTACCAAGGTCTGTGGAAGAGTCTTTGTCAGATCCAGTCCCAGATATGCTTGACTGGAGACAAGTCGAGAGTGCAAGCTGGGCAAGGGAGTTGGTGCACTGCCTGAAGAGCAGGTTGAGTTGCCGGGGCGGAATATGGGCGGCATATCCTGCTGGAATATCGCATTTGGGATTACACTCAAATATGGCATGATGATCAGCTTGATGTTGCTGACATACATATTGCTATTCAGTGTACCTTGTACAAATGCCAGATACATACAAGAGTGACAGCTTATCACTCCCCATGCCATGATGCCCAGCATGGGCCCTGTGTGTCGCTGGCAGATGCACGATGGAAGAAGCTGCTCACCTTGTCGCCATCGGACACGCAAACGACCATCAGACGTTCCTAAGCAGAATCGGCTTTCATTACTGAAGACCACAGACTGCCATTCTTCCTTACTCATTCTTCATACCACTGCAAAGATGCTCGACAGTGACGAGGTGACAGTGGTAACTATGCCTCTGGTCCTGCTTCCAAAAGACGATTGTGTATCGTTCTGGTAAGACACCCTTGGTAAAACTGAGGATCGAATTTGTGATGCTGTAGTCTTCCACTCTACCACCACCACCCTCCTGACACAATGGGGGCGGGGGTGGCTGTCGGTAGCGCGCCAGGCTCGTAATCTGTAGTTCCCAGGTTCGAGTCCCAGCTGGGTCAGCGTTGAGATTTATCTCCGCAAAACTCCCCGCCCTGCCCACGGTCAGTAGGGGACACCGATGGGCTTGGAAAGGCCGCCGTCCGTCGGATGGGACGTTAAGCCGTGGTCCCGTGTGCGGGAGAGCCATACCCTGTGCACGTTAAAGAACACGCTGGATGGCCTTGACGGGAGGCTACCATCTGTCTCCCAACAGCTGTTCCAGTGGGTCCCCTCCCCCAACCTTCTCTGAGCCTTCGGGGTCCATGTGACCTGGCCATTTAGCCCATGGTGTGCAAAAAAGTGCCGCTCAGAGGTAAAACAACCCAACCCAAACCCTCCTGACACACTGATCCTCTTGTGCATCAGTAACTCTGTGTTGCCTGGAATCACGTCTATGAGTGTGCGAATGCTCTTCCAACCATCAATGTCACCATCGTACCACTGCTACCTCTCATCCAATACGGTGTGCAATTTGACGAAAAGACCAACCTACTTTCTGAAGACCCACTATACGACCTCGCTCAAACTCCACTAACTGAACAAATATTGCGCTCCATGCATGGTAGCTTCTTCAAAGAGCACAACATAACACAAGACGAATAACTTCTTTCTTCATGCCCTAGTTCTTAAATATGCGCTGCGCACTTTTGCATGTTATCGTCCTCAGTGACATCATTATTTCATCCAATGACTTTCAATCTTGGATCACAGTTTCTGCTGTCCTTAACTATTAACATATAATATGACGTTCCTAAAGGAATTCTTTCTGAGTGTTCTTTTCCCAATTTCTGCCAGTGTATATTAATAGAAAGCCAATTTCTTTCTGAATAATATAATATTTACATGAAGCATGACTTTTATTGATTTTTATAATCATTCTTTTCAGTATGGTATAATTTAAAACACAGCTCAGTGTTATATAAGGTGATTTGAAATGACAAATTTATGGGGTTTTCTGTCCCATTTATGAAGGAGGAAAAATTTTTTTGCCTTATTTTCACTGAACATTATGCATTTTTTAGGCGGTGTTGAATTGTGGGAATCTTGTCAAAGTAGTATAGGTTTAAGGGAGAAAAGAGAGTAAAACAGGAAAACAGAGGTATATACTTCATAATTACTTCCAAAATATTTTGTTTTTAAAAATAGCAGTTTTTTTCTTAATTTTTGGGAGAATTTCAAAACTTTAAAGAAAAATTTGTTGATCATAGTTCAGATCAAACTTGTGAGCTTGGATCACTGAGTTGTTTTATCACGGAATAAAATAACAAATTGGTAATCCCTTATATTGAATCTAAGAAATTGCAATCAGATGGCTTTAACAAATTGTTTACATCGTAGCTTAAAAATATTCAAATGAAAAAAGTTATTTTTGAAGCTTGAATTGTGTATTTTTATAAGATATATCTAAAAAAAATTTCAAACAGTGATTTTTTTTTAATCGAAGGTATATATGTATATAGGTATTGTAGCTCATTTCAGGTTCTGCCGATTTGTGTGCATCACATAGGCCCTGGAAGTGTCAATCTGAGAGTAAGGCATAGCATTGCAACTATCTTTCTAAATTAAGCATAAATCTGGCTATATTTTGCAGAACTGCAATAGTCAGTTTAGACAAGTTCTATTATACACAGCACACAATAGTTAACATGAAAGTTAGGACACTAGTGTAACACAGGTCCCTTTCAGCAGTAGCCAATCATGCTAACCACTCGACCATTATTGACTCCTAAGAATTGAATCAGACCTTTATCAATAAAAGATCTAAGATTGGAACCCATCCAGCCTTCATTAGAAACATTATTTCTCAAGGATTAATAAGATAGACAATCTAATTGGAGAACAGAACACTACCATCATAATTGGCAGACAAAATTATTAACCTGCACGCAAGGTGCTGACAGTAGTGCAATTTGCAGCAGCTGTTAAATAATTAGCAATTAACAGGAAATTAACTAATTAGCAAGAAATTTAAAGCTATTCAAAATTTATCAAACAGCAGTTAAGATTACATGTCGATCTAAAATTTTTGTGTTATCCAAAGAAGTTTATATGGAAATCAGTTATATGGAATTGGAATGGAATTCATTGGACCAGAGAAAATTTTGCATTACGTGATTTTTTTCATTTTACAAAAATGGAATATTTTTGCATGTAAAAGAATTGTCCCCAGAATAGACCAAACTTTAGTTTTGTGTTAAGCAATATTTAGCCTTATCTGTTTTCATGTTGTGTTTTCAACTGTATATTAAACAAATACTTACTCCCTCTTTCTCATTTTCCATCAGCACTTTCTTCAAAGCCACTATCTTTCTTGTTGTACGGTGCCTTGCCTTGAAAACCTCTCTGCAACAAAGAAAAAAAAATTGTAGTTTTCAACAGTAAGATGTGTTTTGTATAATTGTCAGTGATGAAGCATCCATGGAAGTCTTTTATAGTCAAATTTTATATATAAACCTTCAATTTCAATTCTGTAGATTTATTTCTGTATATTACCGATCTTTCCTGTTCTTTCGGTTGATTGATTTTTTTGCAGTTATGCTACATTGGATGGCCAGCTTACAACTGGTTGCTGTGGATATTTTATTTAACATTGCATTAGGTTACATGTCAGTATTTCTTTTATTATTCCTTCACTTTCTAGTAAAAAAACACTTTGATCTTGTATCATTGCTTTATTCTGCTTTAAAATTATTTCAGTACACCTAGAATTATTTTTATCATTCATCCCAGAATGCAACAGTGCTCTCTGGCTAAAACCAAAACCACAACTAAAAATAACTTGTTTATGCAAAAACTGATGGTAAATACACAGTCTTATCAGAATAATATGACCACCTACCTAACAATACAAATGGTAGGTGGTCATATTATTCTGATAAGACTGTGTATGTCACATTCAAGCAATACTCAGATGTTAGCAGCAAGTGTCTGGCATGATACTGCTATGTTGTTTTTCCCTGTAAGTTCTATCGCAAACAAATTAGTTTTTATCATGTTCAATGATGTAGTCTATTAGTGGTGAGAAATTCTGTTCAAGAAATGACCAAGCAGCGTAAAAGACAAATTAAGCCTAACTAGGTACCTAAGGTTTAACCCTTCCAAGGTTTCCTGCCAAACATAAGACATTGACAGAATCCAACATGAAAAACCCAAGATGAACACATCTTTTGTACAACAAAAAAATTATTTTTAAAAAATACGAATTCCCATTTGAAAATGTTCTTACACACATCGTTTAAAAATACAAAATTAAAGCTTGCAAAATATTTTCTTTTCTTATTTGATGCATATTTTATTAAACGACAATGTGTGGCTGCATGGTTAGTGTGCTTGGCTACTGATCTAAGGTACCTTGGTTTGAGCCCCGGATAAGGCATGGATGTATGTGTCATTTTTCTGCTAAGGTCCTGCCACCCTCTCAGACCTCTGTGGCAAGCAGCTGCTTGAGGGGGTATTTATATTTTACAAATAATTTGATAAAGCCGTTTGATTACCATATTTTAGAAGCACTACACAGTACTATCAATTTGTTTGTTAACATTACACTGTATTGAAGCAACCACCTGATTTAAGCTCACAAGTTTGATTTAAACTATTACCAACAAATTTTTCCTTAAAGTTCTTTCCCACTCTTCAAATCGAAACTATGTAACACTAAAAGAAATGTATTACCCAGAGAAAGGCCAGATCTTGTTATTGTTACAGTCTTAGTTATTGTGGGAGGGCAATTTCAGCAAGGGTTTTCAAAAAAAACTCCCCTCCTATGCTACACTGAGGGATTTACTTCCCACGAAGTGTGGGAAGGGACACAAATTATATATTTTTTAATTGTAAGCTTTTAAGTTTACATTCAACTGTTTCTAAAAGATTTACCCCTCCCCTCCTCCTTCAATATATTGCTGTGTCACTCTAACAATATAGACATTTGTTTTTTATCCTTGGTACACAAACATTTCTGCACTTAGCCAAGATCACCAAACTTCAACACCCAAAGAAAAAAATTCATAATGTTCAGTAAAAAAGTGGCCATGAAAGTTTTTCCATTTTATAACCAGTTCAGAAAATCCTGTAAATGTGAGAAGTCCAAGTCACCTTGTATAACACTGGCCGTGTTTAAAATATATCAGAGTGAAAAGAATCATTAAAAGAAATGAAAATCATGTTTCAGGTTAAATACTATATTATTTGGGAGGGAATTTTTTTTTTTTTCAATATATAATTTAACCATATTTATTCATCGGGTATTCCAAAATTAAGCCTTATTGTATAGTCTCAGCTATGTTTCACCATATTACATTAAAAAGGCTTAGTAAAATAAATATGGTTATAAATTTGTTTAAAATATTTATTTTCATAAAATTTGGAATTAAATTCTGTTTAATTTGTTATATAACATGACTTTTTTTTAACTAAATTCTAAAGCTGATTTGTTGATATGACTCAGCACAGTTGGCAAAAGGCCTAGACTTTTCTCAAAAGTACCAAGAAAAAAACTATAAGAGTAATTTTGTTGTTTTGAGAAAAATTTTATTTTTTTCCTATTCAGCAATAGTGTTATATGTTCATATGCATTATAAATATTTGTGTCAATTCATCATCATCATCATCCTCAAGCAGCCATGGGCTACGGAGGTCCAACCAGACCGTGCAATTTAGTTCTCCAAGCAAGTCTATCCTGAGCTACATCTACTGCATCTGGCCACTGCACACCAATTCTAACAAGGTCCTGTTTGACATTGTCTGCCCACCGCATCCTAGGTCTCCCCTTCTTTCTGAGGCCTTTAGGCACACTGTTCATAACCCTATTCGCCAATCTATAATTATTCATACGGGCAACATGGCCAAACCAACGGAGTCTCTCTCTGCACAATATGCTGCTTAAAGGAGGTTGCAAACTCCTTTTCCTAATCTCATCATTAGTTACAAAGTTGAACCACCTAATGCCCAAGATACTGCGTAAGCATCTGGAATCAAAAGCATCTAGTTTCCTGTTATCTTGTTTACAAAGTGTCCAAGTTTCACTACCATAACTAACCCTAGAAAGAACCAAACTATTATACAGTCTAATTTTAGTCTTTAGGTGTATACGCCTATTTCTCCACACTCTCCATAGATTCTTAAAAGTCCCAGCAGCAATCCCTATTCGTCTGTTAATCTCATGCCGCACATCACCATTATCTGTTACATAGCTCCCAAGATAATTAAACTGTGACACCTGCTCAAGACTGCAACCATTCAGATTAACTGAATCACAGCCTGCCTGACCAATTTTCATCACTTTAGTTTTCTCTCTGTTTATAACCAAACCTACTCTACTACCAGCCTCATCAACGGCTCGAATGAAAGAGTTCATCTCATCAACATCATTTGCCAGAAGGGCTAAATCATCAGCATAATCTAAATCAGAAATTTTCCTATCTCCAGCCCATTTAAGGCCAAAATCTTTCCCTTGAAGTGAATTTCGCATAACATAATCAATAACCAAGCTAAAGAGAAAAGGAGACAAAATGCACCCTTGTCGAACACCAGAAGTAATGCTAAACCAATTGCTACAAGCCTTACCAACTGTCACACACGACTCAGTGTTATTATAGAGAGCTTTCATAATGTTAACTAACTTGTCTGGTATACCATATGATCTCACAATCAACCACAAATTATGACGATCAACAGAGTCGAAAGCCTTTTTGAAATCAACAAAGCTAGCAACCAAAGGTTTCTGAAACTCTAAACATTTCTCAAGAATCTGCCTAAGTGAAAATATCTGATCTACACATCCCCTACCACTTCTGAATCCACATTGCTCATCACGCAATTGCCTGTCAACCAGATTCTTAATTCTATTAAGCACAATCATGGAAAGAACTTTACCTGGAACAGAGAGTAGGCTGATACCCCTATAGTTATCACAAGAACTGCGATCACCTTTTTTGAAAATAGGGATAACAATAGCTCTGGTAAAATCCTTAGGAACCATGCCTTTATCATAAAAGAGATTCAGAATTTCAGTCATCCAAGTGGTAACCGAAACATTCCCAGCTCTAAGCATTTCCGTAGTAATTTCATCTACCCCTGGGGATTTATGAAGTTTAAGTTTAGAAACAGCCAAACTAACTTCAGATTGTGTTATAGGGCCAACATTAAAGCCACCAATGCATCTATCATCATTGCAAACAATGGGAGTAGAACTAACTACATTGTTTAGAACATCACTGAAATGCTCAGCCCACCTAGCCATGACAGAATCCTCCCCTTCTATAACCTTACCTTGTTTATCCTTCAATCCTTGTATGCCTGTCCGTTTTCTACCACACAAAACATTAACTATCTGGTACAGCTCTCTGCTGTTGTGCTGTCTAACTGCTTCCTCGGCTTTGTCAGCCAAACCATCAAGCCAAAAATTTTTATCAGCAGCAGCTAACTGATCCTTTACAAGTTTATTAAGGTCTCTGTAATGCTTTCTATTAGGACTAGTAGGGTATTGATTAAGGGCATTCCTGCAGTTCTTTCTTTCCGAAATAAGCTCAAGTGCCTTATCACTCAGATAATTTTGCCTCTTCTGCTCCTTTTTTCCTAAAAGAGTACTGTTAGTGTCCAAAAAAGCCTGTTTAAAATGATCCCATTCTTCCTCAACTTCAGTAGTAAGCAAACCATGACTGTCATAATGACTAAGTAACCTATCATGGTAAGCTTTGGCTATAACTGGGTCTTTCAGAGCTTCAGTATTAAAAGTAAATTTTTTAACCCTAGCACAACACTTTTTAAGTTTAAGTTGCAACACACTTTTAACAAGGTAATGGTCAGATCCAATTTCAGCTCCCCTATATGCCCTGGTATTCCTAACAGAACTAGTCCATTTGCTGTTAATTAATATGTAATCAATCATATTCTTATGCAGCCCATCAGGTGAAACCCATGTGTACTTATGTATGTCGCGGTGTTTGTAATAAGTGTTAGTTATTCTGAATCCATTGAGTTTACTTACCTGTAGGAGACGTTGCCCATTGCTATTGCAGCTACCAATACCAAAAGGGCCTATTACTCCTCCCCAAAGGTCAGAGTCAGTACCAACTTTGGCATTGAAGTCACCAAGAACAAGGGTAATATCTCCTTTCTTGACAGAATTCAAAATATCCTGAAGTTGTTCATAAAACCTATCCTTCTCATCCTCATCGGCATCCTCAGTGGGGGCATAACAGCAGATAACATTCAAGTCTTTAACGCTTGTCTGAAATTTTGCTGTAAGAAACCTTTCATTAATGCACTCAGATCCTAGAAGAGCATCACTAGCGTGTCTGCTGAGAAGCAGACCCACGCCTTGGTGATGCTTTTTGTCGTCCCTCCCTGAAAAGAGAAATTTAAGATTATTTTTAAGAATCTGACCTTTATCTTTCCATCTGGTCTCTTGCAAGCCGAGAATATCTAAATTATAACGGTGGAATTCTTGTGTGAGGACATCAAGAGAAAAAGCTCTGTGCAGAGTCCTCACATTCCAACTACCTATGGAGAGAAAATGGTTAGTGGGATGTTTAAAGAAACTATGTTTATTGAGAGAGGGAATGCCGACAATATCAAACAGCCCCCTAATCGCAGACATGGGGCAAAGACCCGTTCCCCCACTACTAAAGGCTGAAGCCATCTACACTGGAAGACTTCCTCCAATGTAGAATTTGACGATGCCAATAGAAGCAAAGAGTTCAGGTGCCTGCGATGACTTCTGCTCAGGATTATCCACCAGCTGATAAACATATCCTGTGGATCTATTCACTTGGGGCTGTCAACCCACAAACAAAAAGAAAACACAGCGGAAGATTTTCCCTCCACAGAAGCCCACCAGTGCAGCAAAATCAGGATCCATAATCAAGCTCAGAGCCATATATCTGTCCAGTCCAGTAGATTTATATGGTCAGCACCAGGACCCTGTGTGGTTGACCACTCCTCAGCAGGGTAGAAAAAAAAGAAAAGTAGCCATAGTTGTCCAGATCAGTAGGCCACACTAATCTGGCAGCCCTCCCCTTCCGTTCACTTCCACAAGAGAGTATCTCTTTTGAAAGTTACTAACGGTCCGCACCACGAGAAGGCGGGGTTGGACATTAGGTGCTAGGCCTGGCCGGTTCTATGCATCATCCTGGATGTAAATCAGTTTTTCAGGTGGGACTGGAAGGGTTAAAGCACCTTCTGGTAAGGCAGATTTTATTCTGTTTCATAAAATTATGTCAGTTAATTCAGGAATGTCTTCTCAAGGAAGAAACTCTACTAAAAGTATATTTCCATGTGGAAAATGTCCCAAGAACATCGAAAATACCAATAAGGCAAGGTGCTATAACCTTTTTTCCACATGGACACATGTGGCATGTGCAGACAAAACATTGCTACTTATGAAGCTTTTTGAGAGAGAAGTTGGATCTCTGGCAAATACAGCCAACAACAATTTCTCGGGAAATTAGAAAAAAACATATTTTTTGAAGATATCAAGTTAGACTTATTGAACTGAGAAAAGAATATCAAACTCAGAAAGAAAAAAATTAAAAAGTATTAAACTGATATGGGGTAAAATTCTGCAAAGGAACAACCTTCTTCATTCTTGTGTTCACTGTAGATTCACTATATAATGAAAAGTACCATGTTTAGAGGTTATAAACACTAAATTAGAATATTTATTTCCCAACATTTGTCTACATTCTCTGAGCAACTAGAACCTCACTCAAAACAACATCTCCACCTACATTATCAAATCACAACTCCAAACTAAAAAACATCAACTTCAATGGTCTCCCTATTCTGCCTTCAAAACTACTCTCTATTAATTCTGTGACCTAACGACACCTACTATATGTATGGCATGCAACTGACGTGTGTTGCACACTGGGAAAGTACATTTGCATAACCTGATGATCGCACTAACTATGATGCAAGAGTGGGAGTGTCGCTAAGTGTCAATCAAAGTAGGAGTTGCTCATGCGCAACTCATTTTACAGTCTTGGGTGACGAAAAGTGATGTCAACTTAAAAATAATCCTCAAAATAATAAATATAACATAAATAGAGTAAAACTAGTAGAAGTCAGAAGTATCAGAAAAATTCAAGCAGACAAATCTTTCCAAGGAATTCTAACATCAGGGAAGACAAGTCTGCAGCTTAAATATGTTGTGTATGCAGACAACATTAATTTCTTTTTTCAGAATAAATATTCTACATAGATTTTTTAACTTTTCAAAAATCATTCAAAAGCCACTGGAGCAGAGCTTAATCTGAATAAGACAAGAGTGCTGACATGGGGCAATTGGAAAGAAGACATTAACAATATTATTTTGCCTATCACAGTTCCATCAAAATACTTGGCGTATATTTTGATCAGAAAAGTTGCCACAAGAAAACATGGGATAAAATTTTAGCTTAGCCTCATACAACTCGTGACATTTGGCAGCTTGATGAAGTGTCATTCCCCAAAGGGCAAAATTGGCAAACTCTGTTTTGATATCAAAGTCATCAGACCACCAACTCAATTTCTTTTGGATATCGCTAATTTTTTCCTTCATTTGGCAGAACTCGAGAGAATGTTTCACAAGATTCATGATTTTTTCACCCCTGTAATGAAGGTGGTCTGAACCTTAAATGTCCTTGTTCTTAGCAAAAAGCAGTTTCCCTGTGAGAGGCAATTTAACTATCAAATGTGTTTAACATCCATGAGCAGCTTTCAGTCGATACTTGGGCTGGAAATTCTGCAAACGGTGCAACCTGAGTGCAGAATATTGTGGCCCAAAGGCAGCAGTACAGTCTCAAAGATACTCGGAGCAATATAAGTTGTTTGAGCAGCACAGTAGTGACATGCTGTAAAGGATTATATGGAACTATTCTGCCCCCATGGGTGGCTCCCATCTCCTTTGGAGAACCTAATCTTGATTGTAAACACACCTGGGGCAACAATCATAAGTGCAGTGTTGTAGCAAAATTGCAAAGATGTGTGGTTTGCAGCACATAAATGCCCTTCTTTCCTGTGCTAATATGTGACACATGTTTAGCAATGTCTCCGATAAATTCCCAATTTGCAGCTGTGATGAAGACATTGCTCAAATCTTGAGTTATTGCCCATTTGCAGCAGAGGTCCTTTTCTGTAAATACTGGAAGGACTTTGCCTTTTTGAGGACTCTAAAAAAAATTTCTGCGGCCTGTGTGCTATTTTGTCATCCTTGCATGGACACTAAGTTTCTGTTACTTTTTTTCGTGTATAGATACATTTTTTCAGCTTTTGAGTTATTTTTATTCAAATATGTACTTTTAATCAGTTATCGCTTGCTGAGAGAACGATTGCCAAATTTCTAAGTCCAGAATTTTGCATACCAGCTCATTGTGTGGCAACCTGTTGCAACATTGTGTGTGTGTGGGGGGGGGGGGGGGGTAATGCCACTCAGAGCATTGAGCCAATGTTTAAGCTTGGATCTGTTCTGAGTCAATTCTCCCTCGAGTGACATCTCATTCATCTGCCCTTCCTGCCAGCATGGTGATGATGCCAAGTGGCACCCTCTATCGCGACCATCTCACTTTCTGCATCAAAGACGTAGTGATGACTGTTTTATGGAATGTATCTTCTGGTATGTTTTTGTAGTGCTCTACTGAAAGTGGAATGAGAGTATAGGTTTTCTATATCTTTAGAATTTCTAATTCTAAAGATAAATTCTAATTAATTCTAATTAATAAGATAAATTCTAATTAAAATTCTAATTAAATAGATAAATTCTAATTAATTCTAATTAACTAATTCTAATTAATATCTTTAGAATTTCTATTGTTTCTATTTCACTTCCTCTGCACTGTTTATTTCTTTCTATTTTGAAGAGAATTGTTTTTTTTTTGTTTTTTTTTTTTTGAAAGAATGGTGTGTGAAAATTGTCTGGCTGACATAAGCTATTTGCTTGTGCTCGAAAGACATCTGTGTTACAAGCAAATCAGAGTAATGTACTGCTGATCAGCAATGATCCCCCCCACACACACACACACACCTGATATACATTTCATTGCATTCACTTTAGGAATTACTGAAATGGAGCTTACTTGGTAGTAAGTGAAATTTCAGATTTAAATTTCCAATCAGTTTTGTTCCAATGGCAATATTGTACTTTTCACATTATTCATTATCATATAACTAAAAACGTTAAAACCTTTTGTTGTGTGTAGTTTACCAAAAATAGTGATAAAGAGACAAAAATATAAATACCCGAAAGTTCCTTGTCCTATTTTTCTCAATATCTCGTATTTTGCCAATTCATCACAGTGTGGATAATTAAAATCTTCAAATTTACTGTCAATTTTCTCGGCTATAATATCTCGAGCACTAGGTACAGAAGGTTCAGTTGCATTCATCATCATCGTGAAGCTTCTACAATTATATCCACACTTAAAAGTTATTTGCGTAACTTACAAAAAATACCATATAGTTCAAATTTTGCAGCACAACAGGAATCAACAATACCAAACCAATCTTTCCACTTCTTACTCAATGATCTACAATGAGTAAGAGCACATGAGGTTACAGTTCCTTAGTTTTGTACCACATTGAAAATATATAAATATTTAGTGGAAAAAAAAATTTTCGCTGACATACGGGATTTGAACCCGCATCTCTCCAGAAACATGCCAGAGTATTCTTCCAGTTGAACTAATGCCAGCTTGTCTTTTTTCCGCTAATTTGAAGACAACTCTATCACGGAGATTTTCGGGCCAACCATTGTCAACATCTATGATCTCCAGTGGCAATTATTACCTTATATTGCACAGAGTGAGATAGAAATAAAATAAGTCTCATCACGCTATTTAGCGTTATTAATGATTTAAACATAGATGATAATCACAGCATTACCTGTTACTCGTTTGGCTTTGATAAATCAATAAATATTTAGCGGAAAAAATTTTCAGCAGACATACGAGATTTGAATCCACATCTCTCCAGAAACATACTAGAGTTATTCTTCCAGTTGAACTAATGCCAGCTCGTCTTTTTTCCTCTAATTTTAAGACAACTCTATCCCAGAGATTTTCGGGCCAACCATTGGCACCATCTATGATCTCCGGTGGCAATTATTACCTTAATATTGCACAGAGTGAGATGGAAATGTCTCATCACGCTATTAATGATTTAAACATAGATGATAATCACAGCATTACCTGTTACTCATTTGGCATCATCTATGTTTAAATCATTAATAACACTAAATAGCGTGATGAGACTTATTTATTTCCTTCTCACTCTGTGCAATATAAGGTAATAATTGCCACCGGAGATCATAGATGGCGCCAATGGTTGGCCCGAAAATCTCCATGATAGAGTTGTCTTAAAATTAGCGGAAAAAACCGAGCTGGCATTAGTTCAACTGGAAGAATACTCTGGCATGTTTCTGGAGAGATGTGGGTTCAAATCCTGTACGTCGCCAAAAAAATTATTTAATAACTTATATAATAAAACTAAATATTACTAATCATTATTTTATTGGTATAAATTTTAAATCTGACTTAACTAAAAGTATTAAATGATTGCAAAATACATATAAAATGAACATAATATAACTAAAAGAATTATTAGGAAATAAAAGTTGGAATGATGTTAAGATAGAAAACGATATAAATATATAATTTAAATTATTCTTAGAACAATTAAATAAACTAACTAAAAAATCTAAATATACTAAAAAAATACAAAGACTAAAAAAAATTAAAACCATGAATAACTAACACACTTATAAATTCCATTGAAAAACGAAACAAATTGCATAATTTATTAAAAAAACTTTGAATATTAAATTAAAAAATCATTATTATAAATATCGAAATTTATTATTAAATTAGGGAAGTAAAAACAGATTACTATAAAAAAAATTTTTTTAAACAATATTGGTAATATCAAACATTACTGGAATATTATAAATGAATTAACTGGTAAGCATCAAAATACTTCAACATTCCCAAAAGAAATAAAAATTGATATTATTTTTTCTTATATCCAAAATTTGATATAATTACCTGATATATTTAATAAATACTTTACAGAAATAATTGAAGACTTAATAAGAGATATTCCTAATTATAACAATGATATAGATCAGTGGTTCCCAACCTTTTATGCTTCACATACCCCTTGGAAATGTGACTGGTGTACCCCTTGTATAGATAGATAAAACTATAGTTATAGTACAGGGTGATTCAAAAAGATGGACACAATTTCAATTGGTTACATTTCCTGAACTATAAGTTTTATTTGAATTATGTAAATTACATTTGAAAGAGGATGTTGTTAAAGTTTCGAATACTACCGCTAGAGCACTCTAGCACTGCACAGCAGCATCAGTTGTAAGCAAGATGGCTACTATGCAACACAAGATTTTTTGCATTCGTGAGTTCAGTAAAATAATTCGCGAGTTCAGTCAAATACAACATATTGTTCAGGAAATATAGCCAATTGTAATTGTGTACATTTATAAACTTTAATGTGTGTATAATCAAATGTAATTTACAAAATTCAAATACAACATATTGTTCAGGATATATAACCAATTGAAATTGTGTCCATCTTTTTGAATCACCCTGTATAACAATGGGAATAAAATAAAGCATATATATAAATACATATTAAATTTTGTATTCATAAATCACATATATTGGTAAACACAAAAAATGACATTTTTGCACAGCAGTGTTGCCAACTTAGCGACTTTGTTACTAGATCTAGCGACTTTTGAGCTCTCACAGCGTACCCCAAAAAATTTTACCACTTACTCCACGTTGAGAACCCCTGATAGAGATGATCAGCTACATATATCGTTGAACTCAATTTCCACTGATTATATAACAAAAGAGGAAATTAGTCATCATCATCCTCAAGCAGCAATGAGCTACGGAGGTCCAACCAGACCGTGCAATTTAATTCTCCAAGCATATCTGTCCTGAGCTACATCTGCAGCATCTGGTCACTGCACACCAATTCTAACAAGGTCCTGTTTGACATTGTTTGCCTACTGCATTCTAGGTCGCCCCCTCTTTCTGAGGCCTTTAGGCACACTGTTCATAACCCTATTCGACAATATATAATTATTCATACGAGCAACATGGCCAAACCAGCGAAGTCTCTCTCTACACAATATATGCTGCTTAAAGGAGGTTGCTAACTCCTTTACCTAACCTCATCATTTCTTATAAAGTTGAACCACTTAATGCCCAAGATACTGCTTAAGCATCTAGAATCAAAAGCATCAAGTTTCCTGTTATCTTGTTTACAAAGTGTCCAAGTTTCACTACCATAACTAACCCTAGAAAGAACCAAACTATTATAGTCTAATTTTAGTCTTTAGGTGTATACACCTATTTTTCCACACTCTCCATAGATTCTTAAAAGTCCCAGCAACAATCCCTATTCATCTATTAATCTCATGCCGCACATCACCATTATCTGTTACATAGCTCCCAAGATAATTAAACTGTGACACCTGCTCAAGACTGCAACCATTCAGATTAACTGAATCACAGCCTGCCTGACCAATTTTCATCACTTTAGTTTTCTCTCTGGTTATAAACCAAACCTACTCTACTATCAGTCGCTTTGGGGTGGGAGTGGCTCAGTCGGTAGCACGCCAGGCTCGTAATCTGTAGTTCCCAGGTTCGAGTCCCAGCTGGGTCAGCGTTGAGATTTATCTCTGCAAAATTCCCCGCCCTGCCCATGGTCAGTAGGGGAGACCGATGGGCTTGGAAAGGCCGCCGTCCGTTGGATGGGACGTTAAGCGGATGAGTGTGCGGGAGAGACATACCCTGTGCACGTTAAAGAACACGCTGGATGGCATTGACGGGAGGCTACCATCTGTCTCCCAACAGCTGTTCCAGTGGGTCCCCTCCCACAACCTTCTCTGAGCCTTCGGGGTCCATGTGACCTGGCCATTTAGTCTATGGTGTGCAAAAAAGTGCCGCTCAGAGGTAAAACAACCCAAACAACACAACTACCAGTCTCATCAACAGCTCGAATGAAAGAGTTCATCTCATCAACATCATTTGCCAAAAGGGCTAAATCATCAGCATAATCTAAATCAGAAATTTTAGTAACTCCAGACCATTTAAGGCCAAAATCTTTCACTTGCAGTGAATTTTGCATAACATAATCAGTAACCAAACTAATGAGAAAAGGAGACAAAATGCACCCTTGTTGAACACTAGAAGTAATGCTAAACCAATTGCTACAAGACTTACCAACTCTCACACACCACTCAGTGTTATTATAGAGAGCTTTCATTATGTTAACTAACTTGTCTGGTATACCATATGATCTCACAATCAACCATAAATTATGACGATCAACAGAGTCTAAAGCCTTTTTGAAATCAACAAAACAAGCAACCAAAGGTTTCTGAAACTCTAAACATTTCTCAAGAATCTGCCTAAGTGAAAATATCTGATCCACACATCCCCTACCACTTCTGAATCTACATTGCTCATCACGCAATTGCCTGTCAACCAGATTCTTAATTCTATTAAGCACAATCATGCAAAGAACTTTCCCTGGAACAGAGAGCAGGCTGATACCCCTATAGTTATCACAAGAACTGCGATCACCTTTTTTTGAAAATAGGGATAATAATAGCTCTGGTAAAATCTTTAGGAACCATGCCTTTATCATAAAAGATATTCAAAATTTCAGTCATCCAAGCGGTAACTGAAACATTCCCAGCTCTGAGCATTTTTGTAGTAATTTCATCTACCCCTGGGGATTTATGAAGTTTAAGTTTAGAAATAGCCAAAATAACTTCAGACTGTGTTATAGGGCCAACATTAAAGCCACCAATGCATCTGTCATCATTACAAACAATGGGAGTAGATCTAACCACATTGTTTAGGACATCACTGACATGCTCAGCCCACATAGCCATGACAGAATCCTCCCCTTCTATAACCTTACCTTGTTTATCCTTCACTCCTTATATGCCTGTCCATTTTCTACCACATAAAACATGAACTATCTGGTACAACTCTCTGCTTTGTGCTGCCTAACTGCTTCCTCAGCTTTGTCAGCCAAGTCATCAAGCCAAAGATTCTTATCAGTAGCTAACTGATCCTTTACACGTTTATTAAGTTCTATGTAATCCTTTCTATTAGGACTAGTAGGGTACTGATTAAGGACATTCCTGCAGTTCTTTCTTTCCAAAATAAGCTCAAGTGCCTTATTACTCAGATAATTCTGCCTCCTCTGCTCTGTTTTTCCTAAAAGAGTACTGTTAGTGTCCGAAAAAGCCTGTTTAAATTAATCCCATTCTTCCTCAACTTAGTAGTAAGCATACCATGACTATTATAATGACTAAGTAACCTATCATGGTAAGATTTGGCTTTAACTGGGTCTTTCAGAGCTTCAGTATCAAAAGTAAATTTTTTAACCCTAGCTCAACACTTTTTAAGTTTAAATTGCAAGACACTTTTAACAAGGTAATGGTCAAATCCAATTTCAGCTCCCCTATATGACCTGGTATTCCTAACAGAACTAGCCCATTTGATGTTAATTAATATATAATCAATCAATATTCTTATGCAGCCCATCGGGTGAAACCCATGTGTACTTACGTATGTCACTGTGTTTGTAATAAGTGTTAGTTATTCTAAAACCACTGAGTTTACTTACCTGTAGGAGATGTTGCCCATTGCTATTGCAGCTACCAATACCAAAAGGGCCTATCACCCCTCCCCAAAGGTCAGAGTTAGTACCAACTTTGGCATGAGGCATGAAGTCACCTAGAACAAGGGTATTATCTCCTTTCTTGACAGAATTGAAAATATCCTGAAGTTGTCCGTAAAATCTATCCTTCTCATCCTCATTGGCATCCTCAGTGGGGGCATAACAGCAGATAACATTCAAGTCTTTAATGCTCGTCTTAAATTTTGCTGTAAGAAACCTTTAATGCACTCGTATCCTAGAAGAGCATCACTAGCATGTCTGCTGAGAAGCAGACCAATGCCTTGGTGATGCTTTCCATCCTCCCTCCCTGTAAAGAGAAATTTAAATTTATTTTTAAGTATCTCACCTTTACCTGTCCATCTGGTCTCTTGCAAGCCTAGAATATCTAGGTTATAGCGCTGGAATTCCTGTGTGAGGACATCAAGAGAATAATCTCTATATAACATCCTCATGTTCCACGTTCCTGCAAAGAGAAAATGATTAGTAGGTTTTTTAAAGAAACTAGGTATATTCTTAAGGATACTATGTCATCTTTTTATTTGTCATTACACACATATTGTTTTCCTAATATATTAAAAAAATTCAACTGTTATTCCTATTTATAAAGGAGGTATACATTCTGATATAGGCAATTATAGACCAATATCTTTATTATCAATATTTTCAAAAATCTTTGAAAAAATTATTAAAAATAAAATTCTAAATTTTTAAACAAAAATATTTTTCTTCTAAATATCAATTTTGTTTTAGAATAGGCATAGAAACTGAAGATGCTATATTAAGACTACTGTTGCACTATTTTAGATATAAAAAAAGCATTTGATTCAGTATCACATAATTTACTACTATCTAAACTAGAAAATAATGGAATTTGAGGTAATATGTTAAAATGGTTACAAACTTATTTAATAAGCAGAACTCAGAAAATAAAAGTAGGAGATTACTACAGGAAAGAATTAAAATAAAATATGGTGTACCACAAGGTTCAGTATTAGGTCCCCTTTAATTTAATGTGTTTATAAATGATCTTTGCAATTTGAATAAAAAAGGCAAAATAATGACATTTGTTGATCATATGGCATTGGTATGTACATCTAAAGGTAAAGACATTTTAATAACTGACATAAATGAAGATTTAGGGATAATTAAAAAATGGGTTATAAAAAAATTATTTTTAAATGTAGAAAAAACAAAATATTTATATTTCAGAATGAAATGCAATATTCCAGATATATTTGAGAATAAATTATTCTATTAAATGCACGGGTTCTGAATATTTATGCAAACCAATTGAGAGTATTGAAAATCATAAATATTTAGGATTGCATATTGATAGTCATTTAACTTGGAAAAACCTACTGACTACTTAATAAAGAAAATTAATGCCATTATACTTAATTTATATTAGAAATTTTGTTAACATTACACTTTTAAAATTAATATATAATGCATGGATTAAATCATATTTAAAATATGGATTACTCTCATGGGGAAGATCATATTACAATCATATTAAACCACTTATTATTACACAAAATAAAATAATTAGATGTACTGTGAAAAAGAAAAAAATATTACAGTGTTAGATCTTATAATGATTTACATATTCTTCAATTAAGGAAATTGTATGTTTATAACATTCTATTATATATTTGAAAACATTATACAGAAAATAATGTTAAATCCTCTAATCATAATAAGAGATCAAATGATTACACTACTCTAATTGTTCCACACCCTAAGAAAAGTATTAAACAAACACATTATATATATTTAGCACCAAAAATCTTTAACAAATTGCCAGGAAAAACAAAAAATGAGATTAAAATATATAAATTTTCCAATTTATTAAAAATATGGATTGATGAAATTATTACATTGAAGAGTATTGAGGGAGAATCTACTGCTGTGTTTTCTGTTTGCTTATGGGTTGCCAACCCTAAGTGAACAGAGACACAGGATACTTTATATCAGCTGGTGGATAATCCTGATCAGAGGTAATTGCAGGTACCTGAACCCTCACTTAGCTAGTTGGGCATCGTCAATTTTAAACTGGAGTAATGTGTCCCAGGTAGACCACATGACTCTTGAAAAGGTGGTACCTGAAGTTCCTATCAACATCAGTGACTTAACCTTTTAGCAGCCTGCCCCTCCTCTGCTAAAAGAGTCATGCCTGCGATCAGGAGTCATGTCCTGGAGTCATGTCCTTTTCAAGAGTCATGCCTGCAATCCAGGGGGCTGTTTGATATTGTTGGCCCTACCTCTCTCAATAAACCGAGTTTCTTTAAAAATCCTACTAATCATTTTCTCTCTGCAGGTAAATGGAACACAAGGACATTATATAGAAATTATTCTCTTGATGTCCTCATGCAGCAATTCCAGCATTACAATCTAGATATTCTAGGCTTGCAAGAGACCAGATGGACAGGAAAAGGTGAGATACTTAAAAATAATTTTAAATTTATTTTTTCAGGGAGGAATGATGATTCTCAGCAGACATACCAGTGATACTCTTCTTGGATATGATTATATTAATGAAAAATTTCTTACAGCAAAATTTAAAACAAAAATTACAGACTTGAATGTCATCTGTTGTTATGCCACCACTCTGATGAGAATGAGAAGGATAAGTTTTACAGCCATCTCTTGGATATTTTGATTTCTGTGAAGGAGATATTTCCCTTCTGCTAGGTGACTTCAATGCTAAAGTTGGTACCGACTCTAATCTTTGGGCAGGAGTTTTAGGTCCCTTCAGCATTGGTTATTCCAATGGCAAAGGGGAACATCTCCCTACAGGTAAGTAAACTTAATGGTTTGCGAATAACTAACACATACTATAAACATCGGGACATTTATAAATATAATGGGTTTCACCTGACATGTTGCACAAGAATATCATAGATTATATTTTAATTAACAGTAAATGGGCTAGTCAGTTAGGAATACCAGATCATACAGGGGAGCTGAAATTGGGTCTTACCATTATCTGATCAAAAGTGCTTTGCAGCTGAAGCTTAAGAAATGCTATGTTAGGTAAAAAAAATTTAGCTATAACACTGAATGCCTGAAAGATTCAGATATAGACAAAACATACCATGATAGGCCACTTAGTCATTATGACAATCGTGGTTTGTTTAGTGCTGAAGTTGAGAAAGAATGAGATCAGTTTAAACAGGCTTTTCTTGAAACCAACAGTACTCTTTTGGGTAAAAGAGAACAGGGGAAACAAAATTATTTGAGTGATAAGGCTATGGAACTTATTTCTGAAAGAAGGAAGTGCAGGATTAATATGAAACACCCTACTAGTCCTAACAGAAGGCATTACAACAAGCTTAATAAACGTGCAAAGGATCAGTTAACTGTCGATAAGAATCTTCAGCTTGATAGCTTGGCTGACGAAGCTGAGGAAGCAGTTAGACAGCACAACAGCAGGAAGCTGTATTAGATTATTAATGTTTTATGCAGGAAGAAACAGACAGGTACAAAGGGATTAAGGGATAAAAATATGGCAAGGTGGCTGAAGGTGAGGATCCTGTGATGGCTAGGTGGACTGAGCATTTCAGAGATGTTCCAAATAACGTGATTATTTCTACTCCCACTGCTTGCAATGAGGATAGATGCATTACTGTCTTTAACGATGGCCCTACATCACATTCTGAAGTCACTTTGGCGATCTCTAAATTAAAACTGTATGAATCCTCAGGGGTGGATGAAATCACCCCTCGGGATTCATACTGAAATGCTTAGCTGGGAACATTTGTGTTTTCACACGACTGAAATTTTGAATATTTTTTATGATAAAGGCATGGTTCCTAAAGATTTTACCAGAGCTATTATTATCCCTATTTTCAAAAAAGGTGATCGCAATTCTTGTTATAATTATAGGGGAATTAGTTTACTTTCTGTTCCAGGTAAAGTTATTTGCATGATTATACTTAATGGAATTAATTATTTGGTTGATGGACAACTGCATGATGAACAGTGTGGATTCAAAAGTGGTAGGGGATGTATTGATCAAATATTTTCCCTTAGGCAGATTCTTGAGAAATGTTTAGAGTTTCAGAAACCTTTGGATGCTAGCTTTGTTGATTTCATAAAGGCTTTCAACTCTGTTGATCATCATAATCTGTGGTTGATTGTGAGATTGTATGGAATACCTGATAAGTTAGTGTAATGAAAGCTCTCTAATAACACTGTATCACGTGTGAGAGCTTGTACGTCTTTCAGCGATTGGTTTAGCATTGCTAGTGGAGTTAGACAAGGGTGCATTTTGTCTCCTTTTCTGTTTTGTTTGGTTATTGATTATGTTATGTGAAATTATTTTCACGGGAAAGATTTTGGCCTTAAATGATCTAGAGATTTCAAAATTTCTGATTTAGATAATTCAGATGATTTGGCCCTTCTTGGCTAATGATGTTAAGATGAATTCTTTCATTAGGGCTGTTCATGAGAATGCTAAGTAAGTAGGTATGGTGAAAACAGAGAAAAAACTAAAAGTAATAAAAATTGGTCAGGCAGATAGTGCTTCAGTTGCTTTGAATGGCAGCACTCTTGAGCAAGTGTCTCAGTTTATTATCTTGGGAACTATATAACATATACTGGTGATGTGTAGCATGAGATAAATAGAAGAATAGGGATTGCTGCTGGGATTTTTAAGTATCTATGGAGACCGTGAAAAAATAGGAGTGTACACCTAAAGACTAAAATTAGGCTGTATATAGTTTGGTTCTTTCTAAGGTTAATTATGGTAGCAAAACAAGGACCCTTTGTAAGCAGGATAACAAGAAATTTGATGCCTTTGATTCTAGATGCTTATGCAGTATCTTGGGCATTAGGTGGTTTGACTTTGTAAGTAATGATGAGGTTAGAAGGAGTCATCAACCTCCTTTGAGCAGTATATTGTGCAGAGAGAGACTGCATTAGTTTAGCCATGTTGTCTATATACATAGCTGCAGATTAGGAATGTTGTCTGTATACATAGCTGCAGATTAGCAAACAGGATTATGAACAGTGTGCCTAAGGGTTTCTGAAAAAGGAAGAGACCTAGGAAGAAATGGGCAGACAATGTCAAACAGGACCTTGCTAAAGTTGCCCTAGAGTGGCCAAATGCAGCAGCAGCAGCAGCTCAGAACAGACATGTCTGCAAAGGAAAATTGCACAGGATATTGTTTGTGTGTGCGCGTGTGTGCATGTATGTATGTATGTATGTAAGCTCACTGGACGAAAAATTAGTCATCTCCCATCGTAAGAGGATTACGTCCATTCAACAGCAACAGGGGCATACCAGTAATAAATATGCCCTACAAATAGCTGTGCTATGAACTACGTGGTTCATACAGTGACAAGAAGTGATAATGTACCATATGTTTGTTAGTCACTCCGTGAAACATGGGTTGCGCCAAATATGTGAATGAGTGGCAGAGAGGTGTTATTGTGTTTGGCCAGACCAAAGGGCATAGTGTACAAGAAATTGTTGCCTTTGCAGGTGTGTCGAAACGTACTATCCAAAGGATCTTTCAGCAGTGACGTACATCACAGTCCACCGCTAATCGTCACCAGAACTGCGGCAGAAAGGCTGTGCTCACCAATAGGGACTGCTGCAGTGTGTCATGCATTGTTAGGGCAAACCGCTTTGCAACAAGGCAGGAATTGCTTGTCAGTCAGTCAATGCAGGCCTACAAGAAGCTGTTTCCGAATGAACACTACGAAGGGAACTGCATGCCAAGGATATCTAGAGCAGAGTACCATGGAAGAGACCCATGTTAACAGTTCTGCACAAGGCTGCAAGGCTACAGTGGGCTCGACGCCACAAAGACTGGACTATTGACTCTTGGAATATGTGATCTGGTCAGATGTCACGTTTTTTCTTGTACTCGAATGATGTAAGGCGACGGATACATCATAAGCCACATGAAGCCTTCCATGCAGACTGTGTGCAAGGTTTTGTTCAAGTTGGAGGAGGCTCTGTGATGTTCTGGGGGTGTTTCACGTACAAGGAAATGGGTACTTTGGTTGTGGTGATGTTGCACTTGAACCAGAAGGGCTATATGGAGCTACTGGATGATCACATGTTGCCTTTTGTGCAGCTCTACACAGAGAACAACAGAAGGATACACCAGTCTTACAAGATGACAAGTGTCACGTGCACAGGGCTCGATGCGTGTCGGATTGGCACAACAAGCATTCTGAAGCCTTTGAACATCTCGACTGGCCCACCAAATACCCGGATTTGAATCCCATGAAAATTTTGTGGGACTATTTGGAGCAACGTGTGAAGCATATCACCCAGTCATTCAGCCAATCTGGCTGAACTGCGGCATTTGCTGCTGAAAGAGTGGATAAATATTGATGGGAATATTTCAGCTGTTCTTTGGCCACACGAAAGCATTACGCGCTATTAGGTGACATTCAGCCAGGGGCGACTCATTTTTTGTCCTCTATGTGTGTGTGTGTGAATAAATAAAATAATCCTAAGAAAAATGATTAAATTATTGCAGATTTGCAATAATTTAATATTATATTTACAATAATAATCATTATAAATTGAAAAATTTATTTTCATTAATAAATAAATAAATTTTAATTTATATTTTCATAATTTACATTTCCACAGATTAGTTTGATACTCTTGTAGGTTGGTTGATATTCCAATAATTACTTGTAATCGTAAGTAAATGTTTAGGAATATTATTTATTTTATTACTTTACAAATGTATAATTAAAAAATGTAAAAGAATTGTATTATAAAATTTGTACAACTGAAACAAAAAAATTTTGTTGTGTAAACTAAAATTGCACAATACATATAAAATGTAAATTGTATGAAATGCAAAATGGAATAATAAATTGAAATTCAACTGAAAATGTTTTAACTTCTGAAGTCAACTTTTGTGGCTGGCATTGTTATCGCTAAATATTCAAACTCCATAACTCTTTAAATACTAAGCGAATATTGTTGAAAATTGAGATATTGATTTATTTGATTGAGATCTTTACTGCAATCACATTTTTCAAAACGAAAAAAAAAAACTTATTTTAGATGTTAAAGAGCTTGGACGTTTGCTTCTCACAGACTTAACATAGGGATTTTCCTTAATTTAGAAACCAGTCTATAAATTTGGTTGATTCTATACTAAAATAAAATAAAAAGGAATTGTAAATTTTTTTTCATCACTATATATTATTAAATATAATGCCATGTTTCCACACTTAAAAAACACCAAAACAAACACTTTCACGGCTCATGTCTTGTATAAAAGTTCACAGAATCCAAAATGAGAGACCAACAACCCCTATATCATCTTTTAGTACAACACATGCAACTTTTTTTTAAATGGCATTTGTAAATTTTCTGACATATTTTACAAATGTACATTATTAAACTATGATATAAATAATTTGATTGCCATTTCTTCTGATTGCCATTTCTTAGAAGCGATTATAACATATTCCAATTTGTTTGGTAATATTTCTCTACTGAAGAAATCCCCTGATTTAAGCTGACAAGTTTGTTTTGAACTATTATCAACAAATTTTTTCTTGAAGTTTCAAAAAATCTCCAGAAAATTAACAACAAATAACTGCTATTTTAAAAAACAGATTTTGGAATTGTGAAGTATGATAAAAACATCTGAAAAAAATAATTGCTGACACGGAAGAAATCAAACCAGCAACTTTCTAGATACATGCCAGAGTGCTCTAACCATTAAACCATGCATCAGACACTAAAATCTTTCACAATAAAACCTATAAATCTTTCACTGAGATATAGAAGGCTCAGCAGGCCTAAACTTTCCTCTATCTTGCTGTTTTATCTATCTGGCGGACCTTGTGCCATCTATACTTCAGAAGAACCCTACTTTTCCAATTGCTGCTAATGATTTAGATGTTAATAAGCAGGTCAATCCTGCTTAAGCATTTATTATTAAAAATCCATCCATAGTAAATATACAGATTACCTGTAGAAATAGACTCAACAATATATTATTACATTATACAAATAGTTAAAAAACATTTGGGAAAAAATTATTGCTGACATGGCAGGAATCGAACCCGCAACTCTCTTGATACATGCCAGAGTGCTCTTAACCATTAAACCATGCATCAGACACTAAAAGTTTCCAGAATCCAGCCTATAAATCTTTCACTAAGATGTAGCAGACCTTGTGCCATCTATACTTCAGGAGAGGCAACTTTTCCAATTGTTGCTAATGATTTAGATGTTAATGAGCAGATCGATCATGCTTAAGCATTATTAAAAATCCATCCATAGTAGATACACAGATTACCTGTAGAAATAGACTTTAACAATAGTTAAAAATATCTGAATAGAATTATTACTGATGCAGTGGGAATCGAACCCACAACTCTCTAAGATACATGCCAGTGTTCTAACCATTAAACCATACATTAGATGCTAAAATCTTTCAGAATAAGACTCTTAAATCTTTCACTACAATATGGTGGAGCTAGAACCACCTATACTTCAGGAGAGGCAACTTTTCCAATTGTTGCATGATCGAACTGCTCATTAACATCTAAATCATTAGCAACAATTGGAAAAATTGCCTCTCCTGAAGTACAGATGGTGCAAGGTCCACCACATCTCAGTGAAAGGTCTTATTGTCGAAGATTTTAGTGTCTGATGCATGGTATTTTGGTTAGAGTGCTCTGGCAAGTATCTAGAGAGTTGCGGGTTCGATTTCTGCCGCATCAGGAATAATTTTTTTCAGATTTTTTAACTATTAAATAAAAATAAAATAAATACCCCCTCAAGCAGCTGCTTGCCACCATTGTTGAAGTTTAATTCTACAGGTAATCTGGGTATTTATTATGGATGTGAAGTATGCACTTATTTTTTTCTTCTTGTTTTTTTATTTATTTCATTTTATGCTGTCTTTTCTGCTTTAAAACTATTTCAGTACACCTAGAATTATTTTTATCATTCATCCCAGAATTCAACAGTGCTCTCTGGTTACTAAAACCAAAACCACAACTAAAAATAATTTAGTTTATGCAAAAACTGATGGTAAATATGTTATATTCAATCTATACTCAGATGTTAGTAGCAAGTGTCTGGCACGGTACTGTTGTGTTTTTTTTTTCCCCTGTAAGTTCTGTGGCAAACAGATTAGTTTTTAGCATGTTCAAAGGTGAGTCTGTTAGTGGTGAAAAATTCTGTTGAAGAAATGACCAAGCAGGGTAAAAGACAAATTAAGCCTAACTCCTGGGTTCAAGCCCCAGGTAAGACATGGATTTTTGTGTTCTTTCTGCCGAGGTCCTGCCATCCTCTGACCTTCTGTGGCAAATAAACTGACAGGCTCCTACCTGACCTCTGTGGTAAGCAGCTGCTTGAGGGGGTATTTATTTATTTTATTATTTATAAGTACCGAAGGTTTAACCCTTCCAAGGTCCCCGACGAACATAGATGTTGACAAAATCTGAAATAAGAGGCCCAAAACAAACATCTTTTGTACAACAAAAAAATTATTTAAAAAAAATATAAATTCCCATTTGAAAATTTTCTTATACATTATTTAAAAATACATAATTAAAGCTAGCAAAATATTTTCTTTTTTCATTTGATGCATATTTTATTAAATGATAATATAAATAATTTGATAAAGCCAATTTGATTGCCATATTTTAGAAGCACTATACAGTACTGTCAATTTGTTTGTTAACGTTACACTGTATTGAAGCAACCACCTGATTTAAGCTCACAAGTTTGATTTCAACTATTACCAACAAATTTTTCCTTAAAGTTCTTTACAGCATGCATTGTTTTTGCACTTTGAATAAATTCACCATACATCTAGTTAAGTCTTTTATAGTCATGTTTCATATTTAAACCTTCAAATTCAATTCTGTAGATTTATTTCCGTAAATTACTGATTTTTCTGGTTCTTTCAGTAGATTGATTTTTTGCAGTTACGCTACATTGGATGGCCAGCTTACAACTTGCTGCTGTGGATATTTGATTTAACATTGCACTAAATTATATGTCAGTATTTCTTTTATTATTACTTCGCTTTCCAATTAAAAAAACTTGATCTTGTATCGTTTCTGGAAAATGAATACAGTATTGGATATAAACATAGGTGACAGTCACAGTGTTACCTGGGTGACATTTTAACATCAATATATCAATAAATATTTTGTGGAAAAAATTTCGCCGACATACAGGACTTGAACCCGCATCTTTCCAGAAACATGCCAGAGTATTTTTACCGATTGAACTAATGCCGGCTCATCTTTTTTCCACTAATTTAAGACTTAAAACTTTCATCGATAATTTCGGCACTCTGGCATTGTTTCTTGAAAGATGCGGATTCAAGACCTGTATGTCAGCGAAATTTTTTCCACAACATATTTATTGATATACTGACATTAAAATGCCACCCAGGTAATGCTATGATTGTCACCTATGTTTAAATCATTAATAATGCTAAATAGCATGATGAGATTTTATTTCCATCTCACTCAGTGCAATATAAAAAGGAATTGTTGCCACCCGTTGATCATAATCCCATCATTTCCTATGCTTCCCCTATTTGGGCAAACACCACTGCAACCAATATACACAAGATACAGGTCTTGCAGAACAAGATTTTGAGATGTGCGGTCGATGCCCCTTGGTTTGTAACGAACAGACAAATCCACAAAGATCTGGCCATCGACCATATCTATACTTACATCAAGTTTCTTTCTCATGGTTTCTTTGACAATGTTCAAAGCAACCCATATGGGATTGTATCCTGCTTATTTGACTACAATCATGAAGTCATGAACAGTTACAAGAGGCCTAAGATGATGACTTTCATCAAAGATAGTCATCCATTTTAGGTCTCTTGTGCATCCTTACAGTTTGTTACTTTTGTTCTTTGCTTCGGGACCCACCAGTGGTGGTTTATTTTTACATTGTTGTGTTTTACACTGATGCCTATTAGGCACAGATTCAGATGGAAGAGGTTATGGGTACCCATGTACCTGGTACTCTAAAAAATGAATGACCGATCTACGATCTACCGTTGATCATAGATGGCGCCAATATCATCGGTGAAAGATTTGTCTTAAATTAGTGGAAAAAAGATGAGTCGTATTAGTTCAATCAGTAAGAATACTCTGTATTGAATAAAGAAGCAAAAAACCTTCCTTGACACGAAAATCAGTCCTTCTGTGGCAGGACAATTTCAGCCACCCTCCTACCACCTCCTTCTTTACTACACTGAGTGTTTTACTCCCCACAGTGTGTGAGAGGGGCACAATATAATTTTTTAAATTATAAGTTTTTAAGTTTATATTCAACAGTTTCTAAAAGATTTCCCCCTCCCCACCATCTTTAATATATTTCTGTGCCACTATGACAATATAGACATTTATTTTTTACCCTTGGTGCACAAACATTTCTGCACTTAACCAAGATCACCAAACTTCAACACCCAAAGAAAAAAAATTCATAATGTTCAGTAAAAGAGCGGCCATGAAAGTTTTTCCATTTCATAACCAGTTCAGAAAATCCTGTGAATGTGAGAAGTCCAAGACATCTTGCATAACACTGGCTGTGTTTAAAATATATCATAGTGAAAGGAAACATTAAAAGAAATAAAAACCATGTTTCAAGTTAAATATTATATTATTTGGGAGGGAATTTCTTTAAAATATATAATTTAACTATTTTTATTCATCAGGTTTTCCAAAATTAAGCCTTAATTGTATAGTATCAGCTATTTTTTCACCATATTACATTAAAAAAGGTTGTAAATTTGTTTAAAATATCTATTTTCATAAAACTCAGAATTAAATTATGTTTAATTTGGCATATAACATGACCTTTTTTAACTAAATTCTAAAGTTGATAAGATTCAGCACAGCTGGAAAAAGGCCTAAGCTTTTCTAAAAGGTACCATGAAAAAAATTATAAAAAGAGTAATTTTGTTGTTTCAAGTATTTTTTTTTGCTATTCAGAAATAGCCTTTCTATTAATAGGCATTATAATATTTTTGTCTATTAGTTTATTTTAAATAAATTTTTATTTGCATTGTCAGATGCATTTTTACTACATGCTTCTATAAAAGGCCTATTAAAACTAATTTTTTTGTAAGATATTTTATTTTCAGAATATCCAGAATGAAATGCTGATTAATTTGGCACATAACATTCCATAATTCCTTTATATTAGTTATTTGGCAAAATATTTCTACTAAAGTTACATTTTTTTTTTTTATTTTAGCCGTCCTGTGACCGAGTGGTTAGCGTGCTTGGCTACTGATTTAAGGGACCTGGGTTTGAGACCCGGGTCCTCGAGACTTTGAGACCCGGGTCGGACACATACATGGATGTATGTGTCGTTTTTCTGCTGAGGTCCTGCCATCCTCTCAGACCTACTCTGGCATATAAACTGACATGCTCCTGTCAGACCTCTGTGGCAAGCAGCTGCTTGAAGGGATATTTATTTTTATTTATTTTTATTGATCATAGTGTAAATAGTTGGGCCTCTGGATGTAAATCAGTTTTTCAGGTGGGATCCTGAAAGGGTTAAACAAAGCAACTTCTGATAAGGCAGATTTTATTCTGTTTCATTCTCTCTTCACACAATATTATGTCAGTCAATTCAGGAATGTTTTCTTAAGGAAAAGCTCTACTGAAAGTACATTTCCAAGTGGAAAATGTCCCAAGAACATCAAAAATACTGATAAGGCCATGTGCTATAATGTTTTTTTTCCACATGGACATGTGGAGGCACAAAAATTGCTACTTGTATTGTCTGCGAGAACATTATTTAGTTTTGGGAGCTTTTTGAGAGAGAAGTTAGATCCCTGGCAAAAACAGCCATAAGAACTTCCATGAAAATAGAAAAAAAAAAAATTTTTTTTAAGATATTCAGTTAGGCCTGTTGGACTGAGAAAAGAAAATCAAACTAGAAAAAAAAAAATTAGTATTAACTGATGTGGGGGGAATTATGCAATGGAACAGCATTCTTCATTCTTGTGTTTACTGTAAATTTGCTATATAACTAAAAGTACTATATTTATAGGTTTATAACAACAGTGTAAAAAAAATTAGAATTTTTATTTCCCAACATTTGTATGCATTTTCTGAGCAACTAGAATCTTACTCAAAACAATATCTTCGCCTACATTATCAAATTACAACTCCAAACAAACATTCAACTTTAACACTCTGCCTTCAAAACTAGTCTCTATTAACTCTGTGACCTAAAGACACTATATATTTGGCATGCAACTGGCATGTGTGTGTTGCAAGCTGGGAAAGTATAATTGCATAACCTGACCTCAGCCAACACTTGTGCTGGAAATTCTTCAAATTGTGTGACCTGAATGCAGAATATTGTGGCCCAAAGGCGGCGGCAGCAGTGCACCCTCGAAGTTACTTGGAGCTATATGAGTTGTTTGAGTGGCACAGTAGTAATACTTCGGTTAGCATCATGCTGCTAAAGGACTTATATGAAACTATTCTGCCCTCATGGGTGGTTTCCATCTCCTTTAGAGAACCTAATCTCAATTGGAAACAAGCCTGGGACAACATTCATCATAAGTACAGTGTTGTAGCAAATTGTAAAGATATTGTGTGGTTTGCAGTGCACAATGCCCTTCTTCTCATGATAATATGCGACACATATTTAGCCAGTCTCTGATAAATGCCCAATTTGCGGCTGTTTCGAAGACATTGCTCAGATCTTGTATCATTGCCCATTTGTGGCAGAGGTTTGGAAGGGGATATGTCACTGGATGCGAATCCCATGCCTCATACTTCACAATGTCCTTTTTCATGTGAATATGATAAATAAAAATGTATATGTATAACATTGAAATTAAAACAGCAAAATTTTTCTTATAGAAAAGCCATAATTACAGGCACCATCACAATACTTATTGGAATGCCAGTACTACTATTAGTGAAATTACAAAATGTATAATTAAGCGCAGGAATCTTGACAGAAAATTCAAGAAAAATGCATTTTTCTGCAAACACTGGAAAGACTGCCTTTTTGAGGACTCTTTAAGAAACTTTTCCCTGGCCTGCATGCCCAGGTGTTATTTTGTTGTCCTCGCATGGACACTATAGTTTCTGTTACCTTTTTCTGTGTGTAGATATGTTTTGGTCGGTTTGTCCACAGTCCTCAGCCAACAGATATACTCAAGAAGCATATGTCGAGGTGTAAAGTATGACGTAGAAACGTAACTGTTGGTTGTTGGTGGCCTATGGTTCTTTGATTTGTTTCTTTTGGGTGGGTAACGTGAAGTCATGTTCATGTATGTAATTTGACGGGAATGTGAAGTTACATTTGATATTTTACCATTTTTGCTTGATAACTCCTTGGGATAACATGCCTATGCGGCTAGAGGTAAGTGCATATGTATAATATATTTAATAAGTGATTTTTAATGACAGCCAGAGGAAATAGGAATAATTAATATGTTCCTGTTGTTTTTTCGAAATTTCATTAAGATATGATAAATAAGTTATTTAAGATATTTTGGAATTGAAATTATTTAATATTAGGAGGGATGTTGTTGAAAGTGTTAGTGAACTGTTTTGTAACGATATGGTCATGTCGCTTGGAGGTGGGAGTTGGTAGCTTTTTGCAGCTGTGTGTTGGGGGGGGATGTTTTTGTAAGTTCTTTGGAGTGAGGCATTTGAAGGGGAAGAGAGGAGTGGTTAGAACCAGATAGAATTATTTCAAATCTTGGTACTTATCAGTTATCTCTGGTCACATTTTCTTGGCGACGAAAAATAAACACCAAAGTAGCAGAGAAAACTTACATTTTGCCACAAAAAGTTCGAAGAAATTGCATGTTGTAAATAAAAGTTTTTGCCTTAGGAAAGATCCTGAACTCCTGAAAGACAGCTATAGCTTCTGGCTCCGTCTGCGGCAAACTCTTTAAAGTATAATTACTTCTGGTTGTCGTTACTAAACGCTTAACTGAGAAACTGCAGAAAAAGTAGAGTGCGAAAATGATGTGCTCAACGATCACAAGTAAAAACAAGTGAAGCCACGGAAAAAAGCGCAGAAAGCAGAAGTAAATGCAAATGGCACCGAGGATGTCTCTTTTGTCACCAAGAAAATGTGACTGGAGATAACCGATAAGTACCCAAATCTTTTGTGTTTAGTATGATGTAGTAGTATGTGTTTTGTTGCAAGTGTGGAAGAAAATGGCAGTTTTTGATGGAGTCAAGAAGGTTACTGAGTAATTTAGGGGAGGGTTATTTGAGCTTTAACATGGGTCTTTTGTTGTTGTCTCTGATGAGATTATTTTGTTTTGGGGGCTGTTTTATAATTTGGTAAGTGGTGCACTGTTTCTGATTTTCATGTTTTTCAGTTTGAGTTGTCTGCGAGGATATTATTTCATTTTGGGGGACTCTTTTATAATGCGGTCAATGGTGCACTGTTTCCAATTTTCATGTTTTTTGATTTGTGTTATTTGAGAGGACATTATTTAGGTTAGAGGGCTTTTTTTATAATTTGGATCGGCAGTGCACTGTTTCTGATTTTTATGCTTTTCAGTATGTGTTGTCTCCGACGAGATTATTTAGTTTTGGGGGGGTTTTTATAATGCCGGTCAGCACTGCATTGTTAATGATGTTCTTGGTTTTGAGATCTATATTCGATTTCATTATTTCTAATAATTTAGGTTAATTTTTGAATGTGAGATTTGATTTATCAGCTTAGTTTGTGGAAATATATTTGTGGAGTGGGCCCATGTATTGGTTATAGTCCTCAGCCGATAGATGGCATTGCTCAAGTGGCGTGCGACGTCGAAATGTAAAGTATGACATATAAACATAACTGCTGGTTGTTGGTGGCCTATGGCTCTTTGATTTTCCTTTTGGGTGAGTAATTCTGCTGGTTGTTGGTGGCCTATGGCTCTTTGATTTGTTTCTTTTGGGTGAGTTTTCTTTGGGGAGTCATGTGTAATGCGTGTGATTTGACGGGAGTGTAAAGTTACGTTTTTTTTTGCTTGATGACTTCTTTGGATAACATGCCTCTAAGGTTATAGGTAAGTGCATATGTATCATATATTTAATGAGGGTTTTTTAGTGATAGCTAGAATAATTAATATATTGTTTTTTGGAAAATTCATTATGATATGGTAAATAATAAGTTATGAAAGATATTTTGGAATTGAAATTATTTAATATTAGGAAGGTTGTTCTTGATAGTGTTAGTGAACTGTTTTGCAATGTTAAGGTCACATCGTTTGGAAGTGGGAGTTCGGTAGCTTTTTACTGCTGTGTGTAGGGAGGAATGTTTTTGTAAGTTGTTTGGAGTGAGGGGATTTGAAGGGGTAGGAGTGATTAACCAAATAGAATTATTTTAATTTTTTTTGTGTTTAGTATGATGCAGTAGTATGTTTTGTTGTGATTGGAAGAAAATGGCAAAAGTTTATAATGTGGAGTGATTAAGTTTAAAAAATGAGTTTTTATGGGGTGTTAGGAAAATAGTTTTTGGTGAAATGTAGTTTTCACAGGATTCTAATGTAGTGGGGAGGGAGTATGCATTGGGGAAAGAATGTTGGAAGCTTTTTCATATGGGACTGAACATGGCAGTAGTAACAAACACGTGTATTTCGTTATCGTAGTTTGGAATGATTTTAGTGTTCGTTACTAGTTATGTGTAGTATGGTAATTATTAGTGTATTATGGTGATTTATTAATTTTGTTGGCCCATGTAGTGATTACGGTCCTCAGCCGATAGATGGCATTGCTCAAGTGGCGTGTGACGTCGAAGTGTAAAGTATGATGTTAATTTGTAAAGTATGATGTAAAACGTAGCTGTTGGTTGTTGTTGTCCTATGGCTCTTTGATTTGTTTCTCTTGGGTGGGTAATGTGGAGTCACGTGTTTTAAGTGTGATTTGACGAGAGTGTGAAGTTACGTTTGGTTTTTTTCGCCATTTTTTCTGGACTTCTTTGGATAACATACCTATATGGTTAGAGGTAAGTTCGTGTGTATTATATATTTAATATGGGGAGGGGGGTGTTCAGTGATAGGTAGGATATGAATAATTAATATGTTCTAGCTTTTTTTTTTGAAAATTGGTGTGGATATGGTTTATAATTAGTTATTAAAGATATTTAGGGGCCCATGTAGTGGGGGAGTATGCAAGTTTTTGCGTGCGGGATTGAAAATGGCGATAGTAAAGAACACATGTATTTCGTTAGAATAGTTTGGGGGTGAATTGAATGTTTTTTTAGTAGTCACGTGTAGTATGGTAATTATTAATGTATTATAGTGATTTATTAATTTTGTTGTATATTTAGGAGTCTTTTAAATTTAGTTATATTATTTATCGTTAATATGTGGAAGCGTCTGTTGACTTTTTGATGTAGTAATTCTGGGTATTGTAGAATTGTCAGTGTGTGAAAAAACGGCAGTTTTTGATGGAGTCAGGAAAGAATGAAAAATTTAGAGGTGGGATGAGAGTGGCAGAGTCGGTAGCGCGCCAGGCTTGTAATCTGTAGTTCCAAGGTTCAAGTCCGAGCTATGTCAGCGTTTAGATTTATCTCGGCGTCTCGGCTCATAGTAGGGGACACTGATGGGCTTGGAAAGGCCGCCGTCTGTCGGTTAGGATGTTAAGCCGTGGCCCTGTATGTGGGAGAGTTATACTCTGTGTACATTAAAGAACACATTGGATGGCCTTTACAGGAAGTTACTGTCTCCCAACAACTGTTCTAGTGGGTCCCGTACCTTCTGTGAGCCTTCGGGGTTCATGTGATCTCGCCATTTAGCCCATGGTGTGGGAAAAAAGTGGGGGCTCAGAGGTAAAATGACAATGTAATTTAGGGGAGGGTTATTTGAGCTGTAAGATGGTTTTTTTTGTCAGATTTTTGTTTTGGGGCTTTTTTATATAATTCAGTCGGCGGTGCACTCTTTCCGATTCTCATGTTTTTTGGTTTGTGTTGTCTTGGAGGACATTATTTAGTTTTGGGGCTTTTTTATAATTCAGTCGGCGGTGCACTGTTTCCGATTTTCATGTTTTTTGGTTTGTGTTGTCTTGGAGGACATTATTTAGTTTTGGGGCTTTTTTATAATTCGGTCGGCGGTGCACTGTTTCCGATTTTCATGTTTTTTGGTTTGTGTTGTCTTGGAGGACATTATTTAGTTTTGGGGCTTTTTTATAAATCGGTCGGCGGTGCACTGTTTCCGATTTTCATGTTTTTTGGTTTGTGTTGTCTTGGAGGACATTATTTAGTTTTGGGGATTTTTTATAATTCGGTCGGCGGTGCACTGTTTCCGATTTTCATGTTTTTTGGTTTGTGTTGTCTTGGAGGACATTATTTAGTTTTGGGGCTTTTTTATAATTCGGTCGGCGGTGCACTGTTTCCGATTTTCATGTTTTTTGGTTTGTGTTGCCTTGGAGGACATTATTTAGTTTTGGGGCATTTTTATAATTCGGTCGGCGGTGCACTGTTTCCGATTTTCATGTTTTTTGGTTTGTGTTGTCTTGGAGGACATTATTTAGTTTTGGGGCTTTTTTATAATTCGGTCGGCAGTGCGCTATTTCCGACTTTCATGTTTTTTGGTTTGTGTTGTCTTGGAGGACATTATTTAGTTTTGGGGCTTTTTTATAATTCGGTCGGCGGTGCACTGTTTCCGACTTTCATGTTTTTTGGTTTGTGTTGTCTTGGAGGACATTATTTAGTTTTGGGGCTTTTTTATAATTCGGTCGGCGGTGCACTGTTTCCGATTTTCATGTTTTTTGGTTTGTGTTGTCTTGGAGGACATTATTTAGTTTTGGGGCTTTTTTATAATTCGGTCGGCGGTGCACTGTTTCGGATTTTCATGTTTTTTGGTTTGTGTTGTCTTGGAGGACATTATTTAGTTTTGGGGTTTTTTTATAATTCGGTCGGCGGTGCACTGTTTCCGATTTTCATGTTTTTTGGTTTGTGTTGTCTTGGAGGACATTATTTAGTTTTGGGGCTTTTTTATAATTCGGTCGGCGGTGCACTGTTTCCGATTTTCATGTTTTTTGGTTTGTGTTGCCTTGGAGGACATTATTTAGTTTTGGGGCTTTTTTATAATTCGGTCGGCGGTGCACTGTTTCCGATTTTCATGTTTTTTGGTTTGTGTTGTCTTGGAGGACATTATTTAGTTTTGGGGCTTTTTTATAATTCGGTCGGCGGTGCGCTGTTTCCGATTTTCATGTTTTTTGGTTTGTGTTGTCTTGGAGGACATTATTTAGTTTTGGGGCTTTTTTATAATTCGGTCGGCGGTGCACTGTTTCCGATTTTCATGTTTTTTGGTTTGTGTTGTCTTGGAGGACATTATTTAGTTTTGGGGCTTTTTTATAATTCGGTCGGCGGTGCACTGTTTCCGATTTTCATGTTTTTTGGTTCGTGTTGTCTTGGAGGACATTATTTAGTTTTGGGGCTTTTTTATAATTCGGTCGGCGGTGCACTGTTTCCGATTTTCATGTTTTTTGGTTTGTGTTGTCTTGGAGGACATTATTTAGTTTTGGGGCTTTTTTATAATTCGGTCGGCGGTGTATTGTGTTTTGAAAAGAGGGGAGGGGAATGGTGGAAGTGGTTTACTGTATGTGGGAAGGCAATCATTTTATTTTTTATTGGATTTGGCACTTTTATGAGCTTTCATTCTGTAATTGACGGTTACGAGGTTTTTTTGCGTTAATTTAATTTTTTTTTACGTTCGTTTAAAACGCAATTTTATGTTACTATGGTTACGGTGCGTTGCGTTTGACGTAAACTCGGGTTTTTCGTTACTATGGTAACGAAAAAAACAATCTTTTTTCTAGAAACCCCTGTTTGGGTTAGGGTCTAGGGAGTTGTGGGAATCAACTAAAAGGATTGTTTTGTTACGTTGCGTCAAAAACAAAATGGCGGCTGAGGCCCGTGATCTGTACTACTCCCATTTTGTTATATATTTTGGAGTCTTTTAAAGTTACTTATACCGATTCATTGCGAATATGTGGAAGCGTTTCGCGGCTTTTTGATGTAGAAATTATGGGCTGGATCATTTTACCTCTGAGCGGCACTTTTTTGCACACCATGGGCAAAATGGCCAGGTCACAAGGACCCTGAAGGCTCAGAGAAGGTTGGGGGAGGGAACCCATTGGAACAGCTATTGGGAGACAGATGGTAGCTTCCCATGAACGCTATTCAAGGTGCCCTTTAACATGCACAAGGTATGGCTCTCCAGCACATGGTTCCATCCAACGAATGGCAGCCTTTCGAAACCTATCGGAGTCCCCTACTGACTGTGGGCAAGGAATTTTGCGGAGATAAATCTCAACGCTGACCCAGCTGGGACTCGAACCTGGGAACTGCAGATTACGAGCCTGGCACGCTACCGACCGAGCCACCACCTCTGCAGAAATTATGGGTATGGAAAAACATGGTAGTTTTTGATGGAGTCAGAAAGGTAATCAATAATTTAGGACTATTTGAGCTATAAGAATTTTTTTTTTTGTATCTGACGAGATTATTTGGTTTAGGGAGCTTTTTTATAATTTGGTCGGCGGTGCACTTTTCCGATTTTCATGTTTTTTGGTTTGTGTTACCTGGGAGGACATTATTTAGTTTTTGGGCTTTTTTATAATTCGGTTGGCGGTGCACTGTTTCCGTTTTTTTTTTTTGCTTTTTGGTATGCATTGACTGATGAGATTTAGTTTTGGGGTCTTTTTTATAATGCGGGTCGGCGATGTATTGTCGATGGTGTTCTTGGTTTTGAGATTGGTGTTCGATTTCATTAATTCTGGTGATTTATTTAGGCTAATTATTGTATGTGTGACTGGATTGATTAGTTTAATTTGTGGAGTGTTTTAATTATTGGGAAAAGAGGGAGGCGGTATTTCAGGTATTTGTAGTATATGGGAAGGCAAAAGTATTGTGTAGTTTGTTTTTTTCGTAATTTTAATTTTTTTAAGAATATGTGGTTATGTGGGATGTTTTTAGTGGAATCACATTTTTTTTTGTTACTTTGTTTCTTTACAACACAAATTAACATGGTAACGGTACTTTGCATTTGACTTTGTTTTTTTTTGTTACCTTAGTAACGAAAAACCCATCTTTTTTCTAGAAACCCCTGTTCAGGTTAGGGTCTTGGGGGTTGTGGGAATCAACTAAAAGGACCATTTTATGTTGCATCAAAAGAATGGCGGCTGAGGACTGATCTATACTACTGTCGTGGAGTGTTTTAACTATTGGGAAAAGAGGGGGGGGGGAGAGATATTTCAGGAATTTTTAATATGTGGAATGGCAAATGTGTTGTCATAGTTTCTTTGTTTATGGGTTTTTTTTATTTTTTTTTAGTAACTCGTGGTTGTGAGGGATGTATTTTAGTGGCATCACTTTTTTCGTTACATTGCATTTGATGTAAACTTGGGTTATTACCATGGTAACAAAAAAACTATCTTTTTTCTAGAAACCTTTGTTTGGGTTAGGGGGATTGTGGGAATCAAAAGGACCATTTTGTTAGGTTGTGTTAAAAAAAATGGCATCCGAGGACTGTGATGTGCACTACTGCCTATATTCTTTTAGTTTGAGTTATTTCTATTTGAACAGGTACTTTTAATTCAGTTATCGCTTGCCGAGAGAACGACCGCCAAATTTCTACATCCAGAATTTTGCATACCAGCTCATTATGAGGGAACCTGTTGCAGCAATGTGGGGGTAATGCCACTCAGAGTGCATCGTGATGATACAAAGAGGCACCCTCTATCAGGACCAGCACGATTTCTGCATCAAAGCCAATTGCGATGACTGTTTTGCCAAATATATCTTCTGGTATTTTTTTGTAGTGCTCTGCTGAAAGTGGAATGAGAGTATAGGTTTTCTATACTTTTAGAACTTTCTATTGTCTCTATTTTACTTCCTCTGCACTGTTTATTTCTTTCTATTTTGAAGAGAATTTGATTTTCTTTGAACAAATGTTGTTTGAAAATTGTCTAGCTGACTAAGCAATTTTGCTTGCACTCGAAAGATGAATGCATTACGAGCAAATCAGAGTAATGTACTGCCAATCAGCAATGGGAAGACCCCCCCCCCCAAACAGTTGATATGCAGTTCATTGGATTTACTTTAGGAATTACTGGGCAGAACTGCAGTATAGGGTCTTCAGCTGCCATCTTGTTATATTTCGCTGCGGTGAAAAAAAAAAGTCCGATTGGTAAAAGTAGTCCATTCTACATCTACCTTTAGATCGTATTAAGGATATATATATATAATTTAAAGGATTTATATATAAAAGAAATATGCAACGTTACACAGAAGAAAATGATGTTTCTGCACTTAAAAAAATTACTGAGAATAATCTCATCAAAACAAGATTTTATTAACAATGCTCATCACTACAAAATGAACCCTCGTTTCTCACTTAAAAAAAACCCGAAAGTTAAAGAACTTCATCAAAATTGGATTTTATTAACAACTCTTATCGCTAAAGAACAAACCTTCGTTCTGCACTTAAAAAAATCCCCAAAAATTAATATTCTCATCAAGACTAGATTTCATTAACAGCTCTTATCGCAAAAAAAAACTTCCTGTTCCTTACTGAAATAAAGCCCCAAAAATAAATAATCTCATCAGAAGATTTCATTAACAACGCTTATCACTAAATAATGAAACCTCGTTTCGCACTTAAAAAAAAGCCCCTGAAATAAATATCAAAAGTAAATTTTAAGAATAAACTTAAGAAAAGCCCCGAAAACAAATAATCTCATTAGAGAGAGCTATTCTAAACAGCATATGTCGTCATAAACATGTGGATTGATATCGTATTACAACTCAACGTTACAGGTTTTCCTGAGGAAAAGCACATGGCGGCTAACCCTATACTGCAGCGTAGCCAATTACTGAAATGGAGCTTACTTTGTAGTAGGAAAAATTTCAGATTTTAAATTTACGAAGTTTTGCTCTAATGGCAATATTGCACTTTTCACATAATTCATTATCATATAACTAAAAACGTTAAAACTTTCTGATGCGTGTAGTTTACCAAAAAGAGTGATAAAGAGACAAAAGTATAAATACCCGAAAGTTCCTTGTCCTATTTTTGCCAATTTCTCGTATTTTGTTACTTCATCGCAAAATGGAAAATCAAAATCTTCAATTTTACTGGCAACTTTCATGGCTATAATATCTCGAGCACTAGGTATAGAGGGTTCAGTCGCATTCGTCGTCATCGTGTAGCTTCTACAATATATCCACACTTAAAAGTACAACTCACCAAAATATCATATATTTCAAATTTTGCAGCACACAGCAATGAACAATATCAAACCAATCTTTCCACTTCTTACTCAATGATCTGCAACAGTAAGAGCACATGAGGTTACGGTCCCTTCGTTTTGTACCACGTTGATCAAACAAGTAACCACTAGAAGCTCTATATAGGTAGAGGTTGGCCATCTCAAAATTGGACGCCATATTTTGTCGTCGTTCGGATTCTTTAGCTTGCATAGCTGAATGGTATTGCACGAATACTTATGGATTCATGAAAAAGTACGGTAATATTTGATACAGATTTCAGTGTTCATGATTGGAAGCACTTTAGAAAACGGTTAAAAAAAGGAAAAGTGAATTTTACGGCTTTTATTTCTTTAAAAAAAGGATATAATTTCGTTTTGTTGTTTTGTCCGTCTGTAGACATCGAACTTTTTGTTTATACAGATAAAAAACAAATCTTTTTGTATTAGATAGGAATTAATGATATATTTCAATCTCCATTTTTGGAATCTCCCAAAAGTTATAACTGCGCCCTCTAGCGGTGGAAATTTTTAAAAATTCCAAAATACCAAACGAATATTCAAATGATGTAGTTATGTTAGATGTTTAAAATTTTGGTGTTGAAATGTGAAGGTTACGAAGTTACCATTGGCAACAATCACTTGACCCTTTAGACCCAGGGAGAGGTGAATGCAACGTTTGTTGCTTTAACATAAAAGTGTATGTTTTTAGAGATAAATTAAAAATTCTTTTTGGGTTGGTCACAGGTATTGATGAAATATTACAATGTGCATTTTGCGAATTTCCCAAAAGCTATAACTGCGCCCTCTAACGGTGAAAAAAATCGAAAATACCAAAAAATTTAAAACGAATATTGCAAACGATGTAGTTACGCTAGAAATTTGAAATTTTGGTCATGGAATGTGACAGTCTTGAAAATTCAATTGACAACAATGAGTTGACCCTAAGCCCAAGGTAGGTAAGAAACGGAAAGGTTTTGTTTTATGAGATAATGGAAATCTTTTTTTTAGTTGGTTACTAATGATATGTAATTCACATTTTCAAAGGTAGTTTTGATTAATGTCATTAGAGATCACTAAATATCGAAACTTCAAAACTTTTAACGAATGTTTAAAGTGATCTCTTTATGGTAGAAATTTCGGCATGTAGAGTTCTGTTATGGCAGAAATTCCAATGGCAACAATGATCTGCCCACTGTTTTCAGATGAGCGAGAGAAAAGCAACATTTTAAATTTAAGAACAAAAAGACAAATGCTTTTTATGTTTTATAATTACTAACTAAATACTACAATGTGCATTTCCCCCATCATACAATGAAAAATAAATAACCTCTCAAGTAGCTGCTTGTACAGAGGTCTGACAGGAGCCTATCAATTTATACGCCATAGTAGAAGGTCCACGAGGATGGTAGAACCTCAGCAGAAAAACAACACGAACATCCATAATTGAAACTTTTAAGGTGCGAAAAAGTAGGCAAAGGAAGAACTTCATTCTCTTTGAAAATGAGATTTTCATATGTGCCAGAGGCGATATGTGTTCTTCTAGTTATTTTACACTTTCAGTACCCTCTGACAGTGGAAATTCGAACTATTGTATAATTGAGAAAATAAACTATTAATATTTTATTAGTACCTGTAATGTGCAAAAATGTTTTTCATTTATCTCTTAAAGCAGAAAAGTTGTATTTTACCAATGGGACAAATCATTACTATTAGGGTAAACCACTTGATCATTATACTCTATGACCAAAAACTTACGTTTCTAGCAAAAATATATCGTTTGAAATATTTATTTAAAGATTTGGTATTTGCCAGCTTCTTCCGCCGCTAGAGGTCGTCTTTCGAGTTTTTATTTACCGCCTTTAGCACTCTCTAACACTGGAAACTCCAACTGATGGGGATTCGAAAAACGTAAATATTAATATTTTTGAGGAAAAAAATTCTCCGACATACGGATTCGAACCTGCAGCTCTCCAGAAACATGCCAGAGCGTTCTAACCTGTTGAACTAAAGCCGGCTTTTTTCACAAAAAATATTTATTGATTTATAAACGTAAATGTCTACAACTAATGCTGAGATTATCAAATATTGTTTAAATCATTAATATTTTGTTAGTGCCTGTGAAACAAATATATATATAGTTTCGTTTATCTCTTTAAAAAATTTCATTTTCGTCCCCCCTCCCTTTTGGCTAAGATGGCAAAGCTTTGTTGCCATTGTAACCATTCTGACCATAACACTCTATTAACAAAATTTCAGATTTCCATCCTTTTCCAACCGCAAGAGGGCGCTATTAAAGCTACTGAAAATTTTCAAAATTGCTAATCACAATGTTTGTTCGACACCTATCCAACCCAAAAAGAATTTTTCATTTAGCTCTAAAAGTAAAAAAACTTATTGTCTATTGACAGACAGACAGACAGGTGGAAAGACAGACAGACAGACAACAGTTAACAGAGAGACCGACAGACAAACGAACAAATACTGGCATAGGCAGACGACAAAGTGAAAACTTTAGCTCGTTTTTCAAACGAACCCTAAAAGAAATTATTTGTTGGTTTTCAGTTAGCTCATTTCACTTTTGCAGCCGTTTGCCGTCTACTGATAAAGTTTCTCGGGAAGAAATATTCATTAAATTATTTCTTTGAGTAAAATTTTTAGACCCAAATGCAGAGCAGTGAGGCATTCATAAAATATGACAGCTTTAATAGACAAAAAAAGTGGTAGAAATATATAAGACTATAACAACTGAGAAGTTTTAACTTGGTACATACATTAACTCATATGATTTCGTCTCACAGTACGACAAAACATTGGGTCCATAAACCACGTGACTCACTCAACCAATGGCAGTGAATCACCGAGATATCGCGCAGCGCAGCGCATTAATAAATCTATCACCATCTTTACCTTCTCGACTGAAAAAAGCGCTGATGCATTTGGTGCCCTTCCTCCGGACTTTTTCAATGGTCACCCAGTGGAATGCACTCGACTGGGATATCCATTAAAGAAAGTTTCCATCTCAAAATTGCCTTTCTTCGTTACCAACAAGTCCATTGCCTCAGCTCTTTAACCTTTATGAACTGTCACTAGTGTCACTGACTAATACCTCGGATACCTGGGACTGGAATCCATCCAAACGGGCACAAGAATTGTGCATATGGAAATGAAGAAAGCAATTCCTAACTTCCTGCAATTTGAAAATTTCTCTGCCACCGCCTTCTATCCTGGCATCACTCTACTCTGCAAATGGTGCAAATCCTCTGGCCACTTCATTAAGGACTGTGCTTCATTCCAGAACCGTACCAAAAATTTGGCATCCCCACCTGTACCATCTATGGACCTACCAGCTGCAACAGACACGGCTGGCACAGTACCTTTGACACCTACAAACATTTCCATTAACGTAAGTACTTCCCATACACCTCTAGAAATCCTGCCTCCTTCCGCACCCCAGATATCTGATAACAAAGACAAAACACAACAAAAGAGGAAAACTCTACTATACCCCCGATTCAGCCCCTAAAGAGAACCCACCCAAAAAACAAAAATCATCTAACTTCACCTGGATGTCGTCGCTCATAGACAACATCCAAAATTTTATTATTGACCATAACACACCTGCACCAACACAAAAACATGATGGCCCGAGTATTTCGAAACCTTTGAGGACATCACAGATTTTTTAAAATATCTAGCGAATCCCATATTAGCCTCCGCAGAATGGGAGTTCCCAAATTCTCTAAAACCACTCAAAAAAACTCTTTCGCCCACTGGCCAGGTCCTTGATAAATATCAGGACCTTTATCTTACATTTTTGGAGAAAAGCCCACAACTTGACTATTTCACAGTGTGGGACTATCTCCAATTAGTTAAAAAATTTCTCCCACTCTTCCAATCATTTTCTTTTGGCCCTTTTATTTTTAATTTCATCTCTAAATTTCGCCACTTCCAATTCCCTTCGATCTTCCTCTCTCTCAAAATCGCCTCTATATTGGATTCAGAGCTCAACCAATACCAAAATTACTTCATTCTCATTGTCTGAGACGACTCTGGCTGGATCCGGCTGCAAGTTCTCGCCTTAGCTCAGCACGGTAGCTTCTAATTCATGTTTGCTCACACTTTTTGTTTATATTACAACATATTACACACCTCCCACCCAAATTAAACATTTAATTCTCTCTGGCCCCTTTTAATTCTCTCCTCACACGAATTCGGCGTCTCTCTACCATCTCTGGATCACTTTTAGACATTAGTTGCTCCACACATTTCTCAATCTCCTTTCAAAATTTGCACATACAACTTTTGCAATCACCGATGAATCAATTCTTGTGGTCCTGATGATAAGAGGGCTGAGGCCCCCTTTACAAATAGGACCAATGAAAGAAGTTTTAGGATGTATAAGAAGAAGGCCAGCCTCGAATTATACAGGACCTCTAGTACAGGTTAGCCATCTCAAAATTGGTCGCCATGTTTTGTCGTCACTGGGATTGTTTAGGGTGCATAGCTCAATGGAATTGCACGGTACTTATGGATTCCAGAAAAGGGTAGGGTAATATTCCATATAGATTTCAGTGATCATGATTGGAAGCACTTTACAAAATGGCTAAAAAAGGAAAATTATATTTTAGGATTTTTTTTAAAGAAATATACAGGGTGATTCAGTTAAGCGTGTACAAACTTCTTGGAGGGGTAGGTTAAACAAAGACGAATCAGACTCGTATAGCAATGCAAGGTCGGTAATGGCATCTTCACACAGGACTGCACAACGTCCTCGCAGGTAACCCTAATTCGCGAACCGCCCGCAGAGGTAGTAGGATGGCCGATTACACAAACGCAGAGTTGGCCGATTACACAAACGCGGAGTTGGCCGATTACACAAACGCGGAGTTGGCCGATATACATCTCGTATACGGGGCTGCAGACTGCAACGGGCGAGCTGCTATGCGCGTGTACCAGGAACGGTACCTGATGAGGCGTATTCCCAACCATCAGATGTTTGCATGGCTGCATCAGAGGTTATGTGACACTGGTTCCTTCCAGAGACCTGCCAGGAGTCGGGAACGATGGGCATGGACCCCTGGCATGGAGGAGAATGGCACATCATACAGAAGACACTCCAAGTGCCAGTACTTGAACAATCGCCCACCGGGTCAATGTTTCCCACTCCACTGTATGGGGGATTATGCACGATAACCAATTGCATCCATATCATGTGCAGTGCGTGCAGACACTGAAGCCTGAGGATTACCCCCAGCGCATTGGATTTGCGCAATGATACCTACAGAAGAGTGCGGCAGAACCCCAATTTCCTGCTTCTGTGCTGTTCACAGATGAGGCATGCACATAACGAGCATGCATGGGAGGTGGGGAATCCCCATGCCACACAAACACGTGCAGCACAAAACCGTTTGTTGCAAATGTTTGGTCCCACTCGGTGTGAGCACCTGTATGCAATGAGGGGACCATCCTGTGAAGGTTCCGCTGGCTCGGTTGCCTTCACAGGATCCTAAATGCTCACCCGCGTGTTTGCCATGCACGGAGACCTGTGTCCCGGGAAAGGAGGATCCTGGTAGTTGCTCGGGGGTCTCCATCTTCTCTCCTCAGCTCATGACTGGCCTGGTCCCCATTGGCCGTCTTGCCATTGGGGAACCTGTCTGTCGCGGGGCTGGGCAGCGGATTCCGGGTGCTCTGCTATACACTGCTTTGGCCTCTGCTTCCGGTAAACAGGAGCTCCTGGGGTGGCCCCCCCCAGGAGCAATCAGCTTGTGGGCAGGTCCTGCTAGGGTCAACCATGCAGAGCGGTGAGTAACCTTGCCCACGGTCTGGGTACAGGTTTGCAAGTTTCCTCACAGATTATTTTCCTTTTGTCGTTATCCTTTCTTTGTGAGGCCAGTTTGGCCATTCACAATTTTGTTATTTTACACTTTGTTTCATTTGTGTAGAATGTTTTTGTTCTGCACTTTTCTCTTTTTATTTTCCTTCTATTTATTTGTGAGGTCTTGGCTCACTGTCTATGTGGGTATAGTGCCTGCCCAGCCCTGGCGCCCGACTGGGTGTCTCCTTGTTGGGCTCCATGGAGGGTGGGGACAGCGGGCACTGAACCACACAAAACAAAAAATGAGAGAGAATGATGAAATTAATGCGATCACTGCCAACAAGAGGGCTCGACATGAGCCCCCATCTTCCTCATCCTTGTTATAACCACCGTCGTCTTTGTCTGTGTCTTCGTTCCCGAGATTCCTGATCATCCACTCCATGGGTGATCAGGTACTTGGGGACATGTCCCCTTTTTTTGTCAACAAAGATTTGAAAGATCTTGTGGGAGAGCCAAAATCCGTCAAGCGCTTAAAATATGGTGACTTGCAGGTTGAGACCGCTTGTTCTAAACACTCTGAACTACTCCTGAAAGTCAAAGAAATTGGTGGGGTGGCTGTCGAGGTCACTCCCCATAAAACTTTGAATTCCTCTCGGGGTGTGATCACCGAGTGGGGCCTCCTCAAAGTCACTGAGGAGGAAATCCTCTCGGACTCAAACATCAAGGAGTAATAGCGGTCCACCGGGTTTTGACACGCCGTGATGGGAAATTGGCACCCACCCGGGTGCTGATTGTGACATTCAACACGCCACACCTGCCTTCTTCTATCAAGGCAGGTTACTTACATTGTGAGGTTCAGCCGTATATCCCAAACCCTCTGCACTGTTTTCAGTGTCAGATATACGGTCATGCCCACACAGCATGCCAGGGCAAGCCCATCTGTGCTCGCTGTGGCAGTAAGGATCATCTTGATCCTGAATGCACAGCAGAAAAGGCATGCTGTGTGAACTGCAGTGGCGAACATCCGGCGTACTCCCATGACTGTCCGAAGTGGAAGGAGGAAAAGGAGGTACAACGCCACAAAGTCGTGAATAACATCTCTTATGCTGAGGCGAGAAAGCTTGCTGCACCGCCCGCCCTGCCTGGCAAGGTTTCCTATGCCAGTGCAGTCATTGGAAAGCCCATCGTTCCAATGACTTCGATGGCGGTGCAGACTGACATAAGTGTACTTCCTACTGAGTCTTTCTCGCCCGCAGCAAAGTACCTCCTGACGCAGGCAAAACCTAGGGTGGGATCGACCTCGACACCTACCCCGGTTTCTATTCCTGCAACTCAGCCTTGCACTTCCACCGGAAGGCCTCCTCCTCCCCGTCCTCAGACAGCAAGACCTTCCAAACCTAAGGGCCCCCCACCGGGGCCCAAAAAGAAATTCACTGCACCACAAAGGGCGGTCACCGACCCATGCCCCTCGGACGATTCCGAGGACATGGATACCGACCACCCCCTATTCACTAAACCGTCCTCTACGACGGTTAAGTTGAATAGGAATTCGTCGTCCGCCCACTCTTCTAATTCCTGAGATGGCCACACTCCTACAATGGAATTGTCGTGGATTCCAGAGGAATCTAGAAGACATCAAGGCCCTCCTTCAGGCACACCAGCCCAACTGTGTGTGTCTGCAGGAGACATACTTGCAGCCAGTCACAGATCCGATGATCCACACTTTTCACTAGTTCGCCAGGACCGGGATGGAGATGGTCCAGCTCGCAGGGGTGTCGCCATCCTCGTGAGCAACCATTCTCCATTCCAGGTCGTACCCCTCACCACCAACTTAGAGGCGGTAGCCATCCATCTCTTCGTGGGGTTCTCGTTGACTGTCTGCTCTGTATATCTTCCACCTGGGAGCATCGTCTTCCAGGAAGACCTTGATGATCTCGTCTCGCAGCTGCCGTCCCTCTTCCTCATTATGGGGGACCTCAAGGGACACAGTCCATTTTGGGGCAGTGCTGACACCAACGGGAAGGGAGGGGTCCTGGAGCAGTGACTCCTGGATCCTTCTCTCTCCCTGTTGAACACCAGTGTCAGTGCTTACTTTCACTCCCCAACCCGCTCTTTCACTGCCATTGACCTTACCATCTGCTCTACCTCGATCCTTCCACTCTTTACATGGGAGGTCAAGGACAACCCCTATGGAAGCAATCACCTCCCCGTGGTGTGCACCATCTCCTGTGGGGGTCCTTGTAGCCCTTAACACATCTCACGGTGGAGGCTCAGTCGGGCTGACTGGGGTGGTTTCAAGCTGCTATCTGAGCTCGATGACCACTCTGTCAGCCAGGAGCCCATCGATGTGGCAGTAGTGGAAATAACGGACTGTATTGTAGAAGCAGCTGCATCAACAATTCCTCAAACTTCGACACGGTTTTCTTGCTTTCCGAAACCGTCGTGGAATCCAGATTGCACCACAGCTCATAAGGCTCAGAACAAGGCTTGGGGGGGGGGGGGTTCGGAGATATCCAACGATCTCCAACCTGGAAATGTTCAAACACACCAGGGCGAAAGCTCGTTTCGTCTGACGCCAGAGCCAGAAGGATTCTTAGATCAAGTATACGTCTTCTATCACCCGCACGACTAGTTCTAAGGTCGTGTGGGATAAAGTCCGGAGATGGGTGGGAACTACACGTCCCACTCGTTATTGATCCTGGAGCACAATGGACAGGCAATTGCTGATCCCAAAGCAATTACCGACACACTGGGGGAGTCATTCTCCTCCATCACTTCATCTTCCTCTTACTCCCCCGAGTTTCTGGCCCAGAAGGGCAGGGCAGAACGCTCTCCGCTGTCTTTCCACTTGAATGACCTGGAGCCTTACAACAGGCCATTCACAGCGGAGGAGCTTCACCATGTTCTGCACTCTTCTCGTGCCTCTGCTGTAGAACCGGACAATGTCCATTATGCCATGCTCCAACATCTTTCACCATCGAGTAAGGATCGGCTGCTCCATCTCTTCAATCGCATTTTTCTCAAGGAGCAGTTTCCGGACTCATGGTGGAAGGCCATCGTCTTGGCCTTCCCCAAGCCAGGCAAAGATCCCAAGATTCCTTCCAATTATCATCCCATCACGTTGACGAGCTGCGTGTGCAAGGTGTTGAAAAGAATGGTAAATACCAGACTCATCTGGTATTTAGAACACCACAACCTTGTTTTCAACACCCAGTGTGGCTTTCGCAGGCAACAGTCAACTCTTGACCATCTGATACGTCTCGAATCGGCTATCAGAAACTCATGTTTACGTAGAGAGCACCTGGTTTCAATTTTCTTCAACATCGAAAAAGCTTACGACACGGCTTGGAGATTCGGCATTCTTCGTGACCTCCACAGTTTCGGCTTGAGAGGTCACATGCCGATCTTCATCTCCAACTTCTTATTGACACGTTCTTTTCATGTCCGTGTCGATAACACTCTGTCGCGGCCTTATCCCCAAGAACAGGGGTGCCACAAGGCTGCGTGCTGAGTGTTACGCTTTTCGCTGTCAAGATTAATTCTATTACTAAACAACTTCCTCCATCAGTAGGCAATGCCCTCTATGTTGATGACTTTAGCATCTTTTGCTCTTCGTCCAGCATGAGGGTCATTGAAAGACAACTGCAAATTGCCCTCAACAATCTTTTGGTTTGGGCGACGGCAAACTGGTTTCGGTTCTCCCCACAGAATACCGCTTGTGTGCACTTTTGCCACAAGCGTAATCTTCATCTGGATCCCGAGCTGCATCTCGGGGGTAACATCATTCCAGTTGTGGCAGAGACCAAGTTTCTCGGTCTCATATTCGATCGGAAATTGACCTTTTTACCACACATGTCACCTCAGGTCTAAGTGCATGTGGCCATTGAACATCGTCAAGGTCCTCTCCTCCCTTTCTTGGGGGGCGGACCGATGTTCTTTGCTTTGCCTTTACCATGCACTTGTCCAATCAAAACTGGACTACAGATCCCAGGTGTACGACTCCACCTGGGATTCGGTGATGAAGGTGCTGGACACCCTCCATCAGGCCCTCCGTGTTTGCATGGGAGCCTTCCGCACCTCACCAGTCCAGAGTCTTTAAATTGAGACCGACGAACCATCTTTATCTCTTCGCCATCAGCAGTTGTCCCTAAAATATGCATCTAAATTGCAATCCCTGCCTGGCCATCCCACTTGGAACTGCGTTTTCAGTCCGAAGTGGGAAATACTTTACACTAATCAGCTGACTGCCATTCATCCTTTCGGTTTGCGAGTCTGAGGCTACCTCAGAGACATCAACACCAGTCTCGATAGCGTTGCACAGTTGACAGCTGAGCCACTTCCACGATGGCTCACTGTTTCCCCTTCCTGTGATTTTTCCCTGTGCAGGATGGGGAAGGCCTTTACACCTGACTGTGTGTACCGGCAACTCTTTGTCAGCCATCGTGCTGAGCACACGGACTTCTTGCCTGTCTTTACAGATGGCTCAAAGTCCGGCACATCAGTGAGATCGGCCATGGTCTGCTGTGATTTATCATTGCAGACCAGATCCCACTGCAGTGTTCCATCTTCACTGCAGAGTTGCATGCTATCAGTCTCGCCCTGGACCATGTGGCGGCTAAGCATCATCGTTGGTGTGTGCTTTACACTGACTCGCTTAGCTCGGTACAGACATCGTCTAGCAGCCACAACCACAATCCAATTCTGTTGGGTTCATGTTGGAATCAGGGGCAATGACTTGGCAGATGCTGTTGCCAAGTCAGCCACGCCCCTGTCCGACTCTCCGTTGCCGGTTCCATATCTGGATTTCTAGCAGCGTTTTACCACCGAGCTCCGGGCACAGTGGCAGAGATCTTGGTCAGAGCAGCTTACCAACAAGCTCTTTGAGATCAAACCTATCATCAAACCATGGCAGTCTTGTTACCGCAGGAATCACAAGGAAGAAGTTGTACTTGCTCGGCTCCACTTAGGTCATTCATTTATTACTCATTCGTTTCTTTTACGGGCGGACGACGAACCTAAGTGTGAGTTTTGTGACACCTTTTTAACGATCAAACATATTTTAATTGAATGTCGTTGTTTTAACTTTGAAAGATGTATGTTTTTTAACTCTCATGATTTTACGTCCGAGGACATCTTTTATCAGACTTTTATCAGACTCGGAACATCTTTTATCAGACCTTACACTCGGACATCTTTTATTACTCGCTTATAGTTTTACTCCCCTATTTCTTATTCTACAGTCGCTTACACCCAGGTCGCTTACACCTGGTTTTTTAAGTTTTTATTGCTATACCATATTTATACATTTTTTTATTGTTGTTCTACATGTTCTATTTTATTGAATTATATTTTTCTGTTGGTCTTTGCAATTTATTTTTAACTTTGGTTGAGGGGTATCACGATTTTTATCCTTTTACTTTTTGGACATACGTTTGGTGCTTTATAGCCTTAGTTGCTAATGCGCCAATAAACCCCAAACAACCAAGTAAATATTTGGTCCAGCATTGTTGGGGACCACTTAATAGGTCCATACCTCATGCCTGTTTGTCTGGACGGAAGGAGTTACCGGATATTTCTGGAGGACATCTTGCCAGAACTTTTGGATGAACAACAGGTCCATCAGTCGCTGCACCGTGCAATGTGGTTCCAGCACGATGGGGTCCCCGCCCATTTCCGGACCAATCCTGCCTTGATTACTTCTTCTGAGGTTACATCAAAGGACTTGTGTTCAACACCACTGTTGAAAGTGCTGAGGACCTGGTCGCACGCATCTGCGTAGCTGCCTCGGAAGTCCGAGACACGCTAGGAGTCTTCCAGAATGCACGAGATTCCATGCACCAACGATCCTATGCAGATGCGTGCGACCAGGTCCTACATCTGGTGGTCCCAACTTCGAAAACCTTCTGTGACCTCTGTGCATTTCGCAAATGTACCTATTGTGATTAATAAAAAGCATTTTGTTCACTTACGTGCTGCTCTTTCATTCACGTCCTCTCTGTACACCAGCACATGCTGATGCCGTTACCGACGCTGCATTGTTATATGACTCTGATTCGTCTTTGTGCAACCTACCCTTCCCAGAAGTTTGTACAAGCTTAAAGACAATCAAAAGGGATAACATAACTAATCTGATTTGAGCTATAATGGCTGCACGCGTTCTATATCTTCTGTTGAGGGTGATTGCTGTTCGTCCAATGGACAAACAACGCAGTCACTTATTCAAAAAGTGACCCGCAGATACATATTAACAGATTAAAATAGGTATTTGTCTGATTTTACCCTTTGATTAACAGCTTTAACATTTCCACTAGGTACGCAAAAACACACTTAAACGCCAATCAAAATGGATAACTTAATTATTCCGCTGTGCGCTATAATTGCTGCACGCATTCTATAACTTCTGTTGGGGTGACTGCTGTTCGTCCAATGGACTGAACGCAGTCACTTACTCAAAAAGTGACCCGCAGATACATATTAACAGATTAAAATACGTATTTGTCTGATTTCACCCTTTGATTAACAGCTTCAACACTTTCCACTAGGTATACAACACCACACTTAAACGACAATCAAAAGGAATAAGTTAACTAACCCGATGTGAGCTATAATTGCTGCATGCGAGTAGTATCATGCCATTCCACCGATCCCCCTTTGCACAGTGCTTCCCCCTATGACGTCACCGACCACGCCCTTATGACGTCATCAACCACGCCCACTTCCGTCCCCTCCCCTATGACGCAACATGACGTAATCATTACATAATAATTACGTAACATGCCACGCCCCTTTATTAATAATTCCTCCCCCTTTATTAAACCACCCCTTTCCCCCTCAGTGGCACCACCTGTTGACAGTGAGAAGTAATATTTTCCCAAAAAACCCCTATTTTTATTCTAATTCTTCGATTTTTGATTTCCCCCTTTATAAAAAAATTCCTCCCCCTTATGAAAAAAACCCCTGGCGTCATCTGGTGCCTGTGGGAAACACTAATTCCCCAAAAACCCTTATTTTAATTCTTTGATTTCCCCCTCCTATTAAAAATTACTCCTCCTATTAAAAATTTCTTCCCCCTTATGAAAAAACCCTGATGCCTTCTGTTGACAATGAAGAGTACTATTTTCGGAAAAACCTCCTTATTTTAACTCTAATCCCCGATTTTTCTTTATTTTCCCCCAATGGTTGACCTATATTTTAAGCCCTCCTGCAGACCCCCCGGATGACCTTTTAAGCCCTACCTGTATTTTAAGCCCTCGGATCAGCTGATGCAAGACTCGGAATAATTGCATGAAACGATTGGTTGGTCTCAGAATAATTGTATGGAACGATTGGCTGGTCTCAGAATAATTGTACAGAAAAGGATGATACAAAATTCCCTAATAATTAAACACTTGTCAAAATATTCCTCACCTTTATTAAAATCACTCCACGGTCGAAATAAAAATCAGTTTTCTGTAGATGTGTTTCACCGGAAAAAAAAAATTGTCCCTCGCTGTGTGGATTCCAGGACGCGCGGGAATATGACATGTACTTGCTGTGGCTTAGATGCGGGTCAGACATTTCAGATATTAACCTAGCTTTTTCTATGTATTTCTTACATCAAAGCCAACACTAGCACTGAACTCTTTTGAATGCAGATCTCAAATTGTAAATCAACTCGCAGAGTTGTATTTATTCCTTAGTAATTAAAACCCTTTGCTATTCATTTAGCCAGGATGACTAAACGATTCCTTTATAATTAAAATTCCCTGCTATTAAACTCCCTAGTAATTAAACACTCATCAAAATTCCCTTACCTTTATTAAAAAAACCACCGTACGGTTGAATCAGTTTTCTGTAGATGCGTTTTATCGAAAAAAAAAAACTTCTCCCCGGTCAACGAGAGTCGAACGCGCTACCTCAGCTTCATTCTGTCAACTCCTTGAACAAGAACCAACCTGCAATGGAAAAGGCTCTGATATTGGCATTCCTGAAGTCGTACGTGTAAGCTTACCGGTCAGGTAGCATGATGCAATCGCCGCGGGATGTTGAGTGTCCTGTGATAGGAATTGTTGTTCTCTAAGGGTAGGTGACGTCACAACAAGGGGAAAGTAACGTGGAGTGACCAGCGAGTGACACGTATCAGAAGACTGAGCACTGGGGATGTTTAACCTTCAGTATAATTTTACACAGTGTGTTAGGATTAACAACTCTTATAACATAGTTATTGTGGGTAGGCTCCCTCTCCCACTTTTAAAATTTAGATCTTACACCGACAGTCTTTTCATATACGTATTTTTATAACCATTTTAAAACCAACACTTATTTCTTTTATCCCTAGCGATTACTGGTTGTTGCATTTTTTACTAGAAGAAACTCTACCCCTGCAGTAACAGCCCCCCGCAGAAAATAAAAAATATTATCGGACGAAAAATTAATAAAATCTGATTTTATTCGTCGTGATGAAAAATATTGATGGGGTAATAGATTTGACTTAAAAGACTTCGTGTTCGGATCCTCACCACGGACAACCTCTCGCTGATGAACGGTTAAACCCTACGAAATTATTCCAAATGGGGAATCACAAGGTTTTTATTGACGAATGAATCTTGGACCTGTACTGCTTCCATACATCGTGAAAACCCACTCACAGCCTTGATCCGTGTTCCCAATTTCCTTTACTAAGTCACTTCGAAAAAACATTGTGATTGCAAAAGTATGACTAACTGTTTTATTACGCCACGTTTTAAAAATACTTATTACTGTTGTAATCCGCGGTACGGAAGAGTAACACTGTTCGAAGAAAAATCAGGTAAAACAGTTTTTCAAAAAATCGTTTCCTCCGTCGTTTGCGTATTTCTCATCACGCTGGTGAAACCAGGTGAAAAAATATTTTTTTTTTCTACGAGGTAGAAAGTTAAAAGTACGTCGCGTGAAAAAACTTTAGTTCCATCAGGAATGCACATTAATGGAGTAGGGAGGTCGTAGTTTAATACTTCAGCTATAAAACAAATAATACAATGTCTCACGCACCCCTCTCAACTTGTCTACGCTAATCCGATATATGCTCCGCCTAGTGCTCCCACCCTCGTTTCGACACACACACTCACTCCCATGTGATCTGAACGGACACTGCAGGCTGGTGACGTACAAAGGTCACGCAGGCTGCAGTGGAATGCATGGCTCCTGCTGAATGCTACGCTATCAGAAGTCCATGTGGCCGCCACGTTCTCCAAGCACTCAGAACTCTACTCACTCAGACTCTTACTATACGTATAACTGATGTAAAGTCCGTTTTAATCAATACTTATTTCTTTCAACTCTGCGACTATTGGCTGGCACATTTTTACTAGAAGAAGGGCTACCTTACAGTAGGAGCTCCGCAGAAAATAAAAAATCTGATTTTATTCCTCGTGATGAAAAATGTTGAAGGTAATAGGGTCGACCTAAAAGATTCGTGTTCCGATCCTCACTCGGGATGGCTTTTAACAAAAGTCCTACGAAATTAAAAAACTCCCCCATTACGCAACATTGTTTAAAAATACTTATTATAGCTGTATCCCCAGTACATGATGCAAACTCTTTTCGTGGAAGTAACGCTATTCAATGCACCCCCCCCCCCCCCCCAGTTACATACTTTTACAGGGTAAAGCCTGTGTGGCAGAATGTTAAAAGTAGAATTCATACGTTTCCGTAAAACTTAAGTTCCAACATGCGTTAAAGGAGTATGGTTCGACTCACTTTGAGAGGAGCAGTCGCTCGGACCAAAAGCCTGATGGGTCTCCTGCCGAATTCTACACTTTATCAGAACACCGTGTCGGGTGCCTTCTAGAAAAGGGAACAATTTTTAATGTCATAAGAAATGTGTGGCGTATAATTCCATGGAAAAAATACGAAACCTTTAGTATTAACATCCTCACTTCAAATTTTCATACGACATTCTGGGGTTAAGTTTCAACTTTTATTTTTTCCAACCGTAATAAAGCGCTGTTTCTGTGGAGCATTGGTGACTTCGACGCCAAGGACGACCCGCACTAAACGATACGACCGTGCACTAGAAAACCGTGAACGGACTTGTGTGAAACGTAATGTACAGAGCTTGACAACAGTAATATAGACTGGGATCCTCGCTCACTATACTATCATAACCCTCGAGAAATTATCAAATATGAATAGACCTCTGTAAAGTTCCGACCTCACAATCTTCTGAGTTCATTCCCCGGTCGATGCTGTCAGGATCACAAGGGATGTTTTACACATTCAACGACTTTTTCTGACATTCGCTAATCAAAGTGTCTATCTACACATCAGACTTGTCATTACATCGACAAACTACCTGTCCACAGGCTGAGTAAGCATTTAGAATGAAAAATTGGGTCTGCTTCACGACACAGATTCGTAAAACGCCCATTAATTATTTTGTGAGAGAAAGCATGCATAAAGTTCAAACACTAATACATCTTCCCTTTCTAATAAACCATACGATCAAAGTAGATAAATTGCAAGCATCATCGGATCTGATTCCGTATATCTGCTTACAACGAAAATCTCACAATAGCCTATTCAGTACTTTAACCCCCCGATACAGTATGTGACTAGGTCGTTTAACTAAATTACGTGCATAAACGAAAATGTAAAGGGATATCTATAAATTCGCACAACGGGATAGGTGAATATTTTCACAATTCTTTTGAAGGCAGAATAACTGTGACGAGAGAGAGAGTATAAAAATGCAGTGGGATGGCTGTAAAAACAACAGATTACAGCGCAAATACTGTAAGATAGAAAAAACGACTATTAACAAGTGTCATATAAGGAGCGACCGATAAAAGTCACACCGTAGCGGAAGGAGTAATACAGGAAAAATCATAAAATATTAACCCCCACGCTAGTAAATCACGGTCCATTGCGTACACACAGATGAATATCACAAAAATACTTTGCACATAGTAAAGGACCACTGAAGTTTGGAAATTTAAAATCTGAAAACTCACTGTTTATAGTATTTCCGTGAGAAGTCACCCTCCAGAATCGAGATCTAGCTCTGTCGCCAGTTATTCCAGCGTACTATCTCTTTTCAGCACGTTTGAATAAGTGCATGTGAAGGTGGCTAGCTGCAGACACAAGCTTTTCGACAAAAGATAGGATGTTTCACTACAATCTAACACGGAGATGTCTGTTTAGTTATTTTTTCCTCCTATTTCTACACTAGTGTAGAAGTCTTAGAACAAGTGGTTCGGGTTAGCACACGTTTTTGATATTATCTTGTTTGGCAATCTGAAAGAACACTGTCTGTGTAACATTACCCCCCTGCAAGCTAGTACTAATTACTTCACGATTCTGAGGGACGAAAGCTGTAATCGTTGGCAGATATTTTTCAGAAATATGTAATCAACCATAGTGTTCGGGTATTTTGATCCATAGTAAGACATGAACGTTGTTTACCTGCCATCAGCGACCCCTTTTACGGATCGTATGAGAGGTAATTGTTACGACAATTAGCTACGTGAAGTCGTGTTTATTTTTAAAAGCAAAGACACACTAATTACCGACTAGCTAGAGAACGATATATTAACCTGCTAAAGTTTGATTTTAACGATCAGATAGTGTATATATCATCACTTTTTTGGTTCATAATAATATTCCAACTTTTAAAGGAAATATTGTCTCGTTATAAGCGATTACATACAAAGAGATACACACTCTATCTTTAAATCTATAGAGACAACGATCACTATCCATGGAACACATCTGTGAAATATCACCACATTTTTGTTTTTAACGTACAGTTGAATCGTTCTACGATGCTAGCTTTGGTTTCCCATCCCTTTCTTTTATACCCACCCGATATAAAACATTCGACCCAACATAGCTTGCTAGCTGTGCGAGGTCTTGATACAGAGAACAATATTAACACTTCTAAGGCTGACCTTAAAATCCCCGTTAACTATACAAAAGAAATCACATTGACAAAAATATCAGAGACATTCATATTTATTTACATTAAGGTCACATTAATATTTAGTTCGTACATACCAGTTCACCGTGCACCTCTTTTAGTACTGTTGCAAAGTTCAATTTAGAAATAAATGTGATATTAGCAGGACGATTTAGTTCAATACATGATTTTTCCACAAAACGTTCGGCAATATCGGTTAAATTAACGTTTCTTACCACTTCTGTGAAAAAATCGTAAGCTGATTCAGCGTTTATGGTGAGGCACGAATGGCGAAGCTGACTCGGATGATCCATTATGTAATCATTACGTAACAGGCCACTCCCCTTATTAAAACATCCCCCTTTCCCCCTCAGTGGCGCCTCCATGGAACACACCTGTGAAACATCACCACGTTTTTGTTTTTAACGTAAGGTTGAATCGTTCTACGATGCTAGCTTTGGTTTCATTATGAGTGTGTTTTTAAGATACTTTTGAAATACTCTGTTAGTGAATTCAACCCCACTTATCTGTTTGTAATTTCAGAGGTATTCTGAAAGGTTTTTGTGATCAAAAGCTCCCACGATTTCCGTTTTAAAGGAGCACCACATGCATATTTCGAGAGCACGTCTATACAGGCTCGTAAATATTTGTAGACGTCATTATGTTTACTAAGAGATGGCAAATCTACCAGATCTCGACCAATGGGATGGAGTTACAGGGACACGTCACAGGTTTAAGGTATAAGTATTACCCTTCGACACGGGCAGTAAAGCATTATTTTTTCCAGTATCGACTTGCTATGGCTTGTGCTAAACGTTCCCTGACCGACGGTGATCTTCCTGCGAAGCGACTTGCTGTTAGAGATGATGATATCCATATGTTTCAACTCGGATCGGATTTGTTTGCGAGCGTTTGTGAATATTGGTCATATCCTAAAGTGCACATACGTGTGTTCCAGAGTGATGACTCGTTAAAACTATATCCTACAAAGGACGGTGTGATGCTGTCTGAAGAGCAGTGGCATGGATTGGTTGCGTATGCGTCTACAATCGTCGAAGCGTTCGAAGATGTCAAATACGGCGAGTATGAACTGGACGCTATGGTTTGCCTCGTCGTGCTCAAAGATGGACACGGCGTGGTCATTAAAAAAAGCATCCCCCGTGACGGAGGACTTGTATTTTCGTCATCGGTTCGGCTGAGCGTCGAACAGTGGCAGCGGTTGACAGATTTATGCGATCCAATCACCTACAGTTTGATGGCTCTGAAGTTTGAAAACGGTAAATTTTGGAATGCAGTGTGGAAGGTAGAATTAGCGGCAAATCTTCCTCGAAGCCCACCATCTAACGATCGACCCCTTGAACAAGACAGCAGTGATTTCATAAAGCTTATGGACTGTTTAAAGCGGACTTTGAAAACAGTTCTCCGAAAAGAACTGTTTACGCTGCTACGTAAGAACTGTTTCGGGTGTGAAGTGGATCATCCGAGTCAACTTCGCCATTCGTGCCTCACCATAAACGCTGAATCAGCTTACGATTTTTTCACAGAAGTGGTAAGAAACGTTAATTTAACCGATATTGCCGAACGTTTTGTGGAAGAATCATGTATTGAACTAAATCGTCCTGCTAATATCACATTTATGTCTAAATTGAACTTTGCAACAGTACTAAAAGAGGTGCAACGGTGAACTGGTATGTACGAACTAAATATTAATGTGACCTTAATGTAAATAAATATGAATGTCTCTGATATTTTTGTCAATGTGATTTCTTTTGTATAGTTAACGGGGATTTTAAGATCAGCCTTAGAAGTGTTAATATTGTTCTCTGTATCAAGACCTCGCACAGCTAGCAAGCTATGTTGGGTCGAATGTTTTATATCGGGTGGGTGTAAAAGAAAGGGATGGGAAACCAAAGCTAGCATCGTAGAACGATTCAACTGTACGTTAAAAACAAAAATGTGGTGATATTTCACAGATGTGTTCCATGGATAGTGATCGTTGTCTCTATAGATTTAAAGATAGAGTGTGTATCTCTTTGTATGTAATCGCTTATAACGAGACAATATTTCCTTTAAAAGTTGGAATATTATTATGAACTAAAAAAGTGATGATATATACACTATCTGATCCTTAAAATCAAACTTTAGCAGGTTAATATATCGTTCTCTAGCTAGTCGGTAATTAGTGTGTCTTTGCTTTTAAAAATAAACACGACTTCACGTAGCTAATTGTCGTAACAATTACCTCTCATACGATCCGTAAAAGGGGTCGCTGATGGCAGGTAAACAACGTTCATGTCTTACTATGGATCAAAATACCCGAACACTATGGTTGATTACATATTTCTGAAAAATATCTGCCAACGATTACAGCTTTCGTCCCTCAGAATCGTGAAGTAATTAGTACTAGCTTGCAGGGGGGTAATGTTCCACAGACAGTGTTCTTTCAGATTGCCAAACAAGATAATATCAAAAACGTGTGCTAACCCGAACCACTTGTTCTAAGACTTCCACACTAGTGTAGAAATAGGAGGAAAAAATAACTAAACAGACATCTCCGTGTTAGATTGTAGTGAAACATCCTATCTTTTGTCGAAAAGCTTGTGTCTGCAGCTAGCCACCTTCACATGCACTTATTCAAACGTGCTGAAAAGAGATAGTACGCTGGAATAACTGGCGACAGAGCTAGATCTCGATTCTGGAGGGTGACTTCTCACGGAAATACTATAAACAGTGAGTTTTCAGATTTTAAATTTCCAAACTTCGGTGGTTCTTTATTATGTGCAAAGTATTTTTGTGATATTCATCCGTGTGTACGCAATGGACCGTGATTTACTAGCGTGGGGGTTAATATTTTATGATTTTTCCTGTATTACTCCTTCCGCTACGGTGTGACTTTTATCGGTCGCTCCTTATATGACACTTGTTAATAGTCGTTTTTTCTATCTTACAGTATTTGCGCTGTAATCTGTTGTTTTTACATCCATCCCACTGCATTTTTATACTCTCTCTCTCGTCACAGTTATTCTGCCTTCAAAAGAATTGTGAAAATATTCACCTATCCCGTTGTGCGAATTTATAGATATCCCTTTACATTTTCGTTTATGCACGTAATTTAGTTAAACGACCTAGTCACATACTGTATCGGGGGGTTAAAGTACTGAATAGGCTATTGTGAGATTTTCGTTGTAAGCAGATATACGGAATCAGATCCGATGATGCTTGCAATTTATCTACTTTGATCGTATGGTTTATTAGAAAGGGAAGATGTATTAGTGTTTGAACTTTATGCATGCTTTCTCTCACAAAATAATCAATGGGCGTTTTACGAATCTGTGTCGTGAAGCAGACCCAATTTTTCATTCTAAATGCTTACTCAGCCTGTGGACAGGTAGTTTGTCGATGTAATGACAAGTCTGATGTGTAGATAGACACTTTGATTAGCGAATGTCAGAAAAAGTCGTTGAATGTGTAAAACATCCCTTGTGATCCTGACAGCATCGACCGGGGAATGAACTCAGAAGATTGTGAGGTCGGAACTTTACAGAGGTCTATTCATATTTGATAATTTCTCGAGGGTTATGATAGTATAGTGAGCGAGGATCCCAGTCTATATTACTGTTGTCAAGCTCTGTACATTACGTTTCACACAAGTCCGTTCACGGTTTTCTAGTGCACGGTCGTATCGTTTAGTGCGGGTCGTCCTTGGTGTCGAAGTCACCAATGCTCCACAGAAACAGCGCTTTATTATGGTTGGAAAAAATAAAAGTTGAAACTTAACCCCAGAATGTCGTATGAAAATTTGAAGTGAGGATGTTAATACTACAGGTTACGTATTTTTTCCATGGAATTATATGCCACACATTTCTTATGACATTAAAAATTGTTCCCTTTTCTAGAAGGCACCCGACACGGTGTTCTGATAAAGTGTAGAATTCGGCAGGAGACCCATCAGGCTTTTGGTCCGAGCGACTGCTCCTCTCAAAGTGAGTCGAACCATACTCCTTTAACGCATGTTGGAACTTAAGTTTTACGGAAACGTATGAATTCTACTTTTAACATTCTGCCACACAGGCTTTACCCTGTAAAAGCATGTAACTGGGGGGGGGGGGTGCATCGAATAGCGTTACTTCCTCGGAAAGAGTTTGCATCATGTACTGGGGATACAGCTATAATAAGTATTTTTAAACAATGTTGCGTAACGGGGGAGTTTTTTAATTTCGTAGGACTTTTGTTAAAAGCCATCCGGAGTGAGGTTCGGAACACGAATCTTTTAGGTCGACCCTATTACCTTCAATATTTTTCATCACGAGGAATAAAATCAGATTTTTTATTTTCTGCGGAGCTCCTACTGTAAGGTAGCCCTTCTTCTAGTAAAAATGTGCCAGCCAATAGTCGCAGAGTTGAAAGAAATAAGTATTGATTAAAACGGACTTTACATCAGTTATACGTATAGTAATATTCTGAGCGCTTGGAAAACGTGGCGGCCACATGGACTTCTGATAGCATAGCATTCAGCAGGAGCCATGCATTCCACTGCAGCCCGCGTGACCTTTGTACGTCACCAGCCTGCGGTGTCCGTTCAGATCACATGGGAGTGAGTGTGTATGTCGAAACGAGGGTAGGAGCACTAGGCGGAGCATATAGCGGATTAGCGTAGACAAGGTGAGAGGGTTGCATGAGAAATTGTATTTTTTTTTTGTAGCTGAAGTATTAAACTACGACCTCCCTACTCCATTAATGTGCATTCGTGATGGAACTAAAGTTTTTTCACGCAACGTACTTTTAACTTTCTACCTCGTAGAAAAAAAAATATTTTTTCACCCGGTTTCACCAGCGTGATGAGACATACGCAAACGACGGAGGAAACGATTTTTTGAAAAACTGTTTTACCTGATTTTTCTTCGAACAGTGTTACTCTCCCGTACCGCGGATTACAACAGTAATAAGTATTTTTAAAACGTGGCGTAATAAAACAGTTAGTCATACTTTTGCAATCACAATGTTTTTTTGAAATGACTTAGTAAAGGAAATTGGGAACACGGATCAAGGCTGTGAGTGGGTTTTCACGATGTACGGAAGCAGTACAGGTCCAAGATTCATTCATCAATAAAAACCTTGTGATTCCCCGTTTGGAATAATTTCGTAGGGTTTAACCGTCCATCAGCTAGAGGTTGTCCGTGGTGAGGATCCGAACACGAAGTCTTTTAAGTCGAATCTATTACCCCATCAATATTTTTCATCACGACGAATAAAATCAGATTTTATTAATTTTTCGCCCGATAGCATTTTTTATTTTCTGCGGGGGGCTGTTACTGCAGGGGTAGAGTTTCTTCTAGTAAAAAATGCAACAACCAGTAATCGCTAGGGATAAAAGAAATAAGTGTTGGTTTTAAAATGGTTATAAAAATACGTATATGAAAAGACTGTCGGTGTAAGATCTAAATTTTAAAAGTGGGAGAGGGAGCCTTCCCGCAATAACTATGTTATAAGAGTTGTTAATCCTAACACACTGTGTAAAATTATCCTGAAGGTTAAACATCCCCAGTGCTCAGTCTTCTGATACGTGTCACTCGCTGGTCACTCCACGTTACTTTCCCCTTGTTGTGACGTCACCTACCCTTAGAGAACAACAATTCCTATCACAGGACACTCAACATCCCGCGGCGATTGCATCATGCTACCTGACCGGTAAGCTTACACATACGACTTCAGGAATGCCAATATCAGAGCCTTTTCCATTGCAGGTTGGTTCTTGTTCAAGGAGTTGACAGAATGAAGCTAAGGTGTTCGACTCTCATTGACCGGGGAGAAGTTTTTTTTTTTCGATAAAACGCATCTACAGAAAACTGATTCAACCGTACGGTGGTTTTTTTAATAAAGGTAAGGGAATTTTGATGAGTGTTTAATTACTAGGGAGTTTAATAGCAGGGAATTTTAATTATAAAGGAATCGTTTAGTCGTCCTGGCTAAATGAATAGCAAAGGGTTTTAATTACTTAGGAATAAATACAACTCTGCGAGTTGATTTACAATTTGAGATCTGCATTCAAAAGAGTTCAGTGCTAGTGTTGGCTTTGATGTAAGAAATACATAGAAAAAGCTAGGTTAATATCTGAAATGTCTGACCCGCATCTAAGCCACAGCAAGTAGACGTCGTATTCCCGCGCGTCCTGGAATCCACACAGCGAGGGACGATTTCTTTTTTCCGGTGAAACACATCTACAGAAAACTGATTTTTATTTCGACCGTGGAGTGATTTTAATAAAGGTGAGGAATATTTTGACGAGTGTTTAATTACTAGGGAATTTTGTATCATCCTTTTCTGTACAATTATTCTGAGACCAGCCAATCGTTCCATACAATTATTCTGAGACCAACCAATCGTTTCATGCAATTATTCCGAGTCTTGCATCAGCCGATCCGAGGGCTTAAACTACAGGTAGGGCTTAAAAGGTCATCCGGGGGGTCTGCAGGAGGGCTTAAAATATAGGTCAACCATTGGGGGAAAATAAAGAAAAATCGGGGATTAGAGTTAAAATAAGGAGGTTTTTCCGAAAATAGTACTCTTCATTGTCATCAGAAGGCATCAGGGTTTTTTCATAAGGGGGAAGAAATTTTTAATAGGAGGAGTAATTTTTAATAGGAGGGGGAAATCAAAGTATTAAAATAAGGGTTTTTGGGGAAATAGTGTTCCCCACAGGCACCAGATGACGCCAGGGGTTTTTTTCATAAGGGGGAAGGAATTTTTTTACAAAGGGGGAAATCAAAAATCGAAGAATTAGAATAAAAATAGAGGTTTTTTGGGAAAATAGTACTTCTCACTGTCAACAGGTGGCGCCACTGAGGGGGAAAGGGGTGGTTTAATAAAGGGGAGGAATTATTAATAAAGGGGCGTGGCCTGTTACGTAATGATTATGTAATGATTACGTCATGTTGCGTCATAGGGGAGGGGGCGGAAGTGGGCGTGGTCGGTGGCGTCATAGGGGCGTGGTCGGTGGCGTCATAGGGGAAAGCACTGTGCAAAGGGGATCGGTGGAATGGCATGATACTACTCACGCGTTCTGTATCTTCTGCTGAGGGTGATTGCTGTTCGTCCAAATGGCTGAACGCAGTCACCTATTCAACCACTAACCCTCAGATACATATTAGCAGATTGAATCAGGTATCTGTCTGATTTCACCCTTTGATTAACAGCTTTAACACTCTCCACTAGGTATACAGTAACACACTTAAAGGACAGTTAAAAGGGATAACTTAAATATCCCGATGTCAGCTATAATGGCTGCACGCGTTCTATATCTTTCGTTGAAGGTGATTGCTGTTCGTCCAAAGGGCTGAACGCAGTCAACTATTCAACCAGTGACCATCAGATACACATTAACAATTAAAATATGTATTTGTCTGTTTTCACCATTTGATCAACAGCTATAACACCTTCCACTAGGTGCACAACAACACACTTAAACGCCAATCAAAATGGATAACTTAATTATTCCGCTATGCGTTATAATTTTTGCACGCATTCTATATCTTCTGTTGAGGGTGATTGCTGTTCGCCCAAAGGGCTGAGCACAGTCACTTATTCAACCAGTGACTTCCAGATATACATTAACAGATTAAAATACGTATTTGTCTGATTTCACAATTTGATTTACAGCTTTAACGTTTTCCACTAGCTACACTCGCTCAAAAAAATATCCGAACACTATGGTTGATTACAGAATTAAAAAAAAATTTTTTTTTTTAGAATTTAGTGATCTGGGAACCATCGTGTCAGGTGACACGAAGGTTGCAGATCACTAATTTCTAAAAAAAACCGTTGCCAGATATTTTTTCTGAATTCTGTAATCAATCATAGTGTTCGGATACTTTTTTAAGCGACTGTACGCAACTACACACTTAAACGACAATCAAAAGGGGATAACATAACTAATTCGATGTGAGCTATAATGGCTGCACGCGATCTATATCTTCTGCTGAGGGTGATTGCTCTTCGTTCGAAGGGCTGAACGCAGTCACCTCTTCAACCAATGACCCTCAGACACACACTAACAGATTAAAATACGTATCTGTCTGATTGCAACCATTTGTTTAACAGCTTTAACACTCTCCACTAGGTACACAACAATACACTTAAACGCTAATCAAAAGAGATAACTTAATTATTCTGCTGTGAGCAATAATTGCTGCACGCTTTCTATATCTTCTGTTGAGGGTGATTGCTCTTCGTCCAAAGGGCTGAACGCAGTCACTTATTCAACAAATGACCCCCAGATATATATTAACAGATCAAAATACGTATTTGTATGATTTCACCCTTTGATTAACAGCTTTAACACTTTCCACTAGCTACGGTTGCTGAAAAAATTATCCGAACTCTATGGTTGATTACAGAATTCAAAAAAAAAAAAAATTTTTTTTAGTAATAAGTGATCTGGCAACCATCGTGTCACGTGACACGAAGGTTGCCTGATCATTAATTTCTAAAATATATATTTTTTTTAATTCTGTAATCAACCATAGTGTTCGGATACTTTTTTGAGCGACTGTACGCAACAACGCACTTAAACGACAATCAAAAGGGATAACATAACTATCCCGATGTTAGCTATAATGGCTGCATGGGCTGAACGCAGTCACCTATTCAACCAATGACCCTCAGACACACATTAACAGATTAAAATACGTATCTGTCTGATTGCAACCATTTGTTTAACAGCTTTAGCACTTTTCACTAGGTGCACAACAACACACTTAAACGACAATCAAAAGGGATAACTTAATTATTCCGCTGCACGCGTTCTATATCTTCTATTGAGGATGATTGCTCTTCGTCCAAAGGGCTGAACGCAGTCACTTATTCAACAAATAGCCCCCAGATACTCATTAACAGAACAAAATACGCATTTGTCTAATTTCACCCTTTGATTAACAGCTTTAACACTTTCCACTAGCTACGGTCGCTGAAAAAATTATCCGAACACTATGGTTGATTACTAAATTAAAAAAAAAAATTTTTTTTTAGAAATTAGTGATCTGGCAACCATCGTGTCACGTGACACGAAGGTTGCCAGAATTAAAAAAAAAAATTTTTTTTTAGAAATTAGTGATCTGGCAACCAATCGTGTCACGTGACACGAAGGTTGCCAGATCATTAATTTCTAAAATATATATTTTTTTTAATTCTGTAATCAACCATAGTGTTCGGATACTTTTTTGAGCGACTGTATGCAACAACACACTTAAACGACAATCAAAAGGAATAACATAACTATCCCGATATTAGCTATAATGGCTGCATGGGCTGAACGCAGTCACCTATTGAACCAATGACCCTCAGACACACATTAACAGATTAAAATACGTATCTGTCTGATTGCAACCATTTGTTTAACAGCTTTAACACTTTCCACTAGGTGCACAACAACACACTTAAACGACAATCAAAAGGGATAACCTAATTATTCCGCTGTGCGCTATAATTGCAGCACGCGTTCTATATCTTCTATTGAGGGTGATTGCTCTTCGTCCAAAGGGCTGAACGCAGTCACTTATTCAACAAATAGCCCCCAGATACTCATTAACAGATCAAAATACGCATTTGTCTAATTTCACCCTTTAATTAACAGCTTTAACATTTTCCTCTAGGTACACAACAACAGACTTAAACGACAATCGAAAGCGATAACTTAACTAAAACGATGTGAGCTATAATGGCTGCACGTGTTCCATATCTTCTGCTGAGGGTGATTGCTGTTCGTCCAAAGGGCTGAACGCAGTCATCTTTTCAACAAGTAACCCTCACTTACACATTAACATACTTATTTGTCTGATTTCAGACTTTAATTAACAGCTTTAACTTTTTCCGCTAGGTACACAACAACACACTTAAACGCCAATCAAAAGGATAACTTAATTTTTCCCTATGAACTATAATGGCTGCACTCGTTCTATATCTTCTTTTGAGGATGATTGCTGTTCGTCCAAAGGGCTGAACGCAGTCACCTATTCAACCAGTTACCCTCAGATACATATTAACAGATTAAAATACGTATTTGTCTGATTTCATCCTTAGATTAACAGCTTTAACACTTTCCACTAGGTACACAACAACACACTAAAAAGCCAATGAATAGTGATAACCTAATTATTCCGGTGTGCGTTATAATGACTGCACGCATCCTTTGTCTGCTGTTGAGGGTGATTGCTGTTCGTCCAAGAGGCTGAACGCAGTCACCTATTCAACCACTTACCCTCAATTACATATTAACAGATTAAAATGCGCATTTGTCTGATTCCACCCTTTGATTAATAGCTTTAATGATTCAGGTATGGAAACTAGGCATTGACGTTATAATATTCAGATGTTATAGCTATGCATCAACATTATAAGATTCAGATATTATAACTATGCATCAACATTATAAGATACAGATTTTATAACTATGCATCAGCATTATAAGTTACAGATATTAAAAAAATATATATTCATTATGAGGCCGTCTCGTGGCTAGCGCACTTGGTTTCTGATCAAAAGGACCAATGTTCGAGCCCCAAGAAAGGAATGGATTTTTGTGCTGTCTTTCTACTAAGGTCCCTTCATTCTCACAAACTTTTAGTATTTTGAATTAAAGTTCCTCTGTGGAAAGAGCTGCTTGAGGTTTTTTTATGCATTATTATTCATAATAGTTTAAACTACACAATATAATTTGAAAAATTGCCCATAAGAATGAATGGCATGGCTGCAAGAGACCATGCAACTTTTCTCTATGAGTGTCTTGAATAAAGCAGAATTTATTCATTAAAGTAAATATTATTGAATTGTTGGCATCACATTAAAATAATAAGCAAGAGGCTAAACATTATAAAGAGAAGTTTCTTCAAGTTGTAATTGCATTTGTATTGTTAATTCTATACAGAAATCATCACTGGAGTTTTTGAAAATAAATTTGAATGAAGAATGTGATTTGAAACGAATTAGGAAATTTATTGTAATCATTTGACCGGTAGGTATTTATTGACACTGAAGTAGCACGCAAACCTCAAATAAATGTTATATATGTTTCAATAAAAGTGTGCCGATTATTATATGTAATTATATAATTACTTTTAATATGTTATTTTTATATTATTGTTGGAATTTAAACTGGATGAGGACAGAGCGTGGATTCAAGTAAAAATTGGTCGATGAAAATTACATACAATGCAATTTATTACAAAAGTAAGGATAAAATAATTTATAAACAAAGTCAACCGGTTTCAAACTCTATATTAATATAAAAATAAGCTTTCAGAAGAATCTATTAAATAATTAAATAACTATGCACAAAACTGCGACTAAGTGTGCTGGTTTTTCAGAACTAATTCTTTTGATACGTTGATCACCATGCACAAAACGACAATATTTTTCCTTTTTATACACCAGCTTAGCAATATAATCCATACCAATACAGTAGTCAATCTCCAGCGCGCACACTTAATAAAAACATTTATTCGTTAAACTATCGTGTAGAGACTCTTAATTATGCCTCCTTTTGGATCTCACAACTTCAACAACACACTTCTATCTTTCTTATATTTCAGATCGGTTCTATGTTCTAATTCGTTGGTTAATTATTTCTCACGCACACACAAGTTCATGACACGCCCATCACAAACTCATTGCAGCACGTTCATCTGTCGTAACAATATTATATATAATATGTGTTTGCAGTGAATAAAAAGGTTATCTCCGATTTAAACATCAAATTATAGATGTGTAAACACGAAATTAATATATTTCAAAAACAAAACCCATACACAATGGATTCTCTTTACGTCTTTGAAGACACCACCCGTTACAAAGCAATATCACGATGCAAATTCGTTTATCGTAGAGTAAATATTCTTTTTACACTAAAAGTACTAAAACACCTATGCATTGTCGCTTTTCATTCTTTGATGCAAGTTTTTTAATGGTAATTTCCTTGTTTGTAGTTTTCACTATAACTATAAACCTCGCTTTCAATTTTATTGATAACGTCTATTACGCTTCCACATCAAATCACTTAACGTACTTCAACATACTCCAAAGCTGAGGCATACGCGACATAATAGACTTTTCTTCGTTCCCACTGTTATCATAAAACTTTTCTCATTTTTTCTATCCAGGGATTTATGCATAAACTGTAATAAGCAAAGTATTTCAATAGCCTTTGTTTTCATAACCATAATAATAACTAACATAGCTTAGTAAATTTTAAGCATATAGTTAATTTCAATGCAATTCTTCCATTTCAATATTCTTTTCTGAGCATTGGAGTCTTGTGACTTGGATCTTTATTCCATCGGCAACAATGAATTCGCAATGAAGCTAGAAAATCAAGGGAGAGAAGCCTTTTCTACATCTTTGAAGAGATCCTTTAGTGTCTCTGCCAAAGAGACAATTCAACATTTCTGAACCCATCTCTCCACCTAACCCTGCGTACATTTGTTTCAACACTCAACTTCATGTGAATCCTCTGTATTTTCCACATTTGAAGCAAGCGGATACCGCAACGAACCGACACCGACAACTTATTAAGTATAATAGTGTTGTACAATACGATATTTTGAAATAAATGTATTCTTTTTCTTCTTCTCCTCCTCCTCCTCCTCCTCCTCAAGCAGCGATGGGCTTAAGGAGGTCCAACCAGATCGTGAAATTTAGTTTTCCAAGCAAATCTATCCTGAGCTACATCTACTGCATCTGGCCACTGCACACCAATTCTAACAAGGTCCTGTTTGACATTGTCTGCACACCGCATCCTAGGTCTCCCCTTCTTTCTGCGGCCTTTAGGCACACTGTTCATAACCCTATTCGCCAATCTATAATTATTCATACGGGCAATATGGCCAAACCAACGGAATCTCTCTCTGCACAATATGCTGCTTAAGGGAGGTTGCAAACTCCTTTGCCTAACCTCATCATTAGTTACAAAGTTGACCACCTAATGCCCAAGATACTGGGTAAGCATCTGGAATCAAAAGCATCTAGTTTCCTGTTATCTTGTTTACAAAGTGTCCAAGTTTCACTACCATAACTAACCCTAGAAAGAACCAAACTATTATACAGCCTAATTTTAGTCTTTAGTTGTATACGCCTAGTTCTCCACACTCTCCACAGATTCTTAAAAGTCCCGGCAGCAATCCCTATTCGTCTGTTAATCTCATGCCGCACATCACCATTATCTGTTATATAGCTCCCAAGATAATTAAACTGTGACACCTGCTCAAGACTGCAACCATTCAGATTAACTGAATCACAGCCTGCCTGACTAATTTTCATCACTTTAGTTTTCTCTCTGTTTATAACCAAACCTACTCTACTACCAGTCTCATCAACAGCTGGAATGAAAGAGTTCATCTCATCAACATCATTTGCCAAAAGGGCTAAATCATCAGCATAATCTAAATCAGAAATTTTCGTATCTCCAGCCCATTTAAGGCCAAAAACTTTCCCTTGAAGTGAATTTCGCATAACATAATCAATAACCAAACTAAAGAGAAAAGGAGACAAAATGCACCCTTGTCCAACACCAGAAGTAATGCTGAACCAATTGCTACAAGCCTTACCAACTCTCACACACGACTCAGTGTTATTATAGAGAGCTTTCATAATGTTAACTAACTTGTCTGGTATACCATATGATTTCACAATCAACCACAAATTATGACGATCAACAGAGTCGAAAGCCTTTTTGAAATCAACAAATCTAGCAACCAAAGGTTTCTGAAACTCTAAACATTTCTCAAGAATCTGCCTAAGTGAAAATATCTCATCCACACATCCCCCACCACTTCTGAATCCACATTGCTCATCACGCAATTGACTGTCAACCAGATTCTTAATTCTATTAAGCACAATCATGGAAAGAACTTTACCTGGAACAGAGAGTAGGCTAATACCCCTATAGTTATCACAAGAACTGCGATCACCTTTGCCTTTATCATAAAAGATATTCAGAATTTCAGTCATCCAAGTGGTAACCGAAACATTTCCAGCTCTAAGCATTTCTGTAGTAATTTCATCTACCCCTGGGGATTTATGAAGTTTAAGTTTAGAAACAGCCAAAATAACTTCAGATTGTGTTATAGGGCCAACATTAAAGCCAACAATGCATCTATCATCATTGCAAACAATGGGAATAGAACTAACCGTATTGTTTAGAATATCACTGAAATGCTCAGCCCACCTAGCCATGACAGAATCCTCCCCTTCTATAACCTTACCTTGTTTATCCTTCAATCCTTGTATGCCTGTCCGTTTTCTACCACACAAAACATTAACTATCTGGTACAGCTCTCTGCTGTTGTGCTGTCTAACTGCTTCCTCGGCTTTGTCAGCCAAATCATCAAGCCAAAGATTCTTATCAGCAGCTAACTGATCTTTTACACGTTTATTAAGTTCTCTCTAATGCTTTCTATTAGTACTAGTAGGGTATTGATTAAGGACATTCCTGCAGTTTTTCTTTCCGAAATAATCTCAAGAGCCTTATCACTCCGATAATTCTGACTCTTCTGCTCCTTTTTTCCTAAAAGAGTACTGTTAGTGTCCAAAAAAGCCTGTTTAAAATGATCCCATTCTTCCTCAACTTCAGTAGTAAGCATACCATGACTGTCATAATGACTAAGTAACCAATCATGGTAAGCTTTGGCTATAACTGGGTCTTTCAGAGCTTCAGTATTAAAAACAAATTTTTTAACCCTAGCACAACACTTTTTAAGTTTAAGTTGCAAGACCCTTTTAATAAGGTAATGGTCAGATCCAATTTCAGCTCCCCTATATGCCCTGGTATTCCTAACAGAACTAGCATATTTGCTGTTAATTAATATGTAATCAATCATATTCTTATGCAGCCCATCAGATGAAACCCATGTGTACTTATGTATGTCGCGGTGTTTGTAATATGTGTTAGTTATTCTGAAACCATTGCGTTTACTTGCCTGTAGGAGACGTTGCCCATTGCCATTGCACCTACCAATACCAAAAGGGCCTATCACTCCTCTCCAAAGGTCAGAGTCAGTACCAACTTTGGCATTGAAGTCACCTAGAACAAGGGTAATATCTCCTATCTTGACAGAATTCTAAATATCTTGAAGTTATCCGTAAAATCTATCCTTCTCGTTCTCATCGACATCCTCAGTGGGGGCATAACAGAAGATAACATTCAAGTTTTTAATGCTTGTCTGAAATTTTGGTGTAAGAAACCTTTCATTAATGCACTCGTATCCTAGAAGGGTATCACGAGCGTGTCTGCTGAGAAGCAGACCCATGCCTTGGTGATTATTATTATTGTTCCTCCCTGAAAAGAGAAATTTAATATTATTTTTAAGAATCTGACCTTTATCTGTCCATCTGGTCTGTTGCATGCCAAGAATATCTAAATTATAATGGTGGAATTCTTGTGTGAGGACATCAAGAGAAAAAGCTCTGTGCAGAATCCTCACATTCTAACTACCTATGGAGAGAAAATGGTTAGTGGGATGTTTAAAGAAACTATGTTTATTGAGAGAGGGAATGCCGACAATATCAAACAGCCCCCTAATCGCAGACATGGGGCAAAGACCCGTTCCCCCACCACTAAAGGCTGATGCCATCTACACTGGAAGACTTCCTCCAATGTAAATTTGACGATGCCAATAGAAGCAAAGAGTTCAGGTGCCTGCGATGACCTCTGTTCAGGATTATCCACCAGCTGATAAACATATCCTGCGAATCTATTCACTTGGGTCTGTCAACCCACAAACAAACAGAAAACACAGCGGAAGATTTTCCCTCCATAGAAGCCCACCAGTGCAGCAAAATCAGGATCCATAATCAAGCTCAGAGCCATAATTCCATTCAGGTTGGTATATATGGTCAGCACCAGGACCCTGTGTGGTTGACCACTCCTCATCAGGGAAGAAAAAAAAAGAAAAGTAGCCATAGTTGTCCAGATCAGTAGGCCACACTAATCTCACAGCCCTCCCCTTCCGTTCACTTCCACAAGAGTATCTCTTTTGAAAGGTACTAACGGTCTGCACCACGAGAAGGCGGGGTCGGACATTAGATGCTAGGCCTGGCCGGTTCTATGCATCATCACAGGGGATTGGTGCATAGCTCTCGTTCCAGTGATTTCCTAGCTACCATTTACAGACCCATTACAGGTGATGTGCGGCATGAGATAAACAGACGAATAGGGAATGCTCTCGGGACTTTTAAGAATCTATGGAGAGTGTGGAGAAATAGGCGTATACACCTAAAGACTAAAATTAGACTGTATAATATGTTTTTGGTTCTTTCTAGGGTTAATTATGGTAATGACCGTGGACGCTTTGTAAACAGAATAACGAGAAACTAGATGCTTTCGCAGTATTTTGGGCATTAGGAGGTTTAGCTTTGTAACTAATGATGAGGTTAGGCAAAGAAGTCGGCAACCTACTTTAAGCAGCATATTGTGCAGAGAGAGACTCCGTTGGTTTGTCCATGTTGCCCGTATGGATAATTATAGATTGGTGAATAAGGTTATGAACAGTGTAACTAAAGGCCTCAGAAAGAGGTTGAGACCTAGGGTGCGGTGGGCAGACAATGTCAAACAGGACCTTATTAGAATTGTTGTGTTGTGGCCAGATGCAACAGCTATATCTCAGGACAGATATGCTTGGAGAACTAAATTGCACGTTGTGGTTGGACCTCCGTACTCCATGGCTGATTGAGGATGATGATGATGATGATTACAGTTTGTTACATATTTGTTGAAGATGGTGCAAATGGAGAGAAAAGATTTTACGAAAATGCAATTTCTAAATCACATAATAATGGTTCCACTGAAATATACTGCATATCTTAATCTATTATAGCATGAGTAACTAATATTCTGTTATACCTAGGGTGTCCAGATTTCACTTAATAAAAACCAGGATATTTAAATAAAATACCAGGATTTTTAAGTAAGTAATAAAAGTCAGGATATTTAAGCATAATAATATCAACCAGGACATTTAAGTAAATATCCAAACATTAGAAAGCTTAAACTAGTACAGTTTAGTTATGATTCCTATTTAAGTTTAATGAATTAGTGTCATTTTCCCTTGGAAGTTGTAAACGCACAGAAAAAAATTAACAAAGGCAGTTGTGCAATCAGCAATAATCGTAACGTTTGGAATGGCCCCATGAAGGATTATTTTTAGGAGATTGCTGAACCCAAATTTTTTTAGTGGGGTAATGAATCAAAATTTTTTTAGTCTGTTTCTGAACCTAAGTTCTTTTATGGGTGAGGGATGCTGAACCTAAGTTCTTTTATGGGTGAGGGATGCTGAACCTAAGTTCTTTTATGGGTGAGGGATGCTGAACCTAAGTTCTTTTGTGGGTGAGGGATGCTGAACCTAAATTCTTTTATCGGTGAGGGATGCTGAACCTAAGTTCTTTTATGGGTGAGGGATGCTGAACCTAAGTTCTTTTATGGGTGAGGGATGCTGAACCTAAGTTCTTTTATGGGTGAGGGATGCTGAACCTAAGTTCTTTTATCGGTGAGGGATGCTGAACCTAAGTTCTTTTATGGGTGAGGGATGCTGAACCTAAGTTCTTTTATGGGTGAGGGATGCTGAACCTAAGTTCTTTTATGGGTGAGGGATGCTGAACCTAAGTTTTTTATGGGTGAGGGATGCTGAACCTAAGTTCTTTTATGGGTGAGGGATGCTGAACCTAAGTTCTTTTATGGGTGAGGGATGCTGAACCTAAGTTCTTTTATCGGTGAGGGATGCTGAACCTAAGTTCTTTTATGGGCGAGTGATGCTGAACCTAAGTTCTTTTATGGGTGAGGGATGCTGAACCTAAGTTTTTTTATGGGTGAGTGATGCTGAACCTAAGTTCTTTTATGGGTGAGGGATGCTGAACCTAAGTTCTTTTATGGGTGAGGGATGCTGAACCTAAGTTCTTTTATCGGTGAGGGATGCGGAACCTAAGTTCTTTTATGGGTGAGGGATGCTGAACCTAAGTTCTTTTATCGGTGAGGGATGCTGAACCTAAGTTTTTTTATCGGTGAGGGATGCGGAACCTAAGTTCTTTTATGGGTGAGGGATGCTGAACCTAAGTTCTTTTATGGGTGAGGGATGCTGAACCTAAGTTTTTTTTAATGGGTGAGTGATGCTGAACCTAAGTTCTTTTATGGGTGAGGGATGCTGAACCTAAGTTCTTTTATGGGTGAGGGATGCTGAACCTAAGTTTTTTTTAATGGGTGAGTGATGCTGAACCTAAGTTCTTTTATGGGTGAGGGATGCTGAACCTAAGTTCTTTTATGGGTGAGGGATGCTGAACCTAAGTTCTTTTATGGGTGAGGGATGCTGAACCTAAGTTCTTTTATGGGTGAGGATAATTACAAAGCATGAGGATAATAACAAAGCACAGATATTCGCTCCATGCACAGTGCCAGCCAGAGTCGCACCTCCATTGTTTCCCGCAGCTGAAGGTCACATTATCATCAACTGGTTGCGTTCTAGTGACAATCTGAAGGGTAGTTTCTAGAGATAAGATGCAGTCAGTAAAATGGCTTTTCGACTCTACAATTTTTCACTGAGAACAAATATTTGTTTCAATTCACGAAACTGAATTCGGTTTCTTAGGAAAATAATCAGTTTATGCAATGAAATGAAAATAAAAATAAATTATCTCTCACACACTCCTTCTCAGAGAAGTCTGACAAGAACCTGTCATACTACGCTATAGACAAAATTTGTGAGGAAGGCGAGACCGCAGCAGAAAGTCACATCTATTTAGGGTACGACTTTTTTCAGGTTAAAAATAACTCCATTAGATGAATAATTATCGGGAAAAAAAATCTTTTTTTTCAATTTGTGTTGAAATAAAAATAATTGAAATATTCAGATTTAAGGTAATAATTTTATTATTGACATACGATAACATATGCATATCCATTGTTTCTTCGGCGAGAGGGGCGGGTATGGCCTAGTCGATAGCCCGGCAGGCTCGTAATCTGCTTCAGGGCGACTGCTTGAGGGAATATTTAATTTTTAGAAAAGTATTCATAGCGGAATATTTACCGGAAGAATGGTTTGCAAAACTTTTAAAAATTGGTGGAACTGAAAAAATATAGATATAGATGCATAATTTTAATACCCATAAAACATATAATTTCACGTAATATAATAATAAGTGTTTTGAAAACAAATTAATACACAGAACACTTAACTTTTATAAGTTCAATCTTTATCTGATATTATTACATAATCATCCTAAAATTTCGGTTGGGGAGAGAGGGTGTCTTATTTTCCTAACAGCAAATTTGGGGTTGTTAGTTCCTATACTGCACGACTGGCATGTTAGGAGCTCTGCAATAAACAAATTATTAAATGAAAAATAATTGCTTTGTGACAAGATAGTAAGAAACTTAACGTCTTTTATTCTAGATCAAAGGCTCTGAAGTGAGGCTACTGATAATTGAAATAACAAAAGAAATTAATGATACTTTTTATTTATGATACAAGTTCGCCATCAAAAGAACAATATAAAATAAGCGCATTAATAAATAAAATAAAAATAAATACTTCCTCAAGCAGATGCTTGCCACAGAGGTCTGACAGGAGTCTGTCAGTTAAATACGCCATAATAGAGGGATCTGTGAGGATGGCAGGCCCTCAACAAATATTTTGCCAACTGCACGCGGTGTTCCAAAGTGGTCACCCTCCCAGGTACCGAACTCGCGCAAAGCTGCTTACCTTCGGTGATCGGACGGTTTCAGTAGTGGGTTCGCACTATAGTCCCCCCAAGCACTGTGCTTTCCCCCTATGACGTCACCGCCCACTTCCGGTCCGTGATATGTCGCAACTGTCCACGTTGCCTTCTCAGACTGGACTTTGACCCCTATGTCACAATCAACCTGAACTTGACACCTATGTTGCAATCGACCGGAAATTGACCCCTATGTCGCAACTGTCCACGTTGCCTTCGCAGATTGAACTTTGACCCCTATGTTGCAATCGTCCACGTTGCTTTCTCAGATTGAACTTTGACCCTTATGTCGCAACCGACCATATTTTAAGCCCTCCCCCTCTTCATAGACCCCCTGGTTGACCTATAATTTAAGCCGCCTTCTCGAATAGTCTCGATTTTTCTTGATTTCAGACCCTACCCATATTTTAAGCCCACCCCTCTTCATAGACCCCCCTGGTTGACCCACCTATATTTTAAGCCCTTCCCTCTTTAAAGCAAATCAGTTTTCTCTATACACGTTTAATCGGTGTCATCCAACGTCCATACTATTTTTAGTACGTCTCCTGTATTTAAACAAAATTTGCTTCCGACACCGTGATTTGAACTCGCTACCGATAGCCGGAGCATTATCGCGCTCGGCTATGCCTTGTACTTGATGATGTGGCTTAGATGTGTCTCAAACAGGGTATAGCACATCGTTATAAATTACGTATCTCTTTATTACAGCTTGAGTTTTATATTTCATGTTAATACATACATTTATATTTCATGTTAATACCTAGTACGTTTTTACAAGCTTCGTGTTTATAACTATCTTTTTTCAGCGTAACCTTCATTTATAACCTACGTATTTCTTTTAACTCCCTTACTGTTGGTTGTCGCATTTTTACTAGGAGAACTATTCTGCAGTAAGACTGTACCTCAGAAAAAGCCATTGGGTAAAAAAAATTAATAAAAGGAAAATTTAAAAACTTATTCCCCATTATGTGTGATATGGTGACCAGTATGGATGACCTAAAAGTACCGCTTTAGAACAAGTGTTCAGCACCGGACTACGTTTTATTGACGGATGTCCTGGGTAATTAAAAAATATTAAATGGTGAATCACAAGGGGACCACAATTTATTGATCCTTTGACGATCCTCTTCGATAAACTCGTTAATCATCAAAAAGTCCTCCTTTCTTAAAAACCCGACATTAATTAAAACTCTTATTAAAAGTTCCTCTCATTAACAGTTCCACCCCCTTTCAAGGACTATCCCGCAGTAACTGTTTTTCTCACAGAAAATGCCGGGCTTAAAATACAGGTGGGGCAACCAGGGGGTTCCAGTTTTGATAAAAGGGGTTTTTAATGAGTTGGTGTCAAAAAATGGAAAAATTACAGGTAAAATAGAGGGAGAATTACTATTAAAAACGTGCTATTGTTAATGTATGTAATTCCGACAAAAAATGTTTTGTCTGTTTTAGCCACTTTGTATCCTGCAATAGGAAACACTGAACACCTTAACAATTATATACATTTAGAAGAAAACACATCTGGCCTAATTTTCATTTTAACAATAAATCAAATATCTAAATTCGAAAAAATTAACATTTCTGTCTGGATACGAGAAAGAGATGTTCCCACTCTACATCACACCATTCAGATTGAAAGCGCACGCAAATCTCCTACTGTTATCAGACGATGAAAAGCAGCATTATTGTTCCATTAAGAATTTGTTTCTATGAAATTCAAAGGGAGAATGCTGTTTTCCATATTATAGGGAATGCAATTAATACCGATTCCTTGCAGATGGCTGTCCTTTAGGTTATGAAATAATCTTATTAGAACGCTTAAAATTGAGATGACACACATTAACTCCTCGGAGAAGTGCTAGGGGGGTAGAAGACTATTCCCGTGTAATGAAAATATTCATTCGGCATAAAAAAAAGAACCTAGGCCAATATCGCGTACACTGACGTGCTCCTCTTAGCTGATGTGTTTGGTGGCAGATACTGATCCCTGTCATGTTTACACAGCTCCTGCCTTCATACCTGAAGATGACAAATACTAGAGTTGATAACCTACAATGTACCTTTTTGGAAGGCATACGAGGAGGAATTTCAGTGATATGTAGACAACAAGCATTTGGAATGGAAAACTGATTGCAAGTTTGCTTTACTGTCATAGAAATTTGAAAAGAGATGAAATAGGCAGTACTTTACCAATGATACACCATGTCACCATGTGACATGATACACCATGTGACTATGTAAAGAGTGTTGGAATATCTGTAAATGCACACACATTTCAGTGGATAGGTGAATATTTTCACAATTCTTTGGAAGTGGAAGGCACAATAACTGTAAAACATACTGTGACGAGGGAGAAAATAGAAAAATGTAGTGGGATGGCTGTAAAAAATCGCTTCAAAACAGAAAATTACAACGCAAATACTGTATATACCTGGCCGCGCGTCGACAGCTTGGCGCCTGTGACGTCAGTCCGCCTCCGCGCGCCGAGTCAAAGAAAGCTGGACTTGGTACAAATCTACGTCCTCGCGCCAACGAGCCAAAAAGACTGGCCCAAGCCGACTTTAAAACAATAAACAAAATTTTCTAGAAAACATAGAAATAAACAAAAATTATCTACAGGGACTATAAGAAAAACCGTATTGGATACGGGTAAATTCCGGGCACGCAGGCCACGGAAAAATAAAATAAGAATTACCAAAGTCGGGCCAAAGAGCGAAAAACGCCTGCACTGAGCCGACTTTTAAAACAATAAACAAAATTTTCTAGGAAACATAGAAAAAAACAAAAAATGTCTACAGAGACTATAAGAAGTATTAAATCAAAAAAGGGTAAATTCCGGGCACGCAGGCCAAGGAAAAATTAAATAAAAATTCACAAAATGTGGAAATCTCTCCACTGTTTCCAGTATAGAGGGGGTTTTTTTTGAACCCTCTATCAGTACTTTTTCTAACAATTATAAACTTTTCAATAACTTTACTGGTGGTACTGGGTCCCCAAACGTTTTTGTGGTAGAGCCTATAACAGCGGCCTTTCCACAAGAAAGCTTTGACAGTTGAAAAAATCAAATTATATTCATATTTGTTTTGCGAAGGAATGTCTTCGTGAAAGAGAATCTGACGTGGTGTGCAACTCTGGATTCTCATCCATTTACATATCTCCTTCCAACTCTGTCGCAAATGGACAGTAAAACATAATATGACCAATGTCTTCGATCCTGCCGCAAAAATCGCATTTGTCAGAGACATTGGTCATTCTGCTATGCATAATCTTACGGGTCGAAAGGACATCGTGAGCAGCAAACCACGTAATGTCCCTGTACTCAGAAATAGTTCCACAATGATAAATGTTGTCCCAGGCTTTTTTCCAGTCGTGAAAAGGGTCACGATAGGCAACGGGAGCCACCCAGGGAGGCAGAAAAATCATATACAAGTCCCGAAGCCGCATTTCACGAACCGAAGTGTCGTTACTCTGCTGCTCTGAGGACTTGTATAATAAGTCCGCCAAATCCCTATATCGATAGGACAGTTTAACAGACTTTGGGCCGCGATATTCTGCGTTCTGGCTAGCCAGTTGGCAGAATTTCCAGCCCAAATAATTACTGAAAGCGATACCCGGATGTTCCATACAACTGACCTTATTTATGGCCTCTCGCAGGTAAACTGCTTTTTGCCACGAAACAGGATGTTTTAAGTTTAAACCACCTTCATCGCAGGGGCGATAAATCAAGAATCTGGCGATCCTTTTCTCTCGTGCCCTGCCAAATCATACCAAAAATAATTTTTGAAATTTCCGAAAGAAATCTAGTCGGTGGTTTGAAAACGCTGCGTACCAGAGTTAATTTTGATATCAAAACAGAGTTTGCCAATTTGGCTCTGTTGGCGAAGGAGAAGACCTCAAGTTGCAAAAGTGATACGACTTCTCTAGCCTGTTTCAAAATTTCAGTCGAAGTTTTACTGTGGCATCCTTTTCTATCAAAATATACGCCAAGTATTTTGATAGGTTCCCCAAATGACACAATAAGATTTTTCGAATATCCATTCCAAGTACCCCATGTCAGAGCTCGTGTCTTATCCAGATTAAGCTCCGCACCAGTGGCTTTCGAATAATTTTTGAAAACATTAAAAAACCTATCTAGAGAAAATTCATTCTCGAAAAAGAAATTTATGTCGTCGGCATAGGCGACATATTTAAGCTGAAGGCTGGTTTTTCCAGGGGTTGGAATCCCCTGAAATAACCGATCAGCTTGAATTTTCCTCGCTAGAGTCTCAATGGTCAAAACGAAAACCAAAGGCGACAGTGGGCATCCCTGTCTTACTCCCTTGGAGACACGGAAAAAGTCAGAGATGCTCCCATTCACACTGACACCACTTTCAATATTATTATACAAACACTTTACAGTGTTTATAAAATTATCGCCAAAGTTATGAGCCTTTAATAGGTGCCACATATTATGATATGTATAGGTGCCACATAATTATGCCATAGGTGCCTTTAATAGGTGCCACATATTATGCCACCTTTGATAGAAGTTATGAGACACTCTATCAAAGGCCTTGTTCTGGTCAACAGAAAGTAAACAACATTTACTACGTTTTAAATTCAAATAGACAATTGCGTCAGCAATTGTACTTAAATTTCGAGTAATTTTCCTCCCCCCTACAGAGCATGTCTGCGTAGGCCAAATGAGAGCCGAAAGAACTTTACTTAATCTGACCATAACGACCTTGGCGAAAATTTTATAATCACTGTTTAAGACAGAAATAGGTCTCCAGTTATTAACAGTATTATTACACTCATCGGGTCTCTTTCCTAAAAGTGCAATCTTAGCTCTCCTCATGTTTGACGTCATTTGACCTTGGTCTACAAGAGTATTGAATAGTTCAGCCAGAGGAATCTTGAGCCTTTCTATAAATAACTTGTAGAATTCGATCAGAATTCCGTCTGTGCCAGAAGCGCTACCTCTCTTCATAGTCTTAATGGCCTTCTCCACCTCTGCCGGCGTAATCCGTTCTTCAAGCAAGGCCTTTTGATCCTCAGGAATGCGGGGGCAATTGTCTACCCACGCAAGCATGTCGTTTTCGTTAAGAAGGTCAGAGCAATACAGAAATTCGAAAAATTTCACAAAGACTCTTTTGATGTTTTCGGTGCCAAAAATTCCCCCCCCCCCCACATCAAGATCGCGAATGGAAGCGATGGAGATAACTTCCTTTGCTTTAGGAGCCGCATAATCAAAAACAGAGGTGAAATTTTCCTCCATCTCAATCTTTTTCGCTACCGAAATCTGTCTAGCTCTGAGACCAGGAGAAACATAAATATCACTAATTTCATTGTGAATTGATTGAACTAGAAGGATATGATTGTCACTTTGACATTCCCCTCTGTTGAGATTCAAAGACATTCGCTTCAGGAAATTTAACCGTTCACGTTTCTCGTGAGCTAGATGCCTTCCCTTTTTTTGTAAATGAACGCGTAGCTTTCCCTTGAGCTCCTCCCACCAGGAGCCGGTGCAAGTGTCGGCTAACGCGATTTCCGAATCAATAATATCAAACAAATCTTGCTTCAAATTTACATTTCCCAGATTTGAAATGTTCATTTTCCACAGAGATTTTCCCCTCCCGTCCGCCCTGGGAATAGTTATATTTCCTGAAGTGACCCGATGGTCACTGACGAAAAAGTTCTGGGAATTAACGTCAGTAATATTAAAATCAGTACAAAAATTGATATACTGGCTGGAGACATAAATTCGATCAATTCGTCGCTGAATCTGGCCGTCAGGCGACTTCCAGGTAACAACGAATTGATTTTGGTGCATTCAGACGTCCGTCAGATCGAATCCGCTAATCAGGCGAGTCAGTTTTAATCTACTACTGTCTGCCCGAAAAGTGGATCCGCCCCAGGCGTCTGAATTTACGTCAACGACTGAATTAAAGTCTCCCGCCAGTATCAAACAATCATAACTTTCATTTAAAAAATATTTGATATGCTCAAAAAAAAAATGTTTCTCTCCGATGGCCTATTTGGGCAGTACACATTCACAATGCAAAACTGAACTCCATTTTTTTCAGCAACTATCTTGATAAACCTTCCGTCAACGTCTGAGTCATATTTGCATATGCGGAAGTCATTTTTTCTGCCACTAATGATAGCTACACCTCTGGCATTTCGAGTTCCAAAGGAGAAATAGGAACGATGTTTGTCCTTTCGTAACAGTTCTTTAGCCCAATTAGTAGAATCAAGATGAGTCTCCTGAAGAAGTAAGAAGTCTGGCTGGTTGAATTCCAGGAAGCCAAGTAACCATTGTTGCTTCCTAGCATTCAAAGCGCCACAAACATTTAGCGAAGCAATGCGCAGTTGTGGGCCCATCGCCGAGAGAAAGAGCATAACAACACAAAAAACACAGCAAAACAAAAACAAAGGGCGGGAAGCCCAGTACTACCTTACAACACAAAAAAGAGAACTCATCCGAAGCTTTGAGTATCGCTATCTGTATCAGATAGCGAATCTGAGATCTAGATATCAGATAGTGAATCGCTATTATCTGAGCCCTTCAAAATATTCTCTAAAAGGCCGGCAGCAGATGTAGCTTCACAGTCCATCTCTAAAGACGGATATGTCTCCATATCGGCTGAGATGGATGCAGTGCTTAAGAGAGCACCAACTTTAAACTTTATAGAAATCCGGAGATTATAATTCTAGATCCGTGCCTAGTCAAAGGTGTGTAATGACTTGAAACAGTTTTCATGAGGTATAAAAATATCGACAGAAATTTTGAAATGCTCTCTGAGTAATGAATAATCGTAGCCTGATATTGAAGGAATTTTAAAATTACACAAATCGCAAGTAATCCTGCTGTGGACTTTCAGTTGGGGAAGTAATAGAATAACCAAGAAGGAAGGAAGTAATAGGAAGACCCAGATTCTACCTGATGATCTCACAATCCCCTGGCGCGGGAAGGAGTGGCACGGTTAGCGACGTGTGGAAGCTACAAAAATTTTATACCACAATTATATGAAAACTTAATTTACAGCTATTTAAACCACCATCCCGAAATTCTTTACATAGCATTCAACGAATAATAATAGTAGGTGAACAAGCAGCTTCGTTTCCCCAACTAGAAATTCTTCTCTTTGCATATTGTGCGCCAGAAGTCATTGTTTCAAAGCCTCAGCTTGGCCGTGAACTCTGTGAGAGCCGTTGGTGACGTCATTTTTGCCTTCTAAGTACCAATTACACCACCAACCTCTTTTCTATTATGATTAGAAATTTTATGAATATTTTTTTTTTAATTTCTCATATTCCTTTGCTATTTTTATATAATTTTCAGCCATAAAGGCCAAAAATGAATCATAATCAAAATTTAGTTCAAAGTACGTAAGTGCTATAATACAAATTTTATTTATAACCGTCTGGAAACAAATTGGAGCTATTTTTAATGATGAGTAGTTGGAAGAAAAATTTATTTCAAACCGTCGAATTTTATATTATGGAATCCGAAACAAACATATCAGATATTTATTTTGTGCATTTTCAAAAAGTTAAAATTCAGATGTATGATGGTACATACTAAATGTAAAAGTAAATATCTGATCTTCCAACCCCCATCCAGAAACATTTCTTGACGGGGATGGCTAGATTTTTTGATTCCACACTGAGCGATCAATGAACAATGTTTCAAGTTTGAATGTCATCCCCCCAAAGATCCTATGGTCTTTTGCAAATCTCAAACTTATTTGCCTGCTTTGCAAAAGAAAACAGATATCTTTGTATTATGTTATTTAATCCCATAATTTATGTCCGACACTAAAAATAAAATAAAAATGACAACTGCAAAACCTCATTAAATATAGAATATAATTTGAACCTTCTCTGCTCAGTGGAATATAATTGTAATTGGGAAGCCCTACTCAAGGCTTATCCTGAAACCTCCCCAAACACCTCCCCATAAACTAAATTCTCGGCTTCTCCAGAAACTGAATTTTGAAATTCATGACAAAAATTCTGTAATTCCTGCCTCCCTCCGAGAAAATAAATCCTGCATACGTGAATGCACAAAACTATCACATTTCTACCCTATCTTTGAAATACACTAGTTTCCATAAATGAAGGAAAATCCCTATGTTTAGTCAGTGGAAAGCTAACATTTAAAGCTCTGTAACATCCAAAGCAAGTTTTAGTTTTTTGAAAAAATTAATTGCAGATAAAGATCTCAATCAAATAAATCGATATCTCGATTTTCAATAATATTCGTTCAGCATCTCGTGGTGCAGGCCGTTAGTACCTTTCAAAAGTTATACTCTCTTGTGGAAGTGAACGGAACGGGAGGGCTGCCAGATTAGTGTGGCCTACTGATCTGGACAACTATGGCTACTTTTCTTTTTTTTTTCCTACCCTGCTGAGGAGTGGTCAACCACACAGGGTCCTGGTGCTGACCATATAAACCCACTGGACTGGACTGAATATTATGGCTCTGAGCCTGATTATGGATCCTGAATTTCATGCACTGGTGGGCTTCTGAGGAGTGAAAATCTTCCGCTGTGTTTTCTGTTTGTGGGTTGACAGCCCCAAGTGAATAGATTCACAGGATATGTTTACCAGCTGGTGGATAATCCTGAGCAGAGGTCATCTCAGGCACTTGGACTGTTTGCTTCCATTTGCATCGTCAATTTCTATATTGGAGGAAGTCTTCCAGTGTAGATGGCTTCAGCCTTTAGTGGTGGGGGAACTGGTCTTTGACTCATGACTGCAATTAGGGGGCTATTTGAAATTGTCGGAATTCCCTCTCTCAATAAACATAGTTTCTTTAAACATCCCACTAACCATTTTCTCTCCATAGGTAGTTGAAATGTGAGGACTTTGCACAGAGCTTATTCTCTTGATGTCCTCACACAAGAAATCCACCTTTATACCACCAGATGGACAGATAAACGTCAGATTCTTAAAAATAATTTTAAATTTTTCTTTTCAGGGAGGGAAGATAATAAGCATCACCAAGGCGTGGGTCTGCTTCTCAGCAGACATGCTAGTGATGCTCTAATAGGATATGAGTGCATTAATGAAAGGTTTCTTGCAGCCAAATTTCATACAAGCATTAAAGACTTGAATGTTATCTGCTGTTTTGACCCCACTGAGGATAAGAAAGATAGGTTTTACGGACAACCTCAGGATATTTTGAATTCTGTCAAGAAAGGAGATATTACTCTTGTTCTAAGTAACTTCATTGCCAAAGTTGGTACTGACTCTGACCTTTGGGGAGGAGTGATAGGCCCTTTTGGTATTAGTAGCTGCAATGGCAATGAGCAACGTCTCCTACAGGTAAGTAAACTCAATGGTTTCAGAATAGCTAACACTTGTTACAAACACCGCGACATACACAAGTACACATGGGCTTCACCTGATGGGCGGCATAAAAATACGATTGATTATATATTAATTAACACCAAATGGGCTAGTTCTTTTAGGAATACCAGGTCATATAGGGGAGCTGAAATTGGATCTGACCATTGCCTTGTGTCTTCCAACTTAAACTTAAAAAGTGTTGTGCTAAAATTTCAAAATTTACCTTTAATACTGAAGCTCTGAAAGACCCAGTTATAGATAAAGCTTACCATGATAGGTTACTTAGTCATTATGACAGTCATGGTTTGCTTACTACTGAAGTTGAGGAAGAATGGGGCCATTTTATACACGCTTTTTTCGAAATAAATAGCCCTCTTTTAGGAAAAAAGGAGCAGAGGAGACAGAATAGTTTGAGTGATAAGGCACTTGAGCTTATTTCAGAAAGAAATAAATGAAGGATAAACAAGGTAAGGTTATAGAAGGTGAGGATTCTGTCATGGTTAGGAGGTGGGCTGAACATTTCAGTGACAGGTTCTGGTTGACAGATAATTTCGTGATGAGCAATGTGTGGATTCAGAAGTGGTAGGGGATGTGTGGATCAAATATTTTCATTTACGCAGATTCTTGAGAAATGTTTAGAGTTTCGGAAACCTTTGGTTGCTATCTTTGTTGATTTCAAAAAGGCTTTCGACTCTGTTGATCGTCATAATTTGTGGTTGATTGTGAGATTATATGGTATACCAGACTAGTTGTTTAACATAACGAAAACTCTCTGTAATAACACCGAGTCGTGTGTGCGAGTTGGTAAGGCTTGTAGCAATTGGTTTAGCATTACTTCTGGTGTTCGACAAGGGTGCATTTTGTCTCCTTTTCTCTTTAGTTGGGTTATTGTTTATGTTATGTGAAATTCACTGCAAGTGAAAGAGTTTGGCCTTAAATGGGCTGGAGATAAGACAATTTCTGATTTAGATTATGCTGATGATTTAACCCTTTTGGCAAATGATGTTAATGAGATAAACTCTTTCATTCAAGCTGCTGATGAAACTGGTACTAGAGTATGTTTGGATATAAACAGAGAGAAAACTAAAGTGATGGAAATTGGACAGGCAGGCTGTGATTCAGTTAATCTGAATGGTTGCAGTCTTGAGCAGGTGTCACAGTTTAATTACCTTGGGAGCTATGTAACAGATACTGGTGATGTGCAGCATGAGATTAACAGACGAATTGGGATTGCTGCTGAGACTTTTCAGAATCTATGGAGATTGTGGAGAAATAGTCGTATACACCTAAAGACTAAAATTAGACTGTATAATAGTTTGGTTCTTTCTAGGTTTAGTTATGGTAGTGAAACTTGGACGCTGTGTAAATAAGATAACAGGAAACTAGATGCTTTTGATTCTAGATGCTTACACAGTATCTTGGGCATTAGGTGGTTTAACTTTGTAACTAATGATGAGTTTAGGCAAAGGAGTCTGCAACCTCCTTTAAGCAGCATATTGTGCAGAGTGAGCCTCCGCTGATTTGGCCATGTTGCCCGTATGGATAATTGTAGATTGTGTCTATAGACCTCAGAAAGAGGGGGAGACCTAGGATGCGGTGGGCAGACAATGTTAAACCGGACCTTATTAGAATTTGTGTGCAGTGGCCAGATGTATAAGATGTAGCTCCGGACAGATATGTTTGGAGAACTAAATTTCCCAGTCTGGTTGGACATTCATAGCCCATGGCTGCTGGAGTATGACGATGATGGTAATTTAATGAGTTATTCGAATTTGAATATCTAGCGATAACAATGCCATCTACAAAATGTATTTCACAAGTTAATTAAAACTTAGTGATAAATATTGTATCAAAGCTTTTAATAAAATAAGTTTGTACTTTAGAACTTTGTGTAAACAATTATATCACTATTCTTCAGTTTTGAATGTTTCTTCAGACTGACATTCCTGTTGTCAAATATTCAAACTTCCATAACTCATTAAATACTGAACGAATATTGTTAAAAATCGAGATATTGATTTATTTCATTGAGATATTTATCTGCAATCACATTTTTCAAAACAAGAAAACTTATTTTAGAAGTTATAGAGCTATGGCGTTAGCTTCCCATTGACTTAACATAAAAGGGATTTTCCTTAATTTCTGGAAACCAGTGTAGTATCATTTCACACGAGTGATTAGAAGTGTGTCTAGTCACACTGGTTTTCTAATTGAGATCAGGTGCAGGACAAATCCTTTTATTCACAGGTGTGTTTCTTCAAGGTCAAATTATCCTATCCAAGACCAAAATAGCTAGGATGAATCAGGTTGCCTAGATAACATTCTTATTGACTGAGGCGGACTCTACCAGATGAAGTTCATTTACAGCATCGTCCGCATTTGTCTCAGAGTAAAGGAATCGTTAGCAGCGATATTCTGTTACAGCGCTGAACTTTATTGAATCAAGTGTTCTTAGATTTTTTTATCGTTCAATATTTAAGATTAAAAGGTAAGATGATTAAATAATTCATTTTCTGATTACATTTATAATTCTGTGCATTATTACCAGTTTATAAATTATGTTATATATCTATATGCTCTTAAATGATAGCTCTAAGATTTCAAAAGCTAATCGATGACTTGGAAAACAAAAATGGAAATCAGTGTATAATAGGGGTTTTTAATACTTATTTTTCTAACGTGCAAATATATATATAAATAGGCTTTCATTTAGCAGATCTAATTTTGTAAATAAGATTTAAGAAACTTAAACTTCTGCAGTATTGTACAAAAGTGAACTTCGTTCGATTTATTTAATGTAAATGAAATATTTGATGATTTTATTTTATCTAAAGGTTTTAATGTTTCTATCATCCTTTTTTTGTATAATCATATTTAAATATCTTGTTATCGTCCATATTTATGAAATGTTTCGTAAATATATATTATTTACATACTTCTTAGCATCAAATTAAATCGAAGTCCATTTTTAGATTTCATTGGTTTATGTCTCCAAGTAAAAGAGCGCACTAATGAATTACGGTCAATTTTAGTATACAGTAATATTTTTAAAAGGTATATTTTAAAAAATTCAAAAAATATCTTAAAAAGACCATATATGTTGCGTGTTATCATCATCATCATCATCTTCAAGCAGCCATGGGCTTACGGAGGTCCAACCAGACCGTGCAATTTAGTTTTCCAAGCAAGTCTGTCCTGAGCTACATCTGCTGCATCTGGCCACTGCACACCAATTCTAATGAGGTCCTGTTTAACATTGTCTGCCCACCGCATCCTAGGTCTTCCCCTCATTCTGAGGCCTTTAGGCACACTGTTAATAACCCTAGTCGTCAATCTATAATTATCCATACGGGTGAAGGAAGGTGGGGGGGGGGGAACGACAAACTAGGAAGAGTTCATTTCAAAACTCGGCCGGTTTGGTATTCTGAGGTACTTCGTTTTCCAAGGCCTGTGGTAGTTAAAGGGTTAAAGAACACACTGGATGGCCTTGACGGGAAGCTACCATCTGTCTCCCAACAGCTGTTCCAGTGGGTCCCCTCCCCCAACCTTCTCTGAGCCTTTGGGGTCCATGTGACCTGGCCATTTAGCCCATGGTTTGCAAAAAAGTGCCGCTCAGAGGCAAAACAACTCATAAAACCCCAACCTTCTCGGAGCCTACAGATCCTTGTGACCTGGCCATTTAGCCCATTGTGTGCAAAAGAGTGCTGCTCAGAGTTAAAACTACCCAACCAAACCGAGGGGTGGGTATCGTAGGGACAGGAGAGCTTAAAAGAATATTCTACATGAAATTAAATTTCATAGTTTCTTTTTAAATCTATTTTTAACGTCGGACATATATTATGGCAATAATATAAAAATATTCAGATATACCTGTTTTATATTTCATGTAGGTAGACAAGTTTGAGATTTATAATGATAGGATTTTCGTACGTGGGGGTACAGGATCGTACCTTCCCCTCGGGGTACGTTCGTGCACACACATGTATATAATAATTTTGCATCACATGATTTCATTGAACACAATATCCAGTTTTTTTAAGTAAAATATTTTAAGTAGTGTTTTTTAATTATTCTTACGATATTATTTACTAAAATTGATACTTTAAATATTTTTTATTTCATTTCATAAAAATTAATATTAAATGTTTTAATTTAACTTGTGAGCGGTGATTTTGCTCAGATAGTGATCTAAATCGCCAGGTCACAAGAACTCCAAGGATTTGGAGATAGGTGGGGAAAGGGGAGGCACTGAAAACAGCTGTTAGAAGACAGCTGGTATCTTCTCATCAAGGCATCTAGGGTCTTCTTTAACCTGTACTAAGGCATGGATATTCTGAACACGGCTTAATGTCCCATTCGAAGGGCGGGACTTAGTTTTATCCTTTTTCCATTATCCATGAACCCATTCACCCTCTCCTGAATAAGATCGCTTTCAATCCCATCTGTGAAAGCCTTTCAATCCCATCTGTGAAAGCCTTTCCAATCGCATCTGTGAGAGCCAATAACATCGATCTCAATGGGACCGAGGGAAATACGGGGTTAATTGGAGAAAATTCTCAATAGAGGCATATACAAGAGGGTGGAAAGCAAAAGATTATTTCCATGTTTTGGAGAAAGAATTAAGGCATCATGCATGAAATAAACGGTTGAAGATTTCTTCAACCGTTTATTTCCTGAGTGAGTGGTGTCCTGAGTGAGAGAGCCGGGGGTGCTCAGTCGGTAGCGCGCCAGACTCGTAATCTGCATCTCCCAAGTTCGAGTCCAAGCTGATGAAAGTTGAGATTTATCTTCTCGAAACTCCCCGCCCTGCCCACGGTCAGAAGGAGACACCGATGGGTTTGGAAAGGTCGCCGTCCGTTGTATGGGATGTTTAGCCGTGGGCTGTTGCCGAAGAGCCATACCCTGTGCACGTTAAAGAACACTTTGTATGGCCTTGACGTGAGACTACCATCTATCTCCCAACAGCTGTCCAATGGGTCCCTCTCCCAATCTTCTCTGAGCCCATGGGGTTCTTGTGACCTGGCAATTTATCCCATTGTGTGCCTTCCGTGTTCGGAAGTTGTTGTTGGGTTGTTTTACCTCTGAGCGGCACTTTTTTGCACACCATGGGCTAAATGGCCAGGTCACATGGACCCCGAAGGCTCAGAGAAGGTTGGGGGAGGGGACCCACTGGAACAGCTGTTGGGAGACAGATGGTAGCCTCCCGTCAAGGCCATCCAGCGTGTTCTTTATCGTGCACAGGGTATGGCTCTCCCGCACACGGGGCCACGGCTTAACGTCCCATCCGACGGACGGCGGCCTTTCCAAGCCCATCGGTGTCCCCTACTGACCGTGGGCAGGACGGGGAATTTTGCGGAGATAAATCTCAACGCTGACCCAGCTGGGACTCGAACCTTGGAACTACAGATTACGAGCCTGGCGCGCTACCGACTGAGCCACCCCCGCCCCGTGTTCGGAAGAGCCATATCCTGTGCACGTTAAAGAACACGCTGGATGTCTTTGACGGGAGGCTACTCTCTGTCTCCCAACAGCTGTTTCAATGGGCCCCAAGAGCCATCGGGGTCCTTGTGACTTGGCCATTTAGTCCATTACGTGCAAAAAAATTGCCTGCCAGAGGTAAAAAATACATTGTACTAACAAAAGGGATTTCGGAAAACCAAATAAATAACTAATCATCTATATGTGGTTAATGCTATGCAAGTAAGGTGATAACAAATACATTTTTTTCTGTAGCAATGCAGAACAGAGTTTATAAAAATAATGTTTCGAATAGTTGGTTCTTGTGTTTTTTCTTTATATCTAGACTCATTCGTTTAAAATTTCTATCCAGACTGAATTATTAGAAATAGTTTAAAAATAATTTTACAATGATTCGAAAGACAGAAATTTGTTATTAAGCGCACAACTGATACGGGAAATCCATGGAAATACTTCTTGCACTCTTGAAATTAGGTGTATTTGTTTTACTACCCTCTTTATTATACACTATAATAATATAAAAGCGTATTTCGCTTTAATTCCTAACGCTTATTAAAATGTCATACAGCTCTAGAGAGTACTTATTTAGCACTTTTAAACACACACACAAAAAAAGGAAATTACTTCACTAATAATTTAAAGTAGACATAGATGCGCTATCTCACATGCGAAATCTTTTTGAAATATTTCTAGCATCTTGGTCTTCTTAAACGAAAATTGGGAGAAACAAATATTGGAAATCTCATTTCTGGAAAGCTTCTCCTTTGGATTTCCTTGTAGCCAACCGGTTAGCACGTATGGCTCCTGATCATTGAGACCTGGGTTCGATTTAAGGTAATGGGGATTAGTCTGGGCATAGAACTTACAAGATGCTGGATGCGTTGCGCAGGAATGTTGTACCTTGAGGAAATGATTGTGTCGTGAAGTTGTTGCAAATTGGACAGCGGCACAGTCTCGATGAGAGCAGCCCTTACCAACTCATCCCAAAGATTTTCAATAGGGTTTAGATCTGGAGGCTGTGCAGGCTAATGAAGAAAGGAAAACCTCTCGGCATGTTCCTGGAAACATTCGGTGATGATACGTGCTTTGTGAGCAAGTGCGTTTTCATGCCGAACATGACCATCCGAGTGAGGATAAAATGTAGCCATGAAGGAATGAACTTGGTTTGCAATGATATTCAAATACACCGTGGTGTTGAAATGTACTTATTATGGATTATGTCCCTCCTATGAGATCTAATGTGCGCCAGAAAAACATTGTTGAGAGCAGAGAAGATGGCTCCATGGCATCGTGTTACTTTCGCCAAATTCTGATCCTCCCATCAGCATGATGCAGAAGGAAGTCGTCCAACAAGGCTACCATTTTCCAGTCCTCAACAGTCCAGTGTGAATGCTCCTGTGCTCACTGGAGATGCGCTTTCATGTTCTTCGCTGACAACATTGGCATTCAACGTGGTCACTGGCTTTTGTAGCCCATTCCTTACAATTTCCGATACGCGGTGCATTCAGAGATGACCTTCTGCACACCAATGTTTTATTCCACTATGAATTTCCTGGTTGTGGTCTGTCTGTTTGTTTGCAAGATTCTTTCCAGTCTCCTTTGACTCCACTAATCCTAAAACTGTTTTCTTCCACGGGATCTCCGATGATTGGTAGTTTTTTGGGTTTCGCACCACTCTCGGTCAACCCTAGAAAGTGTTCTACGTCAAAAGCTCAGACAGGACGATCGTTTGAGAAATGCTACAACAGGCAAGCCTAGCATCAACTATCATACCATGTTCGAAGTCGCTCGTTTTGCCGGTATTGACGCTGAATCCAACTGTAACGGTTGCTCGAAGAGTTGGTCTGCCTGATTTATACCGCACCCTGCTGTCACGTGACCTATTACGTTAAAATGGACTATTTATATGAAGAAGGTGTGGTGTACATAATAAACTGGCAATTACTGACGATTGAATTTCATTCTGCTGCATATTTTTCTGATTATGCCACATCAGATATTTTCCTTTTTATCAGTTCACATTTAAAGAATAACAGATTATAACAAAAATATCTCATTATCACAAAGACAGACATGAAGCAAGTTAAAAATAGTAACATCCATAGTTTTACTCCACTCTTTCCTTAGTGGGAAATTTCTTTTAAAAGAAAATGAATTTCTAAAACATTAATTTTTATCTTCAAATTATTTTATTATCATTTTTTTTTCATTTTTAAATCAAAAATTGAATTTCATTTTTAAATCAAAAATTGAATTTTTTTTTTGTAGTTTTAGTAATTTAAGGGAATTATTTCGTATATTAATGAAACTCGAATTATCCTTTTTTTCCTACAGTTTTTTTTTTTAACAATAACACATTATTAACGTGTAACTAGCTTTTATATAAGAACACCTTCGTGCCTATCCCTAATAACTCATGTAAGCATCCTAAGAGTACATTATATTGATTTGAAAAGTTGCCAGAAAAAAACTCGCGCAGACGGAAGGTACGTGGAAATAAAACCTCCTCAATTTGTGTCATAAGTTGCACTTCTCTTAATTTAAGCAAATGGAATATAACAATCCTTCACTACTGGTGGGAGTATAATATATCATTTTCTAACTCCGATGAAACTGCAGATTGAGATCGAGTGTTTTTCCTCTGAGAGTCCCTTTTTTTCCAAAAAAATTGGCTAAATGTCAAAGGTCACAATGACCCCGAGGCCTCAGAGAAGGTTTGGGGAGGGAACCTACTGAACAGCTGTTGGGAGACAGATGGTAACCTCCCATCAAGACCATCCAGCGTGTTCTTTAACGTTGTATTGTTTTACCTCTGAGAAGCACTTTTTTGCACACAATGTCCTAAATGACCAGGTCACAAGGACCCCGAGGGCTCATAGAAGGTTGGGAAAGGGATCCACTTGAACAGCCTTTGGAAGACAGATGGTAGCCTCCCGTCAAGGCCATCCAGTGTGTGATTTAACATGCACAGGGCGTGACTCTCCCGCACACGAGGCCACGCCTTAGCGTCCCATTCGATGGAGGGCGGCCTTTGCATGCTCATTGGTGTCCCTTACTGACCGTGTGGGAAGTGTGCAAAGTTTTACAGAAATAAATCTTGAAGCTGACCCAGCTGGGACTCGAACCTGGGAACTGCAGATTACGAGTCTGGCGTTCTATCGACTGAGCCACCCCTGCCCCTTTCAATTTGCCAGACACCAATTTTCACGTTTTACCACTCGTAGATCGCGTTTTGACCTCTATGTTCCTCTGTTTGTCCTTGAATGACGCGTCGGTGGACACACTTTGGATTTTTTCCGAGATCTACCTTCCGGATTATCCTCGGATGCGAATTTTCCGTACTCTACAATTTCTGATTTATAGTTAGAATTAAAGTGATATATCTTTTCGTATGAGGCATAATTCTTAAATATTGGATACCAACAAGCCCGAATGTAGAAAACAATTAAGGGGGAATGAATGAAACGAAATCGAGGCGGAAATAGACTAAAGGGAGATTTTCAAGAGAATGGACTTCCATTACACTATAAAATTTCCCACTTTGGTTTTAGGGATCTTTAAACACTTCTTGCAAAATTCTTAACATTAATAATGTTTGCCATATCAGACTTAACAAATGGTGGGGGGATGTCTCCCTTAGACCCCTTGGATTCGCCCCTGGGTGCCAGTGGATTCTTATTTATATATCTTCTTCCGCGATTTTAGTCTAATAAAATAAAAAAGGAATGTAATCAATTTTAGAGTCATTTTGTTTTCAGACAGAAAAATGATATCTCAAAACGACGTGTTTACAACCCAACAAAACATGTAACCATGGAAACCATAAGCTTTCTTGTTTTGAAAGATGACTATTATTATTATATGTGGATTTAAAAGAGTAACCTTTACTAAAGTTTCTTGAAATTAAGTTTCCTTTCCTTTTAAACTTAAATTTCTTAATTAACAAGAGCAGGGTCTTAGGATATCGATATTCTAAGAATATCGGTATATCCGACATCTTTACCAATATTGATTTTATACGTAAAGTATTCGTCAGATATCTTCTGGAATTGAAAACCTTTTTCATTGTATAACTAAGCACTAAATCGAACTACTTTCTTTTTCTTTAATTTGTTACTTCTATAATTAAAACGGAAGGAAATAACTCATTAAATTACAAAATATTCAGAATTATGATCCTTTGATTACATGCATTAATTATTTTGCATTTCGAATTATTACGAAATACTCTTTCCAAAATTTTATAGCAAATCCGCTGATGAATTTTGTTAGCGAATAACCAGTAAAAGAAAATATATAGAAACAGATCATATGGCAACCGAACTCTCTTTTGGTTAAATTCCCCATCGTTAATGAAGAAATTTCTTTGTTACAAACTGATATACAATATCCTCCAACAAAGCATTCAGCTACCCTGTTTTCGCAAATCGAAACAATTGACAACCCAATTGAAGCAGCAATTAACACAACTGACAACCCTTGTGACCTGGCCATTTAGCCCATTAGGTGCAGAAAAAGTGGCGCTAAGAGGTAAAACAACCCAACATTAAAAAAAATACTGGATGTCTTTGACGGGAAGCTACCATCTGTCTCCCAACAGCTGTTCCAATGGGTCCCCAGCCTTAACCTTCTCTGAGCCTTCGGAGTCCTTGTGACCCGGCCATTTAGTCCATTGTGTGCAAAAAACGACCACTCAGAGGTAAAAAAAAATAAATTTTTACTAACGAAAGGAAACCAACCAACTAATCAATCATCTCCATTTGCTTGTTGCTATGCAAGTAAGTGATAACAAATACATTTTTTGTATACCGATTTAGAACAGAGTTTTAAAAAACAATATTTCAAAAAAGGTGTTCTGTTGTTTTTTCTTTACATCTGGATCCATTCGTTTACAATTTCTATCCAAACACAAAATTTATCAACTAAATTATTAGAAATAGTTTAAAAATAATTTTATAATGATTCTAAAGGTCGAAATTTATTATTAAGCACACAATGCATACGGGAAACCTATTGAAATATTTATTGCTTCTTGCAATTAGGTGTATTTTTTTGACTGCCGTACATATTATAGAATAAAATTATGTAAAATAATATTTCTCTTTATTAGGAGATCATTCCCTTTTAAAATTTTAATGATGTTAATCAGAACTCTAAGTTTCTACTGATCTACCTCCTTCCTTCAGAAAACTCTGCAATGTTTATTTGACCGCCAATCTACGATTACTGGCAATTTTATGGTTTTGCTCTTGAAATTTCGGTTTTCCAGACCCAATTGGGGGAACTCTCCGACATTGCGCAAGGATCTTTCTTAACAGAATTTCCGGACGAGAGGGGCGAAAGGTAATAATAGGTTATGTTGAAGAAAAAGGAGAAAAGTAATCTATGATATGAAACTTCTAGAGAGTACTTATTTGGTACTTTCAACCACAAATAGAAGAAATGATTTCACTAAGAATTGAAGGTAGATTCGTTAACTGACATCTGAAATTTTTGAAATATCACTAGTATCTTGGTCTTGTTAAAGGAAACTGGAAGTAAGAAATATTGGAAACGTCATTTCTGGAAGGTTTGTCCTTTGTATTTCCCTGTAGCCATGAGGTTAACAGGTTTGTCTACTGATCATTGAGACCTCGGGTCGATTTAAGGTAATGGAGGTTAGTCGGGGCATAGAACTACAAGATGCTGGGTGCGTTGTGCAGGAATGTTGTGCCATGAGGAAATAATTGTGTTGTAAAGTTGCTGCGAATTGGACAGTGGCACAGTTTCGGTCAGAGGAATTGTAATGCTAATATATAAGAATAATTTTTCCTTCATTTCAGACATTATATAGATATTATTAGAAAAGTTCACCAGTAAAAATAATAGAAATATATTTATAAGAAATTTTCTATTTTACAGAACTACTCAAAAATCTATTCCATTTTTGCTGGAGTACCACAATGCTCTATCCTAGGTCCAACTGTCTTCAATATACATGTTGTTGACAGTACAAAAATCCCTACTGTTAAAACTGCAATGTACACAGATGACACTGCGATTCTTGTTTCCTATATTTCACATGATTTTACTTTACGTAGAGTGCAAATGGTGCTTAAAAGCTTTGAAACGTTGTGTTAGTAAAGTATTGCAGAACAAAGGTTCTTACTGGAGAACAAAGATAAATGCTAATAAAAGTGTTGCCATAATCTTTACACACAAAAGGTTACAGAAAGTTCCGAATTTGAAAATTTTTGATAAGCAAATCAGTAGTATTATCACAGAATAGCTCCCCCCATACAGTTCTTTTCCCCTATGACTTTTCCCCTATGACCCTTATATCTGTCATCTTGAATGACGTAAAACCTATAACCTAAAATATTCATAACTGACCACGCCACCTTTAGGCGCCGCCACTATTTCCCCTTATTATTATTCATAATTAATATTAATTACTAATTAATTAACTCTGCCCTATCCCTCTATTTAAAAAAACCCTACATCAGTTATTTTGATCACAAAATCCCGAAATAGCTCAAAGTCCCTAGTCCACTATCTTGGTTTCCGCCATCATTAAAAATTCCGAATTATTCAACCTAATTGTGGCGCCATCTAGTGTTTTAATATGTGTGCTACATTTAAAAAAAACTAATTTCCTCAGTAGAATTCGATCGCGTTTGCCAGCAGGTTTATCCATTTCGCCAAGGGTAGTATTTGTATGCTTAGATTGTTGAAAGTTGGATGAAGTAGGAATAACCGATCATTATAATATATGAATCTCTTTATAAGTTAACTCGCGAATTTTTCATTTCTTGTATTTATTTTTTATTAACTTACGATTTTTTTATTTTTTGCAAATTAACTCGCGAATATTTATAAATGAATTATTCATTCCTTATTAATTACACACTTAATCAAAAATGAAGACCCTTTATTAATATGCGCCCCTCCTTGATTAAAAGGCTTATCAAAAGTTCGACCCCCCATTAAAAATCTTATTAATATGCACCTCCCCTTTATTAAACACTTATCAAAGGTTCCGCCCCCCTCACCTTTAGCGAGCATCTTCGATGGCCAACCTGTAATCTCCTTATTCATTAAAAAGTCTCCCTTTATCAAAAGTTCTGTCCCCTTTTATTAAACACTTATCAAAAGTTCCACCCCCACTGGACGGCCAACCCTTCTCGAAATTTCTCTAAATACTACGACGGCCATCTTGGTTTATGACATCATCACATTCCCCACAAAGCCACCAAAAATATGCGAAACTCGCATCCTATGACGTAATAGAACCTTCTAGAAAGAACTAGAAAATGTTGCACATTTTAGACAAGTCCCATAAAATGTTGCAATTCTGGAATATATGGTGCAATCACCATGTCCAGATTTGTAAACACCTGAATAATTCCGCCCTCATCTCAGATGCTATCATGGATGATACAATCCTCAAAATAGTTGCAAAGTCCTACTAAACTTTCGATGGCAACGTTCAGGACATCCCCTCTCAGAATGGATGATACAATTCTCAAAATAATTGCAACTATATTTTCGGTGGCAACGTTCAGAGCTCTCTATCTTCTTCATCCCTTTGGCGGCCATCTTCGATGACCAACCTACAAACTATAAAACCTATAACCTATAAATTATATATTATTCATCAAAGAGTCCTCCCAATCCCCCTTTATTAAAAAACTCTCATTAATTAAAACTCTTAACATATGTTCCACCCCCTCAACCCCGAGCGGATATCTTGAATGGTCAACCCTTCTCAAAATTTCCATCTACTGTCATCTTGAATGACGTCACCCATCACGCTGTCGACCCCCCCCCCCCCCTTTGCTTCCGCATCAGACGTGAAGTGTTACAACATGTTTTGGAAAAGTTCATCCCCCTCCCACCCTTGACCGCTGTTTTTGGACCCATCTCGAAATTTCTCTGTCCAGAGACGTCGGATGACGTCACCTGTTGGCAGTAAACAGCCCTTCTGGCCAAACCCGCATTTTCACCCCACTTCAACCCCCTTTGTTGCAGACCATCACAGGAGATAGGGTATGATAAAACATGCAATAATCTGAAAAGGGAAATCCAGTTGTTTCAAAAAAAGAGGACTGAGCGACCCTTTTGTGGCACAAGGATTTTGTCCCTTTTCATGGATATTACGTTTTATTACCTCTTCATCCTTTGCGCGAAGCAACAAGGATTTATCCCGTGTCAGGTCATGATTCACCTTTTACCATCCCTCCGCTGCGTTCTTAACACATTTCGTGCCCACTACAAGATTTTGGGTTTTCAAAGTTTGAAAATTCTCGGGCTGTCCGCTACTTTCTATCGTATTTCGTGCTCTGAACAAAGCTCCGTTATGAGTTATTTCTTTCCAGGTTCTTAAACCTAACCGCTCTCATATCATCTCCTGTATTAACAAAAACACACACGTTTTGTTTGTTACGAGTAACATCTGACAGAAAACGTAACGTAAGGCAGTCGTGCTCAAAAATATTCAAACGCATTGAAGAAATATCCTTACACCTACCGAAATATGAATATTCAAGTTCAAATCAGTGGTGAAATATTTTGCAATAACACCTTTTGAATAAAAAAATGCTTCTGCTTCTTCGAAACTCGAGGAAAAACTAATTTCATACATGCAGGTTAGTGTTTAACTATTTGATTGTCGCATGATGATGTTTAAATAATTTTTCGCTAACATCTATATATTTTTATGTCTGTAAAAATACCTTAATTTAATCTATGTTAATATTAGAATAATAAAATTCGCTTCATCAGCTTAAGTTACAAAAAGAACTATCTGTTTTATTCCGATACATTTTAAATCCAAATATTTCCTAAATACACAATGAACGTCAGAAAGGAAAATGGAACAATGAGATTTGTTCATTCTTTCCTCTAACAAAATTCCATCGCTTAGTAATAATAAGAACGAAATCGTCACAATGTCTTCCCCGTCTGTTTAACCATCGTAATATTCTCAAAATTCTTTAGTCGCCAGGAAACCTTGCCGAGAAGGAGGCCTCATCCCTTGGGCTGCCGGGTCGAGCCTGCTGCATACCACAAGATAGGTAAGATATTTGATTTCGATCATCCTCAAGTACAAACTCATCTATGTTTGAATTTAATTGTCTTAAGTTTAGGTTCCCCCTTGAACATTATATAATTAGCCTAAGGGGATTATCACATTACAATGGCATAAATAGAGGAACAGCGACTGTGCTAAATGCGTAGTCGCTGTTCCTCTAATTATGCCAATGTAATGTGATAATTTAATATTAGAAACAACTTTGCTTTATGCATAAATTGAGGAGTAGGTGGTTCTTTAGTTAAGAACAATCTCATTTAAGTTTGAATTTCATTAAATGTCTTAAGTTTAAATCTAGTGTTTTAGGAATTCGACTTGTAGCATAATTGCTGTTCATGAAAGAGTTTACATTGTGCAAATCAAATGTGATGATTTAGCACTAGAAATAATTTTGTTCCATGAATTAATATTTGGTACAAGCTGGGTGTTGTCGTAATGAAAACCAATTATTAGTCAATTGTATTTTTCATAGGGAATTTCCAATTGCAGTTGAAACTGCTGAGAAATATTAAGAATGCGTTTACTAGATATAAATGCGGCGGAACAAGCATATGGACGACACAAAGGAATTAATTAATGAGTTATGAATATTAATTATGAATATTAATCAGTTATTAATAAGGGGAAAGTAATGGGGATGCATAAGGGGTTTAGTAAATTGCATGGTCTGGTTGGACCTCCGTAGCCCATGGCTGCTTGAGGATGATGATGATGATGATGATGATGATGAATACTAAAAGACGTCGATGACGTCATAAGGGGAAAGCACTGCGTGGAGGCACTGGAATGGGACTATACTACTTGCATCTGATTGTGAGTAAGTGAGGTAGTGACTGATTGTGTATAGCTCATTGTGAGGAAGTGAAGTAGCGACTGAGTCACTCATTGTGAGTGTATGCAGCCGATTATAAGTGAAGTAGTGACTGAGTGCATTTAGCTAATGGTGAGTAAGTGAGGTAGTGACTGATTGTGTACAGCTCATTGTGAGGAAGTGAAGTAGCGACTGAGTCACTCATTGTGAGTGTATGCAGCCGATTATAAGTGAAGTAGTGACTGAGTGCATTTAGCTAATGGTGAGTAAGTGAGGTAGTGACTGATTGTGTATAGCTCATTGTGAGAAGTGAAGTAGCGACTGAGTCACTCATTGTGAGTGTATAAATAATAAATAAATAAATAATAAATAAATACCCCCTCAAGCAGCTGCTTGCCACAGAGGTCTGACAGTAGCCTGTCAGTTTATATGCCACAGTAGAAGATCTGAGAGGATGGCAGGACCTCAGCAGAAAACAACACGAACATCCATGCCTTACCCGGGGCTCGAACCCAGGTCCCGTAGTTCAGTAGCCCAGCGCGCTAACCACTCAGCCACGGGACGGCTCATTGTGAGAAGTGAAGTAGCGACTGAGTCACTCATTGTGAGTGTATGCAGCCGATTATAAGTGAAGAAGTGACTGAGTGCATTTAGCTAATGGTGAGTAAGTGAGGTAGTGACTGATTGTGTATATCTCATTGTGAGGAAGTGAAGTAGCGACTGAGTCAGTCATTGTGAGTGTATGCAGCCGATTATAAGTGAAGTAGTGACTGAGTGCATTTAGCTAATGGTGAGTAAGTGAGGTAGTGACTGATTGTGTATATCTCATTGTGAGGAAGTGAAGTAGCGACTGAGTCACTCATTATGAGTGTATGCAGCCGATTATAAGTGAAGTAGTGACTGAGTGCATTTAGCTAATGGTGAGTAAGTGAGGTAGTGACTGATTGTGTATATCTCATTGTGAGGAAGTGAAGTAGCGACTGAGTCACTCATTGTGAGTGTATGCAGCCGATTATAAGTGAAGTAGTGACTGAGTGCATTTAGCTAATGGTGAGTAAGTGAGGTAGTGACTGATTGTGTATATCTCATTGTGAGGAAGTGAAGTAGCGACTGAGTCGTTCATTGTGAGTGTATGCAGCCGATTATAAGTGAAGTAGTGACTGAGTGCATTTAGCTAATGGTGAGTAAGTGAGGTAGTGACTGATTGTGTATATCTCATTGTGAGGAAGTGAAGTAGCGACTGAGTCACTCATTGTGAGTGTATGCAGCCGATTATAAGTGAAGTAGTGACTGAGTGCATTTAGCTAATGGTGAGTAAGTGAGGTAGTGACTGATTGTGTATATCTCATTGTGAGGAAGTGAAGTAGCGACTGAGTCACTCATTGTGAGTGTATGCAGCCGATTATAAGTGAAGTAGTGACTGAGTGCATTTAGCTAATGGTGAGTAAGTGAGGTAGTGACTGATTGTGTATATCTCATTGTGAGGAAGTGAAGTAGCGACTGAGTCAGTCATTGTGAGTGTATGCAGCCGATTATAAGTGAAGTAGTGACTGAGTGCATTTAGCTAATGGTGAGTAAGTGAGGTAGTGACTGATTGTGTATATCTCATTGTGAGGAAGTGAAGTAGCGACTGAGTCACTCATTATGAGTGTATGCAGCCGATTATAAGTGAAGTAGTGACTGAGTGCATTTAGCTAATGGTGAGTAAGTGAGGTAGTGACTGATTGTGTATATCTCATTGTGAGGAAGTGAAGTAGCGACTGAGTCACTCATTGTGAGTGTATGCAGCCGATTATAAGTGAAGTAGTGACTGAGTGCATTTAGCTAATGGTGAGTAAGTGAGGTAGTGACTGATTGTGTACAGCTCATTGTGAGGAAGTGAAGTAGCGACTGAGTCACTCATTATGAGTGTATGCAGCCGATTATAAGTGAAGTAGTGACTGAGTGCATTTAGCTAATGGTGAGTAAGTGAGGTAGTGACTGATTGTGTATATCTCATTGTGAGGAAGTGAAGTAGCGACTGAGTCACTCATTGTGAGTGTATGCAGCCGATTATAAGTGAAGTAGTGACTGAGTGCATTTAGCTAATGGTGAGTAAGTGAGGTAGTGACTGATTGTGTATATCTCATTGTGAGGAAGTGAAGTAGCGACTGAGTCACTCATTGTGAGTGTATGCAGCCGATTATAAGTGAAGTAGTGACTGAGTGCATTTAGCTAATGGTGAGTAAGTGAGGTAGTGACTGATTGTGTATATCTCATTGTGAGGAAGTGAAGTAGCGACTGAGTCGTTCATTGTGAGTGTATGCAGCCGATTATAAGTGAAGTAGTGACTGAGTGCATTTAGCTAATGGTGAGTAAGTGAGGTAGTGACTGATTGTGTATATCTCATTGTGAGGAAGTGAAGTAGCGACTGAGTCACTCATTGTGAGTGTATGCAGCCGATTATAAGTGAAGTAGTGACTGAGTGCATTTAGCTAATGGTGAGTAAGTGAGGTAGTGACTGATTGTGTATATCTCATTGTGAGGAAGTGAAGTAGCGACTGAGTCAGTCATTGTGAGTGTATGCAGCCGATTATAAGTGAAGTAGTGACTGAGTGCATTTAGCTAATGGTGAGTAAGTGAGGTAGTGACTGATTGTGTATATCTCATTGTGAGGAAGTGAAGTAGCGACTGAGTCACTCATTATGAGTGTATGCAGCCGATTATAAGTGAAGTAGTGACTGAGTGCATTTAGCTAATGGTGAGTAAGTGAGGTAGTGACTGATTGTGTATATCTCATTGTGAGGAAGTGAAGTAGCGACTGAGTCACTCATTGTGAGTGTATGCAGCCGATTATAAGTGAAGTAGTGACTGAGTGCATTTAGCTAATGGTGAGTAAGTGAGGTAGTGACTGATTGTGTATATCTCATTGTGAGGAAGTGAAGTAGCGACTGAGTCGTTCATTGTGAGTGTATGCAGCCGATTATAAGTGAAGTAGTGACTGAGTGCATTTAGCTAATGGTGAGTAAGTGAGGTAGTGACTGATTGTGTATAGCTCATTGTGAGGAAGTGAAGTAGCGACTGAGTCACTCATTGTGAGTGTATGCAGCCGATTATAAGTGAAGTAGTGACTGAGTGCATTTAGCTAATGGTGAGTAAGTGAGGTAGTGACTAAGTAACTGATAAGGGGTATATCTTATTCTAACTATGAAGCAGAAATCGAAAAGCTTTTAGAATTTGCACGAAAGTAGCAACGAACAGTAGATTTTGCAAAAGAAAAACTGACCTAAGAAGTGTCCTTCCAGATCAAGTAAAGGTCAAGGCTGGGTCTCCAAGTGCTAGAAACATGGAAATTGGTACTTAGAGATGTTTTGGTTTCCATCTTCTAAACGATATTACGAATTTGATCAGTCTATCGAGGTCAATTGTAAAATTTAAATCTATATATGCTAAATTTGAAAATTGATGCCTGGGGGTATTTTCTTTTCTATAACTTGCAAGCGTTATGAAATTTCTGATCTATTAGATTCCTTGAAGTCAAAGGTCAGATTCCTACCTGTGCTAGAGAGGTGAGATTTGGTGCGCAGTGGCTCTTCAGGTCACAGATCTCAGAAATGTTAATAAATTTCCGATACTGTGTCATGTTCATGGCCAAATAGCGATAAGGGTGATGGTCATGAAATCAAGAGGTGCGGAACATCATTCTTATATGCAATTTCGATTTCTCGTATAAAATATAAGTAAAGAATAGAGAAGTGGATAATTAGAATATATTCATAATAAATTTTTATAAGCAATAATTAAAATAACGTCATTGTAATGTTTGCCAAAATATTTCAATGTGGTTGCAACTAAAAATAATCTAAATTGAAGAATATAATGTGAAATATATCATACAATTATACACTATCTATTAAATAGCAGTTAATAAAAATTAAAATTTGAAATAGGAATTGACCAAAAATACACAAAGTAACATAAAGTGTTATCAAACTTCATTTGAAATTTTAGTGATTAATATCGTGCTCCATACCACCTAAATAACCTGTTACTTTAATATTAGATTCAAAAATGGTCACAAAATGCAACAATTTCACAGCCCAGTTTTCATATTTTTTACTTCTAGTAGGAGGTTCCTGTCCACTGAGATATTGTTCTATGCGAAGATTGTTGAAACTTTGCTCCCTCTTCATCCCGGTGATGAATTTTCGTGCACAGTATTTGCATGCTGAGCGTGCATTGCAATTTACGAACTATACATTTGTAATAAAATACCCCCTCAAGCAGCTGCTTGTAATAAGAATTTTAAATTTTGGTTGTGGAGAATAATGATCAAGAGCTTTTTATTGGCACTAATCATTCCTATTACCTCCAGGGAGTAGTGGGAAAATAACACTTTTTTTTAAAGAGATAAATAAAAAAATTTATTTTGTGCTAAACAGATACACCTGCCATCCTCTCAGACCTTCTACTATATCATATAAACTGACAGGCTCCTGTCAGACCTCTGTGGCAAGCAGCTGCTTGAGGGGGTATTTTTTTTATTATTATTATTATTTGCATTTTCTTAATCATCAATTGCTGTGGTTCTCAACCTTTTATGTTTCACGTACCTCCCTGGAAATGTGTATGTAACTGGCGTACCCCTTGTATAGATAGATAAAAATATATTTATAGTATAATAATGGTTATTTTTACTTTGTAACTAGATCTAGCGAGTTTTGAGCTCTCGCGGCATACTCCAAAAATTTTATCATGTACCCCACGTTGAGAACCATTAATCTACTTGTTCCAATTTTTTTTAGTTTGACACCGATAATTGCAGAAAATGATGAAAATTCCAATTGTGACCTCTAATGATGGAATAAGTAGGAAAATGTTGAAGTTTCAACTAAATTTTGCAAACGACCTACTTGTTATAGAAGTTTGAAATCTTTGTGGTAGAGTGTGATGTGGAATTGGTTTTACATTTGCAACAATCATTTACCCAATTACCTCTATGTGATGGAGGGAGGAAGCATTTTTTAAAATAGTTAATTGAGAAATTATTTTATGTTTTATAGGTACAGAAATAATATTACAATTTGCATTTACGTAATCAGCCGTTAGTTTGAATTTCCAATATTAGATGATGCTAAAATTGGGAATCAAATTTCATTCCTTTGAAAACGAAGGTATGATATTACGAGAGGTGATATATTGTTCCTCTAGTTACAAATTCTGATCACAGTACGACAAATGGTATTTGAATTCAGAACACCCTGAGATTATTCTGGTGATTCAGTTCAAGATTTTACGAACAATAATTTTTATAGCAATAGCTGTACGAAATCTGCAGATACTTATTAACAATTCATTCATATGAAATATAATTTTCTCTTAAGCCTGCGACAAGAGATCCATTCTAGAGACTTCTTTTCCCAGGTTCAGGGTCAAAAAATAATCCAACTTTCAATCAATTAATAATTAATACCCCCAATGTACCAAGCGTATTAACCATTACCCTCTTGCGTTTGTAATTTTGAACTTTCAAGCTAAAAAAACAATGACAAGTGAATTGCCGCTTGGGTTCTCATTAAAGAAATATTTATAAATCCCACACTATGTTTTCGTACTTTAAAGAGTTCGGTGTAAGAATTCAGGGCTTTTTGCAAAGCTCATCTACATAAATGCAATTTAATTATTAGAAATAAGAGTTGTGAGAGATTAAAATAAATTACCCTTCAACTGGGTAGAACTAAAGGCGAAGACATAGCTCTATAGCAGTGATGGCTTACCTTTTTACCTAGGTGTGTCAAACACGTTTTTTTTTTTAAATATTGACGTTGTTGATGTGCCACTTGCATACATGCATTATAAATTTAACTACATAACCATAGATGGTGACTTATACATATCATATTAAGCTATTTATTTAATAGGACATTGATGTAAAATCTATGAATTCATATTATACAATTAATTTAATAAAGTGAAATTACAAACTTACATTACATTTAATGACTTTTCTGTTGCTGAGTACTGGTAGAAAGTTGTTCAATCTATCATTGATCTATCATGATCATCTCAAATCATTGCTCAATCTATTTCTCCCTTTCGATTTGATATTATTTAAGGCAGAAAATAGAGTTTCACAAGAGTATGTAGAAGAGAAAATTGTTAGAAGAGCTTTAGCAAAGATTTTAAGAGCATGAAAGTTTTCGGGAAGGCTATTCCACACGCTGAGAATTTCACAGTCTGAATTTTTACAGGCGTTATCATGCAGACGTTCCCGCTAAAGTTCTTCAAATTCATTTCTAAGAGCAATAAACTTTCTTTTCCAGATAGGATTACACTGGAAGTCAGCTAGTTGCATTTCTATATATTTTAAATTCAACCATTCTAAGCCATCTAATTTAAGATTAATGAATCCTGTTTAATCAGGATACTTTATGAATTGGATTGTTTGTTCCAACATTCGAAATTGCTCAAATCTAGAAGAAATCTGCTCAGTTACTGACTTTAGAACTTCGATATATTGGTTGATATGTTGTTCACGTTTTTTGGGGCTGGTTTCGTAAAAAACAATTTTCACTCTTGGGAAATACTTAAAATTATTATTTTATAAATCACGTTGAAATATTTTGAGTTTATTCTCAAAGCTCTTGATCGTGCCAAACATAACATCGACAGATTTTCCGAAACCTTGTAATTGTATATTAAGTTTATTCAGGTGCTATAAAAAATCTGTGAAAAACATCAGCTTACTGAGCCAAGCAGAATCGTTCAACTGAGAAAATTCGTGCTCCATGCCCTTCGTGTTTAAATATAATTTAATTTCATTTAAACATTCAACAAACCATTCAAGTACTTGGCCACGACTCAACCATCGAATATTATTGTACATTAATAGATCATTTTACACTGATTCAATTTCGGTTAAAAGTGAATTAAATTCTCGTTTGTTTAAAGCCCTGGAAGCAATAAAATTAGTAACCTTTGTCACAATTCTCATCACATCATCCAAATCCTTTAAGACATTTCGCACACAGTGGCCTGATGTATAATACAACGGAAACAAACCAGGGGATGACCAACATATTCTGTAAATTGTTTGATAAAACCGATATTACGGCCAACCATATTAGGCGCGCCATCAGTTGTAATCGAAAATATTTTCGATAAATCTATCTGTTTCTCATGGAACACCTTAACAACACAGTCGCATATGTCTTTATCTGTCATGTTTTGAGGTAAATTTTCTAACTTTATCAATTCCTCGTGCATAGAATCACCGTGAACATACCTTGCAATAATAGCCAATCGAGCTGATGACGTGATATCTGTAGTTTTGTCGAGACAAATGGAAAAACAATGGCATGAGTTCAAGTCTCGTTGTATTTGATTTTCTATACTAGCATTCTTTGATATAACTCTGTCTTTAATAGTATTCCTACCTAATGGTAACTCTTTCATGCGCTTAACAATAGCTTCCTTATTATGGAAATATATATAATTCAAATAAAAATGGTACACACTTTACGAAAGCTTCTTTAATATAATCATCACTAAGTGGTTTCCGATGTTCAACAATAATATGTGAAATACTGTAACTTACGGCTACTAAATTTGAAGGTCCTGAAATAAATTTAATTAAAGTCCCTGATTGTGATTCTGCCAGTTTTAGATGTTGCGATATGTATTCTTTGCGTTCTTCAAAAGTTTTTTCTAGGAGCCATTTGTGCTTAGTTTCAAAATGTCTTCTTACATTCCAAGTTCTACTCACAGATAGCTCACCACACAATTTACAGAGAACTTTATCGCCTCTATCAATAACATCATATTGTTCAGTCTAGGCATCTTGGAAATTTCTTCCACTTTCTTTCTGTGATAATTTTACTTTTTTATTAGTGCTAGCTGCCATTGTAGAAGGGTTCACAAAATCAAAAAGAGCACAATTATATACAGCAGTAATTAAGCAGTAATAATTAATAAGAACTAGCAATTACTGGAAATGAATTATACACCATCAACTCAAATTACTCAAGTGGCAGACCATGCAAGACTACCATTACAATTCTTTCAGCAGGGTTGCCAGATTTATTACCGAATAAATTCAATATTTAATGCTGCGAATGATATTTTCTGTTAAAGTGGTTTTAAACATGTTTAGAACTTGTATTACTCAGTCGAGAGACAGAAATCAAATGAAAACTTTAAGTTTATAATATAAAAGCACATTTTATAAGTTTGTATCATATAATATTGATAATAATTTTTATAAATTTTTATAATATCATATGACTATGCATAAATTATAATGATTAAGAAAGAAAACGTAAACTTAAAACTCTCGATTTGTCGCAGGTTTTTCATCAGAATACCAATATTTTTCAACATCCAAGGTGTGTCACCTGAAACCCTCAAGTGTGTCAGTGCTGACACGCATGTCATAGGTTCGCCATCACTGCTCTAGAGCAATAGTTCTCAACCTTTTATGTTTCGCGTACCCCCTGGAAATGAGTATGTAACTGGTGTACCCCTTGTATAGATAGATAAAAATACAGTTATAGTACAACAATGGGAATAAAATAAACATATATATATAAAATATACTGCTCACAAAAATTAGGGGATATTTCAAAATGAATATGAAGCGATAAAAATATCCCCTAATTTTTGTGAGCAGTATATATCTAGCGAATTTTGAGCTGTCACGGCCTACCTCAAAATTTTTTACCGCGTATCCCACGTTGAGAACCCCTACTCTAGAGTAACTCCTTGATTTTTTAATTACTTGTTTAAGGTATTTATTATATTATTTTTCAATCATCAAATCGATAACGTTACATAAAGTTGTGCGAAATTCATTATCCTTGAATTTATCATGATAGAGAGGTCTCCATTTACTACATGGCTCCAGGACCCCCAAATTATCGATCCAGCTTTACCTTTAAACAATTCCTTGAAAAGAGAGCTGACAGTAAGAATAATACAAGACATAAAGACAGCCTGGCAAGTCAATAACCTTTGGATTTTCTGTGTCCAGGAGAGAAGAAAGATTGAATAAATATAAGAGACTTATAGATGATTACAAGATAACAGATGTTAATAAGTATGTTTGGCATTTTATTGAAAAAATTCATAGTAGCTACTATGAAATGTAGAAGGGTAAACTAAGTACTAAGTTGAAGGGTAAACGTAGTAACTAAGTAGTAAGTTAAAGGGCAAGCATAGTAACTAAGTAGTTTTTTCTAACAAAGTACGAAACTACTTAGGTGAGAAAGGGGACACCAGAGGTCTTGAGAAGGCTGCCGTTCGTTGGCTGGGACATTAGTAGTGGCCTCGTATGTAGAATAGTCATACCCTGTGTGCGTTAAAAAACAGACTGTGTGGCTTTGACAGGAGGTTTACATGTCTCCTAAGAGCTGTACAGTGGCTCCCCTTCGAAAACCTTCTGTGAGTCCTTGGGGCCTTTATCTGGACATTTAGCCTGTTAGATGGAAATAAAAGTGCAGCTCAGTATATCAGTATGTCAGAGGTATTAGAAACCCAGTCTCTCCCACATACACGATAGAGAGATACTTAATTTTAAAACAACTTAAAATATATTTGTTTTCTATATTATGAATAATAAGTTATTTAATGTCATTTCTCTTGGTTTAATTCGAAGCTTTATTATTTTTTTAAGATGCCAGATACAGAGCAAAAAAAATATTTCCTTAAAACCATTATTACGGGGTATTTGCTATGACGTCATATCGCGATTGTTACTCTACAGATGATGCCACGTCGATGAATAACAATTAAATTCCGTTTAACGAAACAGAATACAAGTTTGAACTGAAATATTTGTTTTTCTCCGTGCTTTCATTAGAGTCGTCACTTCCAGGGAGAAGAAGCAAGTCATCCCAGACCCTCGAGACATCCAACGGGGATCGACATCAAGCAGGTGAGAGGGTAAGTCATGGGGTAAGTAGAATATGATTATTAGAAACTGAGCATCTCATATAGTTTACTTGTAAAAAGAAGAACGCTTTGCCAACTTGGGCTGCTTTCAAATTGTAAAATTGACAATATTCGGATTTTAGAGTTATAAAAATGAAGAAATGTTTTGATCTTAAAATAAATTCTTTTTCTTCTCAAAGCGATGCATACATTTCATTACGATTGCCTGCTTTATGCATAAAAAAAAACATAAATTGTGAAATTAAAATTAAAGAAATCGTTAGTATCAAAATCTTTCATTTTTTACTTGTTAGTTTTTAAGCTTAAATGTACCAGTTAGTTTTTAGTTGTTCTTCTTCTTGTAAAAATGAGTAGTCGTAATGGTTTACGAATAGAGTAGATTTCACAAATGTAAACTATAGATCATTTAGTCTAGAAACAGGAATAAATGCTCTCCACACTTGCACAACGGAAGTTTTGTCATGCGTTTTGAACGTGTCTTATTTATCAAATAGGATCCAAATAAAAAGCTGCAGACTTTAATGCCAACCGATAACTCATTACCTAATTGTGCATAACATTAGAAATATTTGTAAATTCAAGTTTAAAGTTCGAGTGGAAGGGAGGGAAATCACTTAATTTTCGTTCACAAAAAATGTTTTTTAACATATCGTGATGTAAAAGCACCGAATACTTAAATTGTTAGCGAAATAAGGCTAGAGTAGTGTCTTCATGTAGATAGGATACTTTAGGTGTTACAATGAGTTTTGGCCATTTCTTGGCCGATCTCATCGCCATCACAGTCACTAAGAATAACTGCGGGCACATGGAATGGGCCGGCATTATTTCTCCATATGATGCTTAGAAACAGGACAAAAGATATGTTGGTTGGGTTGATCATAGTATTGACCTTTTGCGTTACGCCATTTCATTCCTTCCACTTTTTATTTAATATGTAAAAAATAGATAAAGTAACGACGTCGATTATATTAAATTACTATATTCTAAATAAACTGAACCTTTCCGATATTTATGAAATTACGAGTGTAAAATAAGAGAAAATTTCAACAACTTTTTAATTCTGCAGACATTATATTAACTTTAAGTAATGAATATATAAAAATCTCTTTTATAAAGTAATACTGATCTAAAATGTTTGAGGAATTGGTTGAATTAAAATGTTGCCATAGTAACCTCCACATCCTAAGCAGACAGCCACTCGCTTGTCTCTGAAAGTGACGTCACGTAGTGCATGATGCTTCCGAGAGCCTTCTCCGCCAAATCGCGCTTAAAATAACGGCAGAAAGCGCTTTAAAATCGTCCATCGTCAGAAGTGCCAGACGTGATGAAACATCAATCACTAAAATAATTTCTGGCCTAATCATGGAGTCATAGGGGAATTGCATCCCCCACTAACTGCACAGGAACGTGGATCATTGCAGCTATCTCGAAATCTCCAAATGCTGACCTCAACTTGATCGTCGTCTTCGGTGTGAAAAACTGTTCTGGGACATCTCTTCTAATCACGGAGATTTCAGCGCCAGAAACAATCACAGCTGTGAAAGCATTCTGGCCACATCGCACATTCGCCGTCTGAAGATGGGTGAGTCTAACCGTTGTTAATTGCCCTTCGTCCTGAGCTTCAAACATATGCGTTGAAACGCGGGTACATCACGCCTCTTCCGGCTCGTCTCTTACAGTATAATAAAAAATAAATACCCCCTCAAGCAGCTGCTTGCCACAGAGGTCTGACAGGAGCCTGTCAGTTTATATGCCACAGTAGAAGATCTGAGAGGATGGCAGGACCTCAGCAGAAAAACGACACACACATCCATGCCAAATCCGGGGCTCGAACCCAGGTCCCTTAGATCAGTAGCCAAGCGTGCTAACCACTCGGCCACGGGACGGCTCAGTATACACTGCATTAATTCCAGCACTGGGCGATTTCCTCTTTGCCCGCCACTGAGGGCAATCTCTGAGAAGATGCTGCTTCGAGCCGCACCCAAAACAGCCACGCGCTGTTTTGGGTGCGGCGATAGTGTTAGCAACTGATCGCTTCGCAAATTGCATGGGCTGTTTTTGTTCTAATTGCTCGCGCATGGGAGGAGGAATGTACCTGGCCACCTGTCGATAGTGTCCGGTGGACGCGCATTAATTCGACTGCTCGCTAAATGATGTAATATGTAATCTATGAGGTCTCTTGGATTAAACCAGTCCCAGCGCTCCTGCAATGCAATGCATTCACCAGTGCTACTCGGTACCTCTGATTAAATTCGATTGGCCACAAGTCGACAAATTCCTCAAATGTGGACACTTTTCTGCTTTCAATATACCTTCTCCACATTTCCCTAACTTTTCCGAAAATGTGTTCCACGTTTCGTGTGCAAGCTTCTATGCCCCATCCAACTGCCTCTTGTATTAAACTGCAGAGACTTTACACCTCGCCAAAATGTACGCTTTGAGCTTACTGTGATCGTTAGCATCCTCGTCAGACAATAAAGCCAAAAGATCGTTCAGCTTCTCCCGAAAAATGGAGAGGATTATCTGGTCCCTAACCTTTTCAGGCATGCCCTGATTAGCGAAAACGCTCTTGGTCCCCTTGAAATACAAATGAATGTAGAGGAGAGTTTCTGGGGGCGATTCCAACGTAGTGTGCAGAACCGAAATCCAATAATAGTTCCTCATATTCCTTCCTTTTCGCGCTGCTATGGGAATCGGACCCAGGCGAATCGTAACCATCACACGACGCACCGTGATATCTGACGCCATTTGCCTTTGCTGTCTCAAGCTCAAGACGCCTCATTTTCAGTTCGTGCTCGCGTTGTGCTTGCATTTCTTCGCGCTGCGCTTGCCTTTCTTCGAATCCATTCGCAACCGTCATTCTTCGGCCTCGGCCTCGCATTGCGCTTGTCTATAAACTAGTTCGAGTCGCGTTAATTCGAGTTTCCTCAATCCCAATTCGTGCTTTCTGGCATCATCCGATTGTTCTGCTATTTCATGAGTCGGAGAATAATCGCTGACAGCATCTCCTGACAAATCAGACCCAATTGCCTCCATGTTTTGCGTTGATCTGTCTGGAGTAGTGTCCACGTAGTGCGATTTAGAACCGTTTCTCACATTCTCTCGCGTATTTTATGGCATAGCACAGAATAACAACAAGACAAAAACTGGCTCTACATACTAGATCTTACCGCACCTGATGTGAAGTTCTCACAGCGATGATTTACTTTCCTGCCAGCACTCAACATTTGCTAAAATTGTCCTCTTAATGGAACGCCACCTCGTATCCAGCTCTCACAATACAGATCCCGCTGATGACGCCAATGTAGATAGGCTCCTTCTCTGCCTGTCTGGGCTGGGTTTCTTTTCTGACTGTGTGTGAGAGCTTTTGCAGGAGAGTACCTGTACCTATCTCGTCAGGATGAGTTGCTTAGGTGACCGAATACACAAGCTCAGGTATTTCACATATGTATACATTATTTATTTACATTTTAACTATATACAAACAATGTACATAGTGAAAACCCGGTACAGTCACTAGTCAAATAAAACACAGTCTAAAAAGAGACTCAGAGTCCCACCGCTAGATAGAGAACAAAGCATAAGAGAGCCACAGACAATCCGCCTGATATCCGAAAGGTCTCGTGGTCCGCGCACAAGTCCCAGTTCAAACAACCCCATCGGATGAAGTCAGGTGTCCTTCGGGGGACGTTAGGGTGTCTCGGACAATGGGATATGCACACGATTCCCAGTGTCACTCGATTCTTGTCATCTACCTCCCAAAACTGGACCGCCGCCTGCGTTCTGTCGTTAGGCGGGAAGACACTGCCGCCAAAATGGCCATTCTAACCCTCACTCCTTTCATCCTGGCTGACGAGTTCCTACAGGATGGATTTTTGTGCTGTTTTTCTGCTAAGGTCCCTTCATCTTCACAACTTGTAATATTGCGAAATAAAAGTTCCTGTCAGACCTCTGTGGAAAGAGCTGCTTGAGGAATTTTATGCATTATGATTCATAATAATTTAAACCACACAATATAATTTGAAAAATTGCCCATCAAAATGAATGTCATGGCTGCAATGAGACCAGGCAACTTTTCTCTATGAGTGGCTTGAATAAGGCAGAATCTTTTCAATAAAGTAAATATTATTGAATTGTTGGTGTCACATAAAAATAATGAGCAAGAGACTAAACGAAGAGTTTCTTGAAGTTGTAATTTCCATCTGTTATTTCTAATATCAATTTCTGTTCTATATAGAAATCATTTCCGGAGTGATTTAAAAGGAAAGGGTATATCATTAACCGATTTGAAGCGAGTGTTATTAATTTTACGGAAACCTTATAATCATTTGACCGGTAGGTTTTGATTGATGCTGAAGTAGCATGTAAACCTAAAATAAATCTTATACATTTTCAATAAAAATATACCGATTGTTATATGTAATTATTCAATTAGTTTTCATATATTATTTTTATAATATTGTTACAATTTAAAATGGATGAGCACTGAGCGTGTGTTGAAGTAAAAATTGGTCAATGAAAATTAAAATACAATGCAATTTATTACAAAAGTATGGATGAAATAATTTATAAACAAACTAAGTCAACCGGCACGAAACTCTAAAATGATAATCTTTCAGAAGAATCTATTAAATTCCTAAATAACTAAATAACTATACACAAAACTGCGACTAAGTGTACTAGTTTTTCAAAACTAATTATTTTCATGCGTTACACACCATGCACAAAACCACAATATTTTTCCGTTTTATACACCAGCTTGACAATATAATCCATACCAAAATAAAGTAGTGCAACCTCCAGCGCACACACTAAATAAAAACATTTATTCGTTAAACTATCGCGCATAGACTCTTAATTATGCCTCCTTTTGGATCTCACAACTTCAACAACACACTTCTATCTTTCTTATATTTCAGATCGGTTCTATGTTCTAATTCATTGGTTAATTAATTCTCACGCACACACAAGTTCATCACACGCCCATCACAAACTTATTGCAGCACGTTCATCTGTCGTAACAATATTATATATAATATATATTAAAATGAATATAAAGGTTATCTCCGATTTAAGCATCAAAGTATTGATGTGTGAACACGAAAATGATATATTTTAAAAACAAAACCCACGTAAAATAGATCCTCTTTACGTCTTTGAAGACACCACCCGTTACAAAGCAATATCACGATGCAAAGTCGTTTATCGTAGAGTAAATATTCTTTTTACATTAAAGGCACTATAACAGCTATTCATTGTAGCTTTTCATTCTTTGATGCAAGTTTTTTAATGGTAATTTCCTTGTTTGTAGTTTTCTCTGTAACTATAAACTTTGCTTTCAATTTTATTGATAACGTCTATTACGCTTCCACATCAAATCACTTAACGTACTTCAACATACTCCAAAGCTGAGGCATACGCAACATAATAGACTTTTCTTCGTTCCCACTGTTATCATAAAACTTTTCTCATTTTTTCTATCCAGGGATTTATGCATAAACTGTAATAAGCAAAGCATTTCAATAGCCTTTGTTTTCATAACCATAATAATAACTAACATAGCTTAGTAAATTATAAGCATATAATTAATTTCAATGTAATTCTTCCATTTCAATATTCTTTTCTGAGCATTGGAGTCTTGTGACTTGGACCTTTATTCCATCGGCAACAATGAATTCGCAATGAAGCTAGAAAATCAAGGGAGAGAAGCCTTTTCTACATCTTTGAAGAGATCCTTTAGTGTCCTGAGGATAACAAGACAATTCAACATTTATGAATCCATCTCTCGGACCTATCGCTACGTACATTTATTTCAACACTCAATTTCATTTGAATCTTCTGTATTTTCCACATTTAAAGCAAGCGAAAACCTCGTCGAACCAACATCGACAACTTATTAAGTGTAAATAGTGTTGTACAACAGGATATTTGAAATAAATGTATATTTCATTCATCAAAATGTAGCCTTTTCACTTCCTGAATGTATCTCTGGATTGGATGCATACTAGAATCTCTTCCTTTAAAGTACAACATATTCTTGAATTGCAGAACTAACAGCTGTCTTGATCTCGGGTTTTATGATAGAAGCACAATTGTTATAATGCAATATGGGGTGGCAGAGAGGACATTCATAGAAGGGGCAAATATCCAATCTTAACATTTCGAATTATTACAAAATTCCCTTTCCAATATTTATAATTGTAACGTTTATTATAAATTTATTATAAAGGTGGATATATTTTATACGGACGACAAAAGGTGGATATATTTATAATTGTAACGTTATAAAAACATTATTTTTATTAATTTGGGGAAGGCATAGTCAAGTTTCTATGTAGCTACAAGTTTAGTAAAAGGGAGAATTAAAATGTTTAATCAAACAAATGTACAAACGGGATAAAAAAAAAAAAGTATTATTGAAGCTAAATCGCGTACTGCTACAGATAAAGATTGGTAAATTTAAAGAATCTTAAAAGTTGTGACATCTCTGGTGGTTGTGAAGAGGGATTGAAAACATGGGAGGCACTAATCCATGGGGTTGTGAACTCCTCTATAGGGGGCTTTCAAAAATTTGGGGTTTGAGTAAGGGTTTTTTCCCCTCATTGCCACAATAGGTGTTGCTATCGAAAGTTTAGTTGCGTACAGTAAATCTTTGAAGTTTAAAGATTGCGACATCCAATAAAGTGGCTGTAAGGGAGTTGAATTAATTTAGGGGTTTTCAAGTTGGAACAAGATAAAAGATTACCTCATATTCTTTGACATCACCCCGTCATATGATCCCTGATTGCATCGTTTTGTTGGACTTTCTCTGCACTCCTGGAAAGGGTGAGGTAAAAGAGGGAAGATTACATCACTTTTTCGGTATTATCTTGATTACTATTAAAAAGCGGAGGGAAGATAATGTGAATACAAAACGTCACCCTATCGTGTGATCTATTATTACACCATTTTTCCGGGATTCACCTTTCCAATAAATTATTATGATGATGACACTGTAGTAATAGATAACTATCTAGTTGGTTCTACAACGTCACTTCCGATAAAGTGTGGACTTTCTTGATGGTTTTGTTGCATTATGTGAATAGGTACGTTAATAGTAAACGTTTATCGAAAAAAAAATCATTGAATAGTGAAACCAAAGTTAAGCTCCATGTGTGTGAGAGCGATACCCTGTGCCCGTTAACATAAATAATTACGAATTAGAATACAATAAATTTTGATAATAATACACTTTTGGAGTGTATTGTGTTTTGGTTCGTAACAAAGATATTTTTTCATTATCGATGGCGATTTTAATTTCAAAGAAAATGTTTACCAAAATCAAGTTCTATATCATTACGATCTGTTATTTTTTACCAAGATATGTTATGTTAGAGTTACTATAAGAATAAAATTCACCATGATTATAAATATTGGAAAGGGAATTTTGTAATAATTCGAAATGTTGAGATAGGTTAAAAGGCAAATAATTAATATATGTAATCAAAGGATCATATCTGAATCTCATAAAATTAAATCTGTCATTTTCTTCCTTTTTTTTATAATGAAAAGAAATTATTAAGGAAATTGTTCGTTTTAATTACAAAGCGCAAATTCACACTTAGAAGGAACGGACGTGTTTTTGCATAGCACCCAGAAGTGAACTTTAATTAGCTAAACTTTTGCTTAAATTGCCTAATAACCTTGTTTAAACACTTGTCTTAGCGTCTCACCCAACGGCCTTTCGAAGTCCATCATTGCCCCCTATTTAACCGATGGCAAAACGAGGAGTTTCCAGATATAAATGTCAAAGTTGGTACTCGAAACAAACCCGCCTCGATACAATAAGAATGGACAAAACTGTACTAGATATCAGATATAATTATATTTACCTTTCGAAAAATTCAGCTGGTAGTTACTGATTTTTAAAATTTTGAAATCAATTTTATAATATTATCAAATATTTTAATAAAATCATAACGAATAAACTATTTTATTTTAACTGCTTTTAAAACACGTAGCTTTAATAAAAAAAAATACTCCCTCAAGCAGCTGCTTGCCACAGAGGTCTGACAGGAGCCTGTCAGTTTATATGCCATAGTAGGAGATCTGAGAGGATGGCAGGACCTCAGCAGAAAAACGACACACACATCCATGCCTAATCCGGGGCTCGAACCCAGGTCCCTTAGATCAGTAGCCAAGCGTGCTAACCACTCGGCCACGGGACGGCTAGTCAAATACAAATTTAAAAAAATTACAGCACTTGAAATTTTAAGCACGATTAATATCTCTCTTTCCTCCTTTTGTTCAAGTCTATCTAGGCCTGATGTATCAAGGTGGCCTTGCTCGAACCTGGAAACTGCAGGAACCTGGAACCAACAGAGCTCCCTCCCCCAGACCAAATGAGTGATAATCATTAAAGGAAATGCCAATGACTCACCTGGTGCCGCATGTGATTCTAGTCATACATAACTTGCTACGATCGATAGAAGACTAACAATTACAGTATAGCAGGGACGGAGTTAGGGAGGAGGTCCATGATTCCCCCTTTTCATAATCCAAGTAAGGGTAACGGAAAACACAAATTATTTTACGTCTGCAATTTTCACGCATTTTTCATGATTTTTTTTTTTACAAAACTGGTAAAAGGAAAAAAAAAGTGTTACACTGTAATGAAAATTTAATTTCTTTAACCTCCTCCCCCTTTTTTTTTTGTAGATTCTGTCCTGGCTCTGAAAGGGCCATTAACAAATGCATTATCTTGTCTGTGGCGGGTGGGATCTTTAACTACACGGCTGGTTCCCCGATTCCCGACATAGGTAGGGGTGACTCAGTCGGTAGCGCACCAGACTCGTAATTTGCAGTTTCCAGGTTCGAGTCTCAGATGGGTCAGAGTTGAGATTCATCTCCGCAAAACATCCCGCCCTCAGTCAATAGGAGATACCGATTGGCTTGGAAAGGACACAGTCCATTGGATGGGACGTTAACCTGTAGTTCAGTGTGCGGGATAGCCATATTCTGCACATTAAAGAACTGGCACATTAAAGAATACGCTTGATGGCCTTGATCTGATACCTACCATTTGTCTCCCAACTGCTATTCCAGAAGGTCCTTTCCTCCAACATTCTCTGAGCATTTGGGGTCTTTGTGACATGGATATTTAGTACATTCTGTACAAAAAAATTGCCGCTCAGAGGTTGGGTTGTTTTACCTCTGAGCGGCACTTTTTTGCACACCATGGGCTAAATGGCCAGCACACATGGACCCCGAAGGCTCAGAGAAGGTTGGGGGAGGAGACCCACTGGAACAGCTGTTGGGAGACAGATGGTAGCCTCCCGTCAAGGCCATCCAGCGTGTTCCTTAACGTGCACAGGGTATTGCTCTCTCGCACACGGAGCCACGGCTTAACGTTTCATCAGACGGACGGCGGCCTTTCCAAGCCCATCGGTGTCCCCTACTGATCGTGGGCAGGGCGGGGAATTTTGCGGAGATAAATCTCAACGCTGACCCAGCTGGGACTCGAACCTGGGAACTACAGATTACGAGCCTGGCGCGCTACCGACTGAGCAACCCCCGCCCCCGGTTTGCAATGACAAAGACGGCGTGGAAATACAACAATTATACGAAGCATTAGCAGTAGGTAAGACCCCGGAGCATCGAAAGGGAACTGCCTTCACTTAACGCGGACCAAGTTTGACAGACACATCAACAAACTTTAAAATAGATTTAAAACACCAGACAAGGAGATTTTTGTATAGCTCAAGACGAAGCGAGGCGAGAGTATGACTCTCGCCTCTCCAGCGAAATGTCTTTCCGATGTAACAGAAAGGGAATTTCGTTTTGAGGAGGTGTAGACTGTCTGCAAGGGTGAGGGTTAATTGGCCGAGCACGTTGACTGTTACGTATTTGGGAAAGTGCCCTTCGGGGTCCGCTGCTTAGTCGGGGAGAATGCTCAAGTCGCACCTTCACCCAACGTACACTTGCAAACACGCAGTTTGCAATGAGAAAGACGGCGATGGAGATACAGCAGTTATTCGGAAAGCGGGAAACAGGATTGTAAAGAGGAGGGTTCAACCAAAGCATTAACAGGAGGCATCGAAAGGGAACGCCGTCACTTAACTCGGCCCAAGTCTGACAGACACATCAACAAACTTCAAAATCGATTTAAAAAATCAGACAAGGAGATTTTTGTATAACTCAAGAAGAAGAAGGCTTTTATTAAATTTGAAGCAAACGTATAGAATAAAAGTGGAATATATTGACGCGTTTAACGAAAATATTCATTTGCAATCAGGCTTTTAGAACGATTAATAGATTTCAATGATTGGTTTACATAATGCTTCAAAAGAGCTGCAAAGGGTAAATGTCTAGTTAAAATACAGAAGGTGAAAGCATTAAACCGAAAAAGATTAAATACAAATAAAGTAAAAAGGTATAAAGGAGACTTTGGGGAAAAAAAAAGCACACCCGAATGTAAGGTACGCAAAATAAAAACTTCACATATTGATTATGGTATTAATAAACCTGACTTTTTCTGGTGAATTATATGACTGAAATAATTTTTCTTTCCCTAATGCAACGTACATTGGAAAATAGTGCACTCTACATTTTGAGAGAGTGATTGATTTTCCCGTCAGAATCATTCATTACGAGACCAGTGCATAGGGGTAAATTTTAATTCGTATTTCGCAGCAGAGACAAATAGTTTTTCACAATAACACGTTTTATATAGAGGTGACATAAAACTTCGGTGAAGAAGCAAAAGTCTAGTTAAAATACAGCAGTTGGAAGCATTAAACCAAAAAAGATACAAATAAGGTATTGGGTATATATGTATAATAAAAAATGCAGGAAATCTAACGGTAAAACATATCCTCTTGTAAGGTAGGCAAATAAAAACTCCGTTCAAGATTAAAAGCAGGACGCTCAAGTAAAATATGTTCAATGGTGTGGGAGACGAATAGTTTTTCACCGTAACACGTTTCATATAAAGGTGACATGAAACTTCAGTGCCGAAGCAAAAGTCTAGTTAAAATGAAAAAGATGGAAGCATTAAACCGAAAAAGATACAAATAAAATATTGGGTATATATAATAAAAATGCAGGAAATCAACGGTTAAATATCCATTAAAAAGCACGCAAAATAAAAACTCTGTTCAAGATTAAAAGCAGGACAATCAAGTAAAATAGGTTTAATGGTGTCACACTTATGCACCCTACGTAATAAACGTGTAACAAACGAATGATCGGAAACAACTACCTCCTAGCGAAAACACGACGGTTTCAAATTCAAATTTATTTCACACTTTTCATACATTACAGACATGTAATTTAAAACTTATAAAAACAAAAGGAATAAATGTTTGTTTTTTTTTCCAAAGTAAATAGACATTTTTTAAAGTGTAAAATGTAAAACTCCATAGGAGCCAAAGCACATTTGTGGAGATATTAGATTAAGAAAATATAAAGTATTGTAAAGCAACAGTGCCAGCTTATTTAACACTGACGTATAATAAACCCGTTAGCAATATGACAGAAAAAGTATATTTAGGCACTATAATCATGCAAGGCATAATCACTATAACAGATTTTCTACTTTTTGCTCGAGTATCCATTTCATAATTAATTTTTTAAAAAGATGAAGATTTCTTTCATTCTTTATGTCTTATTTTTATGTTATGTTTCTTTCATTCTTATGTTATTTATGTTATGAGGTTTGACGATGATCTCAAAACGTATTGATTATGGTGTTAAAAACCTGATTTTTCTTTCCCCAATGTCACGTACATTACATTGGGTAAATAGAGGGCTCTACATTTTGAACGACTAATTGATTTTTCCGTCAAAATCATTCCTCACGAGACCAATGCATAGGGGTAAATTTGGATTTAATTCATATTTCGCAGGGGAGACAAATAGGTATTTCCCTGCAACACACCACCCCAGGGGCTAAAAAATCTTTCTCAAACAGTATAACTTTGATGTAGTTTCTGTATCGAAAACGGAGTACTTTATCTGCAACGCACCACCCCATAGGCTAAAGAATCTTTTTCAAACAGTATAACTTTCCCGCAACGCTCCACCCCATGGTCTAAAGAATCTTTCTCAAACCCATTCACAGCGTGTTTTTTCACGGATAGCTATCTCGATGGATTTAAATGCGCCAATAGAGTCCACACGTCTTTGTACGAAATCGTTTATAAAAAAAAATACCCCCTCAAGCAGCTGCTTGCCACAGAGGTCTGACAGGAGCCTGTCAGTTTATATGCCACAGTAGAAGATCTGAGAGGATGGCAGGACCTCATTTATAATGTGATAATATTACCTCTAAAGTTGGTAGTATGAACTGAAAAAAGCGAATGCTCTCTGGTTAAATATTTAGACGATAATACACTCTCTGATCGTTAAAATCAAACGTTATCAAGGAAATTAATATACCGTCAGATATAAATTACCTCTAGATGTTTGGGTTCTACTAACATGGTGTAATATACGTTTACCTACTAACAGCTCAATCAGGAAAAGACATAATTATTCGAAATATATGATGTTACGATTTTGGAAAACAATCGAAGAATAGTAACTATGTTACAGAATGCAAAAAGCTCTGTCCGAGGTCTTGTACAAACCGGGTGTAATTGCTTTACTGCACTTTATGCTGTAAAATTAATAAAACCAGGCGTAATCGCTTCGCTGCACTTTATGCTGTAAAATTAATAACATTGTGATCAGCTACTCTTGGGCGGAAGCAAAATTATCCAATCAGACAATTGTAAATTGCTAATATTGAGATTATGGAAAATAGTAACTTTAAAAACATTTATTTAACATTCACGGTTAACAGTAAATGACAGTCAAAGTTTAAAACAAATTACGCAGAAAGGAAGACACGGGTCCCTTTTACCCGGTTTCTCTCTCCGTAGGTAACCGGCGATACCATTTTTGATGAGTACCAAACAAATTGGTTTCACCTAGAGCAGTGATTCCCAACCTTTTCTGGACCATCGCCCCCTTTAGAAGATAACAAAAATTTCAACGCCCCCTAGTCCATAATAGTTAATTTTATATGAAATATTAAAATATTGTTGCATATTATCTGCACCTAATTTATCTGTTTATTTATCTATTAAAAATCATAAAGCAGAAATTAATAAAACGACAACCAAATATAAAATAAAATTGTTTATTAAAATTTTAAAAATAAACACAGAATCAAAAAGAAATAAAAAAATAATGAGATAAACACAAAATTAATAATAAATAAAAAAATTAATGAGATGGTTGAGGCTGGTGGAGTGTTAACAATTTGTTAATGTCGGGTTCCAATTTCGTTAACATCAATCGCAAATAGCCACGTTCAGTGATGTGTAGTCTGTTCCTCTTCTTTGACAGTAAATTAGCTACTGCACTGAATCCACGCTCAGCCATATAGGACGAAGGAAATGCGATTAAAAACTTCTGTACTATTGCCCACAATCCAGGGTAGAGAACTGGTATTGATTTTTGAAGCCAGAACTCTTGGTATCCATGTTTGAATTTTACTTTGAGTGCTTCGTTAGTCGTGAGTTCTAAGAGTTCCTCTTCCAAATTTGATGATACTTCAGTATCTGTGTTTGCGAAAGGATCTAAAACCCAACTCGGTATATTCATGTTTAAAATATCTTGGAAACGCTCCGTAAAATCAACATGAAAAACTTCCAAGTGTTGGCAGTAAGTAAGTAAATCTTCCGGTTTTGCAGAGACTGCTGATAATGTGGGAAAGTGGTTGTATTCACCTCTACCTAGATTTCGTTTGAATAGAAGAAGTTTTCCCGCAAAAGCAGCTATGACGTTTTTTGTTTTAATGAAATTCAACTCATCACCTTGCAATTGTAAATTAAAAAAAAAAAAAAAATACCCCCTCAAGCAGCTGCTTGCCACAAAGGTCTGACAGGAGCCTGTCAGTTTATATGCCACAGTAGAAGATCTGAGAGGATGGCAAAACCTCAGCAGAAAACAACACGAACATCCATGCTTTACCCGGGGCTCGAACCCAGGTCCCGTAGATCAGTAGCCAAGCGCGCTAACCACTCGGCAGCTTGATTAAATATTTTAAACAGGTCTGTCAAATAAGCGATGTCATTTTTTGACGTAATCAGGTTTTCGCGCAATTTTTCGTCTCTGTCTTCAAGAAAGTCCAGTACTGAGTCAAATAGATTGAAAAAACGATTCAGACAAACACCTTTAGAGAGCCAACGTACTCTCGCTCAAAAAAGTATCCGAACACTACAGTTGATTACAAAATTCAGAAAAAATATCTGGCAACGATTTTTTTAGAAATTAGTGATCTGGAAAACTTCGTGTCACTTGACACGAAGGTTGCCAGCTCACTAATTTCTAAAAAAATCGTTGCCAGATATTTCTTCTGAATTTTGTAATCAACCGTAGTGTTCGGATACTTTTTTGAGCGACAGTACTTCTGTGTGCAGCAGCAAGTGATTGTAATCTTCATCATTTTCATTACAAAGCTTACCAAATAATCGGTCATTCAATGAATTGCTTCTAATCTTATTGATTGCTTTAATAACGTAATGGAGCGACGTATGCAGACGTTCATTCAAATTTTTTGCAACCAAATGCTGACGATGAATAATACAATGTACAGCGAGTACATTTGGTACTGCTTGTTTCAAATGCGCTATGAAACCCTTATGACGCCCTGTCATTGCTGGAGCACCATCAGTAGCAGCAGACAAAATATTCCAAATAAGAATTTCTTTCTCTTGAAAAAACTTTTGCATGGTATTAAATATAGATTCTCCCTTTGTATCAGATTCCAAATTTTTAGCAAATAATAACTCTTCATGAATTTTTTCTTCTTTTATAAATCGTACGTATGATAAGAGTAGAGCTTCGTTATTTGGTAGAGTTGATTCATCGAGTTGAATGGAAAATTTGCAAGTCTTTAAGTAATCACATAATGATATTTCAACGTCTTTTGCCATTTCATCTATTCTTCTTTGCACTGAATTATTACTGAGAGGAATTTTTTTGATGATATCTGACGGTGTCTTATGATGAAGAACAGTTTTTAATATCTCTTTGACTGCCGGCAAAATTAATTCCTCGCCAATTGTGTGTGGTTTTCCTGCTTTTGCGATTAACAATGAAACGTTATATGAGGCTCGTAGTCCATCATCATCATGTTTAGAAGACGACGCAAAAAGGTTTGACATAGTTGGCTGTTTTAAATATTGCTTTTCCAGTTCTTGAAAATAGGATAAATTTTTGTTCTTCTTATCAGCATGCATTTCATTTAAATGCTCTTGTAGCCTAGAAGGTTTCATAGCTTCATTTGAAAAAACTTTTCGGCAAATTAAACACATAGGTAATGATTGGTTTGTAGGAGAGTACGTAAATCCATATTTCAAATACTCAATACTGTACTGCCGGCATTCCTTTTTAGATGTAGATTCAGACATTTTCAAATACAAATTAACTTCTCAACAGATTTATAGATAGTTATAAAAATAATGTTTATAATGACTTCTAACACTTATCACTCACGACTATTTATCACGGCGAAGCACATAAAAATAATAAAACATTCCTAGAGCTATCGCTTTTATAGATTTGATTTTGTGCACGCATTAACTTGTATGTTGGGGGCGGGGGTGGCTCAGTCGGTATCGCGCCAGGCCCGTAATCTGTAGTTCCCAGGTTCGAGTCCCAGCTGGGTCAGCGTTGAGATTTATCTCCGCAAAATTCCCTGCCCTGCCCACGGTCAGTAGGGGACACCGATGGGCTTGGAAAGGCCGCCGTCCGTCGGATGTAACGTTAAGCCGTGGCCCCGTGTGCGGGAGAGACATACCCTGTGCACGTTAAAGAACACGCTGGATGACTTTGACGGGAGGCTACCATCTGTCTCCCAACAGCTGTTACAGTGGGTCCCCTCCCCCAACCTTCTCTGAGCCTTCGGGGTCCATGTGACCTGGCCATTTAGCCCATGGTGTGCAAAAAAGTGCCGCTTAGAGGTAAAACAACCCAACTTGTATGTTTGCGATGCCGGCGCACTTGCTCCGTAAACAAGTCATTTCAAGCTCCCATATTCTTGTCGAAACATGTTAAATTGCATGAACCACGTGTTTGCCTATCAACTTGCAAGGACTTGTCACCGTCAATCTATTCTAAACTAAAACAAATTAGGTATAGGTATACCTAATGCTAATTTAAAAATGCTTATTAACGCGATAACAATAAGATAATTTACATAGCTAGATAAAATATTTATTCATGAAAACAGATATTTTCAAAGTATTTTATTATATTAAAAAATAATTATAAAAAATATTAAATATAATAAATTTATTATTATTTTATTATTATTGCATCTAGGTTGATTTACCTATCAGGACGGACACACATGTCCAACATAATAAGCCTGATATAGTAGTGCATGTTAAGGTATTGAATGAGATTACAATTATTGAAGTAGGAATAACATCTCAGGATAACCTGCAGACAGTAGAGGTTGAAAAGAAGAGGAAGTATGATCTGCTGGCTAATGAGTTGAACCTAATTCACAAGTGTAATGTTAATATTATACCTTATGTTCTGACTTGGATGGTATTGTAACTACGTACCATAAAGCATACTCAAAGCGACTTGGAATGGGAAAACATATTGAAGCTTATATCCAATCTGTGATCTTGAAGAGAACTTTTGAGAGCATCTCAGTCGACTTCAGACGTACCAGTACGCTAGTAGGCGGTAGCAGGGAACTTATTGTCCAAGCTGCAGTTGAAAAGCTGTACATGACGGATGAGGTAGTGGATGACCAGAATCACCAGGAAGATATCACAGAATAGAAGAGATAAAAAGATTGTCACAGAAAATTCCATTAAATTTATTTATTTATTTGACCGTACCTCTTGACTGCCTCAACGCCCCCCATATGCCTCTGGATCCGCTACCGCCCCCATGGAAGGCTCCAGCGCCCACTGGGGGGGGGGGGGCGGGGGGGGGGGCGGTATCGCCCCCATTGGGAATCTTTGATCTACAGTGTCGAAATAATTCGCAGACTTAAATTATACTGCCTTACTAATTAATGTTTAAAGATATTTTGTCACTAGCTTCATTAACTAACTTTTTTTTATCCTCCTTATTAAAGTTCAACATTCGAAAAATTTTAGGTTTTGTGGGGTGCGTAGATTTTTTCGCTGCCGCGTGGTCCATGCGGTTCGACCACGAGACCGAGTGACTACTGCGACGCGTTTGCACTGACAAAAGGTCTTGATAGGGTGCAGCCTGCCTTTCAAACGTTTGGTGGCAATGGGGGATGCGCTGCCATGGAGGTTTGACGCGAGGACTGGAAACTCTCTCTCTTCTTACAGTATGGTTCTCGAACAGGGAAAAACTTGGTAGAACATAAGGTACTCATTGTCACTAGCAGTTTACTTCCGAGAAGAGAAGTGCAAGTTCAGGATATTTAAAACTTCTTTGAAACTTATAAGTGAGTGAACTTTCCTTCAACAAGGGATGAAAGTAAATTTAATTAAATTAAACAGAATTACGAGAAACCGCGGTTGCCACCCTAGGGAATGTAGTATTATATGTCGTTTCATATAAAACTTTTCACGGGGTACAGTAGAAACACATTTTGTACAAGAGAGAGATAGCCTTCGATGTAGTGTTTATTTCTAAGTAGCAAATTCGTAAAGGCATAACAAAATATATTCTGATAATTGACAGCGTGATGTAAGTTTTTCGTCGGAACGTATACTTGGTTTGATATAAGTTTGTCATTCGTAACATTTGACAGTTATAAAATAATGATTGAGGTGTTTAAAAATCGATTGTGCTATTGGAAATTTTCACTTTAAAACGTTGTAAATTTTAAAACTTTTACTGTTGTTCGCTACACTTCCTTCTTTAATCCATGTTTTCGTAAACGTGTCACATTGCAAACGGGTTTATAGCTTAACATCTTTTCTACACTAGCCTTTAGAAAAGCGTTTCTTCTTCAGAGGAATCTCACATAACCATCAGATACCATAGGAAATCGTATGCTACACATCTTTAAGAGCAACAGTTAGGTTTGTTCTTTCATATTTGTCTCTTACCACAACGACAAAATCTAATTTGAAATGGTAGAAAATCAGTTAGTTCACTAAACACAATCCGTATTATCCAAACAGTGTACCATAGACAATCCACGAAACCCTCGGCTAGCTCGTAAAGACACACAGTTGAACAGTTAAGTTCATGTCTTTTTACTGAAAGCATACACAGAGGTGATTCGTAACACTTCTGTCTAGTTCACTTGCGTTGGGGGGAAATAATCCTTCGCATGTTTACGAATTGCAATACGGAAAAAACATATCTCTCTCCAGTGTTAGTGTGTCAACAGCATTAGTTATGTTGTGCCAAACACACTTTAAGTTACACCACTGTATGAGTCGGGCAGTCTTGAAATTCAGTTTCCTCACTGACCAGTAAATTGAGAGGGACGCTAAGAAAATTTTCTGTCTAATGGTCTCCAATTGCGAAGGTATAGAGGAAGACTCGATCAACACTGGGCATCCCTTAGCTACAAAATTATCATTTTCTCGGCAAAGGACTTATTACTGAAAATATGCACATTAGTACCCTACAATTGGTCAAGATTTCAGGCAAGGTGGAAAATAGCGTCTTCTAGTCTCGAATTTTGGAACATTTTAAAAAACGTTATTAAAATGATGAGCAACATTTTAAAATTGCGAGGTCTGAAAGAATGCTAATTAGGCGAAACTGTTTTCTAATTTAACTACTTTATCTTTCTGGCTTATTACACTAAATCTTTGCTATTGGCCCGAAATTAACTGATGTAGTGTTTGAAAACCATATGGATTGCGCTATTGGTAAAATTGTGTTAAAAGATTTTATTGTGAACACTAATCTTTTGCATATCATGAGTAAAATATTGTATGGAAAATTACACTCGCAAACGAGTCGTACTGTAGCGGGTTATTATTTCTGCGAAGTATTTATAACATACTTCACTCGTAAGAAATTTTTTGTGTATTCCATTTATTTTTGTTCATGTTGGAAAACATACGTTGGAAGAAATTTATGATTCTTATTTCCTGTGAACCAAGGAACTTTCATTTCCCTTGCAGGAACGTATTTAATAAAGATAACAGTGTTTTGGAATCGAAGTTTACCCCGTAATTGCTTTACACTATTCTAAATTGCATTTGTAAACTAAATTGTTCTAATAAAGTTCTTGGTCTTGGTCTTCTATAAATGTTGATAAGCAACATTTTAAAATTGCGAAGTTTCATTTTTAGAAACAATGTTAATTAGGCGAAACTGTTTTCTAATTTAACCACTTTATCTTTCTGGCTTATTATACTAAATAACTGAAATCAGGGATTATTTTTTTAATCATCTATACCGAGCCATCGATATAGATGATCTTTATATCAACATCAACATTTGGTGGGAACACTTGAACCTAATAAAGATTCAAATGTTCCCACCAAGACATGTGAAAAAAATTTCTCAGCATAAAAATCACTAGCACATTTTTGTGTTCTTTTAAAACTTCTCTGGCTATTTATAAGCAGATTTCTGGTTTAATTGCAGTGTCGGGAAAATTAGTCGCCACTGGACTCACTTTTTCCTGCGGTTATTTTTCAAAATAGAATGTGTAATAGAGAATGTTAGTCAATTGCAGTCGTATTCTACATTGTTTTGCTAGTTCGTATATGGTGTTTACAGAGATTTCAGGTCGTTGTAAACCTTTCAACTCAATATTAACTGTGCTAAGAAAGAAATCACAATGACGAAAAAATCAAATATAGAACACTATTTATTTAGTAACATTTTTCACAATATTAGTACATATTCAGTGGTGGGTACCATCTCGCCATAGACTTCTTTTGGTAACATAGGAAAGTTCCATTCAGACATGAATGATATATTATCTAAATGACGTAACTCAACTTCTGCCTCTTCCACAAAACGTTTAGCGATATCAGTGAAATGAATGTTTCTTATGTCTTCTGTGAAATAGTCTTCAACTGGTATCGCAAGGTACCAATGGCGAAGCTGACTTGGGCGATCTACTTTACACCCAATACAGTTCTTTGTGTATCCTGACACATTCTTAATCGAACGATGCAGAGTCTTAGTGGATAGTTCTTCAGTTAAATTCATTTACTTTCCATTGTTGAAATCTTTGCTTGGTCCTCAAGGCCTTTAGATGAGCTTGTATGGTGATGAGATAGTGTTCGATTTTGTCGGGTTCAGACTAGTTCATTACGATAAAATTTCGCGGGCTCGCCATTCCGAAGATGTTTTGGCTTTGCCCTCACATTGATGACTTTTAAGTCGCGTTACAAGTCCGACAACGTCCTTGTTACACTGTAAACAAATGGCACGAAATCCCTTTCCTATGGGTTGGGTTCGAGCCCCGGGTAAGGCATGGATGTATGTATCGTTTTTGTGCTGAGGTCCTGCCATCCTCTCAGACCTTCTACTTTGGCATATAAACTGACAGGCTCCTGTCAGACCTCTGTGGCAAGCAGCTGCTTGAGGGGGTATTTATTTTTTTTATTTATTTCTTGAAATCTTTCTAAATAGGATCGCTGTTTCGTTCTGCCACGTTTAACGAGTCTCTTACTGACAGCAAATGATTCAGACACACAGTGGTACTTATGATTTAAATCCAAAACCTTTAGCCAATCAGTATGAATTAGATATTGACCAGTGAAAGGCTTTTGCAAGATTCTCCTCTTTCTTCCGTCCATATTCTATTTTCCCCCATTCTCTTCAAAATTTTCCTCTCATAATCTATTTTCCCCCTCCATCGACCCTCCCTTTCTCTTCTGTACTCTTCCTCCCCTTTCCTTTTTGCTTCCTACCTCTTCTTATAGAGCATTAACGATCCGGAAGAAAAATCTCTAGTTAAAAATGAAAACATACATTAATTTAATAATAGAGTAATACAAGAGATATCCTGTAAACATGGGACTGGTGAAAAGTTTGCTGAAAAAAAGGAAAGAAGAGGAAGAGTACAGAAGAGAAAGGGAGGGGTGGATGAAGGGGAAAAATAGATTACGAGAGGAAAAATTTGATGAGAATGGGAGGAAAATAGAATATGGACGGAAGAAATAGGAGAATCTTGCAAAAGCCTTTGATTGGTCGAGATCTAATTCACACTGATTGGCTAAAGGTTTTGGATTTAAATCATAAGTACCACTGCATGTCTGAATCATTTGCTGTCAGCAAGTAACTCGTTAAACATGGCAGGACGAAAGAGCGATCCTATTTGAAAAGGTTTCAAGAAATACCCTAAAGGAAAGAGATTTCGTGTCGTTTGTTTAAGTGTAACAAGGACGTCATGCTCAAGTATCTGATTATTTCTTTTAATTTTAATAAAAATTAATATTTTTTAATGAAAGAAGAAAATAAATGTGACTTTTCATCTTTTTTAAATGGGGCGCGGATTTGCACTATTAAGATCTATAAATTTTGAGGGCTTTCGCTCAAGCTGAAAGATTTGATCATGTATTAGATTTTACAATATATTTACCATTGTTCCTGTTTTAAACGGACTCAAATTAAAGACTGCTAAGTTTACAGTCAATTTAGTTCAGTTTTAATCACATGTTAAGAGCATATCGAATTTTTTTAAATTTTCATAAAAAATCTCGATTTTAAAGATAAGCAGTTTCCAGCATCTTCGCTTTTCTTCCGATATAAATCAGTAAGTGTGTATTAATTAAATCTATTTTGCTTTAATTACTACACTGGAATAACCTCATTGAAATAAAAAACAAAAAACAGCAAAGTTCTGACTCATTGAAATCATTTGTTAAGCATTTTTAAATAACCTTCATTCCTCAAAGGCTTCAGGGATTATTTTTTTAATGTATGATGGGGGAAAATACACATAGTAGTATTTTATTAGTAATAGTACAATTTAAAAGCATTTGTCTTTTAGTTCTGAAATTAGAAAAGTTGTTTTTTTCCCACTCCTCTGAAAACAGTGGACAGATCATTACTGTCAGTGGAATCTCTACCAAAACTGAACTCTACCGTCGAAATTTCTACCATAAAGAGATCGGTTGGAACATTCGTTAAAAGTTTTTGCCATTTCGATATTTAGTGATCCCTAATGATATAAATTAAAACTACCTTTGAAAATGCGAATTATATTTCATTAGTAGAATAAAAAAGAGATTCCCAATTATCTCTTAAAGCAAAACCATTCTGTTTCTTTCCTGCCTTGGGCATACGGGTAAATTCATTATTGCCAGTGGAATCTTCAAAACTGTCACATTCCACGACCAAAATTTCAAATTTCTTGCATAACTATATCATTTGCAGTATGTTTTAAATTTTGGGATTTCTAGATTTTTTCCATCATTAGAGGCTGCAATAATAGCTTTTGGGAGTTTCGGAAAATGCGATTTGTGATATTTCAACAATGCCTGTTGAACGAAAAAAGAATTTTTAATATACCTCTGAAAATATACATCTGCTGACAAAAAATTTGCATTCACCCCCCCCCCCCCCCGGGTCTAAAGAGTCAAGTGATTGTTGCCAATGGTAACTTCATAACCTTCACATTTCAAAATCAAAAATTCAAATTTTTAACATAACTACATCGTTTGGAATATTCGTTTAATATTTTGGTATTTTCAACTTTTTTCACCGTTAAAGGGCGCAGTTATAACTTTTAGGAGATTCGATAAAAGCAAATTGTAACATTTCATTAATACCTATCCAACACAAAAAGAATTTTTTACTTTTCTGTATGAACAAAAAAGTTCAATCTACAGACGGACAGAGAAAGCAAAATTATCTCTTTTTTAAAAAAAAAGCCTTAAATTTTTTTTGTCATTTTTAGCCTTTTTCAAATGTGATTCCAATCGTGAGCACTGAAATCTGTATCAAATATTACCCTACCTTTTTTCGGAATTAATAAGTATCCGTACAATACCACTGAGTTTTGTATGCCAAAGAATCCGAGCGACGACAAAACCTGGCGTCCAATTTTGAGTTTTTAACCTTTACCTATATGGGACCTCTGTCGTATGTACCATGAAATAAGAACTACATTATTAGAAACAGTGCAGAAACCTATATTCATCGATATGCTCCTGGAAGCACAACACTGCAACATACATTGATTTAGCTATTCGCAAGATCATTAAATGTATTAATTTACATATTAATTTTAAAGATTCTTCAAAATTACTCAAATTCAAATTCATCAAATTCAAATTCAAATTCATCAAAATTACTCCTGAACGAGATAGAAACGTGTGCAAGCAAACACACCATATAAAAATAGAAAGATGGAAGACTAAAAAGAAAAATCCCGAGAATTCGATCTGTTTTAGGGAATTTTGGATTTTTATCAGCATATTTGGACTTTTTTCTGCAATTTAAAATTATTTAGTTCTAAATCGAGCTAAAATGCATAAACGATACTAACATTAGCTAGAGCTCACAATTTTGCAGAGAAATTTCCAAATTTTTGCTTATAATATATTTTACTGAGATTGGTGTGTAAAATAGCTGTTTGCAGATCTTTTTCTCAACTTCAAGACAATGTTTTACTCAAAAAGAATTTAATCACCGGATTTAAATGAAAAAGATCAGTGGACAAATATAGTTCATAAAAAATAAAAATCTTGCCTTGGGATTGTTCCTTATCTTGTAGATCAAAAGGGGAATGTCAAAAACGACATAGAACAAGAAACGTTTTAGGATATTTATCTTTATACCATTTTGTAGTTTCCGTTATCTCGTTTACTATATAATAATTAACTCTCTGTTTTAATAAATAAAAATAAATTATCCCTCAAGCGGATAATCTTTAATAAGCCACGATTCCCCATATATGAATACAGCTAACTACAACAACAAACTTTAGGTGTTGTTATCATATTACACATGCCTCTTAAGAGCTAATAACCCCCCCCCCCCCCCCCACACACACACACAGGTTTCCAATACCATATCCAAACATTCTGAATTCCCCCTCAGCCTGTCATGGGCCAAGAATAACCATTCACTGAAAGTTGTCTTCTGTAATTTTGCCATTTGCTAGCTGTTAAGAAAATGTCTTCATCAGGCAATCAATTTCTGAAAATTTGAAGTCTGCCACTTAATGAAATCATCTTGTCATTCAAGACTGCTATCGACAATCAAGCGAAAGTCTGCTGTGAACACCTTCAAGCAACAAAGTGTCCCTCAAACAACATCCTGATTGGTATCCTATCATAAAACAATCTACTATACACACATACACACAACCACAATATCCATAGAATAGCCATAATATATATAAAACATAGCATAGATATTCATCGGTCTAATACATAGCATAGATATTCATCACATTTCTTCGCATATTTAAATTATTCCAGAGTAGTACTTGTAATACCTCTGGATTTTATATCCGTATAAGCTGACCACTCTATTCTCACATTTCCACCTTTTACAAACAGCCTTATTTGTTCTTCTGCATTGTTTATCGCTCCCCCATATTATTTATGTCGTTTTCCTCCTTCAGTTATTTTATGGTTATCATGTCTCCATATCCCCGAGCGATAACATTCTTTGTAGTTGAACTTAATATGTGCATCTGTTTTATGAAGAGGAAAATATAAAAGCAAATAGATATTAATATATAAAAAAATTAAGACAAGTTAAAAAAAAAAACGCGGCCCCTCCTCATGACCGCCACTACTTAAGTATAGCATTCGTGTTGTTTTTCTGCTGAGGTCCTGGTATTTGGAGATGTGTTCTATTTAATATATAAAAAAATATATTATTAAGACAAGTTAAAAAAAGAACCGCGGACCCTCCTCATGACCGCCACTACTTAAGTATAGCATTTGTGTGTTTTTCTGCTGAGGTTCTGGTATTTGGAGATGTGTTCTATTTAATTTTTACCCTGAGTTCAGTAACGTAAATAACATTTCTTTTATGAATGAGCTAAATTGAACTGTTGCGGCAGATATCCATTAAACAATAGGCAGAGTGCACGTGCGATTAAATATACGTCTAAAATGCCGAAAGTTGTATCAAGGAGCATAGTATGTTCTGACACAAAAGACCAGGAAGAATATAGCGAAGATAAACCTCTTAATGTATATTATTGCTTGTGTGGAAACATGGCGCTGATATTAGGTAAGTGTTTCTAACCATATATTCTGTTATTTTAATGCACTAATACGTATTGAAAGAGACCGAATAAAACCATCTCTTGGGAAAATGATACAATCTATCAAGTAGAGTGGGAGTTGGTTGCATGCCAGGTTCATAATCTGCTAGTATCAAGATTAAAATTCCCACTGTGCCAGTATAAAGCTTAGCGTCCACCCTACACATGGTCAGAAAAAAGACACTGATTGACTTGAAAAGGGTGCTCTGTGTCAGATGGGGTCCCATGTGTAGGAGGCATGTTAAAGAACACACTAGATGGCTTTGATAGGAACACCAGACAGTTTTTTGGGTACAGGCCCTGGATAAAAGCTGTGTGCCTCCAGAACCAGATGAAAGTGCCCCCAGAATCTAGTTTCAGATATGATTTTAAATATAAAATTAATTGTAGAACACAAGCAGATCTTTTAATAACAGAGTAGCAGCAGCACACTGTTATAAAGAATATGGTCAGTAATGCAGGTGACAGAAAATTAAAGCTAGAATTTTAAAATGAAAGTTATACTTGTGATCTGTCAAACTATAGTGACCACATACCCCTAGAAAACAGAAATTGTAGTCATCGTAGTTGATAGTTCACAACTGAAGTTTTGAAAATTCCCAGAGTTTCTTCTGTATATCTGGTCATCCTACTTGACAGGGTTGGGTTGGGTTGTTTTACCTCTGAGCGGCACTTTTTTGCACACCATGGGCTAAATGGCCAGGTCACATGGACCCCGAAGGCTCAGAGAAGGTTGGGGGAGGGGACCCACTGGAACAGCTGTTGGGAGACAGATGGTAGCCTCCCGTCAAGGCCACCCAGCGTGTTCTTTAACGTGCACAGGGTATGGCTCTGCCGCACACAGGGCCACGGCTTAACGTCCCATCCGATGGACGGCGGCCTTTCCAAGCCCATCGGTGTCCCCTACTGACCTTGGGCAGGGCGGGGAATTTTTGTGGAGATAAAACTCAACGCTGACCCAGCTAGGACTCGAACCTGGGAACTACAGATTACGAGCCTGGCGCGCTACCTACTTGACAGAAGGCTACCATCTGTTTCCTAACTGTTGTCCAGTAAGTCCCCTTTTTAAGCCTTGGCCATTTATCCCATTGTGTGCAAAAAAGTGTCACCCAGAGGTGAAACAACCCAACCCATATTATCTCGCAAAATGCAAAGTATCCATTCATAAACTCGTGACTGATTCAGAACTGGAAGGGCAAACCATATACCACCAAGAGAAGAAATGTACAACCACCAATTGCATATATATTGTGTTACTGATCACATCACTTTCCTTGCTGTGACTATATAATAGTCAATTAAGTTGCCTGATATCCTGAAGAATCTAGGTTCAAAATTTGTCAGACCTGCAGTTTTGATCAGTCAGACACCATGTTTATGATGCAATGTAATGATATGTTTCATATGATGTGTTTTATTTATTTATATAAACATGTTAATGATCTGTTGGATCTTTTGAACTCCTAACAGTAACTGATGTTTTCTTTTTCTCAAAAGAATTGTATTAAAAATAGTTAATTTACTTTTGGGAAAAAATTAATAAATATTCAATTTGAACTAATGAAAAATGCTTTGAAATATCCAGAAGGAATATTCAACTTCGAAAAAAGTTCCACCAATAGTAATCTAGGAAATTTGCATTACTAGCAGTAAGAGATTGCAAAATGAAGACACATTGAATAAAACATAAATTCCTAAATACTTATTTTTAAATGGCTGCAAATAGTTCAAATGATAAACTTCAAAATTTTATTGCTCAATGACAAAGAATTTTAAATTAGTTTTAAGGTTTTTGTTATGTTGGGTAAAAAAAGGTGCCTCAAGACTAAAGTGCACTGCTGCCAAAATATATGTCATATGAAAAACAAGGCCATGCAAAACAACCCAATAAACCATCCATAGCCGTCCTGTGACCAAGTAGTCACGCTTGGCTACTGATCTAAGGGACCTGGGTTCGAGCCCGGATAAGGCATGGATGTATGTGTCGTTTTTCTGCTGAGGTCCTGCCATCCTCTCAGACCTACTGTGGCATAAACTGACAGGCTCCTATCAGACCTCTGTGGCAAGCAGCTGCTTGAGGGGGTATTTATTTATTTATTTTCCATGAAAACACAATGTGGCACATGACATACTGAAAGCATTTTACTTTATGCATCTTGCATTCCATTATCACTTGTGGCTTCAACTAGTGAGCTGAGTGATTTAAACTGCAGAAGTACCTGAAGTCCCTTAGGCAACATCCTGACTCACATGAGTGGAGAGAAGAAATGCAAGGCTCCTGTCAGACCTCTGTGGCAAGCAACTGCTTGAGGGGGTATTTATTTATTTATCATGAAAACACAATGTGGCATCTGACATACTGAAAGTTTTTTACTTTGTGTCTTGCATTCCATTATCACTTGTGGCTTCAGCTAATGAGCTGAATGATTTAAACTGCAGAAGTACCCAAAATCCCTTAGGCAACATCCTGACTCACATGAGTGGAGAGAAGAAATGCAAAAATGGCTGAAGTGCACATTCTCCAGTGACCAGTTAATTGGAGTACTCAGCTGCCATTTTTTTTTTATGCAACATAACAAAATGGCCCTTTTTGATGATTCCCACAATTCCCTACACACTAACCCCAACAGGAGAGTCTAAAGAAAAATTGTTTACTTGTTCCCATGGTTACAATAAATTCTAATGAATTCAGGTGCTTTTTATTTTACCTCCTCATAACCTCAGAACAAGCTTTGACCAAAAGTATCTTACAAATCCCCACATATAATAAAGGTAACACTGACAGTACATAATAAGACATTCTCGGCCCTAAAAGCTATCATATAACAATAAGACTCCATACGACATAAACATAAAAACAGGAAAATCTTAAACATTGCCATGACAATCCATATTATAAAAAAAGCACCTGGAACTAATTCATCTGATCAGAGACAACATATCTCAAGGAACAAAAAATTAACACAATATACTGCTAGTCTGTATTAATTAATAGATTCTGAAAAAAATTCATCACCGACATGGCAGGAATCGAACCGCATCTCTCCAGATTCATGCCAGAGCACGCTACCATTGTACCACGTATCAGTAATTAATGTTTAATGTCTATCTTAACAGGGAATACTGTGCATTCACTATGGATTGATTTTTAGTCTGTATTGTAAAAATGCCCCCTGAACTAATCTCATCAGAGACATCATCATCATCATCATCCTCAAGCAGCCATGGGCTACGGAGGTCCAACCAGACCGTGCAATTTAGTTCTCCAAGCAAGTCTATCCTGAGCTACATCTACTGCATCTGGCCACTGCACACCAATTCTAACAAGGTCCTGTTTGACATTGTCTGCCCACCGCATCCTAGGTCTCCCCTTCTTTCTGAGGCCTTTAGGCACACTGTTCATAACCCTATTCGCCAATCTATAATTATTCATACGGGCAACATGGCCAAACCAACGGAGTCTCTTTCTGCACAATATACTGCTTAAAGGAGGTTGCAAACTCCTTTGCCTAACCTCATCATTAGTTACAAAGTTGAACCACCTAATGCCCAAGATACTGCGTAAGCATCTGGAATCAAAAGCATCTAGTTTCCTGTTATCTTGTTTACAAAGTGTCCAAGTTTCACTACCATAACTAACCCTAGAAAGAACCAAACTATTATACAGTCAAATTTTAGTTTTTAGGTGTATACGCCTATTTCTCCACACTCTCCATAGATTCTTAAAAGTCCCGGCAGCAATCCCTATTCATCTGTTAATCTCAGGCCGCACATCACCATTATCTGTTACATAGCTCCCAAGATAATTAAACTGTGACACCTGCTCAAGACTGCAACCATTCAGATTAACTGAATCACAGCCTGCCTGATTTGGGGCGGGGGTGGCTCAGTCGGTAGCGCGCCAGGCTCGTAATCTGTAGTTCCCAGGTTCGAGTCCCAGCTGCGTCAGCGTTGAGATTTATCTCCGCAAAATTCCGCGCCCTGCCCACGGTCAGTAGGGGACACCAATGGGCTTGGAAAGGCCGCCGTCCGTCGGATGGGACGTTAAGCCGTGGCCCCGTGTGCGGGAGAGCCATACCCTGTGCACGTTAAAGAACACGCTGGATGGCCTTGACGGGAGGCTACCATCTGTCTCCCAACAGCTGTTCCAGTGGGTCCCCTCCCCCAACCTTCTCTGAGCCTTCGGGGTCCTTGTGGCCTGGCCATTTAGCCCATGGTGTGCAAAAAAGTGCCGCTCAGAGGTAAAACAACCCAAAAAGCCTGCCTGACCAATTTTCATCACTTTAGTTTTCTCTCTGTTTATAACCAAACCTACTCTACTACCAGTCTCATCAACAGCTCGAAAGAAAGAGTTCATCTCATCGACATCATTTGCCAAAAGGGCTAAATCATCAGCATAATCTAAATCAGAAATTTTCCTCTCTCCAGCCCATTTAAGGCCAAAATCTTTCCCTTGAAGTGAATTTCGCATAACATAATCAATAACCAAACTAAAGAGAAAAGGAGACAAAATGCACCCTTGTCGAACACCAGAAGTAATGCTAAACCAATTGCTACAAGCCTTACCAACTCTCACACACGACTCAGTGTTATTATAGAGAGCTTTCATTATGTTAACTAACTTGTCTGGTATACCATATGATTTCACAATCAACCACAAATTATGACAATCAACAGAGTCGAAAGCCTTTTTGAAATCAACAAAGCTAGCAACCAAAGGTTTCTGAAACTCTAAACATTTCTCAAGAATCTGCCTAAGTGAAAATATTTGATCCACACATCCCCTACCACTTCTGAATCCACATTGCTCATCACGCAATTGACTGTCAACCAGATTCTTAATTCTATTAAGCACAATCCTGGAAAGAACTTTACCTGGAACAGAGAGTAGGCTGATACCCCTATAGTTATCACAAGAACTGCGATCACCTTTTTTGAAAATAGGGATAACAATAGCTCTGGTAAAATCCTTAGGAACCATGCCTTTATCATAAAAGATATTCAGAATTTCAGTCATCCAAGTGGTAACCGAAACATTTCCAGCTCTAAGCATTTCTGTAGTAATTTCATCTACCCCTGGGGATTTATGAAGTTTAAGTTTAGAAACAGCCAAAAGTCTAGCGTGTCTGCTGAGAAGCAGACCCACGCCTTGGTGATGCTTATTGTCGTCCCTCCCTAAAAAGAGAAATTTAAGATTATTTTTAAGAATCTGACCTTTATCTGTCCATCTGGTCTCTTGCAAGCCGAGAATATCTAAATTATAATGGTGGAATTCTTGTGTGAGGACATCAAGAGAAAAAGCTCTGTGCAGAGTCCTCACATTCCAACTACCTATGGAGAGAAAATGGTTAGTGGGATGTTTAAAGAAACTATGTTTATTGAGAGAGGGAATGCCGACAATATCAAACAGCCCCCTAATTGCAGACATGGGGCAAAGACCCGTTCCCCCACCACTAAAGGCTGAAGCCATCTACACTGGAAGACTTCCTCGAATGTAGAATTTGACGATGCCAATAGAAGCAAAGAGTTCAGGTGCCTGCGATGACCTCTGCTCAGGATTATCCACCAGCTGATAAACATATCCTGTGAATCTATTCACTTGGGGCTGTCAACCCACAAACAAACAGAAAACACAGCGGAAGATTTTCCCTCCACAGAAGCCCACCAGTGCAGCAAAATCAGGATCCATAATCAAGCTCAGAGCCATATATCTGTCCAGTCCAGTGGGTTTATATGGTCAGCACCAGGACCGTGTGTGGTTGACCACTCCTCAGCAGGGTAGAAAAAAAAGAAAAGTAGCCATAGTTGTCCAGATCAGTAGGCCACACTAATCTGGCAGCCCTCCCCTTCTGTTCACTTCCACAAGAGAGAGTATCTCTTTTGAAAGGTACTAACGGTCTGCACCATGAGAAGGCGGTGTCGGACATTAGGTGCTAGGCCTGGCCGGTTCTATGCATCATCACAGGGGATTGGTGCATAGCTCTCCTTCCAGTGACTACCTAGCTACCATTTACAGACCAGAGACAACAAATCTAAATCTAATCCAGAGACTCATCAGAGACAACAAATCTAAAATAAGAAAATCGGAAAAAATGCATCACCAAAACATTAAGCAACAACAAAACATTAAAAAAAAATTTTTCTAAAAAACTTCTTATTGAATATCCCTATAATACCCTGATAATTTAAAAGAAAAAGGAAAAAACCCTCAAGCAGCTGCTTGCCACAGATGTTTGACAGGTGCCTGTCACTTTATAATATGCCATAGTAGAAGCTCTGTGAGGAAGGCTACCTCAGCAGAAAAACAACAATGCCTACCACTGGGTTCAAGTGGCACTTGAACCCAGTCCCTTTGATCAGTAGCCAAGCACTCTAACCACTCAGCCACAGGACAGCTCTGATAACACTGAACAACAAATTTTGACCTTTGGTGTGTGTCTGAAGTGCAAACAGCTGTTTCTTATGTAAATTGAAGTGCTGAACAAAAAATGACAGCAAAAATGTTCAGTTGGCTGTATTACATCATTCACTGAAGGTTGTATATCATCTGCAGAAAACGCCCCCTCTTCACCTGCCACTTGTATACCAAATCTTGAGAATCTCACATCACAGCAGTAATCTGCTAATATTGATTGGCTCAATCTTTCATGATATCTCTTTACTATTGTAGCAATTTCCTGATGAAAACATTCCCCGTGCTCACCACTCACAGTGCTACAGTTTTCCAGAAAGAAATCCAAATGAGAACTTAAGAAATGTACCTTCAAAGATATACTACATCCCAGTTTATGATACGAGGACAGCAGTTCTTCTACGAGGTCCTTGTAATTTTCTGCCTGGATGGGTAAAAATATTCTCTTTTTGCATCACTAAGTCTTGGAAATTTCTGTCGAAAGTACAGAAAGGCAGTTTGCATCTGATCTATAGCCTTGACAAAATTCTTCATTAGCCCAATTTTATGTATATAGGTGGCAACAAAATCTTCGTGGATTGTACCAGCGGATGATGCTGTATATTATTCCTTGGCTCCAGTGACAGCTGATGATTGCTGTATATTATTCCTTATATAAAATAAAAAATAAATACCCCCTCAAGCAGCTGCTTGCCACAGAGGTCTGACAGGAGCCTGTCAGTTTATATGCCAGAGTAGAAGGTCTGAGAGGATGGCAGAACCTCAGCAGAAAAACGACACATACATCCATGCCTTACCCGGGGCTCGAACCCAGGTCCCTTAGATCAGTAGCCAAGCGCGCTAACCACTCGACCATGGGTTGGCTCCAGTGATTGCCAAATCTTCTTTATCTAATGAGATGCTTTGTGTCTGCTCTTTCATTTGCAAAATAAGCAACAGATATTTGTATATCCAAGCTGTAATCCGAGCAAAAGAGCTTCTTCCATGGCTCCAGTGATTGTTGATAAGGCCAAATCCTCTTCACATAATGAGATGCATTGTCTCTACTATTCCATCTGAAAAGGAAGCAACAGAACTTTGTATCTCCAAGCTGTAATCCAAGCAAAAGAACAATGACTTTTAAGTCTGTACAAATATGCCACTTGTATTTGTGATAATTTAGGCATTGAAGTAATTGTTTCATATTGTCATAAGTTTACTTCATATTAACAGCATGGCCTACTGGAACAGAAGGCAACATATTCCCATTGTGTAGAATAATGACTTTCATGCCAAATTTTGAGGAATCTTTGAATGATCTCCATTCTTCTGGAAGGATGCGAAACAACCATCATCATCTTTGTAAGCAACCAGGTTACCTACCATGGTAAAGAACAATATCAGATCTTTTTGGCAGATACTCTTTCACATTTCTATTAAGCATTTGGTTTGGGTTGTTTTACATCTGAGCAGTGCTTTTTTGCACACAGTGGCCTAAATGACCAGGTCATAAGGACTCCAAGAGTTCAGACAAGGTTGGGGGAGAGGGGACCCGACAGCTGTTGGGAGACAAATGGTAGCCTCCTGTCAAGGCCTCCCAGCGTGTTCTTTAATATGCACAGGGTATGGCTCTTCCGCACACTGGGCCATGGTTTAACATCCCATTTGATGGATGGCGACCTTTCCAAGCCCATCGGTGTCCCCTACTGACTGTGGGCAGAGCTGGCAGTTTTGCAGAGATAAATCTCAACTCTAGCACAACTTGAACCTTGGAACAATTGATTATGAGCCTGGTGTGATACCGACTGAGCCACCTCTGCCCCATTCTATCAAGGAGATTCCACTGCTGCAGTCTGGATCCTAGGAATTCTGCATTGTTCTTTGACAACTCCAGATCTCTAACAAGATCATTCAACTTGTTCTGCATAATCTTATGTAGTGAATCTGATGTGGGTGTGAAGTCAGGATATACAGATGCTATTTCTTGTGTTCCTGTTTCTTCCTTCTCTTCCTCCTCTGAGTCCACATTGTAATGTTCTGGTGGCTCCTGGATGGGCAGGTTTTTCCCATGTGACACTGGGTGGATGGTAGACAGTGTAAATGTTCTGTGGAAAAAATTTTGCCGACATGTGGGACTCAAACCTGCATCTCTCCAGAAACATGCCGAGTATTCTACCATTGAACTAATGCCAACTCTGTCTTCTTTCCACCAAATATGACTTTTTATTCTTCCTGTATTGATTTATAGATGTTAAAATGTCTAATGGTATAATGTATTGTGCAGCTAAATATCACTTGCGAATGGAGGAGAACCTCTTTTTGTCAATTAACACATTGCTTGGCATCCAAAATTTATCTGGGAATTTGAATGATTTTGATTGGGGAATGTTACAACATGAAATGTTTATTAAATGAATGTCATGTGGATCATAGTTGATTCATTCGTGTCATTTGACCAGGTGTAGCTCTTCCATTAGGCCACCTGGGGCACTGTCCCACTAAAAATAACCACAAGAAGTAATAAACGAATTTCAAGTTATTTCAATTCATAATTTGTCATATCTAAATCAGCATATTTTATCATTTTTATGTTCATTTTGTAATCATTATTTGCCATGTTATGTAGACAGTCACATCATTTACTGTGCAAATCAGGGCTATGTTGGCTGCTTTAGTCTATACAACACAAATTTTTCTATTACGTCCACCACCCAGAATCTTAGCATTGTCTCTTATAGCAATAACATAAATGTGCATGCATTGAAATACAAATGAGTTGCAGGAGTTGGTTAGCATTTTGTGGTGGCTTGTGACACTTTATTGGATGATTCTACCAGTGCAAATCAATGCAAGATCTTGTTACTTAATGAAAATCTTTGACTGTGACAGGCTCAACCAGCCTAAACTTTCCAGACAAGATGTGTTTGAACTGGGTTGCCAACTTTTTATTTTGCCAAGGAAGAGTATTTATTTGTAATGTATTAGGAGCAACATTAGATATGAAAATATAAAATGTGTTGAACATATGATCTACAAGAGAATGCTAATATTATATTTTAACACTTAACCCTTCCTGAATCAAGGATGTCTATAGACTTTTTTTTGTATAACACATAAAGCTTCGATTTAAAAAAAATGCCATTTAAAATTTTTTTTACATATATCTTTTAAAAATACGTAATTCTAGCTTGAGAAATAATATTTTCTTTTTTCATTTGATGCATATTTTAATAAACTGCAATATAAATAGTTCAATAAATCCATCTGATAGCCATATTTTGGAAGTGCTATGTGGTATTGCTGATTTGTTTATTAACATTACTCTGTATTGTACCAATCACCTGATTGAAACTCACAAGTTTGATTTGAAACATTACCAACATGTTTTTCCTTAAATTTTCAAAAATCTCCAAAAATTTAACAAAAAACTGCTATTTTTAAAAACAGAAGATTTTGGAAGTAATTATAAAATATGTACCTATTTTTTTGGTATACCACTGTGAAAAGTGTTATTAAAATATGTTATTAAATATGTTCACATATTTTACTTCAATAAAATTCAGAATTAAATTCTCTTTAATTTGGTATATAACATGACCTATATCTGTTGATTAATTATTTATTAAAAATATTCTAAAATTGACTTGTTTATTGGACTCTGCAACAAGCCTGGACTTTTCTCCAAGTATGGTATGGAGAAAAATATTACAAAATGGAAGAAATATTTACTTTAGATAAGAATTTTTTTGTTATTAATAGCCTTTCTCTTCATGTGCATTATAATCATTTCTGTCTCTTAATGTTTTTAAATAAATTTTTATTTGTGCTGCTAGATGCATTTTTTTTACTAAATGACTCTGAAAAAAGTCCTGTTAAAATAAAACTAGTTTTTTTTGTTAAATATTTTATTTCCAGAAAGTCTAGAATTGAATGCTAATTAATTTGGCATATAACATGCCATAATTCTTTTCATTAGTGTAAAAAAGTTCTAAAGTTAATATGTTTGCCTGATCAGGATGAAAAAATAGTTGAACCTGGGAATTGTTAAATATTGTAACAATGTGTAGCTCCATCTGCTAAATGCATTGTCTGTTTTGGACTTGCAACTTGCCACTGCCATTATAGTTTTTTTTTCTGTCATGTTTTATAATTCATTTCATTTCCATATCACTTTTTTTTACAATTTCTTGTAATATTAATATATGTAATAAAATTAATGTTGTAAATTAGACATAAACAAAATAGGCAACTATTCAAGTGATAATTTATTATGAGTAGTCTAGTTTAAAATAATATAATTTTATAATCAGAACTGAGTCAAAAAAATAGTAAGCTATTATAATATTAGACATATTTTTCATGAATAGTTTTTTAAATTGCAATAGAATAGAGAGGAAAAATACATATTATATAGGTAATTGTTACAGTGGAGGTGTAAAGTACTGAATGGAAGTAGAAAGGACAAGAACCTTGTCAGTTTTTTCCTCCCAAAAATTTTTGTTAGATAATGCATTTTGAGAATAATTGAAAAAAAAAAAGAATGTATACATTTTAAAACATTTTTTCAGTCTGATTCAGTTAAGTATCAGGTATCTCCCCAATTTTTTTCTCTCTATGTGCATGCCCTATCTACACAATTAAAAGGGCCTTCTTGTTCAGAAAATAGTTAAAAATAACAAAATTGTCTGTTGTCGAGCAATAAAATTTGTAAGTTTATCCTTCAAACTATTTGCATGTTAAAAGTTTTTTTTAAGAAAACTCGGAGGCTTTTTGGAGCAAGGACATCACTCTTGTCTTCAGTGAAGTGACATTATATGTTGAATTAGGGCTGTTTACAGCTTCTTTCCACATGTTGTGAAGGGCGATTTCAGTGGCTCAGTTGCAGGGATGGCTGAGGTCATTATTTCAATAGCCTTGCAGACTATGGTTATGTAGAAAGTGGATGCACGTGCAAGCAGTGTGGTGTGCTCCCAGCTATTGTTACGTGTTGTACTACTAGCTCAGCAGCGGCCATCACTAATTTGTTTTGACTGACATCTGTTTGATGCTCTGCAAACCTTGTGGAGAACATTTTAAGTTATTTTTAACCCTACCTATACTAGTCAAAGTGTCCCACCAAAAAGTTTAGTTACAAGGTGCCACTCATTTGACTCTAACCTTCCTTCATGCTGCAGATGGGGCGGGGGTGGCTCAGTCGGTAGTGCGCCAGGCTCATAATCTGTAGTTCCCAGGTTCGAGTCCCAGCTGGGTCAGCGTTGAGATTTATCTCCGCAAAATTTCCCCGCCCTGCTCATGGTCAGTAGGGGACACTGATGGGCTTGAGAAGGCTGCCATCTGTCGGATGGGATGTTAAGCCGTGGCCCAGTGTGTGGGAGAGCCATAGCCTCTGCGCGTTAAAGAACACGCTGGATGGCCTTGACGGGAGGCTACCATCTGTCTCCCAACAGCTGTTCTAGTGGGTCCCTTCCCCCAACCTTCTCTGAGCCTTCGGGGTCCTTGTGGCCTGGCCATTTAGCCCATGGTGTGCCAAAAAGTGCCGCTCAGAGGTAAAACAATCCAATTCAATACAATCATGCTGCAGATTTGTGAGTTGCAGTAAGCACTAACCTGCTTCCTGCCTGCAGCCTTTTATCAGATATTCTGATGGAGAGCATGTGTAGGCTAACAAAAAGGAACATAGTCACCCACTGCTTTTGAGTCTCATGACCAATAAAGGTTGAATACCCCTCACTACAGGATAAATTAACTTCAAATTTTGGCAGTAGTACAGTTCACGGTCCTCAGCCGCCATTTTGTTTTCCGCCGACCGAATTATAAAAAAGCCCCAAAACTAAATAATGTCCTCCAAGACAACACAAACCAAAAAACATGAAAATTGGAAACAGTGCACCGCCGACCGAATTATAAAAAAGCCCCAAAACTAAATATTGTCCTCCAAGGCAACACACGCCACTTGAGCAATGCCATCTATCGGCTGAGGACCGTAAACACTACACTTGCCCAAATTTTGTATAAAGGTTAAAGTATATTTTGTGTAAATTTTGTTTTTAATTTTAATAATGTATGGTCACAATTGTTTTCCTTAAAATTTTCTTTAAAGTCATAATAAATTTACAACTTTTTTTAAAATGAATCACAATCTAAAATTACACTAAAAACCAATTGTAGTATTCTCATATACCACAGAAGCAAAGATAAAATTAACAACTAAGTTAGGATTGCAATTTATATATTTCTCCCTAATTTACATAGCTATAGCTCTTTTCAGAAATTTTAACTTTGTGTTTTGGGCAATTGTATTTATATCTAGTTTCATCAAAATCACTGATAGGCTGATGAACTGGCAGTCGAATTAACAAGTAAAAGACACCTGCCATCGGTCCCAAAACCCAGAGTTTAATTTCAGAATTGAAAACCTCTTTATTCTTATTTCTAAAATTCAACAATTTTATCAAAATAGTATCACTCTGTAATAAAAATAATATGTAATCTACCAATTCCTCCTTTATGTATTTATATTGCTTGTGCCATTTAATTCATATTGCAGAAATTTCAATACTTTTGAGCTTATTTTTCAAATATTTTATGTGAATACCTTGGTATACTTGACACAGTATATCAATGGAGAACCACTGCGCTAAAGTATATAATAGATTTCGTTTCCCATGTTGCAAGCTTTCATTTGGTATAAAAATCATTGATTCCTCCCGACCTACCCACAAAGAAGATAGCTTGAGGTACTCCTTGATACTCTTTGTATCAGAATTTATAGACTAAAAACCATTATTTCCTCACTCAAAAATTTAAAGTTTTTATATCATTTTGTACTCAGCAGAGTTGCCCAAGAACAGTTTTCCAGGCATAACAGAAGAAAATATGGGCAAATTATGTACGGTACATCTAAATTGTGCAAAAAATTTGTATATACCAAGAATGCAATGTGGAATAAAAAAAAAGTAAAACATTAACATATTTTATGAGATCATATTTATTATTTTAAAAACAATTTTAATAAACTATACAAAATGCACATTTTTTAAATCATGTTAATTACATTAATGTGTGATATGAATTCTACTTAGTTTCAGAACACTTTGATTTCAGCAAAAACTGGTCAGAAGAGCTGATTGTATATTAAGATATGCTATTGTCCACTTCTTTTTCCTTGTGATGCCTCCAGAAACAGGTGGAACCACGCAGAAGTAGCAGTTGTTTGCATGATTGCTTGGCTCTCTCCAAAGCATAGGAACAGCAAACAGCATCACCACTTTTTTGCCTTTCAGCCACTTTGGAAGATTTTTTGCACACATATTGCAGCATATGTGTGGGGCCCAGGCCTTGTCCTTGCATCCAAAATAAAACTCATACGCTGCTTTCACTATTGGAGTGATGGCCCTTTTCTGGCTTGCAAACATCACTTCCCCGCAAATGTAACAAAATATATCTGCATTATTAACACAGTTATGAGGCATCACTACTGCTGAATTAAAACTGTAAGGATCACTTGTGTTGTACTTATGACTCAGGGATGAATGGGAGTCGCTCAAAAGACTTGCTCACCCTATGAGATGTCACTTACAACTAATGATTGCATCATCATTTGTCCATGATCGTAAAGCCGCAATGTCATGACTCAACTACATTGCATCAGACAATGATGCAATACCTCCGGAGGTTGTGTATGACGGGCTGATGCAATACAATGCAATGTGTTGCAATCTTAAAATACAGCATTGCAAAATGATTACCCAAGTACTTAATGCAGACTGAATTGTTTATACATGACCATCTCTGTCTCTCTTAAACAAGAGCCAATCGATAGATTTTATTGTCATTTTTGTGTTCAGCACCGCGAAATTAGTAAAGATTGGCTATTTTCATATCAAAGACTTTTTGCGTGTTGCCCAGTGTATTAGAAGGATGTAATTGGGTTACTTGTTATCTCCAGATTAAACAATATCTAGAATCTGGCTGTAGGATAAATTGAGACTCATCGATAAACAGAGTATTAACTCATTTTCCTTGCTCCAAGTGACATGTTATCTGCTCCACTTTAGATGAGATTTTTGATGGTTGGGGATTAAATAAAATAAAAAAATAAATACCCCCTCAAGCAGCTGCTTGCCACAGAGGTCTGACAGGAGCCTGTCAGTTTAATATGCCATAGTAGAAGGTCTGTGAGGATGGCAGGACCTCAGCAGAAAAACAACACATGCACACATCCATGCCTTGAAATCCGGGGCTCGAACCCAGGTAGTGGGACATAAACCACTAACACAGAGTCCATTTACAAGAACCATTTGTGGCATTTCTGCTGGAAATCATTTCACCATTCGCCATAGAAACCTCAAGAGATAGTTGATGCAAATTCATTGTACTGTTCCATCTTGACATTGGAGCTAGATAACTGTTAATTTCAGTTGAAGTAACTCTAGAATGACCTTTTTCAACTCTTCTGGTAAATGGTTCCTGCCTTCTGAAACTGTTTTCAAAGTGTCATTACCATCTTTCTCAACACATTAAGCCATCTTGTTACCTCTGCCTATGACTGTCTTGCTTCAAGTCTTTCAACTGCTGTCATTTCAAACAATCACCTAAACAATGATTGCTTGCCATCTTCAGTAGAAACAATTAGATAAACATGATGCAATTCTTGTCTGCTAAAATATGTTAATTTGATGGGGAATAACAATTAACAGTGCGAAAACATTCTCTAGATCAGGAGTCTCAAACTTAAATGACATAGTGGCTAAATAAGTTACTTTTGAATATATGGTGGGTTTCATTTTATTTTAAGCAATAATGAGCAAAACCTTCAATATATTGCTGTATTATATAAATGCAATTATATTTTTTATATAAAAAATATAATTGCATTATATAATACAGCAATATATTGAAAATTGAATTTATATAATTTATAAAAATTTATAAAGCAATAATGAGCAAAACCTTCAATATATTGCTGTATTATAATATGCAATATATTGTTTTATTATATAAATGTTACTTTTAATAACAAAATATAACCCTAATTTATTGTGGCGTCATCTTCGGCTGAATGTGACTGTATTCTCCATACTCATATGAGATCATTGTAGTTGAGCTAGGTTAGTAAGCCATAGTTAGCTATCATGATTATGATGGAACATATTGCTAGTGGGCCACACAAAATGGCTTTATGGGCCTTATGTAGACCATGGGCCAAGTGTTTTGAGAGAAATTTCAATGCTGCAAAGTTAAGAGAACGTAAGTAATTTTAAGATTAAACTGCAGTAACTGCAGTCTTTTTATGTAATAAATTTTAAATCAATTAGATTCACAGCTATTCTGATATTATTTAATATTCACGATTTTTAAGCTGTAATTGCATGTTGAAACATTAAAAACTTTGAGGAGCGCTCATGTAGAGTACTTAGCTTCTATAATGCCAACGTGGCTTAAGCTTAATCACATCTAATCAATTATTTTTCTTGTACCTATACTCGTACCTTTCTTGTACACCAGCCTTTCTCTTGTAAAGGTGGTCAAGATAGAAAAACAGGAATATTTATCAGTCTAGGGTGTTTTTTTCGCTGGCACAGGTGCAACCAATTCCAAGGTGATGTTTGTCCTTGCTTTCGCTTTTTCAGCTTGCTGATGACGATGGCTTTATTGTCTCCTTAGCTGCATACCAGTCCTGATTGTAGAAGACTATGGTTGTGGATGTTCTTCATAACCTTTGTTGTTATCACATACCAACATAAGTTAATCTTTTACATATATTTTTGCGCTCCTGGATAGTTGTACTCGTGGATCAAGGTAACATTTCTTTAGCACATCCTCAAGGATTAAAACATTAAAACTCACTCAACTGCTTAAACTTCACTTAAAATTTTTAAAAATAAATTTCCATCCCCCCCCTCCCCTGAGCTACATGTTTCATCACTCTCTGTGGCTTCATCAGGCTCGTTAAACTTAGTTGTTCATCCTATTTATATGTGTCTCCCCACTGATGTCTTCTACTGCACGTGCATGCTCATGCAACAGGAGATTCCATGCCACTGGCAGGAGTGGTATGTTTGTGTTTGCAGAGCATTTTCTTATGAGCATGAATTAACATGGTTTCTGCATATTGTAATTGAAATCTAGTGAATGGAGCTATTAATAGTTTATATGAAATATTTGTAATTTCTGAATTTTTTTTCCAAAACTGTTTGTGCTACGGCTGTAGTAGGTTTCTTATTACTAATGTCCTGCTGATGCTCTTGCATTCTCTGCTCATATCTTCGGTATGTTTTCCCAATATACTTATTCTTACCATTTAATTTATTCTGGGAGTCGGTTGTGAGTCTTTTTGACTATGATATTTCATTGCCTTTTCCAATCTTTTAATAATATATTTAGGGTGGCCTGCTTGTGCTATTCACCATATAAATTCAAATTGACTTCTTAAGGCTAATGGTTGTATACAGTATGGACTGATAAATATTCCTCTTTTTTTATCTTGACCATCTTTACAAGAGAAAGGGTAGTGTACAGTAAAGGTACAAGAAAAAGAATTGATGTAGATGTCATTAAGCTGAAGTCGTTGGTATTATAGAAGCTAAGTACTCTATATGAGCATTTAAGCACTCCTCAAGGTTTTTAATGTTTTAACTTGTAATTACAGCTTAAAAATCATGAATATTAAATAATATGTAATAATAATATGTAATAAATTAATAATAATATGTAATAATTAAATAATATGTAATAAAGTTATAAATTTGTTATATTGGTTGCTAGCAAAAGTATTAATTCATAGGTTTTGTAATATTTTGCATTGCCTTCAAGTATTTTTATTTTTAGATTGTGCCATGGAGAAATTGCCAGTACGTCCTCGAGATGGAGCAAGAGTAATTGATGGTGGAAAACATGCACACAAGCTTACATGTGAGCAAGATGAAACAGTTTATTTAAAGTGGTAAAGAAAGGTTCCATGTTTTCATTTCAGTAATGTATATGTTACTGTTAAAATATAAAAATCTTTTATTCTACAAAATAACTATTTTTTTTTCATTTGGACATATAGGGCAGAGAAAAATTCTAGAAGCTACTCCTAGCTTTTACAGGCCTTTTCATACAAGGACATACCCTACTAAGATCGAAGTCACTGCTGACAACTGAGTTAAAGCTCTAACACAGCACTCAAAGTTTGCCTTGCTGGAACAGTCACTAGCTCCCTTCTAATTAACTCTTAAATGGCCAATTTTTTTTTTTAAAGCAGCTGAACTTCTGAACATTAATTTAAAGTAACTAGTAAACAGAAATAATTAATCAGAAATAATTACAGCATAAAATTCAATAGTCAAGAAAGTTCACTACCATAATATATGTAAAACCATATATGTACAGTAATCTTAAGTGATACTAAACTGCCGAAAGGATTGTGATTAAGAGAAGAGACTTATGAAAAGGTCTTCAAGTTGTAATGTTGTGGTTCCATTGTTACCATATGTATGACATCTGCCATCTCTATATTGACTGATACTGTGCACACATTACCATATTACACACTGTACTATCCATCAAATTGCGTGTTCCACAACATTCTACAGATTGCTCTATGGGTTCAGATCTTGGAAGTCAGCTTTTCTTGTGAGTTTTTTTTTTTAAATATTAAAAATTTGTAAAGGTGACACTGCTATTAAATCTGTTAAATGGTCCAGAGTTCATGACCCTAGTTTTGGATACATGTTGTTTGAAGGATCAAGATTTAAAATGATCTGATTGTAATCACTAACTGCAGTATTTTATAGTATTTCTGCAATATATTTTAGAGTAGCTTTGCATTTCATTCTTTTGACAAAACATTTTTTTTTCATAGATTTCATATTTCATTTGATTCTGTAGACCCCCTGGTCTACAAGCATGCAACCCACGGAGTCGATATTTCTATCATAAACATGGTAGCAAAATATGGATTACTAGCTTGGCAACTGCAATTATCTCATACGAATATGGAGTACATGGTCAGTTCAGCCAAAGATGAAACCATTTGAAATGAAATTTAGGCTTATCTTTTGGTGTTGAAAGTATGCAAAATTTCAATATGGAAACATGGGTAATAATGTTTTGCTTAGTATGGCATATGATAAAATGTGACCCACCATATATTGTAGGGCAAGTGATTTTTTTCTCCTATATGATTTGCATTTGTGTCCTATGTAATGTGAGTAGGCACAGAAGCACTCCAAAACTATAAAATTTAAGGCAATAAAATAAATCCATTACTAATAAAGGTTATATAGACACTTAATATAATTATAAACTAGTATTACACAACTGTGGGATCTTAATGATTTTGGGAGACAATAACTGGTTAGTTCTAATCTTCAAGTACAAATATCTAGTGACATATTTAGGTATGTTCATATAAAAAATTATTATGTTCAGTCTGAAATAGAATCACTGTTGAATGTTTCCGCCATATTTCCATGGTGTATTTTGTACTGTGAGCAAAGAAAATTAAAAAGATACAGCTAATATCTTGGGAATTTGCAATTTAATTGGTCTAACTTAACAAATGCAAGTTTTATGTTTCAGAGCATAAATGTTAACTTATTTTTGCCAATTGTTTATCATTCGTTTGAACTATGCTAAAAAGGAGCAACCAACAAAAAAATTGTTGCATCAACTGGAATAGTTTTTAAAAGTGCATGTTTTTTAATTTCTAGGCCTGAAGGTATAGAGAAACAATATCGAAAAAAGTGCAAGAAGTAAGTACTTTTTTTAATGCTTTTAATCTTATAAGCTGTCATCTTTAAACAAAGGCTAATAAGAGTTTGGTTAATACTTATAATTATTTGTTTCACTTTGCTGATTACTGATTAGATCTGCAAAGCTGGCACTTATCTGCATAGCAAACATCTTAACAGAACAATGACCATGCCATCAAACGATGGAAAACCAGATATTAGAAATTGCAGTGTTACTGTGAATAATTCAATACAGCAAACCCTCCTTCAAAAGGATTTGTCCAATGTAGATTCAATTATACGTATGAAAGTAAATGCAAATAATTATTTTCCAAACATGGAAAGTTGAATTGTGTGTGGTCCACCAAAAATGCTGTAGGAGCATTTTACACACACTGTCTATGCATAATATTTTTCTCAAATACTCTGAAGCATCCTGTAATTTATTTTTCCTGATCACTTTCATTATATAGGATATATCAAAAATCTATTGCACATTTTGTGAAATAATATTTTAAGTGTTAAATAAAAAATTAAAATCTAATTTAGTGAAGCCTATTGTAGATTACATGATTTATGAACACACATGTTCAAAGTGATTACTAGTAGCATCTAGGTACTGTTGACAGCAGTAAGCAATTGAGAAATAAAGAAGCAAAGATTTCTGCTAGGATAAATACAAAGATCACCCAGTTTAATGCCAAAATTCTTACAGTGTAGTTTCTTGCTGTGCACCATATCCTTCAGATAATTTGATTGGTAAAAGTACAGTTCTGTGGTTGTGTTCCCATATTCTCTATAACCCTAACATTATTTTGTCCAATGCATAGTCACCAAGCATGCTGCTTTCATGTAACTTATCCTCATGTTGGACAAGGGTTTACTGCACTACTCAGGCAGCAACTCCTTTCACTTTTACATTTGCCATTTTGGTAGTGCACATAAAAAATGTACTGATTCTTCATTAACAATACATGAGAATGCAGGAAGTAATGATGCTTAAAGTCCCCCTAACCAATTCTAGCTATTTATTTATTAATCCATTTTTCTGAGGTTAGTACTAAGTAGTACTGAACACATATGATGTTCTCATCTGTCTTCAGTACTACTTAGTCTGGGGATTTATTATTTATTTATTTTTCATTTGCAATGTATAGGACAGAGAAAAGTCCTAGAAACTACTCCTAGTTTGTACAGGCCTTCTCATATAAGGAAGTGCCCCACTAAGACAGAAGTTACTGCTGACCACTGCCTCAGTCAGAGATAACATCACATACCCAACTCTACCATCCTGGGACTAAAACCTGAACCCCGGCAGTTGCAGCATCACAGTGCCACCAAAGCAACAATTAATGGATTTAAGTAACTGACTATCCCTCGGGTGGTATAGTCAGAATAATAGGTTTTGGAGCTTTGGGTGCTAAACTCAAATTATGCTAACATGTGCTTGGGTGCATAAATAATACATTTATCAGGAAATGGGTGGTTTGGAGAATTACACTTAAACGTGATATTCACTAATATCAGATCTATTGTGCTTGGAACATTACAAAACTAAACACCTGGTTGCATACAATAATGCAGCACAGGCTACTGTAACAGATGCATATTTAAAGGGAGAAGCACAGTAAGGAAGAGTCAGGAACACCCCCCAAAACACATCAACAGTCATGCAATATATAGCATGTAATCATGTAAAACAGTTGTTACATCATAGTTTGCTATGTTAGAGTCACAAATTTCAGTGTTACACAAGTTAATTTCACTTTTTTTTTGCTTAACCCTTCCAGTGTCCAGCCTGAAAAACTGATTTCCATTCAGAGGCGAAGTTATTTTCTCCATATGCTCAGCCAAAAAAATAACTTTAGAATTTTTTTTGTCCAATAACTAATGAAAGAAATAATGGCATGTTATATCTCAAATTAATCAGCATTTAATTCTGGATTTTCTGAAAATACAATATTTAACGAAAAAGACAACTAGTTTTATTTTAATAGGACTTTTAGAGTCATGTAGTAAAAAAATTCATTTGGAACACAAAAATTTATTTAAAAAAAACTAATAGACAGAAATGATTATAGTGCACATTAATAGAAAGGTTATTTCTATTCACATTCAGAAATGAAAACTAAAATTTAATTATTAAAAGAAGGAAATAAAATACCAACTTTACACAGGGAGTTTATCATCCAATTTGTTGGGAGAAAGTTAACTTAAATCAGCCATGTAAACAACTTGCTGTTTGAAGGAAGTAATTTTTGCTTGATTAATTGATTTATTTTTTAATTGCCTTTATTTTTTTCCATAATTTTTTTAGTATAAAATTAAATTCCACAAAGCTGAAAAGCTTGTCAGTATCCATATCCAATATCTCATTCATTTTCAGGAAACAATACAAGATCAATGTTTTTTTTCACAAGAAAAGAAAGAAATAATAAAAGAAATATTAACATATAACCTAATATAAAGCTAAATAATATCCACAATGATTTGTAGAGCATGCCATCTGATGTAGCATAACCCCAGAAGATAAATAGATCAGCTGATGAAAAAAAACCCAATAATTTTCGGAAAATAAATACAGAAATGAAAACGAAGGTTAATGCTGACCAGATTCATGGTCACATTATACTATATCCAAGAGGAATTCTTTCTGTAAACATTCACTATAGAGTCACTTTACTGCACATGTAAGCAATAACTAGGTCACTGCACTCAACCCAAGACTCAACTGCACTTGCTACTGTGGCATACTTTATACTGCACTGAACTTTGGAACAACAACTTCAGCTTGCTTCCTTCGTTCTAAGAAAACTTTTTTTAGTTGCGGTTTCGATCTGAAAAGCAGGAAAGATGCATAGAATGCTGGGATAAATGTTAAAAATAATTCTAGGAATACTGAAATAGGTTTATGGCAGAAAGGAGTGAAAAATGGGAAAGAAAAATGGTGGTATGTACTTTGCAATTACTTCCAAAATCTTCCTTTTTTAAAAATAGCAGTTTTTTTTTATTAATTAACAGGAGATTTTCAAAACTTTAAGGAAAAATTTGTTGATAATAGTTCAAACTTTTGAGCTTAAATCAGGTGATTGCTTCAGCATAGAATAATGTTAACAAAACAAATCAGCGATACCATATAGCACTTCTAAGAAATGGCAATTACATGGTTTTTAACAAGTTATTTATATTGTAGTTTAATAAAATATGCATCAAATGAAAAAAACAATATTATTTTTCAAGCCTGAATTATATATTTTTATAAGATATATATTAAAAAAATTTACAATGCCAATTTCTATTTATGAAAAAAATAGATTTTTTTTGTTGTACTAAAAACATATATAGCCTTTCTCGGCCTTTCATTATGGATTCTGTGAATTTATACAGATGACATGGACACTGAATGGGTTAATTCAATCAGTAAATAATTAATGAAAGGAATTATGCATATTATATACCAAATTAATCAGCATTTAATTTTATTTTCTGAAACTAAAACATTTAACAAAAAAGATGACTTTGAGTTTTATTTTAATAGGACTATTTTTTAAAGTCATGTAATAAAAAAAATACATCTGGCAACACAAATAAAAAAATATATAAAAAAAAAACTAATAGAAATGATTATAACGCACATGAATAGACAGGCTATTTATTTCTGAATAACAAAAAAATACTTGTTTCAAATAAATATTTCTCCTGTTTTGTTATTTTTTTCTCGGTACCATACTTTGAGAAAAGTTCAGGATTTTGGCCATTTGTACTGTCAGTCAATTTTAGATTTTTTTTTTTGAAGTAACCAATCAACAGAAATTGGTCATGTTATATACCAAATTAAACTTAATTTAACTCCAAATCTTATGCAAATAAAAATTTTAAACAAATTTACAAGCATATTAATTTTAATAAGACATTTAACAGTGATATAGTAAAAAAAAATATATCAGACTAAAAATTTAAGGCATAATGTTGGGTTGTTTTACCTCTGAGCGGCACATTTTTGCACACCATGGGCTAAATGGCCATGTCACATAGACTTTGAAGGCTCAGAGAAGGTTGGTGGAGGGGGACCCAACCTGGAACAGCTGTTGAGAGACAGATGGTAGCCTCCTGTCAAGGCCTTCCAGCATGTTCTTTAACGTGCACAGGGTATGGCTCTCCCGCACATGGGGCCACGGCTTAACGACATGTAACGCTCCAAGGAATTGATTTACTTTCTGCCACTTCTTTTCTCTCACTCTGTAATGGGCCTAAGAATTAAAATACTTTTAAAGTTTTGGACCCTTTGATCCAATATTTATTCAAGCTCCGGATAGCTAAAGTCGGATGCCAGGCAATAATTAACAAATTGCCAAAATAAAGTTCAATTAGGGTTTGAATACCAGCAAGCGTTACTTAACGAGTAAGAATTCATAAAATTAAATGATTGTCAAAATTCTAATGCAAATTCTAATCAAAATTTATCAATTAACGTTGCTCAAGAGAAAAAATATCGAAGATTCAGAAAAGTTACTATAACAAGCAAGTTTTTTTCCAAAAATTATTTCAAACACTCACCAACTTCAATGAAGAAGATATTACATCATTTCTATCTCATTACAAACTGACAACTACTGTCTCAAAACAACTCACTCTAACTTCACTCTGCTGTGACTGACTCTTCAACAAAACTCACTCTTCAAAACTTACTCCTGTGACTAACATGTCACGGTTTTAACAAGTGTACAGGCTTGGCAACACATGGTTGTTGCACCGGTAAAGACATTTGCATAAAATGCTGAGCGCGCAAGCTATGATGCAAGAGGGGGCGTGTCCATGTACACGTGCTTTAGCGGGTGACAGTTGAAAGTTCGGAGTTGCGCATTCACAACTCCTGTGCTCTTGGAAACGAGTGCTGTGATGCCAAAATGAAATAAAAATCCCCAAAATGATAAATATAACATAAATTAAGCAAAGCTGGTTAAGGTAAAGTGAATGAGGGAGCTTCACACCGACTCTTCAAAACTGACTCCTGTGACTAACATGTCGCGGTTTTAACAAGCATACAGGCTTGGCAACACGTGGTTGTTGCACTGGTAAAGACATTTGCATAAATTGACAAGCGCGCAAGCTATGACTCAAAAGGGGGCGTGTCCTTGTACATGCGCTTTAGCGGGTGACAATCGAAAGTTTGGAGTTGCACATTCGCAACTCCTGTGCTCTTGGAAACGAGTGCTGTGATGCCAAAATGAAATAAAAATCCCCAAAATGATAAATATAACATAAATTAAGCAAAACTGGTTAAGGTAAAGTAAATATGAATGAAGGGGCATCACAACTCCCCCTTCCAAAGGAAGTCAAAAATTTGACCTAACAGATTTTGACGAGCAAATTTTGAATAAAAAGACACATCTCACATCATTTACACATGGTTGAACATAAATAAGTAAAAGTATGCTTACGCAAATTTTGATAAGGCGATCTATTCTCACTTTGACACAATTTTCCATCACAACCAAAGGTACCTCCCAAATCTCCTAACAAAAGTGTGTGACAGCTAACCTAGTGTACATATATATATACCAGTGGCTGTGGTAGTTAACTGTATACTAGTATTATCGACTACCTAGTATCACATTCTGATACAAACTCGAAATTGGCATAACTTTGACTGCACAATGAAAAAGGTTAATGCACTCCTGTCCTGCTTAGCTTCTAGAAAGGTTAAAGAAAAGAAAAAAAATATTCAATTACATACGTTACAAGCGGGGTGATAACTTCCGCTTATCTCCTAACCACAATCAAAAATATGTGAAGGCTAAATTCTTTTCCTAAATCACATAAAAAAAGGGTATTCGAACATCATTATATCCTCCTAATTACATCAAACACGCAAAGCTAAGAAAATTCAAATTTTTACAAACAAGCCGGATTGTAATCATTCGCTAATTCTTCACCTATACACAGCAATCACAAGCTAGCTGAAATAAAATAATTCATTAGATACCTTCCCTTTCAGAGCTAAACATCCCCCTCCCAAAGGAGTTATGCTGGTAACAACTCGGTCACCAGACTTGGCCATTGGGGACAGCTCCAAAAAGATACGAAAAAAATAATTCTTCAGTCATCATCATGGTCAGCTCATATATATACAAATAAATGCTGCCAATGTCATCCCAAAAATTACGCATCATTGACACATAAATATCACTGATGACACTGAACAGATTTAAACACATATACATACATCATATCTAAGAATAAAGAAAAAAATATGTAAATAATTTATAATATATGACGATAACATTTCAGCCAATCACTTTTTACATGAATCTCATTTTTGCATACATAAATTCACTTTGGAATGCACATTATTTTACAATACAAAATTTTTCTTAAAAATGAAAAAATATTAAATCACTAATTCTCTTTCACTCTCCTCATTCATATGCATAAACATTTTACAATTCCTAAATTTCCTAATGTCGACTTACAATTTTCAGCTATCAGTCAGCTGAAATGAAAAAAATCTACAAAATTACACTTTTACTCAGGTTAATACAATATAACAACTAGAACTTCAATGAAACAGGAATACAAAAAAATTATATTCACACAGTATAAACTCAAACTACAGTAAATTCACTTTCCGAAAATAAATATTGAAACTCCAAAGTTTCAACAAGAAATTAAACATTGCTAACTATATAAATCACAATAAAGCTTCTTCATTCTTCTTCGCCTTCATCTATTCCATAGAAAAGAGAACATTTATAAATCATTAAGTTCCAAATGGAAGAATAATAATATACTTAAATTTTCGTTGTTGGCACTCCGTTGTGATAAATCATCCAGTCGAGTTCCGATGACATCTTTCCTTCATCGTTCGCTAGCTTCAAGTGAAGGCATTGTTGAAGATCTCACTCGTGACATCCTCTGCTATGTTGGCTGCTTTGCTGCTGGTTGTTTCGTCGGCATCTCATCACTACGTGCGGGTTTTTGAAAAACCTGGTCTTGTACTTTCTAGGTTTATTGGTGTCCGCCTCCAAATGACGCTTCAACAGTTGAGTACTTCCAAACTTGCCAGACTCATTAGGTTTATTTGTAGTTGGCACAATTTCTTGGTTGCTTTTTACTTCATTAAAATTATTTTTCCCTAAATCAGACTCAAAAATATTTTCATCAGTACTAATTTCCCTTAAAACATCTACTTCAGAAACCTCTTCATCAACTAAAACAGATTATTCATTAGTTTGCTCTACTTCACAAACTTGGTTCTCTAACTTTGCATTAATTGCACTAATGGGACATTTTGTAGGTGCTTCTTGAACATTCTGCTTCGGACTTACAAGGTAATTTAAAAAGTCCACAGGACCGCGGCTGCACTTTCAATTGACAATTGTCATAATTATCTAAAACTTGTTCCTTTGAAAACGGAAGATCGGCTTCTGAATGTTACGATCTATTAGTTTAGTTTCTTCGTGACAAGCTTTAACAAAAGGTAAAGCCATAGTGGCAAGACATAACTCATGAGAGGGCTTTTCTTGAGGAACTTTGGCCTCTTGCTTCAAAGATCCTAATTCAAGTTTCCCGAATTGTCATGCCTTCGATAACAATATTGCTCCTTGTGTCCTAGTCAGCCACAAAAATCACATCTGAAAGTTTCTCTATTGTTCTTAAAAAAAGTTTTAGGTCTAGTGTCGTTCGAAGCTTGACATGGAACAAATTCTTTGCTTCGTTCATTCTGCATCATTCTAGGCGCGTTCGGCGCAAATTGTCGGGACTGTGTAACTTCCGGTCGTGCAGGAGTCATTTTACAAGACAACCTGATAGCGCTGCTTTGGTGGGGATTGCATCCATTGTTGGTTTAATGCAGTTGCTGCAGATTCTCGCAGTATATTGCTGAGCCAATTTGACTAAATCTGAAATTGAGTTTAGGTTTCATGCTTCTAAGTATTCCCTAATGGGCAAAAGCAATTGGGACAATATGCAATTTATAATATCAATTTCGGTGGCATCAGCATCGTACAGCTGGTATAACTCTACTGTACCCCAGGTAAATTTTTCTATATCATCTCTTTCCCTTTGTCTTCGTGAAAACAACTCTGTAGCTAGTTCTGTAAAATCATTATAGGCTGGATATATGTCCATGATTTCGCTTTTAAAATCTTCCCAATATTCAATTCCAAGATGACATCCTATGTTATTCCACCATTGCTTAGCACATCCAATTAGACAAGATACTGCTAAAACCACCTTTTTGTTGCCGGGCACTTCATGTAAACGGAAATGCTCTTCCATGGACTTGACAAATGTCCATGATGACAGACGTTTCGAACCGTCGAACCTTACCTCAGGTAAAGGCCAATTAACATAAGGACTATAGTTAATAGATGGATTGGCAACTAATCGTTGTAGCGGTTGATAATACTCTGCTCTATCACTTGCTTCTGACGGAACAGAAAATGGACCCTTACATTCAAAGTTTCTACGTTGGTGAACTGACGTAGCATTGTCAGCAAATTTAGGGGTTGTCGTTCCTCTTTTCTCCTGAGGATCATTAAGCAGATTCATTAGCACTTCTGCTTCCTTCATTACATCCTGCAACCTACCCTTTACTCTTTCTAAGTCAGGAGTCATTATGGCAGAATCTGCCATATTACTAACAGACATGTTTAGCGGTCTGCCAAAGTTTTGAATTTTGGAAATTTTGAAACTTTATTAATCTTGAGCAGCGCTCAAAGGTCTTGCTATCAACAATTCAATACTAAAGCTACAACTAAGCTTGCAAAAATATAAATTTGCTTATCAAAAAATTTATCTATCGTGCCTGTCTGTGTGTCCGGACACTTCTAATCTTTACATGCAATAAATATCTTAACTATCAGCAATAACTGCGCTGAAACTTCAGTACCTTTGACTAATGCACAAAAAAATTAAGCTTCTTGCTCAACAAAAGTTTTCGGCTTAAGCTGCCGTTAAATTTATAAATAGTACATACAACTGATGAGCTCAAAAATTACTATCTTTGACAATCACGTTAAATAACATACACAATTTATACACAAATATACAGTCCCTATTCTTGGACCACTATCTTTTACTGGCAAATTCCTGTTCTCAGTGCCACTTCTTTTACTACTGGCAGGTCCCTGTTCGTGGCGCAACTTCTTTTAAATGACTCTGTAATGGGCCAAAGAATTGAAAATACTTTTAAAGTTTTGGACCCTTTTTCTGATCCAATAATTATTCACGCTCCAGATAGCTAAGTCGGGCGCCAGGGAATAATGAACAAATTACCAAAAATAAAGTTCAATTAGGGTTCGAATACCAGCGAGCGTTACTTAATGAGTAAGAATTCAAAAAATTAAATGATTGTCAAAATTCTAATGCAAATTCAAATCAAAACAATTAATGTTGCTCAAGAGAAAAAAAATAGTAAAGATTCAAAAAAGGTTTATATAACAAATTTATTTCCAAAATTATTTCAAACACTCACTGACAGCAGTGAAGAAGATACTACATCATTTCTATCTACTCGTCAACTGACTTCTCAAAAACTACTCAAAAACTCCAACTAACTCTTAACTGTCAACTGATTCTGTCTCTAACTGACTCTAACTACATTGACTTAAATTCTGCCATGACTCTGTCTAACTCTGCCGTGACTGACTACTGTGACTAACATGTTTTAACATGTTTTAAGTTTTAACAAGCATACAGGCTTAGCAACACGTGACTGTCGCACTGGTAAAGACATTTGCATAAAACGATGAACGCGCAAGCTATGACGCAAGAGTGGGCGTGTCCTTGTACATGCGCTTTAGCGGGTGACAATCGAAAGTTCGGAGTTGCACATTCGCAACTCCTGTGCTCTTGGAAACGAGTGCTGTGATGCCAAAATGAAATAAAAATCCCCAAAATGATAAATATGATGTAAATTAAGCAAAACTGGTTAATGTAAAGTAAAAGTGAATGAGGGGGCATAACAGTTCCATCTGACGGTCGGCGGCCTCTCCAAGCCCATTGGTGTCCCCTACTGAATGTGGGCAGGGAGAGCATAATGTTGGAAAATGCATTGAATAGAAACTGTTAAATTATATGTTAATTGAAGGTAAAATTCTTTCTAAAAAATATATTTACCCGAAACATTATTTTTATTTCTTTTAACTAGCTGAATGTACACGGCGCTGCTCAGGTGTCACTTTTAACCTCTATATTCTTATTTTCACTGCATTAAAGGTATATTTTGTAAGGACCCCCCCCCCCCTGACACTTTAGCACCACACCGTCCTCCATGTGGTCCAGTGATTGGTTTAAAAAATGGGTTCTCATTTGGCCTGTGGCTTTGTTTCTACACAAATAGTGACAGCTCGTGTCACTTTTAATCTGCATATTCTGTTGTTTCCTGCACTAATGGTTAGTTTTGTTAGTATTCCCCCATTCTGACATTTTACACAGTTTGAATATGAAGAATTTCCCGGTGTTGCAAAGGTCATTGCTGACTCGGCGCATGCTATCAGAGCCCATGGGAAATGATCGAGATATTTATTTCGTCAGATTTTGGCGTTCTGTAATTCTCGATGTTCTTCACCGAAAGGTCCCAAATTTCATAGGCTGGTTGCCCATGCTTGACCCCATGTTTGGTTAGAAAATCAAGTTCCTAGCTGCAATGGAATGCCTAAATAATGCTTCGGAAATGTGGCGAATCTGGCAATGGCATCAGATTTGCAGCAGAAGATTTAAATACTATTTTAACTCTACTTTCACAGTTAGGGAGCGATATGTGGCAACAGTAAATTTGACAGCAATTCTCATTTCCCATAGGAATAGCATGGTAAATATTTTTGCTTCTAGTTCCATTTGGACTTTTGACTTGAAATTTGGCACTGCAATTCGGACAACAACTAGAAACATTCTCTGAAAATTTGGAGCGTGTACGTTGATTTCCCAATGAGTTATGGCTGCCACAGGCAGACACACAGACAGATATCTTCTTTTATTATATAATGATTCTTTCAGTATGGTATATTTTAAAGCATCTGGCCAGTGTTATGCAAAGTGACTTGGATTGCTCACATTAATGGGATTTTCTGTCCTGTTTATGAAATGGAGGAATACTTTATAGTCTTCCTTTTTTTTAACTAAATATTACGGTTTTTTTTTTTACTTTTGGTGTTGAATTTTGGGGATCTTGGCTGAGTACCGAAAAGTTAGTGCACCAAAGCAAAAAAAGAAAAACATCTATATTGTCAGAGTGACACAGGCAAATTTCTTGGGGTGGATTATTTAAAAATTATTATTTTTGTAATGAACCAACATTTATTGCAAAACAAATTACTTGGATGAGTTAAAACCACTGAATATAAACTGAAAAACTTGTAATTTTTTTTATGAAACTTTGCTGATGGGGAGAAGTAAAATGTCCTCAATGAGTGTAGGGATGCATGGTAAAAGCCTATGCTGAATTTGCTCACCAACAGAAGGACTGATTTCTGTGCTAAGGAAGTCCTTTTTGCTCCCATATCCAAGACCTCATTTGTTTTCAGGAAGCAATACAAAATCAAAGTTTTTTTTTTTACTGGAAAACAAAGAAATAATAAAATGAAAATTATCATAGAACCTAAATAAAAAATAAATACCTCCCCCCCCCTCCCAAGCAGCTGCTTGCCACAGAGGTCTGACAGTAGCCTATCAGTATATACACCACAGTAGGTCTGTGAGGATGGCAGGACCTCAGCAGAAAAACAACACAAGCATCCATGCCTTAGCTGGGGCTCGAACCCAGGTCTCTTAAATCAATAGCCAAGAGCACTAACCACTCAGCCATGGGATCGCTAGAACCTAACTCGATGTTAAATAAAATGTCCAAAGCAGCATCTCATTTAGTCTGACCAAATTATGGAAATAAGATAAATCTACTGAAATGAAAACTAAGGTTTAAATATAAAAAAGTAAATACTAACTTTACAAAAGATATCTGATATACTGGAACAACACTGTAAACAAGCATTATGGAGCCATTTATAACATGGCATGGAGATAGCATGTGTGAGCATTAGTGCAATTGCACCCAGTCTTGGAGCCTAGGAAAGATGTTTTTACTTACAGTTTCGATTTGAAAAGTGGGAAAGGTGCATAGAATGCTGGGATAAATTATATAATGATAAAAACAATTCTAGGAATACTGAAGTAAGTTTAAGGTAGAAAAGAGTTTAAAACGGAAGGGAAAAAAAGGTGTTGTACTTTGTAATTACTTCAAAAATCTTCTGTTTTTAAAAATAGCCATTTTTTGTTAATTTTCAGATTTTTGAAACTTTAAGGAAAAATTTGTTGATAATACTTAAAATCAAACTTGTGAGCTTAAATCAGGTGATTGCTGCAATAGAGTAATGTTAACAAACAAATTGGCAATACACCTATCCCTCGATTTACATGGTACTCAGTTCACACAATTTTGGCTTTGCACGGTCAAAATATGCAACCAGTTTCGATTTATACGGTACTGACTGAGACGTACATAGAAAGGAAATATCAGTCAGTACTGTGTAAATCGAAACTGGTTGCATTTTTTGACCGTGCAAAGCCAAAATTGTGTGAACTGAGTACCATGTAAATCGAGGGATAGGTGTACTGTATACCTCCTCCAAGCAGCTGCTGTATAGTGCTTCTAAAATATGGTAATCAGTTGTCTATATCAAATTATTTATATTATAGTTTAATAACATCTGTATCAAATGAAAAAAGAAAATATTTTTTAAAGACATAAGGAAATTTTAAAATTCCAGTTTCTATTTTTTTTAAATTGAAGTTTCATGTGTTGTACAAAAGACATCTATTGATGTCTTTGAACTCTCATTGCAAATTCTGTCAATGTCTATGTTCGACAGTGACACTGGAAGGGTTAACGAAATCTGAAAACACAGTACCTGAGAATGAATGGTCAGCAGAGAGGACTTGTGATTTCATTGGGTCAGACTACCATTGAACCTTGCAGCTGTCCACTCTTTCTCCCCCTGTGCTGTGCTGCTCCTTGCTATTGGCCCATTCTAGCTCACAAACTGTAGTTAGATCACAGAGGGCCTGAGAAAGGGAAAAGCTTTCAGATATAAAGTTCTTGAACTGCAGACAAGACCAATATTTTTTTTTTCTTTGTATGACATCTTATATTTCCCTTTCGTTATATTGCTATATTAAACATGAAACTTTCCTTTGCACTCACCATGACATTCTATAAATACGATATTTTTGGAAAGACATTTTTCATAGTGTGCACATACTTCTGCCATCTTGAATTGTTTTCCAAAATCATCTATATATTTCTTTGGAAATTTTGCACACCTCTAGCTATAGTTCATTCTTTGATGCTAATCTAAGCTACTGAAATTTCTTGTTTCAGTTCATTAATAATGCAAATAATTTTTTTCAGTAAGCAGTATCCTCCAAAAAACTCATAAGAAAAATTTATGTGGGTTGAGATCTGGAGCGCATGGTAGCCATAGGACTAGCCATATATCCAAAAATGCTGGATATTGATTTGATAAAACTCTGTCCTGAAAATGCACATGAAGAATAGCTAACACTGCATCTGCTGTAGGTGGTCAAGCCTCACCCTGTTCAAAATGTTTCCTTGAAATTAATGTCCATGACTTGAAGAAATGGGAGAGATTGTTCTTCAAGGACATGAAGATAACATTCAGCATTCACAGTATCTTCAAGAAAAATTGGTTTAATAATAAAGAATGCAGGACACTGCATTTTTGAGATTGTAACACTATCTCTATAATTTCATGTGGATTTTTTGTCTTACACATGCATATTCTACTGGTTAACGTATACATAAAAATGGGCCTCATCAGTAAACATCAGTAGTTTTAAAGAAGAACCCTGCATTTCTGAAGCTCATACAATCAGTAGTATGTTCTTCAGAAATGCAGGGTTCTCCTTTAAAAGTCAGGCATCACAAAAGTACACTCTTTGTCTTTGTTAATGTCACAAAGGGACTGATGCATCTTCTCAAACAATCCTACATGTTGATTTTTTTCCTGAATCTATTTTCTGATGATATCTTAGACTCTTCAGGACTTTACACCAAAGCTTGCTAAACGTGGACAATGTTTCAGTTTTTCTGATGTTTTCTTTCTACTGACAACACTCATTGTCCATTGTGTCCTAGTCACTTCAAACCTGTGACCTGTTTACTGAAGATTTGCATGAAACTTTCTTCCTGAGATTTTATTCAGAAATGCCTTGCATCTGAATAGCACTGGCAGTTTGGTAAAATCTTTTCAATTCTACCTGTTACTCTGTTTGTGCTATCTTGCTCGGTACTGCTTTCATGAAATTGATTTGGAGGCACCACATTCTCCCAAGCCTGCTGAATTAATAGACACCAAACAGCACACACCCTCAATGTGGGAACTTGTTTTGATGAGACGCAAGAAAAATTGCCTCCACATTGTGGTCTATCCTGTGAAATTTCTGCTTTCTTCAGCTATCGTCACAGACTCAAATGTCCACCTGTATGTGTGCTGCGCACTACAACTCATGTAAAAAGAAAGGAGAGAAAATCTCCATAGTTTCATGGGAGCCCCCATTAGCCTACTTTGCTGTCAGGAAGCCTGTTTGTTAGTCATGGATTAGGCAGTGTTAAGGTCAGCCTAGCACATAGCACTTCCTAGCCCATGACATAATACAGTTTTATCCTTTTCTTCAAGTAAGCAAGTAGTTCTAGTATCATTTCGCTTAAGGGTTCATCTGCAATAATCAACTGTGCAGTGCAAGTGGATTACTTTCCTAGGTCTAGGTATAGGTTTGAGTTTCTTTACCATGTTTTGCACCCCTGTCTATTCAAGTATTGGTGCTCATGCAGCCCCATTGCTCAGTTCCTGTCACAAATTTCACAAGTGACCACTTGATAGACAACAGTCCCCTTTTTTCTTCAACTAATAGGTTTGGAAGGTTTTGTAAATTCATTGAAATCCATCGCTCACCTCAGATCTGCTTATGTGTGTAGAGACTACTCCAAACACTGGGTGTCACAGCTATGTAGTTTTTGCCCCCACAAAATGCTGAATTCCTCTTCTCTCTCTATCTTATAGTGAGGTCTTAATATTTCTGAGAAGGGGATCCTTTCAGAGTTTTCTACCCAAAAAGTAATCACAGTCCACTAGCATTTGTCACACTGCAATAGAAAATTACTACCCACATATGGGTATTAATTTTAACTTTCAACATGCTGTGGTTGCCAACAACCATTGAAGCAGGTTATCTTTACTGTGAGGTATGGCCTTAATTCCAAACCCCCTACACTTCTGATCTGGACTGCCCAACTGAGACAGCAAGTTGTGTGAATTGAAGTGACAAACATTCTTTTGAGATTGTTCAAAGTGGAGAGGTATAGAACATTTCATACCCTGATGCATGAAAAATTGCCTCCACAGTTACTCCTGGCAAGAATTTTTACTCCAGTGTGGACATTCAGTTTCTATACCAGTGACAGTTCAGATCATAATCACTATTCCTGAGTCTCTTTAGTCTATGTCTGGTGACTTAACGAGACACCTGAGTCTCGTTAGTCACCAGACATAGAGCATAGAGGTGGATTTAAAGTTTATGTCTGCCTTGGCACTGATACCAGTTTCTGTTCCTGCTTCATAGTCTTCACATCTATCTCTGAAAGACCTTCATTTAACTTATAGAGAGCCATACCTCCAAACCGAAGTGGCCCCCACCGGGCTTGACTAAACAGACTTTTCTGATTATGACAGTCTGATCCATGCTTTTCAGGTATTTCCAATGACATGGACACTGACCCTTCATTTAAAAAAAAAAAGTTTTGTTGGCAAAGGTTCTTTTAAACTGAAAAACTCATCTATGACTTGAGGTAACCATACTCTTAAAATAGAATTGGAGATTCTGCAGAAATCTGGATGACATTAGAGCCTTCCTTCAGGATAATGAGCCCATCTTCATATGCCTGCAGTCCCACAATCTCACATTTTCTATTGTTCCCTGTGGCAGAGATGCAAATGGTTCAACTCACAGGGTGTCACCATCCTCATAAGCCATCATTCTTCATTGTATTTTTTCCATACCCATCACCAATATTTTAGAGGTGGTTGTAGCTTGCCTCTTTGAGATTTTCACTGATTCTGTGTTCTGTCTATTTTCCTCCTGGAAATGCTATCTTCCAGGGCATTCTTGATCTTGTCTCAACTGCCATCCTTTCTTCTCATGGGACTTCATTGCACACAGATTTTATATCGAGTAGTAACACCAATGGGAGAAGTCTATCCTTTAGCACTTGCTTAGAGATTCATCTCTGTCCTTGTTGAACACTGGTGTCAGTATGCATTTTCACTTGTCTATCTACACTTCAATAGCCATTGATCTTTACATCTGCTTCTCCTTGATCATTCCATCTTTACAAGTTTCTGAAAGTTTCATGTTCATTGAGAGCAAATAGTGTGCTAATTCATAAGACAGTTTGACAATTGTTGTAACATTTTTTTCTTTTATGAACCTTTTTAATCTTAGTAGTACTGATCCTGAGACAAGTTTTACAAGCCTATTTTTAACCCTTTGTGATAAGATTTTTAATATTTGCATATATGCAAACAAAGTTAAATCAGGATGATTTCATTGTACTTTTCCCCCCAAAAAGCTTGTTAGTTAGCATAACTAAATGACTTTTTTTTTTCAGGTGTGGTTTATTATTGTATTATCAACATGACCCATCAAGTAATGTTACATTTGTAGTAAAGGGTGCAGTTTGCAAAGCAGGTGAAGGCCCTTTAAAGACAAGTATATTTACACATGTAGCTGTTGAACCCAAAAAGGTAAGTTAGCTTTTTTAATAATAATTTGTTGATTTATCAAGAAAATGGTTATTTTAGTTGTGTAATGCATTTTTAAGATAAGAATAACAAGTGTATAAAATGAGAGATTTGCTTATTTGAGTTTAGAAATTTGAATGCTAATTTTTTGGGGGAATTATTTTTCTTCATTTTATCTTGTACAAAATGTATGCTTGCAGTTGTAATGCATGTCCACAGCAGATTCTCTTAGAATATAGTTTAAAACAATACTCTGTCCATTTTTAATCTTCCTAGTTTCAAAACTTTACCTCCTGAAAAACTATCATAGGTATGGAAAAGCAGTTTTCAATATAGGAAAGTTATAACTCAAAAGTTTGTGCAGTAAGTTCATTGAGATTGATATCTGAAGACACCACAATCCAGACTGTCATTACAAGTGTATATTGTACCTGCATTTAGTGTTTTCTTTCACCACCTTTTCCTTAATCTTCCTAAAATGAATGGACATTTTAGACACTGGCAGCTGAGAGCAAATTGCAATGGTGAACGTTTTAACTCAGTTTGTGTGGACAGTGCATATGCCAGAGGTGGCTAACTTGTGTCATCCTCCTGATTTTTTTTTTTATCTTCAAAATTCAATTTGCCTTGGGTGGCACATGATGGCTTGTGGATCTGCCCCTGGTTGGCATGTGATATCATTCCAACTTAATATGTGGCTGCAATGAGCCACATATTAAGCAGAAAAATGTTAGCTATACCCCTGGTATGCCTTCAAAGAGAAGAACAAAAGGAATGTTGAAGAAAAGTCTTCTCACAATTCCAGAGAAGCAAACAGTAGCCAACTTTCAGATCAAAATGGACTTGCTGAGATTCTGTGGACAGAATTATTTTCTCAAGTTGACTGCTGTATATCTCATTGGAATTGAACCACTTGATCTTTTTGTTCTGTTTTAATTGCTTTACTATAAAGTTCTTTGTCTCTGAGCAATAATGCTGTGTATGGAAACAAATTATATTTTAAAATTTTATTTTCAAATGAAACAAAACTTTTTATTCTCATCATGAGTAAATGTTTGTTTTTAGATCAACAGTCACTGTAATATTGTGCTCTTCCAATTTCTTATCAATACATTGTAGCACAACTTATCTACACTACAGCAACATATTTCTCAGGAGTTAGTTGTTTAAAACAAATATTGGATTTATGCATATTTTTACTAGAAAAAAAATGGGTGCACATTAAATAAGGAAAAATGAGATTAATTGTGGTGCCAAATTTAGCAAAGAACTAGAATAAGAACCAGTTGTGATACTAAAACAATATGTAAGTGCAACTTCCTTTCAATTAAATCAGATAAAAATTGAAGAAAAAATAAAACATTGGCTATTATCTTGTGTTAGTATTACTTAGGAATCAGATATACGATTGAAATTGCTTAAGGCTATGGAGGCCTCTTACCGTCCTCACAGATCTTATGGCATATTAAACTGGCAGGCTCCTGTCAGTCCTCTGTGGCAAGCAGCTGCTTGAGAGGATATTTATTTTTATTTATGAAGCTCTCATCAGAAATGAGAGAGAATGGGAGATTGAAAAAAAAGAAATGGCTAACAGTTATTCTGGGCATATCAGATAGTTATCCATTCTGTAGCCAACCCATCTAAAATCTCTGAGGACTAGAAAATAAATTTGGAAAGATTTGAGAGTAAAAGATAGGAAGGGGAAAGGGAAGTAACCAGGAGGCCCTTGTAGGTCTTGAGGTAGGTTATTAGTCTTCTCTATGACATGGTCTTCATAGTAGTCTTTACAGGCATAGGAGTGTGAATATTTTTTTTTCTTTGTTTTCTTAATTTTGAAAAAGGGAAGTGAACTCTTCCCCTTATAAAGGGCAGAGATAACCTAGAAGTTTTACCAATTTTTCGTGAATTGTCATAAAACATACAAACACACAGCATACAAAATTAAATGAATATTATAGTGAATTTGGGTACAATTGAATTTAATAGACAAAATATCTGTTAAAGCTGTAAATCTCCACTGCAAGAATTTTTAACACCAAATACTTGAAACTTCAGATACTCTCCTAGGCAAGATATACAACTTCTTTGGTGTAAATTTGAAACATGTTGCTCTTTAAAATCCCAAAGATTAATTGCAACTATGAGATATGTGAAAGTTCAAGAAAACTGTATAATACCAGTTGTGTGAAATAGTTGCTGAGACACTCCAACTAGTAGCAGTTCCACGATAAAGAAATGGCTGGGCAGATACACATTAAAGAGTGGCTGCCACAACACACATTTTATCATCCTAATGAGGACTTCTTCAGGCAAGCAGAGATTAAGGCTATAAGTGTTATATTTAGTTCTTACACATAATCACTGTAGTTCTGCTTTACCCTAATTAAATAAATCTTTCAAATCGCTCTCAACCTAAATCTCATAACATGAGATAGGTGACAGTCAATTATATCATAGTTGAGTACACTTTAAATTATTGTTGCAGTGGTAAGAGGGGAAAGATGGGGATTTCCTTGGAGTTTACAGGCTGAGGCACTCATTTAGGGATACACTTGATATTTGTGGTGTATCATTTGTTGAGTTGCCAGTCCTGTTTACACACTCTTGATTAGATCGGCACTGTTGTTTCATGTGCACTCAGTTATCCTGTGGTATTTATCACTCTCATCCATCAACCATGGGGTTATTTCTTACAGCTTTCTGACAGGCCTAAATCAAATATAACTTAAACATGAAAACTTCCCCCTTATTAATAAATAATAAATAAATACCCCCTCAAGCAGCTGCTTGCCACAGAGGTCTGACTGGAGCCTGTCAGTTTATATGCCATAGTAGAAGGTCTGTGAGGATGGCAGGACCTCAACAGAAAAACGACGCATACATCCATGCCTTACCCGGGGCTCGAACCCAGGTCCCTTAGATCAGTAGCCAAGCGTGCTAACCACTTGGCCACGGGACAGTCCCCCTTATTAAAAACATTAAATTTCAACATTCAACTCAAAACACCAAAAAAAAGGAATCAAAACCCGTTTGTCATCGCCAAACTGAGAGGTTGTTCAGGGCAATTTGCAGTTGTCTTTCAATGACTCTCATGCTGGACAAAGAGCAAAAGATACTAAAATCGTCAACATAGTGGGCATTGCATACAGATGGAGGAAGTTGTCTAGTAATAGAATTACCTTGACAGCGAAAAGCATAACACTCAGAACTTAGCCTTTTGGCACCCTCTGTTCTTGGGGGTATGGCCGTAACAGAATGTTACTGTGGTGGAATCCAGATTGCACTGCAGCTTGTAAGGCTCAGAACAAGGCTTGGGAATCAAAAATAACGGACACGAAAAGCCGAAGCTATAGAGGTCACGAAGAATGCCGAATCTCCAAGCTGTGTCGTATGCTTTTTTGATATTGAAGAAAATTGACAACAGGTACTCTCTACATAAAAACGAATTTCTGATAGCCGATTTGAGGCATATCAGATGGTCAAGAGTTGACCATTGCCTGCAAAAGCCACACTGGATGTTGGAAAGAAGGTTGTGGTGTTCTAAATGCCAGATGAGTTTGGCATTTACTATTCTTTCCAACACCTTGCACACACAGCTCATCAATGCAATGGGATGATAATTAGAAGGAATCTTGGAATCCTTTCCTGTCTTCAGGAAGGCCAAGACAATGGCCTCCCGCCAGGAGTTCGGAAACTGCTCCTCGAGAAAAATGTGATTGAAAAGATGGAGCATTTGATCTTTACTCACTAGGGAGAGATGTTGGAGCATGGCATTATGGACATTACCACATATCTGGCACTGGAAGTAGCGCAGTGGGTTTGATATATATAGCCATACCTCACAATATAAATAACCTGCCTTGATGGAAGAAGGCAGGTGTGGCATGTTAAATGTCACAATCAATACCCAGGTGAGTACCAATTACCCATCATAGCATTTGAAACCCCATGGACCACTGTTATTCCTTGAGGGATGAGCTCTGAGAGGATTTCCTCCTCAGTGACTTTGAGAAGTCCCCCTTAGTGATCACACCCTGAGAGGAATTCAAGGTTTTGTGGGGAGTGACTGCGACAGCCACCCCACCAATTTCTGTAACTTTCAGGAGTAGTTCCAAGTGTTTTGAACAAGTCATCTCAACTTGCAAGTTGCCAGATCGTAAGCGCTTGACAGATTTCACTTCCCTCGCAAGACCTTTTAAACCTTTGTTGACAAAAAATGGGGACATGTCCCTAATTACCTGATCACCCATGGAGTGGATAATCAGGAATTTTGGGGACAAAGACATAGACAAAGAAAATGATGGCACAGATGACAAAGAGAATGAAGATGATGGGGACTCATGTTGAGCCGTCTTGTTGGCATTGATCATTATCGCATCTTCAACTCTCATGATTTTTTTTTTTCTGTGTGGTTCCAGTGCTCGCAGTCCCCCCCCCCCCCTATATGGACCATCTTGTTGAGGTGTCGAAGTCTATGCTGACCAGATTGGGCAACAGTCGGACATGGCTAAGACTTCCATCTCAGAAGTTGAGGGCCCTGCTGACTGACTTGGTCCGGTCATGTTGGACAGTGCCCAACTAAGAGTCCCAGTCACGGGAGCCAAGGCAACTTGGATTCTATATCTTTGTGTGGTCCGGGACATAGATTAAATTTAGGTTTTGACCGATGAATTAGCTTTACTCCTATAGTACTGCTCGCCATTAGGTAGTCAGGGATAAGCTGTCAGATATGGTATTGTCTTGCCCCTGACCGTAGTTAATGGTGAATATAGCATTTTCCTATACTGGTAGTGCTTCAGGCAGAACTAGTGGATCTTGTCTCATATATATATATATTTACCTGTCCCCACCCTCCATGAAGCCCAACAAGGGGACACCCAGTCGGGCGCCAGGGCTACACGGGCACTATACCCACACAGACAGTTAGCCAAGCCCTCACAAATAAATAAAGGGAAAATGAAAAGAGAAATGTGTAAAAAAACCTTTCTTCACAAAAGGAACTAAGCAAAAAATAACAAAATTGTGATCAACCAAAGTGGCTTCACAAAGAAAGGATAACTACAAAAGGAAAATAAGTTGAGGAAACTCGCACCCTGTTTCCGGACGTGGGCAAAGTTACTCACTGTTCTGCACGGTTGACCCTAGCAGAACCAGCCCACCAGCCAATTGATCCTGAGGGAGCCACCCAGGATCCCCCATCTACCTGAAGCAGAGGCCAAAGCAGTGTATAGCAGCTGCCCAGGAATTCGCTCCCCAATGGAATCCTGCCCAGGAATTCAGACAGGCTCCCCAATGGCAAGACAGCCAATATGGATTCAGCCAGTCACAAGTTGAGGAGAAAGGATGGGGACCCCTGAGCAACTGCTAGGAACATCCTTTCCAGGGATACGGGTATCCACACATGGCAAACACAGGACCCTGTAAAGGTATCTGAGCCAGTGGAATCTTCACAGGGTGGTCCCCTCACCATGTACAGAGCTCGCACTGAGAGGTTGATATAATTGACTGTCACTTATCTCGTGTTATGAGATTTAGGTTGAGAGCGATTTGAAAGGTCTGCTTCATTAGGTTAAAGTAGAATTTTCTTTTCTCAATGAGGCCAAAGTGGAGGAGGTTAAGCGGAAAATATCTCACTTCTAGCACATTTGGCTTAAACTAAAAGTAGTGATTATGTGTAAGAACTAAATGTAATAACTTGTCACTGTGCTGTTAATATCAGTTTTAAAGCTAAGTGTCTATACAGGGGAGGTCTTCTGTTGGTGCTCCTAAAAGTTAAGCCTGATATAATGCAGAAGGAGAGTCCGAGCAGAAGGTTAAAGCTAGTATCAGATTGCATAATCTGTTTTTTTAAGTAAACTATCATGTTTTCAAAATAATTAATAATAACTTTTATTATTAATATTAAATTACATTTTTGCCTCAATCCATTAATGAAAATTTGAAAATCATTGTACCGTCCACATTTTATGTTACTATTCTCTTATAACATTGACTTTCCAACAACATTTAAAACTTGGGCAGTTTTTTTTGTTACCTTTTCACTCACCTACTGAATTTTCCTTTTCCTGTAATATGTTTGTTGCATGTTCCTTAATTGTTGCAGTTTAGCTAGTAAACAGCCTAGCCCAACAATGCTTTCATTTAGTTTGAAGCATTACTATTTATGACTGGTTCTTCATTCCATAGCTCATAATCAAAGACAGAATGATTCTTCAACAAACACATCTAATACAGACCTGGTTTACTTCTGTGTTAAAGGTTTGAATAACTGATCTGGTTAACATTTTACAGCCTATAAAGATTGTTGTATCTTATTGCATTTCTCAAATGAATTGCAATAGGGTTTTTGATAGGTTTCATAGTGTGATAAAAACTTTTTTTTTTTTCATGATAGTAACAAATAGAGATGTTTTCTAAACAGGGATTATCACTTTATATCAGCGTGCAAAATTATTAACTCTTTAAGTCTTATTATGCCAGAATTAGCAGCTGTATAACAGCTACTACTCCTCACATACTGTAATAAGTGATAATCAGTATTTCTAAATCCACTAATTATGCTTTTTTTCCCCCATTATGACTGTGAAAAGCTAAAGCTTAGTGTAGTAAACCAACCTATTTTTGATCCCATAGATTAGTACATAGTACACTGACAAAAAATAAAATCCTGCCCTACCTTCTTTCCTGAAGATTATGCAATTGTTTTAGAACAGGGTGTCAGATTCTTACAGCAGCTGAAGTTACTCACCATTCTTAGGTGTTATGCATGAATTCTGAGTGCAGTGTGATTATTCAAGGATAAACCTTGAATTCTTCTCAATGGCAAGACAAGGAAAGATTGGAAACCCCTATCAGGCATGATACTAGTACCAATGAAAGGTGCATATTCGTTCTTTCTAAATTCTGTTGTCCAGACATCCAGGATTACTGGCACCAGGTTAGATTCTTCAGTGGAATATAAGATAAAAAACAGATAAAACTATAGGTGGTGTCAGTGGCTTACCTAAGGAGTTGTTTATCCTCTCTGACCTGAACTTCATCCTCTCATCCTAAATTGCTTTAGAAAACCCATGCTTCAACATTGTGATGATTGAGTTCCTGGTAATCTTGAGAATATGGAAAAGCTGTTGATTTATAATTATTTGTTTGCATATCCGAATTTAATTGTTCTGCTTAGTGTCTGGCAATTCTCTTGTTAATCAGTTGTGTAATCTGATTAATGTGCCATTATAAATTGTGTTTTATTGAAGTTGCTTTTTACTGAATATCTTTCTGTATGTAATACTATGGAGGTTTTCTAGCTCAGAAGAGTGATATTAATTTGACCAGATACATTTATGCAGCTGAAATTAATTCTGAATGAACTTACAGCCAAACTGAATTATTTGAGAACTTCAGTTTTATGCCATCGAAAGCTAAATTCTACAATCTGAAACTTCAATAAACTTTATATGAATGAATATGGCTGAAAATGAATATCTCAACTATATCTCAGTTGTCAACATTATCTGTTTAATATTTAAAAATTTGAATATTTAAAAACATCAATGTAGTGATAAGAATTTAACTCAGTAATTAAAACTTAAGTATTATTTCAAATCATTTAATAAGTGTATATTTTAGAAGGTAATTTTATATAAATTTCTTAGGACTGGCATTACTATCCATTAATTTAGTATTCCATTGATATAATATGGAATTTTGTTATTGATATGGTAAGACTTTCTAGAAAACACATTCATAATATGCAGATAAGAAGTTTCCAGATCATTTTGTAAAAATGAGTATCAACATTCCATCTACATCACAAGTATCAAATTATTCCTTACTCCTCAGCAGGATTGAGATACTGATGAATCAGTCAAGATGAATCGAGTGATTGCCTGGCACTCCAGTGTCTCAACGTTGCTTTATAGCAATTGATTGGCATGTAGTGATTAAAAGATATTAATATTTTTCTAAAAGGAAAAGAAATTCATCAAAAATACCTTGACCATTACTGCTGTTACTATTGTGCATAAATATTTTTACGATCATATTAATTACAGAGAAAAAAAAATTACTTTGATATAGATTAATTTACAACACCAAATGGCATTCAAACACAATTGGTAAATTTTTAGAAAGGTTGAACAATATGATCTGACTCGTTTTTAACTACTTATACCATTACTTGTAAGCATAACTTGACCAATATTAAAGAAAAAATATTGCACTATATATATTTTTTTTCTTTTGGTAATCAATATTTTCTATTTCCTTCCCCATTGGAGGTAATCCATTCGATATTGGAACAGGTTCATAATCTGCAGTTCTCAATTTAAAGTTCCAGCCAAATGTGTTAGAAATGAGATATTTTCCCCTTAACCTCCACTCTGGCCTCATTGAGAAAGGGAACATTGATAAGCTTGGAAAGGCTGATGCACCAAAGAGCTAAAACATTATGACCACCTACTTAATATGATGTTGGTCCTCCACGTGCCGCCGAAACAGCTCTTACCTGGTGAGGCATGGATGCTGCAAGATTTCTAAAGGTGTCTTGTGATATCTGGTACCAACACGTTACCAGCAGATCCTTTAACTCTTGTAAGTTAGTGGTTGAGCTGCCACAGATCGGATATGCTGTTCCAACACAAACCACAGATGCTCAATTGGATTGATGTCTGGGGAATTTGGAGGCCCGGGCAATACCTGGAAATCTTCTTCATGTTTCGCAAACCATTCTCAAATAATCCTAGCAGTGTGGCATGGTGCATTATTATCCTGCTGAAAGAAGGCACTACTAGAGGAATGTACTACTACCATGAAAGGATGTACCTGGTCTGCGATGATGTTTAGGTAGGTGGTAGATGTCATAGTTTTCTGAACATGAATAACTGGATCCAGGGTTTCCCAGCAGAACATTACCCAAAGCATTACACTTCCTCCACTGGCTTGTTTTTGTCCCACAGTGCATCCTGGTGCCAACACTTCCACAGGTAAATGACACACTTCTACCTGGCTATCCACATGGTGCAACAGGAAATGAGATTCATCGGACCAGATGATCTTCTTCCAATCATTCAAGGTCCAGTTTTGATGCTTGTGTGCCCATTGTAGATGCTTTCAATGGTGAACCGAGGTTAACATGGGCACTCAGAGCGGCCTGTGGCTACGCAGCCCCATTTTCAGCAGGGTCCAATGTACTGTGTGTTGTGACACATTACTCTCGTCACCAGCATTCAAATTATGGGTGAGTTGCGCCACAGTATCCCTTCTGTTGGCTCGTACCATATGGGATAGTCTTTGCTTACCTCTAGCATTGATGAGCCATGGTTGACCCACACATTGCCAGCAGTTTGTGGTTTTTCCTTTGGACCACTTTTTGAAGGTACTAACCACGGCTGACCGTGAGCACCCCACAAGCCTTGCTGTCTCGGAAATGCTCTGACCCAGGCATCTGGCCATTACAATTTGGCCTTTGTCAAACTCGATTAAATCTGCTGCCTTTCCCATCTGAAGAACAAGAATAACACTGATTAACAGAGCTCAGTATCAGGTGTTTAATACTGTTTCATGACCTTCACACTCACCGTCATTTACCTGCAGTTACTTCGATTTGCATAAAGACGCGCTGGTCATAATGTTTTGGCCCTTCGGTGTATAATTCAGGTTAAGCTGGGGCACTATGTGCAAAAGAGACCCCATGCACATAAAGAACATGTCAGATATTCATAACTGGAAACTTTTATCCTCAACCTCCTCAAAAGTCTGTCACTTGGCCATTTAGCCCATTGTGTGCAAAAAAAGTGCCACTCAAATATTTTGAAAGTAAAACAGCTGAAACCCATAGCGATCTGTGGCTGCCTTACTAGCTACCACTGGAAACATTGTAACGCTCCAAAGATTAACTTTCTCAAGTTCAACCTTTTGTCTGATCCAAAATAGATTCAAACTCCGGTTAGCTTGTCAAGCACCAGGCAGTATTAACTTGCCAAATAAAGTTGAAATAGGGTTCGTTATGTATATAGTGTTACTTATCGAGAAAGAATTCAAAAAAGATTATCAAGTTTAATTAAAGTTATATCTAAATCAAAATCACCAATTGTTGCTCAAGATGAAAAAAAATTCGAAATCAAATATTCATATAACAAAGTTTATTTCCAAAAAATTCAAAGACTCACCAATTCAGCTGATGAATTCAAAAGTCAGAGTAACTAAAAAACTCCATCTCTAAATACAACTCACAAAAACTGACTACTAACGTCTTCCTCCTTCACCATCTTCCTAACTCCGTACTCCTCTCTCTCTATACTGACTTTGTGACCTAATGTCACTTAGTATAAAATGCGGTGTACAACCGACACATGTATTCCATGCCAGGAAAAACATTTGCATAATTTGGTGCTTGCACTAGCTATGACACAAGATGGGGTGTGTTCTAAACGTGTGCATTAGCGACTGTCAATCAAATGTCTGAGTTGTGCATGCACAACTCCTTTAGTGGATCGGAAGAAAGAAATGTGATAAGTCCAAATGAAATAAACCCCAAAATAATAAATATAACTTAAATTAAATCTGATTAAGGAAAAGTAAAAGTAAAAGTGATTAAGGAAAAGTAAAAGTGAGTCAGACACAGAGCCAAGAAATGTTGTATTGGTGGACCATCACAACATTTCTTGGCTCTTTGTCTGAAGAGGAAGCTTCTAACACTCACATATATTTTTCTTAATATTTTTCAATGAAAGCATAATGATGACAAAAGCAGTTTGGTTTTAATTGCAGTTCAATTGTGCAATAAATCATGTTGCTTAAAAGTTAACTAATTCTGGTTCATGTTACTGATTTCAGTCACATTACTGAAAAGTTGACTTTCACACCAATTAGTTTTGTTTATACCAAATAATTTAGTTATGGTATCAGTATTTGTATTGCTAACTTTCCCGTGGCTGAGTGGTTAGCGCACTTGGCTGCAAATCTAAGGGACCTGGGTTCGAGCCCCGGATAAGGCATGGATGTGTGTATCATTTTTCTGCTGAGGTCCTGCCATCCTCTCAGACCTTCTACTGTGGCATATAAACTGACAGGCTCCTGTCAGACCTCTGTGGCAAGCAGCTGCTTGAGGGGGTATTTATTTTTTATTTATTAACTTTCTCCCTCGAAAACTGTTTTTTTTTTTTGTGTACTCATATGTACCAAAAAGGATACAAAGCTTTATCAGCTGTTGTATTGCTGACAGTAGCATTATAACTGTGAGCAGCACCCAAATGGTAGTAGGAGTTACAAGATCATGCTTGAGTATAAGGCATGTTTGTTAGCCTCTGCCTAGTAGGCAGGGGGGGGGGGGGGGCTCAGTCGGTAGTGTGTCAGGCTCATAATCTGCAGTTCCCAGTGTAATGCTTCAAATGTATATGAACTTCTTTACTATGAATCTTGTGAGTGATCCAAAAAATGCTAAATTACTGAATAGCTAGGGGGCCAGGCATTAATCTTTCCAATCAAAGTTAAATAAGGGTTCTAAGTGTAATAGATGTTACTTAGTCAAAAAAGAATTAAAATCAAAAAGATTGTAAAACAATAAAAAACAATTGAAAGACAATAGTCTTGTGCGATTTAGTTCCCTGAAGTGTATTCATTTGAATTACAATAATTCCATTTAGTAGGAAAACAAAGGTATAAAAATATAAAAATCTGTTTAACAGATGTCGGATTAGAAAGACTATATGCAAATATCGTCTCTTTCCTCTAATGCATTTAATTAATTTCATATTGATTTTTTCGAATAAAAAAAGACTAAAGAAATTTGTTTTATTGAGTATCGGATTAGTGAGAATGACAATGGTTTTCTGAGGTTTAGTTCCCTGAAGGGTATTCCTTTGATTTCCCATTGTTCTCTTTAGAAAGACAGAAAGGGATAAAATTATTAATCCCATTTAAGAAATGTTGGATTAGAGGGAATAGATTTATCAAACATTGGCTGCTTTGATTTCCTCTACTGGTATTTGCATTCAGTTGTTTTGTTTGGTAAGGATAAACCTTTATAGATTTTGTTTTATTGAGGGTTGGATTAAGGAGAATATTTATAGTCCCATGTAGACTGTATGGTGTTCTTTTGGCTTCTGAGTGCTTCATTTAGAGAAACAGTGTTTGAGAAAAATCCATTGTAGTGCAAAGATGGATTATAGAGAATAGATATAAACCCTTTATTGAAGGTTGGATTAGAGAGACTAGATACAATTTTGGACTTAGTTGTTATAAACCACTTTTTTTTATGGAGTGTCTGATTATAGAGATTTTGGAGAAATATTAGTTTTGTTTGCTAACAAAAAGATGTATTTTTATTAGGTTTAATAAATTAAAATTACTTCTAATATTTTCTTATTTCCACCAAATTGTATCCTCCAAATTGTCACATTCACCTAATTTTCACCCATCGAATTGTTGCCCTCTGAGTTGTCGTCCACCGAATTGACTTCCACTGAATTGTCGTAAACCTCCTAAGGAAAAGTGTAAAATCTACTGCATCAGTCCATAACCATTAGAAGTATCAGAGTCTTGGTTTTCATCATTAGAAATACTGTACAATGAGTGAGTTAGGTATTGAAATTTGTGCAATTTGACATTACTGGAAAAAGGATTAAAAATTATCGAAGCAGCCCGAGAAATATACAGAGTGGAAGATGAAGAGACAGACACCTTTTATCCTGCTGAAGTGTGGTTCATGAAGTTCAAAGGTAGTATGATTTGGATGGCCACATTCTCCATCACACTGTTGAAGCCAATCCATCAAAAAAGCACTCACAGGCTCTTGTCTGAACTTGGTTGCTCACAAGCAACTAGAGTGTGGCATCTGTAATGCATCAGTAAGGTACCCAGGAGTTGCTAAAGTGTTCCACATGACAGACTACTGAACAAACTGTTATATCAAAGTCAGTTCTGTAGTAGGTCTCATCACTAGGCCATGCGACCACTATTTCATGAAGCAAATTGTTAAATGTGATGAAAAATGGATCTTTGTCAAAGATCTAGGATTCATATCAGGCCAGCCCACACTTCCTGTCCCAAAGAGGGGATGATTTGAAATGAAGGCAGTGTTGTGTTTGACAGAATTTTGAGGGTGTAATACACTTGAAACTGAATCCCAATGGATGTGCCCACGGTCAGTAGGAGACACTGATCGGCTTGGAAAGGCCACCATCTGTTGGATGGGATGTTAAGCCATGCTCCTATGTCCTGTACCCTGTGCATGCTAACACGCTGGATGGCCTTGATGGGAGGCTACCATCTTATCACCCAACAGCTGTTCCAATGGATTCCTGCTCCCAACCTTCTCTGAGTCCTTGAGGTCCTTGGGACCTGACCATTTAGCCCATAGTGTGCAAAAAAGTGCTGCTCAGAGGTGAAACAACCCAAACCAAAAACCCTGGCTCAATTAGAGATAAAGACTCAAATTTTTAATGCAGCATATGGTGGTCAGCGGGAACCTGTATGTGAAGTTTTATTGGTGGTCATGTATTTCTGAAATTACTGGCTGGGGGAGCAAATCTGTTAAAAATAAGGAGATAAACTTTTCAACAGTGAATCAGGTGTCTCATTGGAAAACTGCCGAGCTGCATGATGGGTGCTCACATGGAAGGTAGTTGGTGCATAATTTTGCTAATCATTTTTTTGCAAATAATTGTTTTTATTTTCTATCAACTGTGGCCTTTTAAATCGTTCCAATTTCTTTGTGGATAACCATTTGTAGAAATAACGATAGTAAATAATTTATCTTTTCCCATAATTCTGTTTATATCACTTTTCTGAAATTCCAAGAGTCGGTGAATATTTAGTTGTTTAGTGGAAATATTCTTCACATATTTGCATTTTCATTTGATTCATATACTAACAGTCTACAGAATGTTGTGGCAACTAGAGTTGAGTTAAAGCTCAGGCTCTTGTCTGATTCATATTAATTTCATCATCATCATCATCATCGTCAAGCAGCCATGGGCTACGGAGGTGCAACCAGACCATGCAGTTTAATTCTCCAAGCATATCTGTCCTGAGCTACATCTACTGCATCTGGCCACTGCACACCAATTCTAACAAGGTCCTGTTTGACATTGTCTGCCCACCGCATCCTAGGTCTCCCCCTCCTTCTGATGCCTCTAGGGACACTGTTCATAACCCTATTCGCCAATCTATAATTATCCATACGGGCAACATGGCCAAACCAGCGGAGTCTCTCTCTGCACAATATGCTGCTTAAAGGAGGTTACAGACTCCTTTGCCTAACCTCATCATTAGTTACAAAGTTAAACCACCTAATGCCCAAGATACTACGTAAGCATCTAGAATCAAAAGCATCTAGTTTCCTGTTATCTTATTTACACAGCGTCCAAGTTTCACTACCATAACTAACCCTAGAAATAACCAAACTATTATACAGTCTAATTTTAGTCTTTAGGTGTATACGCCTATTTCTCCACACTCTCCATAGATTCTTAAAAGTCCCGGCAGCAATCCCTATTCGTCTGTTAATCTCATGCCGCACATCACCAGTATCAGTTACATAGCTCCCAAGGTAATTAAACTGTGACACCTGCTCAAGACTGAAACCATTCAGATGAACTGAATCACAACCTGCCTGACCAATTTTCATCACTTTAGTTTTCTCTCTGTTTATAACCAAACCTACTCTACTACCAGTCTCATCAACAGCTCGAATGAAAGGTTCATCTCATCAACATCATTTACCAAAAGGGCTAAATCATCAGCATAATCTAAATCAGAAATTTTCGTATCTCCAGCCCATTTAAGGCCAAAATCTTTCCCTTGAAGTGAATTTCGCATAACATAATCAATAACCAAGCTAAAGAGAAAAGGAGACAAAATGCACCCTTGTCGAACACCAGAAGTAATGCTAAACCAATTGCTACAAGACTTGCCAACTCTCACACATGACTCAGTGTTATTATATAGAGATCTTTCATAATGTTAACTAACTTGTCTGGTATACCATATGATCTCACAAATCAACCACAAATTTTGACGATCAACAGAGTCGACAGCCTTTTTGAAATCAACAAAGCTAACAACCAAAGGTTTCTGAAATTCTAAACATTTCTCAAGAATCTGCCTAAGTGAAAATATCTGATCCACACATCCCCTACCACTTCTGAATCCACATTGCGACGCAATTGCCTGTCAACCAGATTCTTAATTTTATTAAGCACAATCATGCAAAGAACTTTCCCTGGAACAGATAGTAGGCTGTTACCCCTATAGTTATTACAAGAACTGCGATCACCTTTTTTGAAAATAGGGATAATAATAGCCCTGGTAAAATCTTTAGGAACTGTGCCTTTATCATAAAAGTTATTCGAAATTTCAGTCATCCAAGTGGTAACCGAAACATTCCCAGCTCTGAGCATTTCTGTAGTAGTTTCATCTACCCCTGGGGATTTATGAAGTTTAAGTTTAGAAATAGCCAAAGTAACTTCAGATTGTGTTATAGAGCCAACATTAAAGCCCCCAATACGTTTATCATCACTACAGACAATGGGAGTAGAACTAACCACATTGTTTATAACATCACTGAAATGCTCAGCCCACCTAGCCATGACAGAATCCTCCCCTTCTATAACCTTACCTTTTTTATCCTGCAATCCTTGTATGCCTGTCCGTTTTCTACCACATAAAACATTAACTAATTGGTACAGCTCTCTGCAGTTGTGCTGTCTAACTGCTTCCTCCGCTTTGTCAGCCAAGCCATCAAGCCAAAGATTCTTATCAGTAGCTAACTGATCCTTTACACGTTTATTAAGCTCTCTGTAATCCTTCCTATTAGGACTAGTATGGTACTGATTAAGGACATTCCTACAGTTCCTTCTTTCTGAAATAAGCTCAAGTGCCTTATCACTTAAATAATTCTGCTCCTCTGCTCCTTTTTCCGCAAAAGAGTATTGTTAGTTTCCAAAAAGCTGTTTAAAATGGCCCCATTCTTCCTCAACTTCAATATTAAGCAAACCATGATTGTCATAATGACTAAGTAACCTATCATGGTAAGTTTTAGCTATAACTGGGTCTTTCAGAGCTTCAGTATTAAAGGTAAATTTTTGAAATTTAGCACAACACTTTTTAAGTTTAAGTTGCAAGACACTTTTAACAAGGTAATGGTCAGATCCAATTTCAGCTCCCCTATATGACCTGGTATTTCTAACAGAACTAGCCCATTTGCTGTTAATTAATATATAATCTATCATATTCTTATGCAGCCCATCGGGTGAAACCCATGTGTATTTGTGTATGTCGCGGTGTTTGTAATAAGTGTTAGTTATTCTGAAACCATTGAGTTTACTTACCTGTAGGAGAAATTGCCATTGCAGCTACCAATACCAAAAAGGTCTGTCACCCCTCCCCAAAGGTCAGAGTCAGTACCAACTTTGGCATTGAAGTCACCAAGAACAAGGGTAATATCTCCTTTCTTGACAGAATTCAAAATATCCTGAAGTTGTCCGTAAAACCTGTCCTTTTCATCCTCATCGGCATCCCCAGGGGGGGCATAACAGCAGATAACATTCAAGTCTTTAATGTTTGTCTGAAATTTTGCTGTAAGAAACCTTTCATTAATGCACTCATATCCTAGAAGAGCATCACTAGCATGTCTGCTGAGCAGCAGACCCGCGCCTTGGTGATGCTTTCCATCCTCCCTCCCTGTAAAGAGAAAGTTGAGGTTATTTTTAAGTATCTCACCTTTACCTGTCCATCTGGTCTCTTGCAAGCATAGAATATCTAGGTTATAGCGCTGGAATTCCTGAGTGAGGACATCAAGAGAATAATCTCTATGTAATGTCCTCACGTTCGACGTTCCTGCAGAGAGAAAATGATTAATAGGATTTTTAAAGAAATTAGGTTTATTGAGATTGGTAGGGCCAGCAATATCAAACAGCCCCCCGATCGCAGGCATGGGGCAAAGACCTGTTCCTCCACCGTGAAAGGCTGAAGTCACTGATGCTGGTAGGAACTTCAGGCACCATCTTTTCAAGTGGACTTTTTCAAGAGCCATATGGCCTGCCTGAGACGCATTACTCCAGTTTAGGCTTGACGATGCCCAACTAGCTAAGTAAGGTTCAGGTACCTGCGATGGCCTCTGATTTGAATTATCCACCTGCTAATATAAGGTATCCCATGCCTCTGTTCACTTAGGGCTGGCAACCCAGAAGCAAACAGAAAACACAGCACCAGTCCACAAACAAGTCCAGGATCCATAATCAAGCTCAAATCCATAAACAAGTCCAGTCTAGTAGGTATAAATGGTCAGCACCAGGACCCTGTGAAGTTGACCACTCCTCAGCAGGTTTGAAAGAAAGAAAAAAAAGTGGCCATAGATGACCAGATCAGTAGGCCATACTGAACTGGCAGCCCTCCCCTTCCATTCCCTTCCAAAAGAGAATATCTCTTTTGAAAGGTACTAAGTAACTTTCAAATATTTCTTGTAAACGTGAAAAAAATAAGTAACAATTCATTTAATTATAATTGCAAACTTTTAATCAGTCTTCAGTAATTAAAAGTAAGCACCATGCATATTTTGTTTTTTTTTTATATATTCTCTATCTTTAAATTAAATGAATGGCTCTTTGAATTTATAATGATGTTACTCATAAACTTTCAGTTTCTATTAGCGTTTCTAGTATTTTTCATTCCAAATAGCATTAACATTTTAATTTTGTCATAAAATGATTATAATTAATATTATAGGAATAAAATAAATGATTAGTGACATGCAGTTTTGAATATACACAATCGTATCAGAATAATATGACCACCTACCTAATAATGGGAATAACCACCCTTGGTCTGGATGACAGTGGCGAGACACCATGGCATGGACACAATGAAGCCCTGGAAGGTTGCCAGAAGCACAAGTGCCCATACAGACTCCAGCAGAGCACGAAGGTTCCGGAGATGAAGTGGTTGTGGGTCTGCACGCCGAACTTGTCAATCCAAATGGTCTCACAAGTGCTCTATGGGATTGAGGTCGGGCGATTTTGCTGGCCAAGGGAAAATGGAGACATCGCTTTCATGTTCCTGGAACCAGTCACGCACCACCTTAGTGGCATGGCAGGGCACATTGTCCTGTTGGTAGATACCATCACCACTAGGGTAAACGTCCAACATGAAAGGATGCATGTGGTCAGCGAGGATGGACAATTGTAGTAAATTGAATGGCAGCACCCGATGTTCTGCTATACAAAGACAGCACTACATCATATGGGTGATGCCATGTTTCCCCTATCTGTATCCAGAGAATCCTGTGAGAATTAATTGTAATCAGTGTAGCGGAGAAAGGACCTGTTATGACGAGCAAGACAGTACTGATAAATCAGGATAAGTCTAGGTGTTTAATCATTGAGGTGAGTGGGAGGTCTTTTCGAATTTTGATCGGTGCCTGAACATAATTGCTAAACAATCAATTAAATTTCAATCTAATAAAATTTGCCAAACATACTTACAATCTGGACATTGACATTCTAAATTCAAAATTTAATACCATCTTGAAAGAGATACTTTCATAAATGAGTAACATTATATTAAAGAGAAGAGAGAAAAGAAGAGTAGAAAAAGAGAAAGGGCGGCTGGCTGAAGTCCTGCGTGGATCAGAGCATCACTCCATCCAGCAGGGACCCGATCAGCCTGTTGGAGAGGGGAATGGCCCTCAAGTGAGCCAGCCAGGTCCAGGCAATACCCGTACGAGGCTGGCGACCTAAGTGCCAGGGGGGGGGGGAATCGACACAGGTGAAGGAAGTCGGTGATGGAGGCCCCTGCCCCCACCATGGTTAAAGAGCAAACTGGCCGGAAGCAAAACCCAGAGGGTCAAGGCATCCCTCGATCCCCCAGGGAAGCACATGACATGGCTAGTAGAAGACAAGATCAGAATGAGAGAGAGAAATTGGATGGGGAAGGGTAAAGTAGAAGGAAAGGGTCTCAGCCCCAAAGGGAAGAGAGAAGCAAGGAGTGAGAAGATAAAAAAAAAAATATCAATTAAAATTTAATTTAGGTGTGTCATAGTCGAATTATCAGTATTTTCGTGTTTGAGTATATGTCAATCATGTTATTGAAGTTAAGATGCAATACGGGTATAGTGGGGGGGGGGGGGCTGAGCAGGAGAAAAAGAGAACTAAGTAGGATGTGGGTTGGGGGGGCAGCACAGTGAGAATGCTTGTGCTCATGAAAGAGGGGGGGGGGCAAAAAGGGGGAAGGGTTCCCACCATGCTAATAGTTTAGATGGCCAGACGATTGATATTGAATAGTATTTGTTAGGACCTAATGTTAATGTGAGTCTGAAGGAATAAATAGGTAAACCGACATTATTAAATGCCACATCAATGCCATGGACATTCTTGTGTTATTTAGTAGTAGCCGCAAGGATAGTATGTTAATTGTGAGTCAGAAAGATTAAATGAGTTGTCTTGCATTAATAATAGAAATCAATGCCATAGGCAGTCATGTTTCAATTAATATTAGTTATTAGGACACGGTGTCATTGTGAGTTTGAACGATTGATTACATAAATTAATATTAAATAATACAAATTCATTGCCCCAGTTATTCCAAAACCAGCCAATAATAGCTACAGTGACATAGTGCTATTGTGTATCTGATAAATTGAGTATTTAAGTAGTATAAGTGAGAAATATAATGAGTAATATAAACCAAGCCTATATTAAGTTAATTGCTCACTTGAAGTCATATATATATGCATTGAAAATAATATAATCCTATTGAAACAACATCAATTATCATTGCATAAAATCAAATTGAATTAGAAAATACTAGGAACTATAACACTCATATATATATAATGAGTAATATAAGACATTATACCTGATGATAAGGATATTACACTCAGTAGGAGAATTATATTTTAAATACATATATATATATTTTCCCCTTTTATTCTTTTTTTTTCTTTCCCTTTTCCCCCTTCTCCCCCCTCCCTCTCTTCTCTTTGTTTGGGTTTTGATATTATCATATCATTAGAACTATGACTAGTACATGTATATATATAGAAGCACATCTGATAGTACTTAAACATTTGGACAATACACACATCAAGAGATATTTTTTATTATGTTATAAAATTTTTAAAATGTTTTTTAACGTCCAAAACTATATGAAGTATTACTACAGGTGAATGATAAGGAAACAGGAGGAAACCATGAAATATAGCCTCCATATATGACTTTACTCTGGTTATAGGGTATAGAACACAGTCTGACATCTTAATACATTTTCAAAAAAAGATACTTTTTTTTCCTATTCATTACCAAGTTGACCCTGTCCCTCTCTCCCTCCTCTCTCATTCCATGATATGTTCACATATTTGAAGGATGTAGGACATGTAGTGTGGTTATTGTTATACATTATTTAAAAAAAAAATGTTATGCATTGTGGTAAAGTGTATGATGGATAATGTCCTATATAGTGAATAATGTCCTATATAGTGAATAATGTCATATATTGTGTATACTGCCAAGTAATCCGAATTAATTTCGTTATCAATTAATACTGTTGGTATCTTGTTTTTTACTGAGTTGTGTATAAAATGATCTTGGGACCTAAATCTTAATTGTGTGTATTCTAAAGCTAGATGTAGAATATATGGGGGGAGGGAGGGGGGGGGGGCATGTATATATATATATATATATAGAAGGACATTTATATTACTTAAACATTTGGACAATACATAATCAAGAGATATTTTTATTTTATAAAATTTAAAATGTTTTTTTTAACTTGGGGTTTTTTTCCTTTTTTTTTTGTTTTTATTCAAGACATCACAACACATATAACATTGAATAGTCAAAAAAAAGAAAAAAAAAGAAAAAGAATTGGAAGAAAAAAAAAAGATATAGATAGAATCTTGTCTTTGTAAAAAAAATTTTATTCATTAGCGCCTGCCAACTACAACGTGTTATGTAATGTTAAAATCTAAGGAATAGCTGCTGGAAAGAAGTCTTCTGGGTGTTCTATTATATTTTTCATGGCCTTGGTAATTATTGAAAGATTTTCTTGACTTGTTATGTTCCTGTAATCTTGAGTTTCATGGTTAACATTTTTCAATTAATCTTTGAGCTTTAATATGTTACATTCCGATAGGTAGTGTCGACTGTCTCCTTGTCTTCCACATCTGCAGAGAGAATTATTCGTTCTCTGTATTCTCGCAAAATATTCTGGAAATTTCCCATGTCCAGTCAGGATCTGATTTGCATAATGATTGAAATATCTGTTCAATTCCTTGGCTACTTTTATATACTCATAAAGTGTCCTTCCCTTTTCGCTTGTGTTCCATAAATTTTGCCATTCTTCTAATATTTTTTTCCTAAATTTCATTTTCACATAACTAAGTGGCAATGGCATATTAACTGTAACATTCTCTATTTTAGTAGCGCTTTTGTCTTTTTGATCAGCTAATTCATTTCCTTCATATCCGAAATGGGCTTTTATCCAATGGAATGTAATGTTTCTTCTGTTTTTAATTCTTGTGTATTGCCTTTTAATTTCATTTAATGTTTTATCCCTATTCAGACTATTTCCTAGAGCTTGGAGGGCAGACAGTGAATCGCTATATATTTTTATATTCCCAGTTTCTGAAATATTTTTTTCGAACTCCAGCGCCTTTAAAATGGCTATTGTTTCGGCTTGGTAATTGCTTGTATTATCTGTCAATCTATATTTTTCTGAATGAATAACATTTCCTGAGCTCATTACTATAAAAGCCACACCAACTCTATGTTCCTCTTTAGAGCCATCAGTAAATATTTCTATTTTTACTCCTGTAGGTGGATCCCTGTCATAATTTATTATAGTCTTATGAGCTGGATGCACTTGCCATTGATCTCCTGGTCTCTCTATTTCAATCTCCCTAACAAGGTCATCATAGTACTGTCTTCCCTTAGCTACAACTAACAAGGTCATCATAGTACTGTCTTCCCTTAGTGTCTTGACCTTAAATAAGTGAAATTCCTCCATTGCTTTCAAATGCGCTGGGATTAAACCTCCAAGGAATAATGCCATCTCCGTTGCTATTGTCCTATAAACCCTACTGATAAGGAGTGCTGGCTGGCGCTGGGCACTAAGAATGTAACTGCCAAGCTTCTTATCTTGCTGTAGTCGATATCCCCATATTCCATGGCCATATAAGGTTATTCTTTCTAAGCTTTTCTTGTAAATGTCTTTCAGTATGTTTCTCCTTTTATCGTACAGATCCTGTCCTTTCCTAAGAGGCTGTACATGACGTCACTAACGCGATCTCTGACTGCTTGAAAATGCCTGTAAAATTTTAATTGATCGTCGACTGTGACTCCTAAAATTTTAATTTCTGAGCCATTTTTAATGGTTTGTGTTCCTAATTTAAATGTTGGGGGTCTTATCATCCTCTTATGTAAGTCTACTATCATTGCTTGACTTTTTTCAGTACTGAATTTTAACTTGTTTTTCTTGGTCCATTCATTTAATTTTCCTATGGCTAATTTTCCTAATTCTTCCAGTTCTCTTCTTGTTTTTACTCCTATTATCAGCAGTAGGTCATCAGCATAGGCTTGCACTTTCACATCAGCTGGGAAGTCAATTGATAAAGCTTGGTCCACAATTAGGTTCCAAAATAGTGGACCAGAACACGAGCCCTGAGGGCATCCGCTTGAAATTTTCTTGATGTATTCAAACGTATTTGAAATAAACTTTATACTTCTATCTGTAAAAATAACTTTCAATTACGTTATAAATATTTCCTGGACAGTGTTTTCTTCTCATTTCATGGAGAATAGCTTCCACCATACTCTATCAAAGGCCCCACTAACATCTAGGGAGATAATTGCTGTGTGCATTTTGTTTGCCTTATTTTCCTTTATTTTTTATACAATTTGTTTAGTGCCATATTGCATGATTTATCAGATCTAAATCCAAACTGTTCTGGATGTAAATTGTTCGTCTAGGATAGATGATAATACACTCTTCTTGTAATTAACTTTTCCAGTACCTTGCTGAGAGATGTGAGAAGGCAAATTGGCCTAAATGACTGTGGCTTACTTCTGTCCTTTCCTGGCTTATTAAATAGGATGACTCTGGCCGTTTTCCACGCTGTCGGAAAATGTCCCAATGCTAAGCACAAGTTTAAATATTTTTGTAATATCTGCGGAACTGTGTTGTTGATGGCTTGTATGATTTCCATATTTATTCTGTCCAGTCCTGGGGCCTAGTTTTTCGGCATTGTCTTAAGTATTTCTGATATTTCTTGCTGAGTAAATGCAACATCGGATGTGTTGATGTATTTTATTTTCAACTGTTCTCTGATGATTTTGTGTTCCTCTAAATCTTCTTCTGTGTTGTCTGTTAAAAATAATTCTTTTAGAATTGTTTTGATTATTTCTTCAAAATTTTCTATTCTCCTATTCAGTTTCTAGAGCCGAAATTTGTAGAGTGTTTCTGATTTTTTTCTTTGCAATGTTGTATGGAAGGGAGAAGGGATTTTCTTTGGAAATTTCATCATAAAATCTGTTGTAATTTATTAATCTTCTATATTTTGTTGCTTGTTTCTTGTATTCAGCCTTTCTAATTTCCCTCTCTGCTTTCTGGTATCTTCACCTCAGAGCATTTAATTTTTTTTCTTTCTATATTCAGATCTTGATTCCACCATGGGACACCTTTTTTTATCTGTTCCTTTTTCTTTGAGGTACTTGCCTGTTGCTGTTGATATTGTCTCCACTAAGCTGTATGCAAAATTGTCTAATTCGTCTGTGGTTTTAATATTCCTTAATTTTTCTTCGATATTGGATTCCTGTTTCTTTATGTCTTGGGCTATTCTTGTAAGTCCTTTGTGTGTGAGCTTGTAACGTTGGGCTGTGGGAGCTATTTGCTTTGTTCCCATGGTGGTGACTATATATTTATGGTCACTTAATGAATTTTCTTCTAAAACTTCCCATTTGTTTATCTCTTCCTCTAGATTTTCGCTGGTAATCATTAAATCTACCCAACTTCTTCCATTCGTTGTTTCGAAAGTGGGGGGCGAGTGTCTATCATTCAGCAGTCTTAGATTATTTCTTAGATGAATGCCATGACTTCTCCTTTTTCATCTGTTGTTGGGTTTCCCCAGATGGTATGTTTAGAGTTAAAATCTCCGTTTAATAGTATTTTCTTGTTTCTGTGTCTTCGAATTAAATCTTCTAGATTCTCCAGGTGAAGTACAAGATCTTCTGAAGGCAGAAAGTATACCAAAATAATAATTATGCTACTATTCGCGTCCCTAGCTTCGATCGCTACTAAGTTAGTACTCGCACTAATAATCACAAAATCGATGTCATTCGTCGTCGCGATTATACCTACCTTCCCGTAGTTGTTGTGTGCCATTTTCCAGTGTAGAGGCAGGCCTGCTATCTTTCCTTTGCTAATGTACAGTTCTTGAATGCATACAATGTCCGGTTTGATGTCTGGTTCTACTTTAATGTTTGCGACCACTTTAATGTTCTGGACTACTAATGGATGTCTGGTTCTACTTTAATGTTCAAGGACCACTTTAATGTTTGCTGGCACAGCTTTTGACTTATGTAAATTTACCTGAAAAAAAGATCAATTAGAAGGGAGAGGACTAGCCATAGTCGATACGAGATCGAAGGCGCTCTAGTTCTCGTAAATAACTTGGACATGCAGTGTCCATGGCTCCGTGTGATACACTTGTGCAGTCTTGTATTGCTTGTTCGAGAGGATACAATTAATGCACTTCCTCTCATGAATGGGGCACTCTCGGAAAGAGTGGGATCCTGCGCAGTTGGAACAGATCTGTTCCGTCTCCTTCATAGGGCACCTGCTCTGTAAATGACCATACTGATAACATCTAAAACATTTCATAGGTACTATATACTCCTTAATATTATGTCTAGACCATTCTATGTTAAGCTTACCTTTCCTCATAAGAGAGCAGAAGGTCCTAGGCTTCGTTTCCATCACTACGTGGTTAACACCTTCAGATTTGAAAGCAAATCTGAATGTCATACCTCCTCCTTCATCTACTATGTCATTCTGTTCCAATATGTGTTCTTCATGTCTGCAAAATTCATATTCAAAGGCACATCGTATATGATAACTTTAGGGTTGATCTTTAAAGGCTTCCTTACCTCGAATTTCTTCTGGAGATCCTTGTCATCTGATATTTTCTTTTGAAGCTTCTCTAGATGAGTTTCGCTAGTCAGTTCTATTGCTAGCCCATTTCCTCTGATGTTCTTGACATGTGATATCCCAACTCCTAAGGCCTTGGGATTGATCGATTTCTTTAGGTTAGCCTTTAAATCTTCACTAGACTTGATACTCTCTTCTGTAGGGTAGACAAGAAGAACGTTAGTCTTGCTTACCTGTGTCCTTTGCTCCACTCGTGAGGTCTCCTTGAAGTTAGCTGCGGCCTGAGCATAGCTGATCCTCGGTTGTTCTGTCTGATGCTGGTTCTGGGCAGATAATCGACCTTTCAGTTCTGCAATCTGCAGCTGTTGCAATGTGATAAGTCGCAGCATCTGGTCGTAGACATCGCGAATTTCATTAGCATTTGCTACTGTAAAACGCTTGCCCTCACCTGTCAATGCTCCCTCAATGCCTTCATGAATCTTCGCCATCTCTAAAACAAACTCTTCAGGAGTGGGAGGAGGCTTCCATGTGATATCCTGATCAACCACCTTCACCACTGTCTCCTCTGCCATTGTACTAGGCTAAGAATGGTGAACTCAAAAAACCATACAGTGTATCAAATATATAAAAGAATACAGTATATATATATATTAAAAATAAGAGGTAATCCTAAATATAAAACTAACTAATATTATCTATAGTATCATATAATTAAATAACAGCAGTTAACACAAAGAAAATTCAAAAGCAAACCTTTACTTTGCCAGCGATAGCTGGGCAAAGTGTAGACGACGCTATCGGGCTAGGTGATGGTAATCTCAGGAGTAGCGATGCCACACGGTACTGCTTGCCTGCCACAATGCAGCTCGATTGATCAGAACCCATCCAGTGGTATCAGCGGTCCCAGATCATACCAGGAAAACATCCCCCAGACATGCACACTGCCACCACCGGCCTGTACTTGACCGACAAGCGTGTCCGGGTGTTGGTTTTCATGTGTCTGATGCCATATCTGCCACCACCTGTCACTTTTGTGGAGTAGAAACCTCAATTTGTCAGAGAAGGCAACCTTTTACCACCCTTCCACTGTCCATTGACGGTAGTCCCATGCAAACTGCAGGTGTCATTGCCGATGGACCTTGGTTAACATGGGCGCATTTATGCAGCGTTGACTCCAGAGACATGCATAACAGGGTTCACTCTACTGTTATCAGGGGACACATACCTGGGTGCCCCAGCGTTCATTTGAGTGGTCAATTGCTGCACTATTGTGCATCGATTGCCCTTTACTAGTTGATGGAGGCTACATTCTCCTCTGGGGTAGATGGCCTTTGGGGCTCCACAGTTTTGACGTCTGGAGGTACTCTTTATGCCAGCAGTTCATTCTTGGTACACCTTACTACAGCACCTCATGAACAGCCCACAAAGTCTACTGTTTCTGAGATGCTTCCACCCTCGGTGCGGTAGCTGATGATCATTCCTTTTTGAACGTCCATCAAATCAATACCTCTGCCCATTATGTTTGCATTACGCACTATGGCTCATCTGTCCTGGCTGGCCGCTTATATCTCCTTATATCTCCGTGTGGTCGATCTTGTCATATGCACTCTGATGCACCTGGGTGGGTACACTGTGATTCCATGGGTGGTAATTTTATTCTGATACAACTGTGTATGTCTTATGATGCATCAGAGATATCTTTTCTCCAAATTGGTCTCTGGCAGGCACAGACTCAATAATAGTTGGAATGATCTGGGAGGACTAGGGCTCAATAGCTTTGGGCTTTGGCTAGTATAGGCTTAAAAAACTGAGCATGAACTCATCTCTAGTGATAACTGTATGAATATAAGAGTTAATTTCTTTTGCTTTCAGTTATATGGTCAAAGGATTAAAATAATTGTACACAAAGCAGAATGTAAATGCCATTGCAAAAGGAAACCTGCCATGATATTTTAAATTTGAAATATGAGCTAATATGCAATTGAAAATTAGATAAAAAAATAATGTAATAAGTAAATCTGGCAAAAAACTGTTCCTTTAATGTGAACCAAGCAACATTATTAATCCCCACACTCTAAAATCATGATCAGAGAATGTTAAAGAAATTATCAAGAATTAAAGCTCTGAAAAGAAGATTATAAAACATTTAAAATGTGAATTTTACCTTTATCTTGATGGTTACTGCTTTTTTCTTGGCTGTGAAGCTTTATTTAACTTATTCTTTTTACACCTTTGACACGAGAACTAACTGGAAACTTTTCAATCGGAGGCAAAATTCTGGACTGCCTATATCGCTTGCATAATTCACTGGACAAATGAGTGCAGTAACTGGCTAATCACAGTTGTAGACACTCCTATTGGAAGGTTTGGGCCTTCTATCATTGGTCCTAGCAACTGTAAAACATTCTCCTACATAATCGAATTGTCACTCAATTGAACACAATGGCAATAACTGTAGCTAGTCTTATTACATCCCAGGGTGATATGATTCATAACACTTGGCTCTTGTGTTTGGAAATATAGTGCAACAATTGTTTACACGTTTCCTCCTTTTTTGGGAGGAAGAAAGTCTAGGGAGCATCTCATGTTGCTCTGAATTATGATAAGAAGCAGTTGTGTCTTGAATTTGGCAAAGCTAGTTCATACCATTAGGAGGAATTTTTAATCAGACAAATTCTCTAAAATATATAACTATAAAACATTTGTTAATCAGATGTCCAGCTTTTAATTGTGAATATTGAATTTATTTAATTTCATCTCTCTTTTCGTTTGCTCCCCATGTCCTTTACACTCACACATCTTTTTATAGAGTCATTCTTTTTTAACACCTGTCTTTAACTTTTTACATTTTACTGGCTATTTTAAATGTATTTAATGATTTACACTGTAAACATATTTAATGTTTTACATTGTATTTTACCCTTGTTGATTTTTACATGGTTTTTTTTTTTTGTACAAATTTCTTTTATGCATATTACTTTTGTTACATAATTTTATTGTTGTGTGCTTTACTCTTTTAGTGGGGCAGGGGTGGCTCAGTTGATAGCACGCCAGGCTCATGATCTGCAATTCCCAGGTTCAAGTCCCAACTGGGTCAGTGTTGAGATAAATCTCTGCTAAACTCCCCGCCCTGTCCATGGACAGTAGGGGACACCGATGGGCTTGGAAAGGCTGCCATCTCGGAGAGGGACATTAAGCCATGACCCGTATGCAGGAGAGTCATACCCTGTGCACATTAAAGAATACGCTGGATGGCCTTGACAGGAGGCTACCATCTGTCTCCCAACAGCTGTTCCAGTGAATCCCCTCCCCCAACCATCTCTGAGCCTTCAGGGTCCATATTATGACCTGGCCATTTAGGCCATTGTGTGCAAAAAAGTGCTGCTCAGAGGTAAAACAGCCAACCAACCAATTAACTCTTTTCATTTTTTTTATTTAACATTGGTTGTGGATTATTTGTATTTTACCTTCTTTTCACCCCCTCATTCAGCACATTATAGCTAGCATTGCTAATGCACCATAAAACACCAAACAGCTAAACCAATCAAAAAATATATTGTAGATTAATAAATTTCATTGGCTACTATTTTTTCTGTATAATTATTATTTGACATATCTTTGATTAAGTGTTGAATATATATATTAAAAGCTGATTTATAATTGTATCATTTTTAATAATTAGCTATACAGTAAAGGAATCTGAAAAATTATTAATTCTTTATTGTGAAAGTATATAACTTTTTACTTTTATTTAGATAGATGTTTTCTCTCTTTCAGATTATGGTAACAAAACATACCAAAAATATGGGGAAGTTTAGCTCAGTTACTGTGTCTACAATTGATGAAGAAGAAGAAGAAATAGAAGCGGTATTAATTTCTCTCTATGAAGTTTATTACATTTTTGTTTTATGATTTTGTAAAAGAATAAACTTTGAACAAGTATTTTTATTAATCCTTCTAGGTCCCTGTTATCTACAGATGTTTTTATTTACAATGCAAAATAAGCTATTTTTTTAAATTTTAAATATCTTAATAAATTTCTTACATTTCTATTCTAAATGTAGATAATAATTTACTTTTAAATTGAAATAAATTTTCAATTTAAAAGTAAATTATTATTCTTACTATTATTACTCTTACTTTAACATCAATATCAAATTTAGAGGAAAATTTCATGGGTTCATATCTCACCTGGCTCAAGACATTTTTCCTCTAAATTTGATATCAACATTAAACAGAGAAATGACTTCCTTTTCACTTTTATATACCTGATTGAAATTTATATATTATATGTACTTGGATACAATATGTTTTAAGTTAGTAAATTTTATTTACCTTTTTAATTTATTGTATATTACGATCAGTAGTGACTTTTTTTGTTTTTGATTTGTTTTGAGTGAATAAATAGCTGGGTCTCCAGATGCATTCCAATTTTTTTGGTTGGACCCTGGTTGGTTTTATGGTGATAAAACTGATAACAATGTAAAAAATCAGGATTTTTTAATTATTATTTTCATTTTTTAAAATACTTTAGGACTCTAAGTTGCCTAAATTTTCTGAACTTTCTGATTTTTTTAATGATCTCTAATTGTTTAAGTTTTGATATTTTAAACTTTTTAATCAATTGGTTCAGAAAACTTTTTTTAATATATATTTGCAAAGTTGAAAATTTTCAGCATAATGAACTTTTAAATTTCACAAGTTATAATAGTAAAATCACTTTTGAAATGAATGCATAATTACCTACATCTTTTTGTTTGAACTGTGGGGTAATGGTTTTTGCTCTGCATTCTTAGTGTGTTGCAGTTTCTGATAGTTGCAAATAATAACACTAAAATGCAGACTAAGTGATTTATTGCTTTGGGAAAGATGAAGCTATTTATTAATGCATTTTGTTTATCATAGTAACCATAATGTGTATTGTTTAGAGAAATGTTAAATTTTGTATTTAATGTCTTTAACCCTAGAAGCAGCAGCTATTGAATTTTTCAACAGCTGAGGTAATTTTTGAAAATGCAACTGTTGATTTATTGACAGTTTTATGAAGCATTATATTCTCCATCAGAAAGAAGTTTCTATCATAATGATAAATAGCAACCACTATTGTATAGTGAAGAACAGATAGCAACCACTATTGTATAGTGAAGAACAGATAGCAACCACTATTGTATAGTGAAAGAACAGATAGCAACCATTATTGAATAGAAGTTCAAACATTCATCAAATGGTATTTTGAAGGAAATATAATATATAAATTCAAAGGTTGTGTACTGTTTTGCTAAATGGCAGTTTATTAATATACTTTCCTAGTAGCATGTTGCACTTCCTTTGGTCTTCAGGACAGTCCAGATTTGTTGGGGCATGGAACTTACAAGATGCTGGATGCATTGTGCAAGAATGTACCATGCAGAAATGATTGTGTCATGCAGATGCTACAAATTGGACAGTGGCACAGAGTTGCTGTGAACAATCCTTTCCACCTCATCCCAAAGATGCTTGATACAGTTTAGAACTGAAAACTGTGCAGGCCAATGAAACTAGGAAACTTTGTTGGCATGTTTCTGGAACCATTCGGTGACGATATGTGCCTTTTGAGCAGATGCGTTATCATGCTGAATGTGTCCATTGGAGTGAGGATAAACTGTTGCCATAAGGGGAAGAACATGGCCAGCAACTATGTTTAAATACACCATGAAATTCAGATGTCCTTCGATCGTATCTAATGTGTGCCAGGACAATATTCCCTGCAGCATCACACTGCAACCACCAGCCTGTACTGTTGACACCAGACAAGACAGCTCCATGGCCTCATGTTGCTTGCACCAAATTCTGATCCTTCATCAGCATAATGCAAAAGGAATCTTGATTTGTCTGACCAAGCTCTTCTTCTCTGACAACATTGGCACTCAACATAGTCGGCAGCTATTGTAGCCCATTCGCAATAAGGTCTGATACATGTTTCTGGGACCATTCGGTGATGATATGTGCCTTTTGAGCTTCTTCTATTCAATAATGGTTGTATTTCTTGATACATGGTACATTTAGAGACCTTCTGCACACCAATGTTTAATTCTGCCCTGATTTGCCTGGTTTGCTGTCTGTTTGTTTGCACGAATCTTGCCAGTCTCCTTTGACCTCTCTGATCCACAAGCTGTTTTTGTCCACAGGATTGCTGCTCACTGGTAGTTTTTTGCTTTCTGCACCATCTAGCTGATGGAATTAAAGTTATTACGTATGGTATTGTTGTGTGATATTTGAATCCCTATTCTTGTAATATTTCCATTTTTCTGATAGTTGAACCTAAAAAGCATTCTAAAATTTCTATTTATGCTGCATTCAGCTGATGGTTAGTGTGCTATCCACACTTAAAGCACCATTGTCAGCAATCTACAACATTAGTACATTAAACTATGAAGTTATGTTTTCTAGACTTGACCTACAAATAAGACAATAACCTATTTGTTCAGACTTAAACACTAGTTTCCGTAATTTAAGGAAAATCCCTGTGTTAAGTCAATGGGAAGCTAATGTGAAAGCTCTTTAACTTCTAAAATAAGTTTTTTTTTTTTTTTTTTTTGAAAAATGCAATTGCAGATAAAGATCTCAATCAAATAAATCAATATCTCAATTTCCAACAGTATTCGTTTGGTATTTCATGAGTTATGGAAGTTTGAATATTTAACAACAGCAATGCCAGTCTTAAGAAACTTATACAAAACTGAAGAATAGTGAAAGAATTCTTTACACAAAGTTCTAAAATACAAACTTATTTTATTAAACACTTTGATACAATACTTATTACTAAGTTTTAATTAGCTTCTGAAGTCAATTTTTGTGGCTGGCATTGCTATCACTAAATATTCAAACTTCCATGACTCATTAAATGCTGAACGAATGTTGTTGAAAATTGAGATATTGATTTATTTGATTGAGATCTTTATCTGCAATCATGTTTTACAAAACAAAAAGACTTATTTAAGAAGTTATAGAGCTTTGACATTAGCTTCCCATTGGCTGAACATAGGGCTTTTCCTTAATTTATGGAAACCAGTGTAGTATTTCTGTAATTTCTCAACTTTTATGGGAGTGTACATACAGTGAATGAATCCACAATATTATTTATTTGCTAATTTTAGTGCATAACCAGAATAAGCAGCTGCAGTGAATGCTTATGCATCTTCTCACAGATTACTTTTAGGACATCGGCCTCTTCTGCAAGGTCTAAGGCCTGCATCTCTATCTGTTTTTCTAGATTAGTATACTCAATAGTTTCATGAGATAGCTGAGGTAGTATCTTCTGCCTCTGCTTTCTCGCCCTACTGTTGTGACTGGTGTAAGGAGCCCCTCATTGGAGGCTAATTTCACCATGAACTTACAATACCTTGAACCTTGTTCAGGCTTGTGGTATTTCCATAATTTCTCATATTTTATGGAAGTGTATATACAGTGAATGAATCCACAATATTATTTATTTGCTAATTGTAGTGTGCAACTTTTATGTTAACTTAATGGGTGTTTGACAGTTCAATCTGTGTCCACTAAGAAAGAAAGGATATTGATTAGAGCTATTTCTACCTCAATGAAGTTGACTGTGGCTAGAGGTGTTGTTTTTTTTGCACAATAAGCAATAATGTAAATTCAGATGAAATTGAATAAATATTTTAGTTACTTCTGATATTTTTTTATGTATTTCAATATGAGATTTCACCTGAATTACAGACTGACACTTCGGATATGAAAATAAAAAACACCTTTCTCTTGCTGTTGCTCTTTTGATTATTCTAAGTTCCACCCCATTATTCCTCCCCATACACAGTTTATTAAAAGCAGGGCAAATAACCTTATAATAGATTCTTCCATCATCAATTTATCATACCAAAATCAATAGTTTAAGAAATTAAACCAGTGTTCAAATTCACCCCCAGAAATGGGGTGAATTTTGAATACTCAGGGACTTTTTTTATTATAACTCATCAATAGCCAGTTTTTCAGTTTCATCCTGAAATGTGTTAGATCAGGGATAGGCAATTTCTACATGCTAAAGGCCAAGCATTGAGTTCTTGAAGTGATCAAGAGTCACAGATTAATTAGTTAACTATCATTAGCTTGAACATCTATTATCTCTAATTTCTTGTTAACTCAATTTGTTTTTAAATTCCCAACCAAATCCTTATACATTTATTGAATTTTTCCCTCTTTAAATCACACTAGTTTGTCATCATTACTTCAATACCTCAAAATTTTACAAAGAATATTCGAAACAAAATCTCTTTTTGATAAGTTTATTCCAGAAGTTTTATTACTGGTGATGTTAAGTTGCTGAAATTCCTGCCAGGTGGACAAAGTGATTCTTATTGGCAATGCACTGCTCCCTCCCCCCTCCCTGCACAGCTGACAGACAGCAAAATGTTCCTCCCATTCTTCATAGAGAATATTAGTTTTATTTAAGTTTAGAGTTAGTTCTCTTGGTACAGAGTATTACAATGGAAGCAAAATGTATGTTGAATTCATTGTTATTAAGTGATAAAGCAAACATGATCACAGCTGTTGAAAGTAGTTAAAAGAGAAAAAAGATATTTGCAAAGAATTTAGAATTCTAGCAATTCTCTGTCAACTATTTTAAAATACAAGATATGGTATTGAAACAGCTAGAGTGCAATAAAGGAAAAAGAATGAGGCATGCAGAAATTCTTGATGTTGAGCAGTATAAAGTAGCTGAAATGGTGTACTCGATTTAAAATAAAAACATTCCAATAGGTGAGAATCTATTGTGAGTTCTGTAACTAGTTTTTAAACTACTTATGCTTATTTTTAGCAGTTTCAATAACTTTTTATACAGTTTTTTTTCATTTCCTTTGAGCTTCATGTTAAAGAGAGTTGATTGAGTATCTGTAAAGTAGCAAATTGTAATCATGAAGGGAAATTCATATGGTAATTTATATAAGTAGGGTAAAAAAATTAGATTAAATAAATTAATAAAATAATTGAATAACACAATATTATTTTTAACCCTTAAAGTGCCAGAAAACACTACTGTTCCCAAAGAAATTTGCTGCAAGTTTTTATAATTTTCCTTAAAGAAATGTCCCTTTCAAACGTTTTTTTTTTCTCAAATTGAGCAGGAAAATTAACAAATTACATTGTTTGCAATAATATGACTAAGTTCTGTCATTTACTTATTTCAAGATAACGTTCTACAGCTCTTTAAATTTTTGTGTTGAACAGAAATGATAATTGATCCCGCACTTTAAGGGTTAAAATGTTGAAAGATAAACAAAAAACAGGCAAAATTAATTTTATTAAACATAAATGACCAAAAAAAGATATGAATGAAATAATGAGAGAATAATGACATTTAAAATAAAAAAATAAATAAATACCCCCTCAAGCAGCTGCTTGCCACAGAGGTCTGACAGGAGCCTGTCAGTTTATATGCCACAGTAGAAGATCTGAGAGGATGGCAGGACTTCAGCAGAAAAACGACACACACATCCATGCCTTACCCAGGGTTCGAACCCAGGTCCCTTAGGTCAGTAGCCAAGCGCGCTAACCATTCGGCCATGGGATTTTAGCAAATTTTAATTTTTTTTTTTTAGTAAATCCTGGAGTTGACTATTATATAAATGATTTCTTTGCAGTTTTGAGTGCACAAAACATAGCAAAACTAGCAGACTCCTTTTTAAAAGATATGCCAAGAAAAAAAATGACTTTTAGAAGTTATTGATTTGATAATCACAAATTTTCACCATTTGCCTTCCCTTAGCGAAACAGTCCTGCACTAAAAGCAGTTTTTTCAAAATCTCTTCCATTGGTTGTATGAAAAGATTTAGGGAGCCACTAGTTGTCCATCACTGTATTAGATAGGGAAAAAATATTTTTGGTACTGAACAGCATTTTTCTGAATGAAGCAAGGAAGTTAAACGGAATTTTCCATTTTATAAAAGTGCTCAGTCACATCTTAATTTCCATAAACAATGTTTCTTGAATATAAATGGAATTCACAGTAATCTCTAAAAACTTCACATTATTAGGGTCCCAATTACCTACTGTGTTTGACCAAAAAGTTGTATATGGGTATCTAAAAAAATTAAAAATTTAAAAATTTACTTTCATTTTGATAAAAGGACTTAGAAAATATTTTATTCTTTAGAATATAACTAAAATGTGACAATTCTTTGCACATAATAACGAAAAATATTCAGCATACTTACTTGAAAATCTCTAAAGAAAAAATATTGTACACTTTCTTTGGATAGAATCACTTTGATATGGGGAAAAATACTGCTGTTTTATATATATATACACCATTAAAATGTTTAAAAGAATTGAAAAGTGAGCATAATTTTGATATGATAGTGTTTTTGTGTCAGCTACAGGCACATAAGAAGGGAGAAGAGAGTGCAATAAGTGCCTTGTACTCATGCTACACTGTGGGAAGATGGGTAGCAAACAAAAAACTTCTTATTCAAAATAATGGATTTCTAATAAATAAAGAAAAGCATATTAAATTTCTGATTTTCTTCCATGTAGGCAAAATATGCAAAAAATTTCTTTCAAGCTTTTGTACAAGAAATATATATTTATTGTGTCAGTATCATCATTGTTTTCTTTTGAACTTCTCCTGATTAGCCATTTTCGGACTGTGTAGTGAACAAGGATCCATTGCAGTCTTTCTATGACCACTTAATCTCTGTTTCATCTAACTTGAGACCTGATGTAATGATGCTCTTTGCCTATTGGCTAAAGATCTCATCACTACTTATAAGTGTACTTGTTTGTCTAAAAAAAAAAGCTAACAGATTTTTCTGATATATTGGTTTCAACAAATCAATCACCAGAAAAAATAATTTTTACTTTATTCTACTTTATTTGGTTGCTAAATGATGCACTCCAACTTTATTAGCACTCAATACTAACAATCAGCAGATTTATGAATTCAAACACCAAATATAAAACTAAAACCACAGACTCTCAAAAAAGAAACAAGGAAAGCTGCTTACAAGATTTAGGTAAAATTTAAAATTCAACATTGAGATATGTTGCAAGTGGAATTTCTTAAACACTGGGTCTCTAAAAGTTCCATGATTGTAATTTGATCCAAGTCTGATATTCAGTACTCCAGGTAAGCAACAGCAAGTAACTGAATGGCTGCAAAAGTGTGATCACTTTACCCTGACAGCTATCAGGAAAAGGGTTCAAGAATTCTTCATGAGAAATAAACTGCTGAATTTAACAAATTATTAATATCAATAATCTCATTATTTACCTAACTTCAATCAAGCATTATCTTGATAAGGCTTTAGATTTTCCACTTGCAAATGTGAAGCTGCTTTAACTCAACAATACGATATAATAATTTGGAGAAATTATTTGTGGCAAATTAAAGCATATTATTTCATCAAGAATGGTCACTATCTCCCTAACCACTATGCCACAGTTAAGGCATAGTTACTATGAGGATGAAACGTGGGAAAATGTGGCAATCGATGTAATAAGTGGAGAAGATTTTGAATATATACTTGTTGACTTTGCAGAAGTAGTGACAATACCATAGGTAATATATTAGACGATAGTGATCTCCAGTGAATCACAAACTAAAAATAGCATTTAGATTTTAAAGTTAAATTTGTTCGAATGGTTCCATCAATAATGTCTTTACTATTTCATATTTGTTCATAAACATTTGCATAATTGAATACTGACATTTATTTACAACTGGAAATACTAAGTTGTACATCTATGATACTGTGTTTTATATCCATGTGTGGCATGTGTTTAAATGAGACTTGAAAATGTAACCAATGCCAGTTACCTTTGTGTGCATTAATACTAGGAAGGCTTGCTTTTATTGTACAGTATGTTTATGTAAGGTACCATATATCTATACAATACACTGATAACAGGAACTGACTTGCTTAGACATGTGAATATTAGGAATTAAAATATAGTAAAAGGTAAAGCAAAAACAAAGTACAAACTTCTTAAAATATTAGAATTATTTCTATTCAAAAATAAAATATAAGCATTGGAAATTAAGGGATGGCAATAGTTGAGAGAAAAATACTTGATTAATAATTTAATTCTGATATTTTAGCAGAAAGAACTCAACATGCTGTATATGATCATAACGTGTCAATTCTCGTGTGATTTTTGCATAATTTGATTGTTTTAAACTAATAAATGCACAGATAATGTTTTATTTTCTAGTATATTTTCTTTCAGGTTGGATGTTTTCTTTAAATATCAAAAAAGAATATTTTCTTTGAAACACTATTGTAACATAATCCTGACATTTGTGTAATTTTGGTACAAATTTGAAATCAGCCCTCTGCATGTTAAGGGCTAAATATAAAGTGAATTTCAAAACTCATTGTTATTTCGTTTATATCAAATATGAAAATGGATATTACAAGGAAATGGAATGTTTTTATTGTGTTTTTGTAAATTGCCATATTTTTTGGCCATGGCAGTTTACATTTAATGTAAAAAAGCTAGGAATTTCAGTTTTTGCTTTGGTTTCATAATAGAAGTAAATCTGCTAATTGATTACCTCTTAACTGGACTATGTTTTTAGGGAAACCATCAATGCTTTTTACAGTGAAATCTATGAAGTTGACCCATAATTTCTCTAAATTGACTACTTTTTAGTAAAACTACAAGTTAATATATTTCACTTATATTTGTACATAAATTTAAATAGCTTATTTCCATCGTGTCACCAGATTTAATTATAGTAAAATTCATAATCTTAATGAAAAATTATCTTAGAAAAATGAGTTAAATGAAATTTAAATCATATTAGTGTGCAATTAAAAGGACCTTCTTGCTCAGAAATTAATTAAAAATGACTTAAAATTCTCTGTTGTTAAACAATAAAATTTAAATAATGCTTAATTTTTGTTCTAGAGAGAAGTTGCAGATTCTTATGCGAACAATGCTCGTATAATAGAGAAACAATTAGAAAGAAAGGGAATGAACAAAAGAAAATTATTAGAACAGGTAAGATTTTATTTAACATTTTTTTTCCATTATGGAATATTTATTTGCTTTTCCTTATTTTTTACTAAAACATTAGATATGTTCCCATTTTTCTACTGTACCAAGACAAATGTTTTGCCTTTTTAAATTCAGGAAAAATATCAATATTTGAATACTATATACAGGTTGATTTATTAAATTGTGTTTCAGCTGAATAAATTGAAATTGAAACATCTGTGCTGTATAAAGAACATTACTGTACTATAACAAATTTAGCATTAATTGGGTTAATGTCAGAAAGATTTTTCCATGAAATGCAAATTGCACAACCATACTTGTAACAGCTACCACAAAAAAGTGAATAAGGAAACTTGCACATATCCCATTTAGTCCAAAACAACATTTACATGTTCAAACACAATGCATTTTTTTTTTTTGGAACAAAGCATCCGTTTATAAGTACAATAGCATTATCTGTTAAGTTGTTCAAAGTGACCTCCATCCAGAGGCATACCGATAGGCCCCACAACCTCTGCGATGTGGCAGGACCCAAGAGTTAAGTAGGGTCCCCTCCCCCCACACAGATTTTCCAGTATGCCACTGCCTCCTTCCATGACCACATATTCATGGAGAAACTTTTTCAGATTCCCATGTACATCAGTGGTGTTACATGCCTCTGTGATACATTGTTGTAAGTCATAAATACTAAGTTGTGTTCAACATATCAATCCATTGAGATGAATTCAGAGAAAGAAGTCAATTAGATTAAATCTTTACACTGAGATGCTAGTTTATAGGTACACCACCCCTCATCACATAAATGGTTCATTCCAACATGTAATATGTCACATAACCATGGTGTGTGGTATAAATCAAGCAGACAGCTCTTGGACAACAGAGTTGGATTGAGTGTCAGAGTGGGCAAAACGAGTGACCTGAGCAACTTTGAATGTTAATTGATAGTTGGTGCTAGGCTTCTTGTTCTAGCATATTGCAAATGGCAGTCCTTCTGGACTTTTCTCGCACAACTTTCAAGGTTTTACTGAGAATGGTGAGAAAAGTGAAAACTACCAGTGATTGGCAATCCTGTGGATGAAAGCAGCTTGTTGATCAGAGGGATTAAAGGAGACTTATCGAGAATCATGGAAGCAGACAGATGGACCACAAACAGGTAAATCAGAGCAGAATTAAACATTGGCATTCAGGTCATTCTGAATGCACCATGTATTGGACCTTGTCACAAATGGACTACAATAGCCACCGACCATGTTGAGTGTCGATGTCAGCGAAGAACACGAAGGCATGTCACCAGTGAGCATAGGAGTATCGACACTGTTGAGGACTGGAAAAAGGTAGTCTGGTCAGATGAATCAAGGTTCCTTTTGCATCATGCTTATGAAAGGATCAGAATTTGGTGCAAGCAACATGAGGCCATAGATCCATCTTGTCTGGTGTCAACAGTAAGTCTGGTGTGATGGTGTTAGGAATGTTTTCCTGCAACACATTAGGCCCCCTGATACCCATCGAAGGACACCTGAACACTACAGTGTATTTGAACATTGTTGCTGACTATGTTCTTTCCTTCATGCCTACAATTTATCCTCACTCAGATGGACATCTTCAGTATTATAATGCACCTGCTCACAAAGCACACATTGTTACCAAATTGTTCCATGAACGTGCCAATGAGTTTTCTTTGCTTCATTGTCCTGCACATTCTCCAGATATGAACCCTATCAAGCATCTTTGGGATGAGGTGGTAAAGGTTGTTTGCTGTGAGACTGTGCTGTCCAATTTGCAGCAACTGTGCAACACAATCATTTCTGCATGGTGCAACATTTCTGCACAATGCATCCAACATCTTGTTAAGTTCTATACCCCAACAAATTTGGGCTGTTCTGAATGCCAAGGGAGGCACAGCACATTACCAGGTAGTTGTATCTAATAAATTGGCATCTCAGTGTAAATTAATGGGTCAGCCATGCCACTGACACATACAATTGTGTGGTGTGGGGGAGCCATCATTTTGAAACATGTTTTGTAGTGCTGTAAGGAGCAACGTGGAAGAAGTGATATAAGGGCTTGAGTCTATATATAGGAAAATGACCATGCCCAAACGAATGATGAGACTAATTTAGCAAGTTAAGAAACCTAGCTCATCAACAAAGAAAGAGAAAAAAATGTAAAATTCAAAGTTTTAGAGCATCTTTTAATTAGTAGGAAACAACATATAGTAAGCATGAAATGAATGGATGGAAGGTGTAGATCCTGATTATTGTTAAATTGGACATAGCCACCACAAAATGTTGTGACAACCTGCAGGCTGTGGAAAGCATTTATGATGAAACCATTTATTACACAGAGTAATGATCACATACCAATTCACAAATGGTATAACAATCATAGGTGTGTAAGTTTAACTAGTTAGTATTAACTGTTCAATGTGCAGCTATCATCAGCTACAATGCACTTCTGAATATGAGAAAAAAATAGCCTGTACAACCAACATTGCAGGTGTGACTCTATAACAGGCATTGACAATCCAATATCATAGATCTTGCACATTTTTAAAAAAAATTTAAAATTTTGATTTAAATTTTTTTCAATGTGGAAGAAGTGATATAAGGGCTTGAGTCTATATATAGGAAAATGACCATGCCCAAACGAATGATGAGACTAATTTAGCAAGTTAAGAAACCTAGCTCATCAACAAAGAAAGAGAAAAAAATGTAAAATTCAAAGTTTTAGAGCATCTTTTAATTAGTAGGAAACAACATATAGTAAGCATGAAATGAATGGATGGAAGGTGTAGATCCTGATTATTGTTAAATTGGACATAAATAAATGATAAATAAATAAATACCCCCTCAAGCAGCTGCTTGCCACAGAGGTCTGACAGGAGCCTGTCAGTTTATATGCCACAGTAGAAGATCTGAGAGGATGGCAGGAACTCAGCAGAAAAACGACACAAACAGCCATGCCTTACCCGGGGCTCGAACCCAGGTCCCGTAGATCAGTAGCCAAGCGCGCTAACCACTCGGCCACGGGACGGCTTAGCCACCACAAAATGTTGTGACAACCTGCAGGCTGTGGAAAGCATTTATGATGAAACCATTTATTACACAGAGTAATGATCACATACCAATTCACAAATGGTATAACAATCATAGGTGTGTAAGTTTAACTAGTTAGTATTAACTGTTCAATGTGCAGCTATCATCAGCTACAATGCACTTCTGAATATGAGAAAAAAATAGCCTGTACAACCAACATTGCAGGTGTGACTCTATAACAGGCATTGACAATCCAATATCATAGATCTTGCACATTTTTAAAAAAAAATTCAGACTTTATCATATATTGTGTAGACTATATATTTTTGAAATCAAGGTGTTTATAAAAATTGATTATAAAGATTAAAAAAAACTATTAAACTTTCCCATATGCATATTTATTATGAAAATAGAACACGAGAATTAACTTAAAAGTAAACAGCACAAGATAAAAATGAAACACATTGTATTGTGACTTTTGCAATTGAACATTTTTTACAAGATCATCAATATTTGATAAAATATTGGTAATTAACCCTTCTAGGGCTCATGTCTGTTATATATTTTTGACAGAATCCAAAATAAGAGACCAAAGACAGTTATATCTGTTGTTGTTGTTGTTTTTTTAAACTTCAATTTTTTTGAAAATAGAAATTGCAGTTTGAAAATCTTATATATCTTATAAAAATACATAATTCAAACCTGAAAAATAATACTTTTTCCATATGATGAATATTTTATTACGTGAAAAAATGTAATGAAAAAATAGCTTGGCCTATAGATGTAAACCAGTTTTTCAGGCTGGGCTCTAGAAGGGTTAACCAGGGCAAAACGATGTCAGAAAATTGCTGCTCATGTTTAGCCCTTTGCATACAGCTATACATTGAGCATCCAATACCTTTTGAAGGAAAAAAATTAATTTTTTACAAATTGCTTTAAGAATATGAAAAAGGGGGAAAATAATTTGCATGACAAATAGCCATTAGCCATTTCAAAACTGCAAGCAGGCAAAAGCTAATGCAAGGATTACCACTGATTGGTAATGGTAAAGTTCATTGTTAAACATTAAAGCAGTTAATAAATGTTTTGTGGAAAAAAAATTATAGATTCATAGACTAAAAAGTCTACAGGTAACTCTGAGATTGTCAATTATTGTTTAAAGTAGTTAATATTCAAATTAATGATCTTCAGTGACACCTGGTGCAAATCATTAATTTTCTAATTTTCACTTCTTAGTAATGGTTATACATGAAGATGTCTAAATATTGGAGAAATCCTGCACACTACAGGACTTATTGGTTTCAATAATTTCATCTGCTAGTAATATCATGGCAAAAAAAAAAACTAAAATGTTCACAGCTTATAAAATTTAATTGATCAAATAACTTTTAGAGGAAGTTTGTATTGCAATAGCAAAAAGGTTTAATTACAAAACATTGGCCAAAGAATTAATTTAAAACTTCAGTTTTTTTAAATGGAAACTATCAGATAAAAAATATTAAAATTCCACTGCTTTTTAAATTATAACTTTTTTTATTGACCTCTGAGGCAGACGTTCATCACGTTTTCATTTTTGCACATTCTTAGACCCTCTCCTTAGATTCACTGCCCTCTCCTTAGATTTTGTTTGCCCCGAAGAATCGTAGAATTCAAAGGTTCTTGACTTCCATGAAATGGGGTCAAATGATCCACATGAACCACCTTATGCTTTGTAATCAAATGTCAACAATTGCAATACACTACACTGTTAATCTTGATAACTATAATATGTGGACCTTCCCAAGACTTCTGAATTGTGGAAAAATTCTCTTCAATCTGTGTAAATTGCATAGCCAGACAGCATATTGTTCATTGGACGTTCATACAGTTTCTTCTTGAAGACTGTTCTATTTGCTGTACCTCATTTTTGCTCTCTTGCTCACCAGGTTGATATGTCTGACAGAGTGGTGTATTTTTTCTAGTCATTGTAAATCTTGTACATATTTTGGTGTGGATATAGGCATTGCTGAAGGTGTCTGCCCAGTTGTCCATTGCTGTCCTGTATGCCAACAAAATGAGTGGTATTTGGCAATCCCAGTCCCATTGATGGTCATTGACAAACAATGCTAGATGTTGAGCAGTCACTCTGTTGAATGTCTCAGCATGGCTGAGAGATTCAACAGAGTGACTGCTCAACATGCCTACTGAGAGTGTAGGGGAATTGTTTAGAGCAGTTAAACACACCTCAGTTTCTACATCCTCAGTTTTTCAGATGGTATAAACTTAAGGCCACTAGTTAAATAATTAATCCATTGCCACCAATAAATAGCGATTTCCATCTGCAGTCCTAAGGAATGGACCCATGACATCTATGGTTATCCTTTCAAAAGGAGCACCAACATTATACATTTGCAGCTTGCCCCAACTCCCTAGTCTTAGGGCCTTTCTTTGCTGCAGAGGCCTCACATCCCCTACACTATCTTTCAACATCTGGCCTACTTTTCAGCTAATGAAATCATTCCCTGGCTTTCGTTAATGTTTTATTAACACCGAAGTGTCCTCCAGTAGTTCTATCTTGTACATCTTTCATCATTAATTCCACTCACAAACAAGGAGGGATGATCTGCCAGTGAAGCAATCTTCCAGTGGGATTCTCCCATCTTCTGTACAATACACCTTCTCTTATTCATAAGGAATCCCACTGTGCCCAATAGCTTTTGATAGATGGGCTGCACCTGAATATATGCTCCTAATTAGGTTATGTAGCAGATGTTTCAATCAAATCTAATGTTGGTCTTATATTTCCATCATCCATCTGTTGGGCCTTTATAATTTCTATCAGGCTCCAGATGTCAGATCTGCTTTCTTGTGTTGATGTTATCTGTCTAATAAGCATTATTTAATGAGTGCCATATCTCCAATCTGTATTACATCAGTGCTTGCAGTCATCAATATATTGGCATCTAGAAAGTGCATCTGCATTCCTATGTAGCTTGCCACTACGATGCTCATGGGAAAAATCATTCTCTTGCAAACTACTGTATCCACCTGACAATCTGTCCTTCTGTAGTGCTTAAAAGTATGTTATTATTTTACTGCCAGATAGCTGGATTTTGGTCATCAGGCAATTAATCTTGTTAAAAAATAAATAAGTGCTGTATCAGTATGATTGTTACTTGTTACTGAGTTCATTCTTTATCTCTTTACACTCCTTCGGTGAAGACAGTTTCATTTGCTTTACTATCGTACCTCATTTTTGCTCTCTCACTCGCCAGATTGACGATATACCTGACAAAGTGGTGGATTTTTTTCTAGTCATTGCAGATCTTGTACATATTTTGGTGTGGATATAGGCATTGCTTCAGGCTGACCATATAAGAGGTCAGAGGGAAGATGTAATTCTCTTCCAAAGAGCATTGTGGAAGATATCTACTCAGGCTTTGGGAGATCCTACAGAGTGATCAAAAAGTTGCTGTGCACCTGATAAGGAATGAGAGATTTGTACCTGTACAATTACAATAAATGTTGAAAATGTGTCCTGTGTGTCTCCAGACATTTAGTGACACACCGGACTGTGTTCTTGAAGACATTGTTCAGCACAGCTCGGTCCACATTCCGAATGTATTCTGCGATGGCCGTCTTCAAATCGTCAGTTGTGCAGGGATTGTCTGAATACACAGTTTTTCATCGCACGCCAGAGATAAAAATCGGATGGGGAGAGATCCAGGGATCTCAGAGGCCAAATGTTTTTCGAAATGATTCTGTCCCCAAACACAAGAGTGCCATAGACATATGCAATATGTGGGCTGTGGTGCCATCCTGCTGAAAGTAGACCCTGTTAATTTCATCTTCTGACAATTGCACAACGAAAAGAATAAAGAATATTGTCACAGTATTGTTGGGAGTTGACAGTCTCAGAGAACAAAATGGGTCCGACTATGCACCTACACGAAATTCCAACCCAAACACCAATCTTCTGATCATGCAGTGGTGACTCGTGGAACTCTTGGGGATTGTGTGAAGACCAGAGGTGTGAGTTTTGACTGTTTATGTACCCCAACAAATGGAAGTATGCCTCGTCTCTGAAGAATGTGATGTCCAAAATGTCCTCTCCTTCACAGTCAAGAAAATCTACAAACCACCTGCAGTACAGTCTGCAGGTTTTAATTCATGCATAGATGTGATTTTGTAAGGGTGTAGGCCTAGGCTTTTTTTACAGCCATATTGGCCATGCCATATGAAGCACCAACCTGCTGTGACAGTCTCCTATGGACTTTTTTAAGCTTTGGGGTATGCAGTCTGCGATATCCAACACTTTGTCCTCTGTCAGTATTGATGGCCTACCAGATCTGGGCATGTGACACATGGAACCGGTTTCCCAGAATTTCTGAATCAACTGTCGTATTGCATTACGATGGGCACCTTGGTTTCCGGAAACTGTGCCTGGAATTGTTGTTGAATGTCTTGTATGTATTCTCCGCCACACCAAAACACATGTTCCACAAGGAACTCCTCAACACATAACACCATTGCCACAACGCACTTCTGGGGCGGGGGTGGCTCAGTCGGTAGCGCGCCAGGCTCGTAATCTGTAGTTCCCAGGTTCGAGTCCCAGCTGGGTCAGCGTTGAGATTTATCTCCGCAAATTTCCCCGCCCTGCCCACGGTCAGTAGGGGACACCGATGGGCTTGGAAAGGCCGCCGTCCGTCGGATGGGACGTTAAGCCGTGGTCCCGTGTGCGGGAGAGCCATACCCTGTGCACATTAAAGAACACACTGGATGGCCTTGACGGGAGGCTACCATCTGTCTCCCAACAGCTGTTCCAGTGGGTCCCCTCCCCCAACCTTCTCTGAGCCTTCGGAGTCCATGTGACCTGGCCATTTAGCCCATGGTGTGCAAAAAAGTGCCGCTCAGAGGTAAAACAACCCAACCCAACAACGCACTTCTACAGTGCCTGACTGCTTGGCTCAATGTGGCTCATTGACTGCTTGGCAGGCAGGCGACTGCATCTCTCCCACTAACGTCACACTAATGCCATCACGTGTCCTTAAATGTCTCAAGGTGCTCTAGACACACTTTCAACATTTATTGTAATGGTACAGGCATTCCTCATCAGTGCACAGACTTTTTGATCACCCTGTAGTAACGAATTTGGAAGACCAATAATGACACTAGTAAGTTAGAAGCTGTAGGAGACTGTAGGTCAATCTTGAACTCTGATGTAGTGATGGCATGACCAATGTAATGGACTTCTTGTTGGAACAAATTACACATAGTCAGTCCCAGTTTTAGTTTGGCTGTCCTGAGTTTCTCAAACACTAGAAATGTCAACTCAACTTCTTCAAATGTCTCTCAAAAGTCTTTCTAAGGATGATGATACATCCCATGTACACCAGGCATCACCATGTACACCATCCATGTTTCTAAGGATGATGATACATCCCATGTACATCCAGGATGATGATACATCCCATGTACACCAGACCTCCCAAGGGACAAACCTTTAGAACTGATTCCATCAGTCATTCAAGCATTACAGGTTCATTGTAAAAATCAAATGGCATCACCTGCCAAAGTCCATTTCCTGAATAAAAGCTGTCTTCTTCCACTCTTCAAGTCTAGTTGACAAGAACTATTCTGACCCAGATAGTGTCAAGTGTGTCTGGGTAAGGGAAAGCATCCCTTCTTCGTTATATCATTTAACCTGTTATAGTCCACACAAAATCTAGTATATCCATCTTTTTTCTTAAGAAGAACCAGTGGGGATCTCCAGGACTGGATGATAGTTCGATATTGTGTTTGGCTTCTGTGTACCTTAGCCTTCTTGCTGGTAGATGGATGGGAGGAGTGTCACAAGTATTGATCTTATGCTCTGTCAGGATAGTCTGGCCATAATCATTTGATGTAGCTGAGAAAATGTCGGAATACTCTCCAAGTAAGTCCTCAGCCTTAGCAGCTTGGTCTTGGTTAACAACTTTCTTGTTTCTTTCCACAATTCGACAAGATGGGATGGGATTTTTGTCTGTTTGTTGTATGAGTTTCATATGTTGCTGATTCTTCATCTCTTTTCAATAATCTACTGGTTTTATTGCAGTTCATCACTAACAGGAATCTCATCTTGATCTGCTTTGACTAGAGTCCTTGAACCAGGATGCCATGAGGCAAAGCTCCTTTTCCAGGAGTATCCACCTGATGTCCATGGACTATGACTTCACTTCGTGCTGGAATCAGTGTCTTCTATCTCTAATACTGTGGTCACAGTTGATAAAGAGTCAAATGTTCAGCTAAGCAGAGGAATGTCAATACTGAAATAATTACTTGAATATATACCTGAAACTTAATCTCTGAGAATGTTGGATTGTGAATCCTTGAAGTCAGCTATAGTACTGTAATATAGCTGACTATATAAATAATGACTGTATAATATCTTTAATAATGTGTAATGGGTTTCGATATGGGTGTGCAAAGGAACGATAAAAAAATTTTCGATTTATAATCGAAAAATAGTAATAATGTGTAATAATAATATATCTATTATTATTACACATTATTACTACAGATATATAAGATCAGTAGACTGTCACAGGGTCTAACACTAAATCCATGTCTTTTTATGAAGTCAAGGCTTAATATACATTTCATTGTAGATGATGATTAAGATAAACAATCAGAGCTGCCAGCTGATATTGAGTTCTATCCTTCCATGGACTTTTAGCATGATCTGCAGTGACTGTTTGCAGAATAATATTTGACTATCTATAATACCAGTTAGGTTGAGGTGTTATCATCTTTATTATATCAGGTCTGAGTGAGATCACATTCGCATCAGTATCTACTATCATGTGACAAGGCACTTCATTCACTATATGTTCAGCTATCAATCGATTGTCTCTACCATGCAGTGCTGAAATGTGGGCAATTTTCCCTGGGACCAACCAATCAACAGCCAGCCTTGTCCCTCAAGACTAACTAATTTCTATTTCTGTTGCCTTGTAGATAAAATTCCCCGCCCTGCCCACGGTCAGTAGGGGACACCGATGGGCTTGGAAAGGCCGCCGTCCGTCGGATGGGACGTTAAGCTGTGGCCCCGTGTGCGGGAGAGCCATACCCTGTGCACGTTAAAGAACACGCTGGATGGCCTTGACGGGAGGCTACCATCTGTCTCCCAACAGCTGTTCCAGTGGGTCCCCTCCCCCAACCTTCTCTGAGCCTTCGGGGTCCATGTGACCTGGCCATTTAGCCCATGGTGTGCAAAAAAGTGCCCTCAGAGGTAAAACAACCCAACCCTTGTAGATGGACTCGGACTCCTCATTAGTTTCTTATTACAGTTGGCTCGAATATGTCCAGTTTTGCTGCAGTTTCAACACTGAAGTTCTGTTGACATTCTTGAGGAGGAACTTTTAACCTCTTTTAAAACATAATATGGCTCTTTGTAATTCTTGTATTTTATTATTCTTTTCTGCAGTTTATTTGACATTTACAAATCTCACTCTGTGTTTGTTTGCTTGGAAGGAAAACTTAGAGCACTCATATTTCATAGCATGTACTATAGCTGACTTCAAGGATTCATAATCTAACATTCTCAGAGATTAAGTTTCAGGTATATATTAAAATAATTATTTCAGTATTTCATTGTTTCAGTATGCAGGCCATTATTTCAGGTAAAAGCATCAATAAACTGTTGCTGGGCCAAGCTCTCCTGTATATCTGGTGGACAATTACTATAAGCTAATCTAGCCAGGCATTCAATATCACTAGCTAATTCATGTAGAATTTCACCATTCATGTATTCAATGTTTGAGCTGTGTTACATAGCACTGTTTCAAATAACTGTCGCCAAATCTTAAATCTAAAGCAGATACTAAACTGTAATAATCAAGTCGTTTATCTTCTGGGATGGTTTGTAAAACCTTTGCAGCAGTGTTTCTTAGAAAAACTGCAAGGAAATTGACCTTGTTAAGTTCATTCCACCTATTGGCTCTAGTGATTATTTTGAATTGGGTTTGAAACACTGCCCAAAATGATTGATTGTCATAAGTGGGTGGCTTGGTTGTACTTTTTTTTATAATAGATGTATGTACAGTATTATCACTGACATTACTGTTATAACTAGAAGACAATTCAGTTCTTAGAACTTGAAACTGACAATCACAATCTGTTTTAACACTATCAAGAAATGATGAGCTGAAAAAAAAATTTTGGTTTTGCCATGAGTGGGGTCTGAACCCACGTCCCCAGGAAACATGCCATGTCAAAACCAAATTTTTTTTAGCTCATCATTTCATGAGTTCCATGTCTACAGGATTTATCCTGTGATTATTTACTACTAACACTATCAAATCTAGTAATAAAAGCACAAGTGTATTTTTTATTATTTTTTTATCATAATATAAGTAAATTTTATCGTTACAGATGACCACAAAGCGTAAAGCTTATCTGCAGGATATAGGCTTATATGCATATATATTTACACTCATACTGCCTACTGAGTTCATTCTTTATCTCTTTACATTGAGTCACCATTTTGACCTCCAAATCATCATTTTGAGTAGCTACTTCAGCCCTCATAGCATTATTCTGAGTAGCCATTTCAGCTATCATATCTATTATAAGTCTTACTAATTCTTCCGTACCTCTAGTGAAAGGCATTAAAAATAATCCCACTCCTGGACACCAATTGTTACAGATTTTTAGTTGTATTTGAATGTTTGGCAACAAAGTGTGAATTCGTAATAAACAGGCTGTAAATGAACTGATTTAATAACTAAAGCAATAATTTTACATGAATTATATACAAATTTAAGTACCAGTCATTAAATACCAATATGCTATTCATCTGTACTAAATAATCCTGACAATCATAAATGATAAACCAATAAGAACATTTGAAAACTGATTCACAAATTAAAGAATGCTTACCAGTCACCATACCACTTGCTATATACATCAGATATGAAAGGACAGTCTACACTGATTTAGATAGTTATTTTTGCTACCAATTAAAATTAATTTACCACCATAAATCGAAAATTTTTTTATCGTTCCTTTGCACACCCATATCGAAACCCATTACACATTATTAACAGCTTTCTACTGTATTCTGCTTTTCCAATTCATTTATGACATAATTTACACTGTGCAATATTTGTGTGTCTATAATCATGCAAAATGAAAGTGATCATGCTTTCATTGTTGCACTTTTATAGGCTGCTTCATTTTATGGGTCTGGTTCAAGATTATTTTTATTATATATAAGAAAGTTTAAATTATGAAGTGTTCAAGCATATAAATATTGATCATACACTAAATTATTCTTTTATAGGCTGCACATTTGGAGCTGGAAGCTAAGAAAACCAAACCAAGAGGAACACTGATTGATAAATAACTTTGCTTCATTATAATTAAAATGCTCTTTTGTATTATTAAGATAGATGTATAGAGAGATATACTGTATAAGACACCAATGTAAATAAATGTATATTTTTTTTTAAAAAGTCAGAAACCATTATATATTGAAATTTCTAAATAATTTAGCCAAATGTGTATTCTACTGTTTTCTATGAAATCGAACATTTCAGTCCAGTTTTCATCATATTCCTATATTCAACATAAGACTGGTGAAAGGAGTTTGTGTTCAGAAATAAACATTTCGCAATAGTAGGTGTCCACGCACATTTAATTATCCATTGAAATATTGTAGACCCAATAACACTTCCTAAGGCAAAAATCTGCTAGGTAGAACATTTAATTGTTCAGAAAATGTACTCCAGTTTTTGTATTGATTCCATTGGTAATAGGAATATTCAGTGCAGATTGATGAATTTAGGAGGAGGAAGCAAAATACTATGCCACTCAGCATTTATTGCAGAATGCTAATAGATAAAAGGAGGCGAAAAAATGTGTATATTACATCTGTTTTTTTTTGTAAGAAATTTATTAAAATATCAAAATTTTTGTTCTGGAACGGTAATCCATCCCTCAATCCCTTATATTTTTTTGACTCAATCCTGCAACCTGCTCCCCCAAACCTCCCAAAATACCCCCTTATTGTTTCTACATCCAGGCTTGTTCAGTTGTATTTGTATAGAACTTTGATCTCTGCAATGAATGTGATTAAAATTTCAACAAATATATTCCCTGATATCATTTTCGTATTCTACACCAGGGATGGGCAATCTTTTCTCATCGGCCCGGATGAGAATTATGCAGAGTACTGTTCAGGGATGGCACACTAAAGTCCAACAACTCCAATACATGAATTGGTAAAGATAAGATCGTCATTTATCAATTGAGAAGACTAAAGTTGTGAATGCAAAAATCATTAGGAAAACAAGGCGAGCTGCACACATCAAAAAAGGTGGTGACAAGAATTATGGTGATTTTGCCCAAAACCCGATTTGGTTCCAGAGGAAACTGCCAAAATGATCAATGAGCACATGGCTGGACTAAAGGTATGCAAAAATGATTAATTAAAACCGTTCACTAGAGGACAGGCAACATCTGAGAGGTGGAGACATGAGAGAGCTAAGCGACTCTCCATCACTTTTTCAAAGATGTAGTTGACAGACGTTACAACTCAGCGCAAATTTGGTACAAACAATAATTTATGGAGATGGAATTATGACCCAAGCAATGAAATATGGCATGGCTAATGAAACAATGCGAAAACCTGACAATGAATAATGTTAAGCGTTGTGGGTTGTTTATTCATCCTGATAATCCTTTCCTTTGCACCAGTCCTGATGGGTTGATTGGTGAGAATCGGGCGTAGCGAAGGACTATGGTTTGGAGGGGGGGGGGGAGAAATCAAAAGTTTTCCAACTCGGATTTCGAATTTTGCCAACTGAGCAAACTCCGTGGGAGGTCAAGCAATTTTCACGACTCCTGCATTTTGCGAACTACCCGTGATTTGCCATTTAACTTCCAGTTGTGCCAACTAGCCTTAATTTCATAGAAGTAATTCCAGTATTTACATCTCGTCTGAATTGTACCAATTCAGTGTGAATTTTGCCACCTTAATTTCACGAAACATCCCAATCTTTACATCTGACCTAAATTTTCCAAATCACTTCAAACTTTTAAAACTCGCCCAAGTTTTCTCGATTTTAGTCAACTATCGTGAATTTCACTGACCCAATCCCAATTATCACAATTCGCCCGTATTTTCCAAGTGGCTTCGAATTTTGCCAACTGCCCTACATTTTGTTGTTTCCCCAATTTGTCCAACACTCCTTAATATCACAAAACAAATCTCAATTTTCACAACTCACCTATATTTTACCAAGTGGAATCGAATTTTGTCAATAACTCGATTTTGCCAACTTGCCATAATTTTACAGAAAATTCGCAAGTTTTACATCTCTGAATTTGTCAAATCACTTCGAATTTTATCAACTCTCCTTAATTGCACAAGAAAAGCGCAATTTTCACAACTCCCCTATATTTTACCAAGTGGCTTCGAATTTTGCCAACTCCCCTAGATTTTGTCAAAAGTTCTTGGGTTTTTTTAACTCCCCTTAATTTTACAAAACTCCCAATTTTCACAAATCACCCGTATTTTACCAAGGGGATTCGAATTTTGCCATCTCGCCACAATTTTACAGAAAAATCCAAATTATACATTACACCAGATTTTTTGCAAAGCCACTGAATTTTCCCAACTCCCTAGATATTGCGAAGTTGTCTCGATTTTGCCAACACGCCATAATTTTACAGAAAAAAGATTGCAATTTTTACATCTCGCCTGAATTTTGTGAACTTTACACGATTTTGCCAACTCGCCATAATTTTACAGAAAAAAATCATAATTTTTACATCTCGCCTGAATTTTGCCAACTCCCCAAGATTTTACCAAGTCACTCCGAATTTTGCCAACTCACCTATATTTTACTAAGTGGCTTCGAATTTTGCCGTCTCTCCATTTTACAAACTGCCTTAGATTTCCCAAGTTGCCTCGATTTTGACAACTCCCCTTAATTTTCCAAAAAACAATTTACAAATTTTCACAACTCACCTAGATTTTACGAAGTCGCTTCGAATTTTGCCTACTCCGAGTTATTTGGAGAGGAGCCTCCAGCCCCCCCCACCCATGGCTACGCTCCTGGTGACAATGGTTTGGTAGAGATAAAATGTTCGTGGTCTGCTCGTAATGCAAAAAATTTGACAGAGGTTTGCGAACTGCACATTATTGGCATGAAATTAAATAGTGATGGATCTGTATCCCTTCCAACGAAACAAATATTATTTTCAAGGTCAAATAGCAATCACAAATAGGAAATGGTGTAATTTGTTCTTTTGATGCGAGGCTGATTCGAAAATAAGATTTGAGTGAAACATCACTTTCTGGGAAAGGATTCTACCGAAATTTAAATTTTACATGGAATGTGTAGTCGCTGAGATTGTAGACCCCAGAGCTGTAAGAAATGTGCCACTAAGAGAGCCACAGTGTATTCCTGATGCTATTGAAAAAATGAATAATGAAGAAAATAACAGGCTAAAAAATATCCTCAAGCAGCCAAGGGCTACGGAGGTCCAAACCAGACTGCAGTTTAGTTCTCCAAGCAAGTCCTGAGCTACATCTACTGCATCTGGCCACTGCACACCAATTCTAATAAGGTCCTGTTTGACATTGCTTACCGCATCCTAGGTCTCCCCATCTTTCTGAGGACATTAGGCGCACTGTTCAAAACCCTATTCGCCAATCTATAATTATACGGGCAACATGGCCAAACCAACGGAGTCTCTCTCTGCACAATATGCTGCTTAAAGGAGGTTGCCAACTCCTTTGCCTAACCTCATCATTAGTTACAAAGTTGAACCACCTAATGCCTAAGATACTGCGTAAGCATCAGGAATCAAAAGCATCTAGTTTCCTGTTGTTTAAAAAGTGTCCAAGTTTCACTACCATAACTCACCCTAGAAAGAACCAAACTATTATACAGTCTAATTTTAGTCTTTAGATGTATACGCCTATTTCTCCACACTCCATAGATTCTTAAAAGTCCCAGCAGCAATCCATATTCCTCTGTTAATCTCGTGCAGCAGCAGCAGCATCATAATCATCCTCAAGCAGCCATGGGCTACAGAGGTCCAACCAGATCATGCACTTGAATTCTCCAAGCATATCTGTCCTGAGCTACATCTGCATCCGGCCACTGCACACCAATTCTAACAAGGTCCTGTTTGACATTGTCTGCCCACCGCATCCTAGGTCTCCCCCTCTTTCTGAGGCCTCTAGGCACACTGTTCATAACCCTATTCACCAATCTATAATTATCCATACGGGCAACATGGCCAAACCAGCGGAGTCTCTGCACAATATGCTAGCATCTAGTTTCCTGTTATCTTTTCACACAGCGTCCAAGTTTCACTACCATAACTAACCCTAGAAAGAAACAAACTATTATACAGTCTAATTTTAGTCTTTAGGTGTATACGCCTATTTCTCCACAACCTCCATAGATTCTTAAAAGTCCTGGCAGCAATCCCTATCCGTCTGTTAATCTCATGCCGCACATCACCATTATCTGTTACATAGCTCCCAAGGTATTTAAATTGTGACTCCTGCTTAAGACTGCAACCATTCAGATTAACTGAATTACAGCCTGCCAGATCAATTTTCATCACTTTAGTTTTCTTTCTGTTTATAAGGGGTAAAGGTTAAGGGCTAAAAATAATAAAGGTAAAGGCGTTAAGGGCATCATCAGCATAATCTAAATCAGAAATTTTCGTATTTCCAGCCTATTTAAGGCCAAAATCTTTCAGTTGAAGTGAATTTCGTATAACGTAATCAATAACCAAACTAAAGAGAAAAGGAGACAAAATGCACCCTTGTCGGACACCAGAAGTAATGCTAAACCAATTGCTACAAGCCTTTCCAACTCTTACACATGACTCTGTGTTATTATAGAGAGCTTTCATTACGTTAACTAACTTGACTGGTATACTATATGATCTCACAATCAACCACAAATTATGACGATCAACAGAGTTGAAAGCCTTTTTGAAATCAACAAAGCTAGCAACCAAAGGTTTCTGAAAAGCTAAACATTTCTCAAGAATCTGCCTAAGTGAAAATATCTGATCCACACATCTACCACTTCTGAATCCACATTGCTCATAACTGTCAACCAGAATCTTAATTCTATTAAGCACAATCATGGAAAGAACTTTACCTGGAACAGAGAGTAGGCTGATACCCCTATAGTTATCACAAGAACTGCGATCACCTTTTTTGAAAATAGGGATAATAAAAGCTCTGGTAAAATCTTTAGGAACCATGCCTCTATCATAAAAGATATTCGAAGTTTCAGTCATCCAAGTGGTAACAGAAACATTCCCAGCTCTAAGCATTTCTGTAGTAATTTCATCTACCCCTGGGGTTTTATGAAGTTTAAGTTTAGAAATAGCCAAAATAACTTCAGTTTGTGTTATAGGGCCAACATTAAAGCCACCAAAGCATCTATCATCATTGCAAACAATGAGAGTAGAACTAACCACATTGTTTAGAACATTACTGAAATGCTCAGCCCACCTAGCCATGACAGAATCCTCACCTTCTATGACCTTACCTTGTTTATCCATCAATCCCTGTATACCTGTTCGTTTTCTACCACACAAAACATTAACTATCTGGTACAGCTCTCTGCTGTTGTGCTGTCTAACTGCTTCCTTGGCTTTGTCAGCCAAGCCATTAGACCAAAGATTCTTATCAGCAGCTAACTGATCCTTTTCACGTTTATTAAGCTCAGTAGTGCTTTTTAGTATGACTAGTAGGGTATTGATTAAGGACATTCCTGCAGTTCTTTCTTTCTGAAATAAGCTGAAGTGCCTTATCACTCAAATAATTCTGTCTTCTCTGCTCCTTTTTTCCTAAAAGAGTACTGTTAGTTTCCTAAAAAGCTTGTTTAAAATAGTCCCATTCTTCCTCAACTTCAGTGGTAAGCAAACTATGATTGTCATAATGATTAAGTAACCTATCATGGTAAGCTTTAGCTATAACTTGGTCTTTCAGAGCTTCGGTATTAAAATAAATTTTTTAACCCTAGCACAACACTTTTTAAGTTTAATTTGCAAGACACTTTTAACAAGGTAATGGTCATATCCAATTTCAGCTGCCCTATATGCCCTGGTATTCCTAACAGAACTAGCCCCATTTGCTGTTAATATATAATCAATCATATTCCTGGAATTGAATATAATTCAATTCCAGGCAAGCAGCTGCTTCAGGGGAATTTTTTTTTTTCAGTGCATTTTTATAACAAAAGCATCTACTATTTTGTAGAAATAAATAAGCCAAGTTACATAATGGCCCTCATATAAATTATGTACCTTATACTCCAATGGCAATTTATTGCTGAGAAGTTTTGAATATTGGATTTAGCAAAATTTATTTCCTAACGATACAAAACTTATGAGTTACAAACTCATTGCCCATCATAAACTGTTTCTATCTGTATTTTGATCACTTACAGAAAGGAAACAATTTTTTTAATAGATTATATGCTAAGGAGGCTATAAAATAGAATAAGTGATGAAAGGTCAAACAGCAAAAATAAATCATGATAAAAAGAAAGTACCAGATATTGAAACATGGCAAATTATATGTTCATCTGCAAAATACGAAAAAAATGTACTTCTATTTGCATTATTTGATTGCTAAATAAACCATTAGTAGGAAAAATATTTTCTAAATATTTAAATTTCTCCTTTAATTAATTAATCATTTGTGAATATGTTGCTCCCTTCCACTATTTACATCTTCTCAACTTTAGATATTTACATTTTCCCCTGCTTTTCAAATTTGGTTTTGTTGACTCCCTGTGGCTGCCAAGTGCTTGGCTACTGATGTAAGGGACCTGTGTTCAAGCCACGGATAAGACATGTATGTTCGTGTTGCTTTTCTGCTGAGGTCTGCCATTTTCACAGACTTTCTACTATGGCATATAAACTGACAGGCTCCTGTCAGATCTCTGTGGCACGCAGCTGCTTGAGAGGGTATTTATTTTTTATATTTATGTAAAAATGCACCCTGGATAATAAATAAAATTTAACAGTTTTGCATGTGAGATTTTTCTTGTGTGTAACACAACCACCATAATTAATTGTTTTCTTCATGAACAAATCGATATCTGTTATACTTTCTTGGTGTAGTTCATGAATATTTAAATATCAGGTAATTGAATCTTCTAGTTGATTGATTAGTTTTATAAGCTCTTTTGATGGATGTAATAAACCTCCTTTATCAAAGTTACTTATTAGTGTACCTAAAAATCTAGTCTTTTTCTCAGGAGAAACTAGATATAATTTTCTTGCAATCATCACAATCATTTTCTGCAATACATTTCCTTGCCACGTAACCTGCAACATAAATTAATAACTGATTTTGTGGATCATTACTGAAACATTGATAATTACCTGAAAACAAATTATGAGTCTCTAACACACTTTCAACATGATTTAGCATTCCCATATTTAAAAGTTCACCGAACTTTAAAAACATATTTGAATGATTAATTTTGCTATCCTGTGATTCAACAAGAGAATTTATAATTTCTGGCTTACTGTTTCCACTACTTGTGGACTTTGCCATGTTGCAGAAACTTAAGCTTTGTACAGCTGTTAAAAATTCTGTTGGAGTTGGATAATCATTACAGTCTGATGATTGGTGAACAATATCAAGAAAGATTTCCTATTGAGTCTTCGCTTAAGCCTGATGTCAGTACATACTTATGATTTGAAGCCTGTGATAAATATTTTATCAAAGAGATTGCTATTTATGGTAACTCGAAAGCCAGCACCAGCGCTAACATTTAAAAAACCAGTTTTTCTAGGACCTTGATGGGATTCCCATTTGTTCAAATACTGCAAAAAGCCAAGGAATATTTCATGCTGCTTTGAATTTAGATGCAGACTAGTTGAATTCTGGAAGTCATTACTTCTTTTAGCTCTTTAGCAAGGTTTACAAACTTAAAAGCAATATTACCGTATTGTTTTCCTATTTCTTCTTTATAAAGATAAGTACCTTTTAAAACCTCACTGTTAAACAACTGAAATGGATAGCTTACCCTCATTTTTTCAAAATTATTGGAGTGAACATGACTATAACTGATTTTTGGCATTGCTTTCAAAGTAACATTATTAGAATTCAACTTCCATGCTGGTTCAATATATTCTGGTCTTGTATTTCCTTCTGGTAATATAAAACATTTTTAATGAATGCATTTCTTAAGCATTTTATCAAGGGTGGAAAGTCAGAAAGGAAATGCAAGTATCTAGAAGTATCTACAAGGTGACTGACTTTCAGTAATCAGTTTTGCTAAAAGATTACCACTAATGCTAGAGTTTGTAGCAAACACTCCAATTATTTGCCTGCAGTCACCAGTTAAAGGTTGAAAAAGCATCACAAGCCATTGATCACACAGAACAGATCTCATATATTCTTTAAAGTGTAGCTGCCAATATCTACAAAAGACTCAATTTCACCTCATGATTTTACCTGCAACTTTTCAGTCAAATTCATTTCATCAATAATTATGCCATCATGTTTTGTAAAAGTTTCCATTACTTTTTTTTTTTCAGAAATTATATAAAAAATAGTTTGGTTGAATCCAAAACCAGTGTTAAAGATAAAAATATATTTTCTTATGGTGTTTCGAGCAGGTAGATTAATATTTTTGTTGACGTATGTATTTATAAGGTTTTGGACTTTTCATATGCATTAATATATATTCAAATATACAGTACTTTTCGTAATGCATTCCTTTATTTGATTTCCTTTTGGCAGCTTTAAAGCAATGCTGAATCCTTTGTTGCTGTTTTTGTAGCAAATACTTTATTTTTTCGAAAAACAAAATTTCCCTGATTAATTATTTCTCTCCTGGATATTTCTGATGTTCAGTTCAAGTGAAACAACATGCATTTTAAGCTTTAAATTATATGCGCTTGGTTCTTGCACTTTCTAACTTTTAACGATGGATATCTCCTTCGCCTTTTCAAGCGAGCTATATTGTGTAGTAATGCTCTCTGAAGGCAAATATCTCCATTTGTGGCCTTCTGCATTTCTTGATACACATATTATCTACAAACTTATCTAGCTTGTGAATATGTTTATGTCTTGAAATTCCTGAACAGTATCTGCTCCTTTGCACACTAAACCTTTGTTTGTAGTAAGTAGAATATCCTGTAACATTTCCTTAGAGGTAATGTTTTCATTTTTTTTCCTTTAAGAGCTTTTAAATAGAGTATATTTCACAACTGAAATGAGAATCTTCTTCTGTCAATAATAATGTTAATAAGATAATAATAAGTTTTTCTGCTATTAAAGATATTAGTTGGTCAAAACCGAGACTAACAACATGGAAAATCATACACTTCATATTATTGAGTAGGATTTGCTTTCCCCAAAAGTATGAAGGTACGTTTATACTTTGAAAACTTTCTATTGAAATGTCACCAAGTATCTTCTATCCTGCAATTGTACGATCTGAAATTTCATCAAAATATGCAATTTCCCTTAATTTTTTTTTGTGAGATCATTATCGATAAATATTTAGGCAGCTTTAGTAAATTTGTTTGTATTGCGCCAGGTTTTAGAATTGGACGCCCTCTAGTAAATAAATTATTCTCCCATTTACAGTGTGAACATAATTTTTTATAATTAACTCCCCTCTAAAATGAACTTCACATACAGCACTGAATTTGACAGAATGAGGAATCAAGCTTTCACATGCTTGGATCTCACTTTCTCAGGATCTTTTGGGGCACTGAAGACAGAAAATTTGTTTTTTTATACTGTGTTGTGCAACCTGGTACACAGCACTGTGATTTCTTTGCTTCGGCATTGTCAGCCAAACTATCAACAAATAAAACAAAAAAAAGTTAAACCCTAACAGCCAAATACTGATTTGCTTTGAATGCAATATTTTTATCAATTTTATATGCAAAAAAATCTAAAGAGAAATTGCATATAATTTTCAGGGTACAACAAGGTTGATTTTTAACAATCTTCAATCAATATTTAAAGAGTCATTGAAGCGGGTCCATTTAACAACAGACACTTTCACATTGCTTCCAAATTGATGAAATCTTAAAAAAAATGTCATACAAACTTCAGATATTTAATTTATGTTAGTGAACAAATTGTTAGAAGAGTTGTGTTTTATCTATTGAAGTATTTTTTCACAAGTGTCAAAAGTTGAAGAAAAATGCTTCAGCTTCCACTCATTCTTTAAATATTAAACGAATATTGCTGGAAATATATTTAGAGAGATTTGAGTGACATCTACAATTTATCGTCAATAGCAGTTTTTGTGAAAAGGTTTATTTTCAATGTTTAGGGAGCTTTGAAAGTGGCTTTCCATTCACATAACATGAAAGTGTCCAGACACTTTTTTTTCCCCCAACATAGTGTATGTACTTAATTATACAGTTAAGTACATATTTAATAGAATGTGGCCATATGAAAGTTTGCATACAGAAGAAAAACATTTCACCAGTAATTCATTGATTCAATTATAATTCATTGATTACAAACTGAAGACTTGCATACAAAGTGTCAATTTTCACCTTTTTTCAGGGGTGACATAAGTTTCACGCGTAATATATATATATATTTAAATATATTCTCTAGTAAAGAGCTTATCCCGTCAATTTATTTCTTTAAGGAATCGTGTGGTGAATAGTTAACACCTATTAGCGATTCAGATCTTGAAAATAATTTAAGACACTCAAATGTCTTCGAGGACCCGCCACTACAATAGTCAATTCCTGCCTTGTGAGCGAATCCAAAATTGGCTTCCCCGTTCCCAGCAAACGATTGCAGTTTAGCGACTGCCGGTAGCCGTCGATCTTGGTATGATGGCATGGGAAGCAGTGGGTTTACCGTAGTCACAATAAAGTTTGCCGCATGCACATTCTTTGATATAAACGAAATTAACCTAATCGCAGTGATGAATAACTAACAATCTACATGTAGCCATCATTCATCAATTACTAATCGATAGATCACATAAATTAACATTAAAATACCGAAGTAATAGAAGTATATTTCACAGAATGCTGAAATGTTTCAGTCTAGTTTTTCCCATTTAATTGAATCAGTCTGGAATTTAAACATTGAGCAATTACATATTCCTATAGTTGTTCACACATTTGTGCAGCTGAATATCCTCTGACAAGTTTACAATTTAACTCGATGGGGTACAACTCTTGTTGAAATATCATTAAATGATTACGATAATTGTAGAATTAAATAATATGTAAAAAATAGGATACACATATAATATCGTTCAGAAAACAATATATTTCATTGCAGAAACTTTAGAAAGCTGTACAAGGATTTAAAAAAATTCTAAAACATAAAATGCTGGAAAAATAGATTGGGAGGAACTTAGTTATTATATATAATGTTTTTCTTATTTAATCCACGTAATTTTGCAATGATCCTAAGCTTCGTCAGAAGCGAAAAAGCCCACAGCCTTGAATTAAACTACGGTTATCATCGTTTCCCGTGCTGAATACCACAGCATTCAAGTACCGGAACATGGGTCGAGGAGTTGACAGGAACCAATAACTGCTTTACCGTACCCACAGTGCATATTAGACTTGAATGATTTTAAACTAAAAACAAAACTTCAGTAATTTATTTTTATTTGAGTAGAATCTAAAATTCTAAATATTACACTTAAAAATTATCGTCTTAACTACACTGTGCAAAAGTAAGTTGTTATATTGAGAAAATTACTTTTAAAATGTTCGATGCAGTCTTGAGGCTACCGGTTCCTATCGCTTCAAGATGCCGCATGCAAAGCACACCTTACTACGTTAAAAGTACAACAGACACTCGATCATGCCTTTCCGCTTTATATTTTTGCCACTTGGTGGGGTGAATTTCTTACGGCGATAAGGAATTTAGCAAGTTGTACTTGAAATTGTATAAGCTTCGTATAAAATGTCATGTGGGCTTAAATACGAGCAAATATAACTATATTATTCTTTCCTTTTCATAACGTTAAAAGAGCAACACTGAAATTTACAGCTGTGCTGAAACTTATATAAACGATCAATTATGTTAAATAAATCAAACAAATTAAACTTTTATTCACCTATTGAATGCTATTTCTTATATCTTTCCGAGTGATCTGTAGATGGATTTGTTAGCTACACAATTAACTATTTTCTTGGTAAATCAAATTTCCTTGCTGCATTGTTAGTAATAATAAAAACAGACATTTTCGAAACCACTATGATAACAGCAGGATATGCTAGACAGCTTAAGAATAGATTAATCCTATCATATATTATTCAGTATTATTTCTTAATCGGGAAACGAATGGTATCTTAATCACTGTTTGACATTTTCAGAAATTTTGAACATAATAGTTTAACTTCTCCTTTCTGAAAGTACTCTCGAAATATCAAGAAATGCATGAATACATAGCGATAGAGTAAGATTAATATGATTGCAGTTGTGAGAAAGAGTTAACTAAATACGTTTATATAACTGATTTAATATTTAAATTTCACGAAGAAACACGAAAATTTTTAACTGCTTATAGAGTATCACGTTTTTTCTTGCCCACAATGTTTCAGGATATTATTTTTTATGTAGAACTACTTTCTTCCTATTTAAAATTACTTATGGAGGGATAATTTGGTATAAAACGGTACTTATCAATACCTTTTCACTGCGCGTGCGCGAAAGTTTTATTTTGATTCTAGTACCCCTATCGGTAGGGGACAATTTTTTAACACTTTTCAATGGCTAGGCTATTGACGATTGCCACACTATTATTTATAGGTACTATATCAATATGCTTTAGGTTTACTTTCTACTTTTTAGGGCTCATATAGGTAGATAAATAAAAAAATTGTCTATTACCTATCTTCCTATTGCTTTTCTTTGCCCTTTGTCGATTTGTCAAAATAGTTGTTCCACCACATATCTTTCGAACGCAATGGAGAAACGTAGTGATTTATGTGTCAAATGAAGGCTTGTGACTCGGAGAGTGTCATAAGCTATAAAAAAGTGACCCCTCATATTTTCTTTCTAGTAAAAAAGAAGAAATATGAAAACGACTGTTCAACTATCTTCAGAATGTGAGAGCCAAAAGTTATGAGCTGTGTGTGAAATGAGAGTGTGTGATGGTGAGAGTGTCAGAGGCTACAAAAATATCCTCCATGCTTCCTTCTCCCCCTAAAAAAGGAAAAATTTGAAAACGAGTGTTCCCTTATATCTTCGGAATGCATAGTCGGAAAGTAACACGGTATGCATCAAATGAAAGCTTATGATGCTGAAAGTGTCATAGACTATATAAAAAAACCTAAAAAACCCAAGCTTTCTTTCCACCACCCCCTCTTTTAAAAGGGGAAATAATAAAACAACTGTTCCACTTTATCTTTGGAACTCCAAGGTGGAAAGTAACGGGCTGTGTGCGTCAAATGAAAGCTTGTGACATGGGGAGTGTCACAGGTTATTAAAAATTTGCCCTCCCTTTTTTCATATTTTTCCCCTTTCTAAGGGGACTTAGAAAGGGGGAAAATATGAAAACGATTGTTCTAGTTTATCTTGGGAACACGAGGGGCGAATGTAACAAGCTGTATGCCAAATGAAAGCTTGTGACGTGGGGAATGTTGTAGGCAATTACCTGAAACATAACACTCCTATTTCTTCCCGCATAGAAAGGGGAAATTCAAAATTTCTTTTTTACTCTCTTCTGAATTCCCTTTTATACTTATTTTCCGAATTCGAGGGCCTAGAGTTACGAGTTAGTTGATGAATGAAAACTCATATGAGGGCCTTCGTGGACAACTTGGAATTTTATCCCCCACCATACTCCCCTGCCCCAAAAGCGGTCGGAAATATAGGGGGATCGAACTTAACTAATTATATCTCAAATTAAAGCTTGTGATGCGTCCAGTGTCATGGGCTACCTGAACCACGACTCCAAAGAAGGGGGAGGAAAAAATCTGGTCGATGTTTATGAGTCAAATAGCATATGAAAGTTTCTGAAAGAAGATGTTTTTAATGACAAAGAAAAAATAAATTAAAAATTTTGAAAAAAAGCCATCTTCCTATATGGGCCCTAGAAAGTAGAAAATAAACTTAAAGCATATTGAAGGTGTGTCATGTCCCTCTAATTTATTTATTTTAATTTATTCTTGCATTTTTATTATATTTTTGTTGTTGAAAACATTTTTAAGTATTAAGTGTGTTTTTGGAAGTGCTATTGTGGGGATATGATTCATAGATATTGTTTTCGGGTCTGTGCTGGCTGCCTGCACAAGCCGGGTCAGAAAAGCCCTTTTATGAGGCTATTTACAACTAGCCTCGAGCAGAAGTGTGGGTGCTGGAGACTACGGAGGCAAAAGTAAACAACAGTCTTGAGCGTCACTGTCAAACAGGAAGGATGTTTGAACACGCATCAAGGGACGCCATTCTTACTCAAAGAAATACCCTTAAGGAGAGGGTTCGGTTCTATGTGAGAACCAAGTACAATTCTATGGAACTGAAGTGAGTTCTATGTGAACCACATTATAGGCAACCGCGGGATATCCTTTCACTGAGTTTGAGGTTGGTAAAGCCAGAATCTGCAAAGTGCAGTTCTCTACCTCACTGTATAATTGTTTGCAGCAGTAAAGTAGCAAAGGCCTACGGAGTCGAGTGCATCCCCAACACGTGATTGTGTATAATGTGAATAAACTGTGTCGTCCCTATACAACTCTCGTATGTGAATTGTTGGACATATTTCTGTATATCACTTGGCACAGCAAGTCTGAGGCATATGTCGGTACGGGTCTAACAACCCGTGAACCTGTTATTTCACTTAAGTAACGGTGAATTTAAGTAAGGGACTAACTGATTGTCCTCTACTATAGAGTAGTTAATCGTTCGCCATCGATGCCCACCACATTTGGCACAGTTCAAGCAGAATATCTAATTCCACGTGACGAAATAAAAATCTGCATCGTTCGGCATACGACATTTTGCGCAGTCTTTGACAACATTTTCGTTCGTATGCCGAAGGTGTTCATGGTTCTAAAAGAAAAAGAGGAAGAAAATTTCCGAGAGAAGGAAGAAAAAGTGCAAGGAATTTAGAAGAATTTGTGATTCTGTGAAAGTGAGAAAGCTGCATCCAGTGCAATGTTTTACAGAGTGCAATTTCGCCGAGTGCTACGTCATCAAGATCTTTGCTGAGGTTCTGTGTGTCAAGGTCCGTCACTGTGTAAGAGGTTAATAGTTTTTGAAGGGGACTCCAGATACAGCAGGCAAGTGAGCAGAGCCGATCTTCGCAGGAAGGAAAGGTCTGTGGTTTTTCTGTCTTTTTTTAATTTTAGACTAATTTGAGTTGCCAATGATGCTGAGGAGTCATGATAAAATTAAGAGTGGAACTGAGCAGAATGGGAGCATTGATTTAACCAGACACATCGAGGCTGGTGAAAGTGGGGGAGTTACCGGAATTGATAGGATTGATAGCGATTTTGGGGTAGAACAGGGTGCTAGCGGATCTGGTTCGAATCAGGTCGAAATGAGTGATTCAGGTTCGAAATTAGTCTCGGAGAGGGAGATGGAATACTGAAGAGAGAAAGAAGAAAGAGATAAGAAAGAAAGGAGGGAACAAAGAAGATAGGAAATGGAACATAGAAAAGAGAAAGAAGAAAGGGATAAGGAGAAGGAAGAAAGAGATAGGGAACAAAAAGATTGGAAATGGAATATAGAAGAAAGGTAAGAGATAGAGAGGAAGTCAGACAATTAATTAAAAGAGAATCTAACAGAAATTATGTAAGATCGGAAATGTAAATATCCAGGAATTAGATTGTAAGTATAAAGACAGTAATATTGAGGATTATGTAAATAATAGTGATAAAGAGAAAATGTTAAAGGAGATAGGTGAGAGGTTTTTAGACAGAAATGATCTTAAGGAAGTAGATTCTATATTCATTGAGAGAGAAGAAGTATTAAAAGGTCAGTTAATTGCGGCTGAAGATATGAAAAGAAAAGAGAGGCAGTTTTGTCTAAATGACTACAGTAGTGACATCATCATCATCATCATCATCATCCTCAAGCAGCCATGGGCTACGGAGGTCCAACCAGACCACGCAGTTTACTTCTCCAAGCATATCTGTCCTGAGCTACATCTGCTGCATCCTGCCACTGCACACCAATTCTAACAAGGTCCTGTTTGACATTGTCAGCCCACCGCATCCTAGGTCTCCCCCTCCTTCTGAAGCCTCTAGGCACACTGTTCATAACCCTATTCGCCAATCTATAATTATCCATACGGGCAACATGGCCAAACCAGCGGAGTCTCTCTCTGCACAATATGCTGCTTAAAGGAGGTTGCAGACTCCTTTGCCTAACCTCATCATTAGTTACAAAGTTAAACCACCTAATACCCAAGATACTGCGTAAGCATCTAGAATCAAAAGCATCTAGTTTCCTGTTATCTTGCTTACACAGCGTCCAAGTTTCACTACCATAACTAACCCTAGAAAGAACCAAACTATTATACAGTCTAATTTTAGTCTTTAGGTGTATACGCCTATTTCTCCACAATCTCCATAGATTCTTAAAAGTCCCGGCAGCAATACCTATTCGTCTGTTAATCTCATGCCGCACATCACCAGTATCAGTTACATAGCTCCCAAGATAATTAAACTGTGACACCTGCTCAAGACTGCAACCATTCAGATTAACTGAATCACAACCTGCCTGACCAATTTTCATCACTTTAGTTTTCTCTCTGTTTATAACCAAACCTACTGTACTCCCAGTCTCATCAACAGTTCGAATGAAAGAGTTCATCTCATCAACATCATTTGCCAAAAGGGCTAAATCATCAGCATAATCTAAATCAGAAATTTTCGTATCTCCAGCCCATTTAAGGCCAAAAGCTTTCCCTTGAAGTGAATTTCGCATAACATAATCAACAACCAAACTAAAGAGAAAAGGAGACAAAATGCACCCTTGTCGAACACCAGAAGTAATGCTAAACCAATTGCTACAAGACTTACCAACTCTCACACATGACTCAGTGTTATTATAGAGAGCTTTCATTATGTTAACTAACTTGTCAGGTATACCATATGATCTCACAATCAACCACAAATTATGACGATCAACAGAGTCGAAAGCCTTTTTGAAATCAACAAAGCTAGCAACCAAAGGTTTCTGAAACTCTAAACATTTCTCAAGAATCTGCCTAAGTGAAAATATCTGATCTACACATCCCCTACCACTTCTGAATCCACATTGCTCATCACGCAATTGCCTGTCAACCAGATTCTTAATTCTATTAAGCACAATCATGGAAAGAACTTTACCTGGAACAGAGAGTAGGCTGATACCCCTATAGTTATCACAAGAACTGCGATCACCTTTTTTGAAAATAGGGATAATAATAGCTCTGGTAAAATCTTTAGGAACCATGCCTTTATCATAAAAGTTATTCAAAATTTCAGTCATCCAAGTGATAACCAAAACATTCCCAGCTCTGAGCATTTCTGTAGTAATTTCATCAACCCCTGGGGATTTATGAAGTTTCAGTTTAGAGATAGCCAAACTAACTTCAGATTGTGTTATAGGGCCAACATTAAAGCTGCCAATGCATCTATCATCATTACAAACAATGGGAGTAGACCTAACCACATTGTTTAGAACATCACTGAAATGCTCAGCCCACCTAGCCATGAGAGAATCCTCACCTTCTATAACCTTACCTTGTTTATCCTTCAATCCCTGTATGCCTGTCCGTTTTCTACCACATAAAACATTAACTATCTGGTACAGCTCTCTGCTGTTGTGCTGCCTAACCGCTTCCTCAGCTTTGTCAGCCAAGCTATCAAGCCAAAGATTTTTATCAGTAGCTAACTGATCCTTTACACGTTTATTAAGCTCTCTGTAATCTTTTCTATTAGGACTAGTAGGGTACTGATTAAGGACATTCCTGCAATTCCTTCTTTCTGAAATAAGCTCAATTGCCTTGTCACTTAAATAATTCTGCCTCCTCTGCTCCTTTTTTCCTAAAAGAGTACTGTTAGTTTCCAAAAAAGCCTGTTTAAAATGGCCCCATTCTTCCTCAACTTCAGTATTAAGCAAACCACGACCGTCATAATGACTAAGTAACTTATCATGGTAAGCTTTAGCTATAACTGGGTCATTCAGAGCTTCAGTATTAAAGGTAAATTTTTTAACTCTAGCACAACACTTTTTAAGTTTAAGTTGCAAGACACTTTTAACAAGGTAATGGTCAGATCCAATTTCAGCTCCCCTATATGCCCTGGTATTTCTAACAGAACTAGCCCATTTGCTGTTAATTAATATATAATCAATCATATTCCTATGCAGCCCATCAGGTGAAACCCATGTGTATTTATGTATGTCGCGGTGTTTGTAATATGTGTTAGTTATTCTGAAACCATTTAGTTTACTTACCTGTAGGAGACGTTGCCCATTGCCATTGCAGCTACCAATACCAAAAGGACCTATTACTCCTCCCCAAAGGTCAGAGTCGGTACCAACTTTGGCATTGAAGTCACCAAGAACAAGGGTAATATCTCCTTTCTTGACAGAATTCAAAATGTCCTGAAGTTGTCCGTAAAACCTATCCTTCTCATCCTCATCAGCATCCTCAGTGGGGGCATAACAGCAGATAACATTCAAGTCTTTGACGCTTGTCTGAAATTTTGCTGTAAGAAACCTTTCATTAATGCACTCATATCCTAGAAGAGCATCACTAGCATGTCTGCTGAGCAGCAGACCCACGCCTTGGTGATGCTTTCCATCCTCCCTCCCTGTAAAGAGAAATTTAAAGTTATTTTTAAGTATCTCACCTTTACCTGTCCATCTGGTCTCTTGCAAGCCTAGAATATCTAGGTTATAGCGCTGGAATTCCTGCATGAGGACATCAAGAGAATAATCTCTATGTAATGTCCTCACGTTCCACGTTCCTGCAGAAAGAAAATGATTAGTAGGATTTTTAAAGAAATTAGGTTTATTGAGATTGGTAGGGCCAACAATATCAAACAGCCCCCTGATCGCAGGCATGGGGCAAAGACCTGTTCCTCCTCTGCTAAAGGCTGAAGTCACCGATGCTGGTAGGAACTTCAGGCACCACCTTTTCAAGTGGACTTTTTCAAGAGCCACATGGCCTGCCTGAGACGCATTACTCCAGTTTAGGCTTGACGATGCCCAACTAGCTAAGTAAGGTTCAGGTACCTGCGATGGCCTCTGATTAGGATTATCCACCAGCTGATATAAGGTATCCCATGCCTCTGTCACTTAGAGCTGGCAACCCAGAAGCAAACAGAAAACACAGCGGCAGACTCTCCCTCAACAGAGGCCCACCAGTGCAGCAAGTCCAGGATCCATAATCAAGCTCAAATCCATAAACAAGTCCAGTCTAGTAGGTATAAATGGTCAGCACCAGGACCCTGTGAAGTTGACCACTCCTCAGCAGGGTTGAAAAAAAAGAAAAAAGTGGCCGTAGATGACCAGATCAGCAGGCCATACTGAACTGGCAGCCCTCCCCTTCCGTTCCCTTCCAAAAGAGAGTATCTCTTTTGAAAGGTACTAACGGCCTGCACCACGAGAAGGCGGGGTCGGACATTAGGTGCTAGACCTGGCCGGTTCTGTGCATCATCACTAGGGATTGGTACACAGCTCTCCTTCCAGTTTACGCCTAGCTACCATTTACAGGCCCCAGTAGTGACACTAAGGGTAAAAGATTTATCCTAGGGGCACATCTAACAGAAAAAGGTTCTGATGTTCATACAGTCATTGGACAAAAATTGGATAAATATAGAAGAAAGTACGGAAGTAGACCTAAGTGATCAGTAACTATTGAAAAAGAGCATATTAATAGTAGGAGTAAATTCGGTGTTAACAGGGACGAGGCTAAAGGATTGGTTTTTGAAGTAAGTCATGGTATCTCGTTCAAGAATAATGTTTCTTTAAACACGGAAGTTTGATAAAAAGTAATGAAAGAAGAAATTGAAGATTTTATGAGGAAAATATCGGAAGGCTAAGGAAACAAGTCCGTAGGAAAACAGGAGCTAATGGAGTTTGAAAAGAATAGTACATTTGGATTCATAATAAAGAGGAAGAATTGCAAAATGAAAGATAAAGCGCGAATGATAGCCTTTATTTATGCAGGAAGTAAGAGATTTACAGATACCCAGAAAACTAAATGTGGAGCATTTTTGGTGTGTCGTGCAGGACATCAGATGAAGGTCAAACGTGCAAGATGAGTGTCCTAACCAGTCGGAGTTGAGTCTATCCAACAGCACTCGGTCATTAAGGAAGTTCCTGGGGGTGTTGGTAATTAGGCTAGGGGTTGCAATGGAAAAGGGTGTAAAAATGAGAAGGGACGGATTTCACCCGACTCACTTCTGGGGAGATGCTCTGTTCGAACAGTGAAGGTCACCAGGTCGGCAAGCACTGAAAGAAGTGAACTGAAGTTAATTACTTCTGAGTGGCAGAGACGTTTTGTGCACTACAAGTAAATTAACTGAACAAGCTTCAGGTGAGGACATTGTTCACCAGCCAAGCCAGGTGTCATAGACATTAGAGTGACATGGGTGCCTTTACACAGCATCGACTCCGGAGACCCATGCGTAACAGGGTTCACTTTACTGTTATTGGGGACACATACCTGGGTGCCCCAATGTTCATTTGAGTGGTCAATTGCCATTTACCAGTCGATGGAGGTGACGTTCTCCTTTGGGGATCCACAGTTATGACGTCTGGAGATACTGTATTAAAGGTGTTTTTGGAAGTGCTATTGTGGGGATATGATTCATAGATATTGTTTTCGGGTCTGTGCTGGCTGCCTGCACAGGCCAGGTCAGAAAAGCCCTTTTATGAGGCTATTTACAACTAGCCTCGAGCAGCAGTGTGGGTGCTGGAGACTACAGAGGCGAGAGTAAACAACAATCTTGAGCATCACTGTCAAACAGGAAGGATGTTTGAACACGCATCAAGGAACGCCACTCTTACTCAAAGAAATACCCTTAAGGAGAGGGTTCGGTTCTATGTGAGAAGAAGTACAGTTCTATGGAACTGAAGTGAGTTCTATGTGAACCACATTATAGGCAACTGCTGGATATCCTTTCACTGAGTTTGAGGTCGGTAAAGCCAGAATCTGCAAAGTGCAGTTCTCTACCTCACTGTATAATTGTTTGCAGCAGTAAAGTAGCAAAGGCCTACGGAGTCGAGTGCATCCCCAACACGTGATTGTGTATAATGTGAATAAACTGTGTCATCCCTATACAACTCTCGTATGTGAATTGTTGGACATATTTCTGTATATCACTTGGCACAGCAAGTCTGAGGCATATGTCGGTACGGGTCTAACAACCCGTGAACCTGTTATTTCACTTAGTAACGGTGAATTTAAGTAAGGGACTAACTGATTGTCCTCTACTATAGAGCAGTTAATCGTTCGCCATCGATGCCCACCACATTTGGCACAGTTGAAGCAGAATATCTAATTCCACATGACAAAATTAAAACCTGCGTTGTTCATCTTACCACCGGAGCACACATGGTGCAATCAGTCACAGAGTTCGTATTTGCTTCAAAGAAGATAGGGTGCCGGCAATCTTGCTGTGTAGGTAAACCGGTGCCCTATCTTCCTTTGAAGTGAATACGAACTCAGTGACTGATTGCACTATCGATATGCTTAAGCTTATTTTCTATAGAAGATAGGTGTTTTTATTGACAAAAAATAAAAACATAAAATAATACTTATCTTCGAAAACTTTTATTTGACATATGACACATAAACATCGATCACATTTTCCTCCCCTTTGGAGTCATGTTTGAGCTAGCCCATGAGATTGGAGACGCCACAAGCTTTAATTTGGAATGACTCATCAACTATATCTAAGCCCGCGAAATTCCCGCCCCTTTTTTTACCAGGGAAGGCATAGTGGGAAAATTCGCAATAGTTTACGACTGCTATTTTATAAGCTTTCGTTTGACATCTAACTCGTAATTGTAGGCTCTCGCATTCACAAGATAGAATAACTTTCACAATTCCCATTTTTAGGGCGAACAATGCCTAGGAGTGTCAATTTTTTTATAATCGTATGAATTTTTATAGCCTATGACATTCACCACAAACTTGTTACTTTTAGCACTCGTGTTCTGGAGATATAGGGGAACAATCATTTTCACATTTCCCTTCCTTTTTAGGGGGAAGTACGAAGGTTAATTTTTCGTAGCCTATGAAATTTCCCGCGCCAGAAGCATTCCTTTGACGTATAGCTTATTACTTTCGGCACTCTCATTCTAGAGATATAGAGGATTATTTTCATATTTCTAATTTTTAAGGGGGACGAAAGCATTGGGGGTCTTTTTTTATAGCATATGACACTCTCCGAATCACCAGACTTCATTTGACACATAAATCATTGTTTCTCCATCGCGTTCGAAAGATAAGGCGGAACAACGTTCTGTAAAATCCACAAACTAATGTCAAAACCAAAAATGGAGGATAGGTAAAAGTGTGAAGGGTTTTGTTTAATTAAGTATAGTGGGTGAAATCTTTACAAAATTTGAAGCCACTTGGTAAAAAACAAGCCAGTGAAGAATGGAAATGGTTTTGAGAAATTTAGGATAGTTGATATCGAGAAAGCTTGAACTTCGAGATAACTAGGCAAAATGTTGTAAAAATGTTTTTTTTTTGTAACATCATGGCAAGGTTGCAAAATCGAGACACTTGGTAAAACCCAAAAATCGGTAGCTGCTACCCCCACACTAATTTCCGAGTTGCAAATTTTCGTTCTGTCCCCCTCCAATCATATCCCTTTGCTACGCCCCTGGTTCTAGTGGTATTTTTAAAAAAAATATTCCTGAAAAATAAGTCATATATTGCTTTTTTCGTACTTTCTCTTTTTACGAAAAGGGAAATTTAAGAATTGCAGTGGAATGAAAGGACAATAAAGTATAATTGAGGTTGATTCTGCAAAGTGTAGCCCAAATTGATTGCAGCAGGGCAAATGCTTTTTGAATGGCCTCTCATTCCAGGATTCTTTTGAAATATAGTAACGTCCCTAAGATAGGGATTTCTCAGAAATATCAGAAGTCCATGACAGAGTAAAAAAAAATATGTCATATATTGAGTTGCTACTTTCACGTTAAAATTTTATATAAAAATATATTTTCAAGTTAAATTTCGAATTATAAATTTATATTTCTTATTTACTTGTCGTAAATTATTACTTGAACAGCTGTCTTTTTTGGCTATATTTGATTTACATCATTGATTTATTGTATATACTGTTGTGGACAAAAGCCAAGTTGCAAATCAAAAGTTGATATATCAACATGACTGGCTAGAATGTAATCAACTTCGGAATTAATAATTTATTAACAGAAAGGAATGCCACGCACATAAGGCATGCTATAAATGAGAGCGCAAATACAGCGCTCGTCATATCATACCTACAAGCTTGCAAGAGGTGGTGTAGAACATGCAGACGAACATCCGAAGTAAAGAATTACTCGCAGATAGTCATATCCAGGCTATGGCCACAATATCAGGAATCCGGGAATGCGACCAGTTACAGGCTGCTCAAGGGACACAGAATTCCAGATTATCAGGCCTGGAATTTCGTGTTCCTTGAGTGAGAAGGATAAAGAGATGAACTTGACAACAAATTGTCTGGTTATCACCTGTGTTTCAGACACAATATGTCAAGGAGAATAATGTTTATATTGCTTTACTTTTTTGTACTTTCTCTTTTTACGAAAAGGGAAATTAAGAATTGCAGTGGAATGAAAGGACAATAAAGACCACTTTCATAAAAAATTGTCCCTCTTCAAAAAGGACTCCATCTCAAAGACGAGCTTAAAATACTTGTCGGCAATATCCCACCTGAACCAAACAGCAATGGGTGCATATGCTCTTCACTGTTTGGGTTTACCTCTGAGTAGCACTTTTTTGCACACAATGGGTAAAATGTCCAGGTCACAAGGACCCCAGACTCAGAGATGGAAACCTCCCATCATGTGTTCCTTAACATGTGCAGAGTGTGGCTCTCCTGCACAAGGGGTCACAGCTCAATGTCCCATCTGACGGACGGCGACCTAACGAAGCCCATCGGTGTCCCGTACTGATCGTGGGCATGGCAGGGAATTTTGCGGAGATAAATTTCTGTTGACTGAGATTACATGTAGGAAGTCTTCTGGTGTGGGGAGGCATAGTGTTAGATGGCTGTATGTCACTCCTTGTGTTTGAGGGCGACGCTATGCATATGCTCAAGGTACATAGACCCTTCAGCCCTATGTAAAGCTTTTCAGGGGTTCTGTTGGCCCCCGAGTTCGTTTACGGCTGATAATGCTCTTCCTCCTATGGCTGGTCGATAATTACCTCAAGAGGATATCCACAGAATGGAGTGGTCAGATCTCGAAGGGGTATATCTGGGATGCTCTGGAATGAAGCACTGGTGCTCTTCGGGGCCCTCCCAATAGCCTACTTGAGCTGCGATCTGTGCAAATGGACTAGTGGCTTTTATTGCCATCTGACCTCATCTGCCATCGTGTCACTAACATGAACAACTGTTGTGCAACATGCATAGTGATCAGGGGTGATCGTACTTTCTACTGATCACCAGAACAACTCATATTTGCTACCACCATTGAAGTACTTTTTTTTCTGAACTTGAACATTATTCCTGACCATTCATTCCTATGGAAAACCATTCTTCCATGGCCCACTAGATCCAGTGAGTTGGTACCCATCGAAGATGTATGGGATATGATCAAATTGAGGTTGTGTCAGTACCAGCACATCCCAGCTAATATAGATGAACTGTAGGCTGTTTGGATGGCTATTCCACAATCCAGAATCATTTGATTCCATACTTAGCAGTGTACAGCAGGCCATACAAGCAAGGAGGGGTGGACAGTCATTATTACACAACAAGGTATGTAACTCTCGAATTGTTTCCATATCGTAATCATTTATTACAATAAAGCTACATTGAATCCCGAAATATGAGAATATTCTAATTGGTCCTCCTTGGTGTTCTGATTTTTGTAACACGAGTGAAATTAAAGATAAAATTTTGTTGCCACTTAAATACTCAAATTGGAGCATTTTAATTATGGCACGTTTAGGCTAGTGACTAATGGGAAATCTTAAGTGACATTTGGCCTGGAGCATTGGCAGAATTTTTGTTTCATACATATACAAATTTGGCTTAATTCATTATTATTACACTTTTATGTTTGGTCCCAACTTTTGATCCTTACTCTATATTTTCCTTAAAGACCTAAAACCTGATATACGCCTATATAAATCTGAGCTAGGAATTAAAGGTAAATAAGACACTCAACCAATGAACAGAATAGTTCAGTATACAGAAGTATTTTAACTTTTATTTAATACACAATTTATCTATACATATAAACTATTATAAAAATATGACAGTTTATTAAAAATGCTTTTAGCACAGAGCAAAATATTTACAACTATATTAAAAAAAGTTAGCATATTATCTTTAATATGTCACAGCCAATGTAATACCTATTTCTCTAAAATAATTTTACATTATATATTTCTCAATATAATCTTGGAATAAAAGTTTGCTGTGAGAAAAGTAACATTACACTAGATGCAAGCTATGAATTTTACTTTTGATAATTTGCAATATCAAGCATGTCGTCCCATGGCCGAGTGGTTAGCTCTAAGGGACCTGTGTTCGAGTCCCGGTAAGGCATAGATGTATGTGTCGTTTTTCTGCTGAGGTCCTGCCATCCTCTCAGATCTTCTATGGCATATTAACTGACAGGCTCCTCTGAGACCTCTGTGGCAAGCAGCTGCTTGAGGGGGTATTTATATATATTTTTTATTATCAAGCAGAAATTGTGCTGCTTTAAATCAATATTTGAATTTTATATATTTGGAGCAGAAAAACTGAGCAATTTTAACGAAATTTTAAAGTTAATGAAATGTGTATGAGCGATCCAAGCAAGGAGCTAAATAAAGATTTAAACCATCATTTGAAAAATATATATACTAATCAACAAAAACAAACTCTGAACTTCAGTCATCTTTCAAAATTGGCGCTAATTATGGAAAAATGTAAGATACTAATATATAGATTTTAGTTTTGCTCTTGATCAACAATCATGTTGTAGTGTCCTTGAGCTACTGAAGGCATACGAACATTGACAATGAATTAGGATGCTTTAAAGCAGCACATTAGTAGTCAAAATGCGAGAACTATTGAAATTTGCCTTATACCACTGTATAGTATATACGAAGAGAGTAAAATAATATGACAGCCTGGTTAACTTGTGAGAAGGAAAACACATAGTAGAGTTTGAATCTTGCTCTGAATAATAGTATACTGGAAAAAAAAGGAGAGTGATTTCTATGATTTCAATAAATTTTAGAAATATTTTAATAGTGTATGTAGCGTTGGAAATTAGGGCATCAAAGGATGAACAAAAATAAGTAAAACAAGATAGTGAAAGCTAGTGTTCATTCTGGAAGTGAAAAAACTTAGCAAAGGAAACTACTTTAAAACGTTTATATGGTAAAAAGAATCTGAGGAAATTGTAATATAGTGAAGCCTAAAAGTTAACATTTGTTTAATTGAGAATGTTAAATGAGACTAATCTGAGCCCCGTTAAGGTGCTACCGACTGAGCCACCCTGCTTCCATTTTCCAGTAGATACAATACTGTACGAAATAATATGCCATTGGAATACTGAGGTTGACTCCTGATGCCAGTGCTGATGACATACAATTGGGTGAAAGACCAAATGCTGATGCACAGGACTACGGTAAGATTACATTAGTCAGAATCTGGCTTTGCCACCTCTCAGCAGTTGAGTATTCTCATAGATTCAGTATAGTGAAGTGAAAGCCAGTTGAAAATTTCATGAATTTTGGCAGTTGGTTTGATCTTTATGGAATCATTACCAGAATAACAAGGCAAACAATTAACGATCTGAAGGAGCTTATTTCATGGTTAATTGTGTACATGAACTTTCCAAAAAATTTACACGTTTTATCTTATGGGAGATATGTCATTGCCATGAAACTGATCATCACGTCACCAATATGTAATCGGTGACGTTTTAGTTCTCATCAGCAATGTGTATCCATACAACACAATGATTTCCCAACAGCATCTAATCGTATCAACTGTCTGATGCTTCATTGCAAATGTAACGAGTGCTAGGAGCAAGTTTTCCTACATTTTCATCAAATGTATTATAAACTGTTATTTTCAAATATTGATATTTTTGTTTCATCACTCCATTGCACTGACCGAGATTTTTATTATTATGAGGTCAGATATAATTTGCTTTTAGAAATCCTGCTTTTTAAACATGCCATGCATGTTCAATGAATTGTTCAACTTGCCATAAAATACACTGCTGACCATTAAAAGTGCAACACCTCGAATGACAAGAGATATCAAAGCCATATTTAGTGAATATATAGCTTATGTTACAACGATCAAATGATTACAAATATAACTCGGTTAGACTTTTGGAACACAAAGAAATCAGTATCTTGTGTAGCCACCATGAGTGGCAATAACCGCTGCTACACGGTCCAGCATTGAGGATGAGAAGTCGGATGTGTTTGGGGAATGTCAGCCCATGCAGTTTCGATATGTAGCCAAAGTTTATCTGCTGTAGCAGCTGCTGGTGTCTGGTGTGCTAGTTGTCGTGAGATCATGGATCAGATATATTCAATTGGGGACAGATCCGGTGAATGCACAGGCCAAGGTAGAAGTATCACATGGTGGCTATCCAGGAATTGTTGGACGATACATGCCATATGTGGGTCAGGCATTGTCCTGTTGGCAAATAGCACCAGAAAGCCCCTGAAGTTACGACCACCTCAGTGAGTATGGCTCCAACACCTCAGTGATGTAATGTCGGCTGTTCAAAGTACCAGTAATGTTTACAAGGTGCATGCATGAGGAGTCCACTGGCACCCCATACCATAACACAAGGGGTCGGACATGTATGGCACTGCATCATGCATGTCTCACTGAGCCTGTCGCTACAGTACTGCCAGATACGGTTTCGTCCATCATAATGCTGCATACTGAAGCAGGATTCATCTGAAAAGTTGATGCGATGCCTTTCACACATCCATGCGCGACTTTCTTGGCACCATTGCAGTCGCATATGACCGTGTTGTGGAGTCAATGGTCGCCTAGCAAAGATGCCCCGATGCTGCAGATGACGTTGAACCGTACGTGCAGAGACTGGTTGATATGCAACACACTTTACTGTTGAGCTAAGGTGTTTGATGTGGCTGTACGATCATTCAAAGCCATGCACACAGGATGTCTGTCCTCTCGTTCGTTTGTATAACAGGGCCATTGAGATCCCTCACATTGGTGAGTTCGTTCCTCCTCTACCCATTGATGCCATATTCTCATCATTGTGGCAGCATTCCATCCAGCATGAGCACAGATGTCTTGGTACGATATTCCACCTTCCTGTAATCCCACAATTCTCCCTCAATCAAAATCAGAAACCTGGCCACATGGATCTGTCTTCTTTGATGGGGCATACTTGATTCTTTAGTGCGCAAGAACTGTGAGCACACACAATTCTATTGCTTTACACTGGCTCTTTGTAATCTCCTCTTATACCATTTCCAGGGGGCATTACTGTCACACATGATGTGCATATTGCTGCACTTTGAATCATTTACATGTTCTCCCATGGGCTACCCATCTTGCATATTTTGGGACAATCTGATGAGTTCTTCCTGGTATTGCACTTTTAATGGCCAACAGTGTATAATGGGTTTTATTTTTTACCGCTCTGCCAGGATTACAGTTGTATTGAAATGATCAATTGCAGGACAATACAAACAGCTCAATAAGTTTTTCATTGATGGAGATTCAAAATTTGGGATTAATATCTGTTATTTCATAAAAAAATGTACATTTTTCTTATTAATATTTCTCAAATAAAAAGAAATTGGCTAAAGTATTTATCCTCATAAAATTGTAATTAAAATGATATATATTATTTTTAAATTATTTGGATCAAGCAGTGAATAAAACGTTAACAAAGATGATTTTGCTTGAAGTTTTACAAAGGTTGATTCCACCCCCCCACCCACCCTCAAAAAATAAAGTAAAATTAATCAATATTCATCTCATGACATACTCCTCCCAAGTCATGTCTGGTATATTTTTAATCCGTCTCTCTCCAGTACATCAAGATACACATGACATGCTGATTACAGATTTAGATTAAAATTTGTGTTTTGAGATTATGCCTTAAATTAATATATTTAATAAGGAAACACCAGCTATAAACAAATAATATATGCTTCCTGTTACACAAAACTAAAACCAAATCTGAAGCTATATAATTTCTAAAATAACTTTTTATTCGAAATATGCCTGATAAAAAACTTTAAATTTTGACTTCCAGTAATATTTGCTCATATAGAGTAAACTGAAACATAACAAAACTGTGCTAAAAACTGATAAAAGATGCACAAGACAAATGGTAAAACATGAAAACTTGGTTGATGAGTGTGAAGGACAAAATATTTAAACACAAAATATTGTGTGAAACAAAAGAATATGAGTGACACCTCAATTTGTTTCAATAATAGTAAGAATAACAGTATAAGATTGATTTGTGGAAAAAGATTTGATTTACATTTCTTTTCTAATTGCATAGCTTATGATTTTCTTTACCTATTTATAGGGTACTGCAATTTTATTTTACTAAATGAAGCATATTTATTCTGCTCATTTAATTTCTAAAACAAGCTCAAATTCCAATATTATGAACTCAAAAATATAAATTTTACATTTTGACTATTTTTGCCCATATCACATGCATTAAAATTGTTCAAAATTACAATAGATACTTCGAGGTTAGTATCACCCTTATATATTTTTCAAAAAGTTACATTAAAAATATAATTTTCTAAATAATTTCCATTTATAAAATACTACCTCCTCATGGAACACACCTTGAATATTATTTATTGAAAACTCTAAATTTTTATCATAAAATTTCAGCAGTAAACAAGTATCATTTCTGAATTCCATGAAGATATTTAAACAAGAAATAAGGCAAAACAAATTCAAACAGTATTGTATATAATATGAAACAATGGCATTATATAATACACTGATCATAAAAATTGTCCCATTCAGAATATGTAAATATGGAAGTACATGATAGTGATATATGCAAACGAAGGGAGAATCTCGGGTCTGGCTACATTTGCAATGAAGTGGGTGACAGCGATTCTTTTAGTTCTAGGGAAGGTTGCAATTGGGGGAAAAAGTGAAGAAGCCAGATTAAAGAAACTGAGCCTGACTTTTAAATCTTGTTACTATTAAAAGGTAATGCCGTTTGTATGGATATTCGATCATAGGTGTTTGAACATCATAGAGAGATGATGCTAAGTGAGTTTGAGTGAGGTTGCTTCATAGATCTATGTGAAGCAGGATCTACATGATGAATTACACCACATTTGGGATGTGATGCATGAACAGTGGCCACTGCTGGGGACAATGGACATGGGAGGATATTTCTTGCTGGTGTTCAGGATCAGGTTATCCTTGAGTGACTACAGATTGGGTTGATCAGCACAATCACTGGATGGTTGTCAGACCAGAAATGTAACTTCACGACAGATATCCAGTGACAGAATTACTGATGTGGTACTGCTGGTATCAGTCAGTCAATATATTATCTTCAATATTCAGCAATGAGGCTGCGTGTCTGGGATAGAACAATGGCTGCAATCATGTGTGGTGATGTATCAGTGAAAGAGCTTCAACATCATGTATAATTGAGCATCACACACTGCTTGGATACTAGTTTTGAGCACCATTTCTTATGATAGTCAGTCATATCTCATAATCATTGAGGATAATTTAAGGGCCCAGTGGTATGTGGAAACAGTTATCTGCCATATGGTCTTACCACTCCTGCAGAGCATGCCAAATGCCCCATTCCAGCATGATAATGCCAGACTGCATACCACACACTGCTCAGCTGTTTCTGTGCTGCCATAGCCAGCCCAGTCATCAGATGTATCACTGATTGAGCACATCTAGGAGGTCATGAAACAATGTCTAGAACAGAACTGATTCCAGTGCATAACATAACAACAAATTAGAACCCTAGACAAGGACATTATTAGGAATTGTTTTGACTTGCTTTCTAATAGTATTAGTGCTTGTATTGCCTTGTACTGATGTTACTCTATATCCATGTATCACCTCACTAAACAGACTGCAAAATGTGATCATTTGTTACTTACACTACTACCTTTTAGCACATTGCTTTGGTGAGGTATTTCCTCCTGGTGAGGTATTTTTTTATGAGGAGTGTATATAAAATCACAAGTGCATGGATCAAACAGTACAAAAGCCAGTACGGGTCATATTGTCAGTTACACCTCATTTCTCAAAATTTGATGACTTACAGAAGTTTAATTTTACTTTTTTATACAATTAAAAGACCTTCTTGCTCAAAAATTAATCTAAAATAATTTAAAATTCTCTGTCATTGAGCAATAAAATTTCAGAGTTTATCCTTCAAACTATTTGGATGTTGAAAGTTCTTAGGAGAAAACTCTCAGAAGCTTTTCGGAGCAAAGACAGCGCTCCGTCTTTTCACTGAAGACGGAGCGCTGTCTTTGCTCCGAAAAGCTTCTGAGAGTTTTCTCCTAAGAACTTTCAACATCCAAATAGTTTGAAGGATAAACTCTGAAATTTTATTGCTCAATGACAGAGAATTTTAAATTATTTTAAATTTACTTTTTTACTATAAAACTTCCAGGTTCCACTGCTCATTCTCATTAAATATATTCTAATGGTTAAAATAGTTATAGAGAGCAGCTATATTAGAGTACTACAATTATACTCTTAATGTATGCCACACTGAAAAAGGTAAGTCTTGAATTAATAATTAATTAAATTAGTAATGTAACAGCACCATATGATGAAACAGAGAAATGTTCAATAATGGTAAAATCGATAATTCTTTTTAATCAAAAGTTACAAAAGTGTTCATAATTTTAATAAGTACTGCTATTTGGAGATGATGTCTTACATATATCATTATACCAAGAAGAACAACTGAAGATATTCTGAAGCCTATGGCAAGAGTTCACTATTGTGAAGGCATGTTGAAATGTTAATTTGACTGCAAATTTGAAAATTGCACATCAGAAAGTTTAATAATTGAGTGTTGGAAATTGGTAATAGAATTATACACAATATTGTTGGTTTGAATGAAGACTTGATAGAAATATGAGCTGCAAGAGTTATGGAAATAAATATTTTTCAGCTATCTAATGGTAAAACAATTAATTGGAATTAAACATTTCACAATTAATTTAATTAATTAAAACATTTGACAAGATGGGGCTGAGCTTTCAAGAATGATTATCTTAAATTAAATTTAATAATTTTTTTTAAACCAATTAATAAAGGTATTGAAAAGTTTGCAAAAAAACAACTGAAAATGCTTTATCTGCAAGTTTGCCTAAATAAATATTAGTATCTTCCTGTGGATAATTGTTCTGTCCCATCCTTGGTCAAAAGACAGAACTGTGGGCACTTGCCAATTGCAGAATCCATAAATGGATTTACAATAAAGTGCACTAGCTAGAAGTCACATCAAAAGGAGAGGACAAATAAGACCTCATTTACTTATTAATAAAATTAATGATGCCTTTAATTACCAACTAAAATTACAATAACTGATATAAGATAAATAAAAATTATTTTTAATACATATTATATTTTTGTTATGCTTTGCACTGTGATAAGACTGTTACCAGTCTATAAACTTTTACCACTCTACTTCACCAAACCGCTTTCCATAAACATAGAGGTGGGGAGGGTGATTTAGTTGGTAGTACACCAGGATAGAAATCTGATGTCTCCAGGTTGAAGTCCAACCATGCATGTGTTGAGATTATCTCTGCTACCCTCATCTCTGACCTCAGTGAGATAGGGGACATTAAGCTGTGATCCTGTGTGCAAAAGAATCATACTATGTGCATGTTAAAGAAATGCTGGATACCCTTGAGAGGAGGTTCCCATATATCTCTTAACAGTTGTTGAGTGCCCCCTTTTCCCAACCTTCTCTGAACCCTTGTGACCTGACCATTTAGCCAATTGTGTACAAAGAAGTGCTGCTCAGAGGTAAAACCACCTAACACAACCACAAACATTATCATGGAAACATCAGATTTCTATACACTCTCTTCAGTGTACATTATAATTTAAATATACAAAATATATTCTTGCAGTGAATTAAGTCTTAAAATACAATATACAGTAACTATACCTGCTAACAGATATAAATCACAATGGCAAAAATCATTGATACTCGAACTTTATATCTACTTCTCTAGACACAAGCAAAATTTTGCACGAAAACTAAAAAACTGAAATTGAGAGCAGTACAACATAAGACAAAAATGCTTCTAGCCCAAAAATAATTGCTAAATTTTTTTTAACCTTTAACAACACTCAGCATTTAGAACAAGAATAGAAAGAAAATCAAGATCAGTGGCACCAGTGGAAAACAAAGAATAAATATATATATAAGGAGCCTAACCAGTAAATAATGAAGGAAAGATGAAAAAAGTACTGAGCATCCATGAAACCAAGGGGAGTAATGCTTCATTTAATCTTATATATATAATAAAAAAATACCCCCTCAAGCAGCTGCTTGCCACAGAGGTCTGACAGGAGCCTGTCAGTTTATATGCCAAAGTAGAAGATCTGAGAGGATGGCAGGACCTCAGCAGAATAAACGACACATACATCCATGACTTACCCAGGGCTCGAACTCAGGTCCCTTAGTTCAGTAGCAAAGCATGCTAACCACTCAGCCATATATATATATATACATGGAAAATATAAACATTTTGACATAAAAAAAGGATTTTCATAACTTTAATAAGTTCTTCTAACATAAATTTTACACTGAATATTATTTGATGTTCCAACTGAAATATTATTTGATTTTTCCCTATTATAATATACTTTACAGTAAATAAAACTTCTAATTTGACAAGCTAGTTGAGCAAGAGATTCATGAAAAACAGCTCCACTGCTATTATATTGGTCATCTTATCATGCAGTGAATTACATCAATTCCCATACTCAACAAGCAGAGATTGTTCACATGAATACAATGCAACTAGTTGCTTTCTAGGATGGTGTTATATCCCATACCTTTTCCTAATCAATCCGTGTGTGCTAGAGACAGACTGTTCATCTGTGGTTGGTAGCGACCATTATTGGTAATGTTACTAAAGATGCAAGGTACATTAACAGTTTGTCAAAGCTATGTGCAGTCATTTTTTTTAGAAAAAGGAGGAGAAATCCACTTTTTTCCTCTCCTATGTCTGTCTTCATTCTATGTTCTTTGGAATGAGTATTCCAAATTATAAAGGAATTTCTTTTGATGTATTCCTTTGGCATCAAACATAATCCTTGACATTTTGCATTTAGACAGTGTCCAAGCCCAATTTACTGCTTGTGCATATGCTGAAGTAATTTATACCTATAACCTAATATATAGAGTAGAAATTTTGTCTTTGTATTAGCTTGTGTCTGTCTGCTAATGCACTTGGCCCCCAGCAAAGCAAGAGACATCATATCTTGCACAAACATTCCCTTCATCCAGGGGAAGAGTTATAGGCTATGTGCAAACCTACTGGGGACAGGTTTGAACTTCTTGAAATCACCACAGACTTAACATTAACAGTTAAAAGCCAGTGTCTCTCATAGACTTAGCATTAGGAGTTATCAAAATCTTAAATTACAATCACAGCATCAACTTCTGACTTTTTAATGTCTATAAATCGATAAATGTTTCGTGGAAAAAATTTCACTGACATACAGATTTGAACCTGCATCTCTCCAGAAATCTGCTCGAGTTTTAAATTAATTGAACTAATACCAGTTCTATCTTTTTTTTTACTACATATGAATAATAATGGGGAAAAAAAAGACAGAGCTGGCATTAGTTCAATGGTAGAATAGTCTGGCATGTTTCTGGAGAGATGCAGATTCATGCCCAATATGTCGGCGAAATGTTTTCAACATTTATTGAAAATCACCTGGGAGAGCCATATACTACAACTTCCGGAGTTTCAGACTTCATTTAAAGAGGAGAAAAATTATATGGAGGAGGGGGAGAACAAATCGATTACAATGAGTTTTATGACAAATGAAAGTTTGCAAAGTGGGGAGTACTATTTTCCAAGTGGGGGCCTCTCCTAAAAGAGGGTATAAAAGTTTTATTGAGGGATGTGGGGGCAAAACAATTGTGATGAGTATTCTGCCAAATGAAAGCTTGCAACATGGGGAATGCTGACTACCATATACTTTAGAGGGTTTCAGACCTGAACAACACTGGATAAATTTGCTAGTAGAGAATACATAAAAAGAATTTGTAGGCAAAGTAGAATAAGTAACTAACTTTACAATCTGTTACGGATATCAGTATCAGGTGCATACTTAGGGTACTACAGCAACCACTTAAATCTTTGAAAACTCAAAATTTAAAAATGATAAAACTATTCACAAGTGTGGTTCAAGAGTTTGGGGAAAATGGTGTGTTAACTGATATTGAATAAAATGATACTAAAACAGTTGCAGCTTGTCAGTGTATAGAAAATTGGCCATGGCCAATTTTCTATATGCTGACAGAGGGTTATACCAGTTAATCTCATGTGGGAAAAAACAGACAGGTACACAGGGATTGAGGGATAAACATGGTAAGTTGGTTGAAGGTGATGATTCTGTGTTTGGCTAGATGGGCTGAGCATTTCAGAGATGTTCTAAATAATGTGATTATTTGTACTCCCATTGTTTGTAATGTGGATAGATGCTTTTATCATGGCCCTATATCACATTCTGAAGTTGCATTGGCTATTTCTAAATTAAAACTGCATAAATCCCTGGTGGATGAAATCACCACTGAAATGCTTAGAGCTGGGAACATTTGTGTTGTCACATGGCTGACTGAAATTTTGAATATTTTTTATGATAAAGGTGTTGTTCCTAGGAATTTTACCAGATCTATTATTGTCCTGATTTTTAAAAATGGTGATCGCAATTCTTCTGATAATTATAGGGGAATTAGTTTACTTTCTGTTCTGGGTAAAGTTCCTTCATGATTATACTAAATAGAATTAAGAATTTGGTTGAAGGACAACTGTGTGATGAACAGTGTGGATTTAGAAGTGGTAGAGGATGTATTGATAAAATACAAATAATTAATGAACTCAATTTATTTTGGGTACTCCAATAAATAACCACTCTATTAAGTTGCTTCAGATATTTAGAGGAAAAATTGTCATGAGCTGGGTGGGATACGAATCCACGACCCCCTGATAACATGTCAGGTGCACTGAACCACTGATAATGCCTGACATGTTATCAGAAGGTCGTGGGTTCGTATCTCACCCGGCTCGACAATTTTTCCTCTAAATATTTGAAGCAACTTAATAGAGTGGTTATTTATTAGAGTACCCAAAATAAGTTGAGTTCATTAATTATTTGCAGATTTGCATACTCGTAATACATGCATGCATTCCATCTGAAAGGCATTAATAAGTCGCCTGGGGTGATATTGCCTGAAAACTCCTTACGTATTAAGTAAGGTAGGTTGAGGAAAGTTCATATCATCAATTAGAGGAGATCTTGATCAGCAGCCAGTAGCTCAGTGGTCCAGAGCACCCGACATGCTATCAGGAGGTCGTGAGTTTGTATCCCACCCGGTTCAAGACAATTTTTCCTCTAAATATTTGAAGCAACTTAATAGAGTGGTTATTTATTGGAGTATTGATAAAATATTTTCACTTAGGCAGATTCTTGAGAAATGTTTAGAATTTCAGAAACCTGTGGTTACTAGCTTTATAGATTTCAAAAAGACCTTTGACTCTGTTGAACATCATAATTTGTGGTTGATTGTGAGATCATATGGTATACTAGACAAGTTAGTTAACATAATGCAAGCTCTCTATAATAACACTGAGTTGTGTGTGAGAGTTGGTACATCTTGCAGTGATTGGTTCAACATTGCTAGTGGAGTTAGACAAGGGTGCATTTTGTCCCCTTTTCTCTTTTGTTTCGTTATTGATTATAGTAAGCAAAATTCTTTGCAAAGATTTTGGCCTTAAATGGTCTAGAGATTTCAAAATTTCTGATTTAGATTATGCAGATGATTTGGCCCTGTTGGCTAATGAAGTTGATGAGATGAATTCTTTCATTAGTCTGTTAATGGGACTGGTAATAGAGTAGGTTTGGTGATAAACAGAGAAAAAACTAAAGTGATGAAAATTGGTCAGGCCGATGATACTTTAGTTGCTTTGAATGGCTGCACTCTTGAGCAAGTGTCTTAGTTTAATTATCTTGGGAGCTATGTGACAGATACTGGTGATATGCAGCATAAGATAAATAGAATAGGTATTGAATGCTGGGACTTTTAATTAAGAATCTGTAGAGAGAGTGAAAAAATAGGCATATACACTTAAAGACTAAAATTAGGTTCTCTCTAAGATTAGTTATGGTAGTGAAACATGGGCCCTTTGTAAGCAGGAAGGTTCTCTCTAAGATTAGTTATGGTAGTGAAACACGGGCCCTTTGTAAGCAGGATAACAAGAAACTTGATATTTTTGATTTTAGATGCTTGCACAGTATCTTGGGGATTAGGTGGTTAACTTTATAAATAATGATGAGGTTAGGAGTCATCAACCTCCTGTGAGCAGCATATTGTGCAGAGAGAGACTGCATTGGTTTGGCCATTTGCCCATATGCATAGCTGCAGATTGGCAAACAGGATTATGAACAGTGTGTCTAAGGGTTTCAGAAAAGGGGAAGACCTAAGATGCGATGGGCAATGTCAAACAGACCTTGCTGGATTTGGCCTAAAGCAGCAGCTGTAGTTCAGAACAGACACGTCTGGAGAGGAAAATTACAGTTTGGTTGGACCTCCCTAACCCATGCTTGCATGAGGATTTTGTTTGTATGTTTTGACTATATTACATTTTATAACAAGTTCGTTCTTACCATTGACTTTACATCAAATATTGAAAGTGTTGTCCTCCATTTTGAAGGCATAATGCAACTCTTCTACACTTGTTTTCAAACGTCTTTTATATTCTTCTGTGTAAGGAAGAGATGGGGTAGAATGGAGAGATCACCCCACCGAGCCTACTCCCCCCACATGCATGATGGTGTGTGCAAAAGCTGGCTTCTACAAAGGTTGTTTCGAGTACTCCCTAGCTAGTGGTTGTCGGATGTCAGCAGAGTTAATATTGTGCAAGAATAGTGTCTCTAAATATGTTAACTACTGAGGAACGAATATTTCTAACGGAGTAGGTGTTTCGAGCAGGTGACAAGTATTCAGATACTGTGGAACAAAAGTTCAGAGAAAGGTCTCCAGAATCTGTCGTTCCATAGTGATGCTGTGCAAGATTTAATCAGCAAATTTTGGAGTACTGGTTTGATGGCAGATGCAGCAAGAAGTGGTCAACTCAGTGTTTGTCTGAGGAAAAACTTCTCAATATTTCTAAGACGAATGTGTGCCCATCAAGATCACTACGGAAATTGACACAAGAGACGCTATTTATCGATTAAATCATTAGCTACTACTTTTTCTCTAGGAATCCTGATTGCAAATCAATGCAATTTCAAAAAAGAAATGGTTTCATCTATCTCTTCTTCAACCCATCTCTTATATTATAATGGAAGAATTTAAAAGATGTGTTTGAAAATAAGTGTAGAATTGCATTATGCCTTCAAAATGAGGGACAACACTTAAAGTTAAAGGTAAGGACGAACATGCTATAAAATGTAATGTAGTCAAAATATAAAGTGTTATTAAATGTAAATATGGGTGTTTTCCATTAAACATAATCTAGCATGTTCACTGCGGGGGTGGGGTGGGGGGGGCTTTCCGAACACACCGTGGTATGATTTCAATTGAATTACCAACAGGCATTGAACTAGTATGATTTCAAATGGAAATATGTTTCGTATTAACCTTTTAAGTGTCCAAGGAGGGTTTACTTTTTTTTAATTAGCCTTAAGCAATCTTCATTTTAATTCTGTTACATTTTATTATTCACAATGAAATACACTTTCATCCGTATGTATATGACCTATATATATATATTCATGTCATTCAGTCTTTGGTAAAAAAAATTCAAATATTATGGTTTGTGAGAAACCTAGCACTTTAAAAGGCAGTGGCCTATTAGAAAAACTCTCCCCTCCCCCTCAAGAAATTTCTTGAGGAGGGAAGGGGGGGGGGCTTTGTCAATAATCTAATAACTTTCAATAATTCATATTTTACAATTAGGTTTCATATTAATACTTGTGTTTTAAGATTTTCTGTAGTTCCTTATAAAAATTTCTAGAATCAAGATATTTTATGTAAAACCAAAATTATTACACTTTGCTGCATAAAATACAAATGTGTGCATTTTGATTCAAATGGCAACTTTAGTTGTATTCCTACATTAAATACCCACAAAATATTTACCCAAAAGATAATCATATCATATAAAGTTTATGCTTTAGAGAACTAAGGATAGGCTATGAAACAATGAGTTCTGGCCCACAAGAAACAAAGAGAGAAATTTCTAGCAGGGAAAACAAATTGATTGTTTATGATCACATATTATTCGTTCAAAGATATAGAAAAAAATTCCAGGCTATTCCTTCAATGGTCATGAAATCACAGAAGAGGGTGGTACTATTTGGTGTAGTTCATTTCAAACTTTGGACATTTGGGTAGCTATGGGTGTTAAAGGGTTAAAATTTGCATATCAATTTTCCCCAAAAATTCTGCAAAAATATTTTGTAGAGCCTCCCACCCAACAATGCAGGGATTATGGGCATATCAGTACACCACTGCTTTAAAGATAATGTACAAGAAAATAAAGGCAGTATTGCAACTCTCACTGAAATGTCAAGGAAACTATTGGTGTAGTGTTCATGCAATGTTAACTTCTTTATTGTTCACTATCAACTCTAGAGCAAAAGAAACAGATATTGTATATTATCTTATTTTTGAAACATTAGCTTCTATCGTAATTGCTAAAATAACTCACCAAGGGTCATGATATATTTTGTGGCTCATGGATAATTTTGAAAAATACAAAAAAGAAGTTTTTTAACTTTTTTGCAAAAGCAAATGAATTGCTTTTGAAAATTAACTATGAAATGAATGTAATTTTATTAATAATTCTATTTTCTTGCTTCAAATCATAATCTTTCTTGGCTTTGGTTTGCTTTGTAACAATTTGACTTTGTTATAGATATATTTCTGCAATCTGACAAAAGTAATGAAAATAGCCTTTGTACTTTCATTTAGCAATGATAGAACATGACTTTGTTTTCATGTGCCACTAGCTGGTGAAAAATTATGCATTTTCCACACATGTTGAATACTAAATGGAGGAATTGTTCATTTTTAATAACAATTCCTTTATTGAAGTGCACAACACAATTAGATGTAAACTAGTATAATTTAGGAATTATACATAATATCAGTAACATATCGTAATTATCAAAATTTCCTCAAAGTGTGAGATTTTTAAAAAAATTGCTAAATATCTCTTAATAGAAATTAGTGAACAGTGGTTTCTTAAAAATAAATTCTCTGAGAGTGGTGGGGATTATACCCTCAATCATTCTCTTTGCTACTACACTATACAAGTACTAATATCAGAGGGATATTTGATGTAAAAAATAAAAACTACTCACAATATGGGCATAGTCAGAATTACTTTGAAGGAGGGGGGAGACAGGTTTTTGACATATTGTACAAATCTACTTTAAAAAAGATTAATAAGTATTTGCTCTAATGGATTCTTGGAGGGGGGGGGGGGGGGCGAATACTTAGATACACCTCTGACTCACACTCAGTGATTCAGGAACATCAAAATATTGGAACCATTTCGATTCATACAGTGAAAAAATAAATAAATTAAATACTGGAAATTTTCCTATGCTTGATGTTTTTGAATTATGAACTGAAATGGTTTTCAGTTAAACTGAGTTTGAAACACAAACACCAGAACAGCATTACAATTCAATGGAATGGAAACATTAGTATTGGAATGAATTCCTATTTAATATGAGTACTACTTTTGTTAACAGCTTCCCTTATTCAAAAAACCATGCTTTTGCCACTGGTATTAATGAAAAGTCAAAAACACAATATGAAATAGCAATGCAAAAAATTGAACATTCAACAAAATAGCTATAATGAAAATATAAAGCTGAAGAATTTGGCATTATTAAAAAAAGATTCAGATATTAATTTAGAATTACAACACAAAATAATATATCCAAACAATATTGCATTGTTGCCAGCTAATATAAATGAAAACAATAAGATGATAGAATATTATGCAATTAAGCCTTAAACTTTGTTATGAGACAATTTTGGCTGTTGGTGGAATCTTGCAATTTTTATTTTAATCAATATTAGTAATTACTCAATGGAAACAATTGCTCACCTACCATGTGGGAAAAAAGAACAAAATACTCAAATATAAAAAAAAATTTGCATGCAAATTATTTCTGTTAAAAATTGTCATATGATCTTTAGTTATATCATATTTCATATTAAAGTTTCACAAAAGATAAAAATGAAAAAAGCAATCAAATTAAACATAGAGTTAAATAATCATCACATAAAACTTACTAAGAATTTGCATTCAATATATATAATATAGAACATATGGTTTTTCGTCTACTATATCAGAAAAACCCTATGTTCTCTACAGGAGAGGTTCACAGAGCATTAAATAGATGTCAGCCAAAACAAGCCAACTACTGCTGTTACCAAGCTGTCAATACAACACACAGCAATCATAGACTGGAAGTATGCCACACTGTTAGCACATGCATTCCACTTAGTACAGAACCATCATCCATGAGGCTATTGAAATAATCATCTCACCCATCCCCACCTGCAATTGTGACACTGGAATCAGCTTTCATGACACATGAAAAGAAGTTCTCAACAACTCTGATGTTCACCTTCAGTGAAGTTATTATATCACTTCACCGAAGATGGAGCACTGTCCTTGCTGCAAAAAAGTTCGGAGTTTATTCCTAAAAACTTTTAATATGAAAATAGTTTGAAGGATAAGCTTAAAATTTTTATTGCTCAATAACAGAGAACTTTGTTATTTTAATTATAAAATGGCATGTTTCTGGAGATGCTGGTTCAAATCCTGTATGTTGGCAAAAAAAATTTCCACAAAATATTTATTGATTTATAAAATGGTATCAGTGACCAAGATCCCAAGTGCAAAATGAGTAAAAACATAGTTCATTGATCTGTCACTGGTCACAATATTGCCAAAAACTACATGCATAAAACTGTGCACCTACTTACTCTGCTATGGTACCTGCGATTCTAACATACAATTGTAGAACTGCAGCAAAATGCATACATGGTGCTTTTAGAATACGCTCAACTACTTTAGGATGGGAAGTCCAAGCTTTTATATGCTTCTGAACTTCATTAATGGGTATTTCTTGGAAGTGTTATTGATATTAATTATATTCTTATGTAATGATAGAGTACTATGAATGATTGCAATGTAATAAAACCTAATTACAAACAATTAACAAGATAATACATAAGCAATATCAATAAACATAGGTTTTAATATATTATATAGAAGTGGAAATTACCTCAATATTGTCAAATCATGCGGTTAGTGTAAAAAACTCACAAAATCTTCATTATATTTCACTTCTTGGTTAAAAATATTAAGAAAATCATAAAACTTCTTGTAGTTATTACTAATTAAGCATTACATACAAACAATTTAGGATCTACAAGTTCTGTGAAATTTAGATTCACATTTCATGGCCTACATCTTTAGTGCAGAACAAAGCATTTTCCTGTTGGCTAGCACCACTCATGGTAAGTTGAAATTGATTTCATGTAGTACAGAGTCCAGTCTCTAATTTTAAACACCACTTTCAAAGATTGCAAATTATATATGCAGTTGATAAAAATTGACACAAGTTGCAGAATTATTACATATTAGTAATTCTGAATCATACTTCCTGGTGTGGAAGATAGTTAGAACACCTTTCCTGTTTACTGATTATATCAGTAGAACCAATGAGTTACATGAAATAAGAGTTGTTGTATATGACAGGTGAGAACACAGTCCATAAGCTGCTTCCAATAATGATAGGTAAGTAAATAATATATAAATATGAAAGTAGAGATACCTATCTTAAAATATTAACCTTCAAAAAATTTATATTAAAGATAACGCAGGAAAAACAACAACACTATAATACATAACTATAAAAAGCTGAGTACAAATTGTAAGTCAATATGTCTCTCAGTTTTGCATTGCCAATCACAGTTTAAAAAGGTTAGTCATTACTGGTCTAGAACATGTTGAAAGCAACTTGCAACTTTATGCGCAGTATACTCATGATGTTTCTGCTTCGCAATACAGGAAACACACTTTCCAAGCTGTTGACAATTGACTAGGTCACTTTTCAAAAGTTTGTTAATCAATACTTCAAATTTTAACCAACTGTTTCTGTCATCATCAATTTCATGAAGAAATTGCAAATTACGAGAACATAAAAAGCTATATATGAATACAGAATTTGGTGGGCAGTTTAACCACAGCGAGATGAATGCTGATAACAAGTCATCAGTACAAAGCTCTGGTAAATAAATTATTAGTGCCATAACTATATCAACTGTCAAGGAAATAATAACTTTCAGTGTATTACTGGTAAATGCTACATGATTAATTAAATAGTCACTAATTTCATTAAGCAACTGCAATAAACTACAGATCGAAACATTCTTTTTGCCAGAAAAAATATCTGTTGCAATCTTTCTTAAACTACTAATTACTTCAGATACCATATGTGCATTCTTATTCATTTCTCTTTTTCCCAAGGAAAATTTACTTTCTGCTTGGATAGTTAACTCTGCAACATTTTCTCCTTTCAAAATATGTTCAAGTTTACTTCTAATGTCACAATAAATATTTCCTGGTGTTATATTTGTATCACTCCACTGTAGAATTTTACTGGTTGCTAAATGATAAGCTACATGACAGCATGCTTTTATTACAGTTGTCTTAGTATCTTCTGACAATAAGAGAGGTAGAACATTTTCAATTTCTTTCAAGCAGAGATCACGGGAAAGATTACATGCTTCCCATTTTGCTTCATTGCATAATTTTGAAATTTCCTTATCAGCAATTTTACTTAGTTTTTCACAGTTCTGTTTCATATTTTGCTTCACCTCCTGTAGGTTACTGTGGTCATTAATATTCTTAATTGCAGTTAATTTTAAAGATGACACAGTTTTACGAATACGTTGAATAAATCTAGAAGCTGTACGATCAGCAACAAATTCCACAGTTTTTTTAACCGATGGCGAGTGCAAATCAAAAAAGTTTTCTTCCAGCTGATATTCAAGCTCTTCATTACCAAAACTTGTAGTATTCAATGAAGTTGTTGAAAATGGTGTAATTTTGCGTACCTCTCGGTTTCTGTTTTTAATGCCCATTAAATATTCATCTAGTAAAATCCTTAATTCTCCTAAATATGAACAACATGAATATATCAACTGCTTATCAATGACAACTGTTGTGTCTAAACTAGTGTCATTTTTCCTTTCTTTATGGCAACTAGTGGGTTTCTCTGTAAAAAATAATTTTTGTGGAAAATTGGTTGTATCAAATAACCAACCTAACACTAGTCTAAGAAATATCAAATTTTGTTCATTAATCATTTTTATTTCCCCCCGATATATTTCAATCAATAAAATAATTGTACTTTGATAATATTCAAGACATGGAGCAATCTGATCCATCATGCTTAAATATTCTACAATCCAAGGCACTGTCAATATTAATTGGCTCTTCATTATAGCTTCTTGAAGTATGTGGTTGACATCTAATGGTGGCTGTATATGCTTACGAAGTTCCTTCTGAGAATTAAGCATATTATTAGGCACAGAATCAGTCATTTTATATGGAAAGAAAACAAGATAGCCAAAGAATTTTGCAAGCAAGCGTAGAGTATGTAGTACAGACCTGAACTTTTCTTTAATTTCTTGATCACTGTCAGTTTCAGAACACAAAATATCTATGTTGTTCAATTCCAAAATCTTACTAGCAAAGATATCAAGCAAATGTTGATTAAGTGAAGCAGATGATGCAGTTTGTAAAAAATCACTGAAAAAACCCTGAATTCCAAAAAATGAAGGTGGTGGACTTGGTCCACCTAATCGAGATGGGGTAAAAAATCGCTCTTGCAGTTTTTCAAACTTATCTGGAAAAGAGCGTTTTAAGTCAACTAAAAGTTCATTGTAAGGGTCATTTGTTTCAACAGTTTCTAAACAGCTAGCAATAAGCTGAGATTGAATTAATCTGGCAAGGTGTGCATAATTTACAGTATGGGTCCCAATACTGATTACATCTTTTACTTTCCTACTAAAATTCTTCTGTGTCCCAGGATCAGGGGTTAAACAATGCACTTGCCACTCTCGTAGAAGTTCATAAAAAGAATCTCTTTGTTTCCTAAAAGAACGAAATGAAGTTTCACTAGGAAAATTATGTCGATTATCAGTGTCTACTTGAAATGAGACCTGAGGGGATGATGGTTTGCATTTTTTTACTTTACGTATTGTACTAACTTCATCTGAGGCTGCTATTAAATATTGAACTAGTTCATTAGAAAAGGCTTTTACATAAGGCATACTTATGAAAGCTTTCAGAGTGTTATTTTCTAATAAACTTATAAGCTTTTTCTGATTATTTAACACTAAAATCCCAAAGTAAATACAATTATGAATTGTACCAAATATATTGTCATGATCTTTTACATCATATGCTTCTTCAGCCTTTACTGTTGATGTCAATAGCTGAAACACAAAATACAATTCAAAAGTAATGTTTGGTACTAAGCCTTTATTTAAACAAGTACTATAAACTTCAGCAAGAATAATCAGTTTGCTTTTTTCAGACACTTTAGAAGGATCTGGTGTAACATACTGATCGCAAGAATGATTATAGTTTTCTATCAAAGGTTTGTGAAATTTACTGGCATTACTAACCTCTACACTGTCTCTACTCATGTTGTTTCGTGTTTTCTTTAAAAGTTCTCTTTCTTCTGTAAAAGTATCATCTTTTTTAAGTTGAACAGGTGGTACTTGAAATAAACTGTTACTTGAGAACTTGTTAATTGGTGTGGAAAACAATGAAGTTGCAGAATATATTGGTTTCCCTGAAACAGTGTTGCTACAGTGTAAGTTCTGAATAGGAGTTGGAGTAATTCTTCGATGTACTTTTGATATATTGATAGCACTTCCTACAGGTGGAAACAGCTCTAGATCATTTATATCCGGCACAAGTAATTTCTTTTCAACTAAAACGCTTTTTCTCTCATTCTTGAAAATTTTCATGGAGTGTTTCTTTGAATTTGAAACTCCTTGCTCAGAAAGTTTTTTCTGATTTTTACTTGTCACCGTTTTCTCAGAAATAAATGCTGATTCTTTAGACTGTAATAAGTTAGCAGAAAAATTTCCATTCGAATGCATTTTTTCTAAATTTCGACTATTCATTACAATATTTATATTACTAGAGTGCTGGGGATCTAATACCTGTGATGCATAAATACTCCTTTCCGATAATTGAACTTTTTCACTTTCGCCTGTAAAATATCCATTTCGGGAACAGATTTTGTTTGTATTTGTTGAGGAATGAGTTTCTCCCAAACTATCCTTCTCTTTATCACTTTTATTTAACATAAGACTTCCTTGAGAATTCGCATGCAACCAGGCACACTTTTCTCTAATAAAATTAAGAAAATAAAGAACGAATTCTGACCTTACTTCGTCAAGGATCAATACATGATTTTTCTTAGTTTTCTCGTCATCACATAACCAATGGCAAATTTCTTGCACCGTAATGTCACCATAAATAACTTTATTTAACGTAGAAGACATTTTCACAAAACATTTGGCGATTTGAAAGTGCCAAATTATTTACAGTTACGGTTGGGTGAAGAATGTTAGTAGCACCGGTGCGTACGTAATGGAATGCCTGACGTTTTCGGCGAATCTCCTTGTTAGCAAGCGCGCATGGGTAGCTTCAAGACTTGCCACATGAGGGCAGCACTGTTCCGCGGTAAGCTAACCTACGCTAACGTTAAGTACATAGCGATCTGGTAGACCAATATTTATTTAACACTAATTATTTGCGGAAAATAAACTATAAAAAATTTTAAATCACTTTACCTATAGTTAAGGTTAATCCATGACTTATTTTTATGATATATATATATGTAGAATTCTTTAACGGAATAATTTGACTATATAATGCTGTTTCCATAGGCACTGAAACTTTACCAAGAGACACAAATGAAGTTCATGCTGCAGCACAGAATTTACTCTTTATCATAACTCTTTTATTTCAGTGTTGCTAAATTTAAGTTCTTAATTACTTCTGATCTTAAAATCTCACATTAAAGAATATGTAAACATGTATTTGTGCAATTCAAGGATTTTGTTGAATACTTAAACGTTCTATCAGAAATATAACAGGAATTGATAACTGAGAAATTTATAATCTAAGCATTTTCTTGAGAGGGGTTCAGAATTCAGCTTGAGTTGTACAACTTCTTCAGTACACTTACTATCATAATTCGTTAAATATGGTTTTAAAAATTTCTGTATTATTAATTTACAAAGGTTTTTTATGTGGCTGTCATTATTAAAAGAACAATGAAATAATTTATTTTTGCACAACCTTGGTAGATAAGTTAACGTTAACAGGGTTAACACTTTTCTCTTTGAACTCAAAGTGGGCAGAAATTTTTTTACAGCTTTTTCCATAACAGCTAAAACACTGACAAATTCAAGCTTGGGATATTTCAAACCCCCATGATCGAGATTTCGAATCATGGCATTTGATGTGATGGTGACTGAGGAGTATTTAATTGCTCAGAGCAGCTGTGGCATTCTGCGTTATCTTGTACTGCTCTAACTAGGTAACCAGCGATCACCGCTATTGTTGCTGTCAAAAGTGACACTCTACAAAAGGAATTTATATTTTCTATCTCAGAAAGTTCTTCTGCTAACAGTATTTCAAAAGATATTTCTGAAGCTTTATTACTAATTGTGAAGGGTTGGAGGATTGTAGAAACAGGACCCGTTACATCTAGGGAAGGTTTGTTGCCCACATTGCTTGAAAGTGATGCAGAAATTATGCCTGTTTTCTGATTAACACAAAATGAAATCCTTTATTCAGTAGATATTTCACACATTTTATAGTAGATAATGTTGTCACAACTATTGCTTCATATGTTTCTGCACTTAAAAATTGTAATTTTGGTTGAGAACAAGAATTTTTCCACTTAGTAAATAATCTAAGAAATCATTCTCTAACCAATGCAATCTTTCATCAGTAACAGAAAAGAACTGCATACACATAGGATTATTGCTATATATATGATACCTGGTATTTTGAATGTTATGCAATGTGAACCTTTTATGCATTATTTCCATAAATTCAATGGTCTTCTGTGCATCTTCGAAACCTTTTACAGAACATTGCCTACCATAATCACATAGAAATTTTAAGACATGTTACCTCAAGAGTAAAAATTGCTATTGCTCTCTTCACAATAATTTTTTTTTAAACTTGAAAGAAACAAGTGCTTCTTTGTCAGATTTCTTATAGGTTTACATATTTCTTTACTTTGCAAATCATATATATGGTACAAATATTTCGGTGAAATTTTTTCAGCCCCAACACAGAAATTTTTTTATTAGATAAAAATTGGGATCTGATATTTTTGATTATGTGGCAGTAATCATAACTGAGGAAGAACTTCTTTTCTGGATCACAAGGATGCTCAATTTCAGATTTAATTGAGCCATGACATAGCTTTTGTGACATGAAGGTGTTTACCTTGGGATTATCAGTTACAATTCTTAGAACTTGAAATCCAATATTTTCCAGCTGTTTCAAGACATTCAGTGTCAGTAGATACAATTGATTTCCTTGTAACTGAGGGGTAAAATAATAAGCAACTGGAAGGGGGAAAATGTGTTGATAAACCGGAAAACAGGAAGCACAGTAAACGATTGGCTAATTTGTTTTGAATTCCTAATTCATTTTCGATGCCATCCATGACAACATTACCAAACTAACGGTCCTGCAACTCATTGTACAACAACATCGGTTTAATGCTCATTTCGTCAATTATTAGGCTACCAAGGAACTCTTTTTCTGTCAATGTTTTTTCTCAGCATATAGTCTTTGCTGAACAAGGCTACTGAAGCCAGTTTCCGTAGGACTATTAGACAGATACTTTTGTAATGTTGATCTAGCTGGTAATTTAAAGAGTTTGATGTTTCGAGCATAATGATAGCCACACGGTGAACGGCTCTGCCACATAATGCGAAATCTTACTGTAAGTTCATGCCACTTGGGCTTGTTTTGCTGATAAGCCTTTAGCTGATCTAGCAAAAAACAGGACTGTGATTTCCATCTGCAGGCATTTTCTTGTAATTTGTTCACACATTCAAAGTCAGATTTTAATTTCTGGTAGTGTTTTAGAAGACTATTATATTTGGCTTTCATTGTATTTAACTGTTTCCCCACTCTGTAAAACCTTGATGTTATATTTCTATTTTTATTTCTCAAAAATAAAATACTTTTTGTATCATGTTCTGTTTGAATGCATTTGTCACGATTTGCAGCTTATTTCCATTTTGTTTCTAAAGGAAGCTGCCTCAGTTAACATATCTAAATTTCCAAAAGGAAAAGGGGAGCTGCAAATAGTTGCACTAAGAGTCGATGGAACTATTCCCTGTAAATACTTTTGTTTTTCACTACTTCTTTTTTACGCAAGTGTGTACAGTTCACTTAAGTCTGTTAAACAAAGAAGTTAAAAAAATAAAAATTAAATTTTGCCCTATATTTTATAGAGTTTATTTGATACATACTACGTATTTGCAGAAAAACAAATGTAAAAACGGAAAAGATAAATGGAAATTTTTCAAAAATCTTTAAGTATTAAACAAAATAATTTTCTTGTTTTATGTTTCATAGAACTTCGAAGTCGTATTACAATTCACATAACATGGAAATTGTTATTTTGCTTGTGGAGTGTAATTCAATTCAGTATGTGTAAAGATATTTATGATTTAAGCTAACAGAAATTACTTTCATTTGCTTACAATACCGATGAATTTAAAATATCATAAATGTTATTTATTCAAAAGTAATCTATTAAACATTTCTCAAATTACTCATGTCAACAAACTTATTAAGGTAATTATAAAGACAAAGATCTTACCTTGCCGACATATTGCTTTCAGCCATATTTTTCGCGAATCAAGCTTGGAAGGAATTTGATGAAAACTGATTTTCGTTTTACAAGTTTCACTTCTGCAAAACGGCACACAACAATATACCATTGTTAAAACTGCTCTTTAGAAACTACAGAAAATAGACAGAACAAAAAAAACTCAAATCTGAATAAATCCTTATCAGAATCAAATTTTAAAACTAGCACCTGAACAATGTAATAACGTATGCTACAAAGAAGCAAGCAGAAAGCAAAAACAGCTGATCGCCAGCGCCACACAACGGACGAAATGGTAACCAGCGCTGCTGTCGCTTCACGTTGTGAAATCGGCAGCATACCATTACGTAGGCACCGGTAGCTCCTTGGCCAACAATGATAGAATACAGGTCTATGCAATTGCTCGAAAAAGGCACCTTTAAGCAAACCTCCTAAAATATAAAATCTAACTATATGGCACACAAACTAGAGGTCCTGTATAGTTAGAGGCTGGCCATCTGGGTTATTCACTGCTATTGGTTGATTGAGTCACATGGATTATGGGCGCCATGTTTTGTCCTACTGTAAGACAAAAGCCTATGAGTTACTCTGTGTACCAAGTTAAAACTTCTCAGTTGTTATAGTTTTATACATTTCTACCATTTTTTTTTGTCTCTAAAAGCTGTCATATTTTATGAATGCCTCTCTGCGCTACATTTGGGTGTAAAAATTTCACTCAAAGAAATTATGAATATTTTTTCCGAGAAATTTCCATCAGAAGACGGTAATTGGCTGCAAAAGTGAAATTAGCTAACTGAAAATCAACAAAATATTTCTTTTAAGGTTCGTTTGATAAACGAGCTAATGTTTTCACTTTGTTATCTGCCTATGCCAATATTTGTTCATCTGTCTGTCCATCTCTCTGTTAACTGTTGTCTGTCCATCTCTCTGTTAACTGTTGTCTGTCCATCTGTCTTTCCACTTTCTGTCTGTCTTTAGACAATCAGGTTTTTTACTTTTAGAGTTAAATGAAAAATTCTTATGGGGTTGGATAGGTGTCGAACAAATATTGCGATTAGCAATTTTAAAATTTTCAATAGCTTTAATAGCGCCCTCTAGCGATGGGAAAAGATGGAAAATTATAAAATTTTAAACGAATATTACAAACTATTTACACTGAAAATCTGAAATTTTGTTAGTAGAGTGTTAATGTTTACAATGGCAACAAGGCCGTCTTAGGCAAAATGGGGGGGGGGGGGGGGGTGCGAAATGAAACTTTTTAAGAGATAAACGAAACAATTTATATTTATATATATTTGTTTTTCAGGCACTAACAAAATATTAATGATTTAAACAATATTTGATAATGTCAGCATTACCTGTAGATGTTAAAATGTCTATAAATCAATAAATGTTTTTGTAAAAAAAGTCAGCATTAGTTCAACAGGCTAGAATACTCTGTCATGTTTCTGGAGAGATGTGTGTTCCAATCCCGTATGTGGGTGAAATATTTTCCACAAAAATATTAATATTTACATTTTTCGAATCTCCATCAATGGAATTTCCAGTGTTAGAGAGTGCTAAAGGCGGCCTCTAGTGGCAGAAAAAACCTGGAAAATGCAAAATCTTTAAATAAATATTGCAAACGATCTATTTCTGCTAGAAACTTAAATTTTTGGTCATAGAGTGTAATGGTCAAGTGGTTTACCCTAATAGTAATGATTTGTGTCCCCTTGGTAAAATGCAACTTTTTTGCTTTAAGAGATAAATGAAAAACTTTTTTTGCACATTACAGGTACTAATAAAATATTAATAGTTTATTTTCTCAGTAATAGAGTAGTTCGAATTTCCACTGTCAAAGGGTACTGAAAGTGTAAAATAACTAGAAGAATGCATTTTGCCTCTGGCACCTAAGGAATCTCATTTTCAAAGAGAATGAAGTTCTTCCTTTGCCTGCTTTTTCAGTCCATAAAAGTTTTAATTATGGATGTTCGTGTTGTTTTTCTGCTGAGGTCCTGCCATCCTCATGGAATATGGTGTATGAATTGAGAGGCTCTTAGGGTTATTATTGAGGGTTTATTTATTTTCAATGTATGATGGGGGAAATGCACAAAATAGTATTTTATTAGTAAATATAAAACATAAAAAGTATTTGTTGTTTAGTTCTTAAATTTAAAAAATTGCTTTTATCTCACTCCTCTGAAAAGAGTGGGCAGATCTTTGCTGTCAATGAAATTTCTACCATAACAATACTCTACACGCCGAAATTTCTACCATGAACAGATCATTTGAATCATTCGTTAAAATTTTTGCAGTTTCCATATTTAGTGATCTCTAATAATATAAATTCAAACTACCTTTGAAAATGCGAATTATATTTCATTAGTACAACTAAAAATGAGATTTCCAATTATCTCTTAAAACAAAACTGTTCCGTTTCTTACCTACCTTGGGCTTATGGTCAACTCATTGTTGTCAATGGAATTTTCAAGACTGTCACATTTCACCATAAAAATTTTAAATTTCTAGCATAATTTCTACATCATTTGTAATATTCGTTTTAAATTTTTTTTTTCGATTTTTTTCCCTCGTTAGAGGGCACAATATAGCTTTTGGGAAATTAGTAAAATGAAAATTGTAATATTTCCTCAATACCTGTCCAACCCAAAAAGAATTTTTAATTTTCCTCTAAAAACATAGACCTCTGTTAAAACAAAAAAAAGTTGCATTCACCTCCCCTCTGGGTCTAAAGGGTCAAGTGATTGTTACCAATGGTAACTTGATAACCTTCACATTTCATCACCAAAATTTCAGATTTCTAAAATAACTATATCGTTTCGAATATTCGTTTGATATTTTGGAATTTTCAAAAATTTCCATCGTTAGAAGGCTCAGTTATAACTTTTGGGAGTTTCTAAAAATGTAAATCGTAATATATCATTAATACCTATTTAACACAAATAGAATTTTTCATTTATCTTTATAAACAAAAAAGTTCGATATCTGCAGACAACAAAGCGAATTTACATCTTTTTTTGAAAAAAAGCCCTAAAATTTTCTTTCCGATTTTTAGCCGTTTTCTAAAGTGCTTCCAATCATGAACACTGAATTCTGTATCAAAGATTACCCTACCGTTTTCCGGAATCCATAAGTACTGTGCAATACCATTCAGCTATGCACGATAAACAATCCGAGCGACGACAAATCATGGCGTCCAATTTTGAGATGGCCAACCTCTACCTACATAGGGCTTTACCTATGTAGGCTAGTTTGTGTTATATATCTAACACAAACTAGAGGTCCTGTATAGTTAGAGGATGGCCATCTCTGTGATTCACTGCCATTGGTTGGTTGAGTCACGTGGTTTATGGACGCCATGTTTTGTCGTTCCCGTGAGACGAAAGTCTATGAGTTAGTGGGTGTACCAAGTTAAAACTTCTCAGTTGTTATAGTTTAAATATTTCTACCACTTTTTTGTCTATAAAAGCTGTCATATTTTTTTAATGCCTCACTGTGCTGCATTTTGGTGTAAAAAATTCCCTCAAAGAAATAAATTAATGAATATATTTTCCGTGAAACTCTGTCAGGAGACTGCAATCGGCTGCAAAAGTGAAACGATCTAACTGAAAACCAACAAATAATTTCTTTTAAGGTTCGTTTGAAAAACGAGCTGTTTCCACTTTGTCGTCTGCCTATGCCAGTATTTGTTCGTCTGTCTGTCCGTCTCTCTGTTAACTGTTGTCTGTCTTTCCGTTTATAGACAATCAATTTTTTTACTTTTAGAGCTAAATGAAAAATTCTTTTTGGGCTGGATCATGGAGGTAGGAAGATAAGAGGAGGAGACCTAAGCACTTGAAAATGATGCTACTGCGACTGCGTGGCAGCCACGTTGTTCTATTCAAAACATGAGTAACGAAGTGTTGCGCTATAAAAATTTAATTTTTTTCGACATTTGTATTATGGCAGCCTGTTCAGCTTACGGCTGCACGAATCGCCCTTCAAAAAAGATACCAGGAATACCTTTCATCGGTCAGTTTGTCATTTTTATAAAGTTTAATTAATTTTATAATGACACAAGTATCTTTGCGTTCTAATTACGCCGCTATGAAATCAGTTTTATTTCGAGTTACAAACCTCGATTCTTAAACAGATTTTTTTTTATTTTCTTAGGATTGTACTCTGTGATAAATGCCAAGATGTACTTCTTATATTGATTGATTGATTGATTTTACGTTACGCTTATTTGAGAATTCCTTCTGCAGGCTTTCTCAGTTAAAAAATTTTGTTGGCTGTAATTGAATATTAGTGTGTATTCTATTTAATGGATGATGAATTTACATACTTTTAAATAGAGGTGATTAAAATATCAAGGAGTTTCTTTTTTCTTTTATTTTAGGTGGAAGTATTAGATATTATTTTGTTTAAATGTTTCAGTGTTTAAATTCCTCTCTCTTCAGATTTAATAAGTTCAGTGTAAGAAGGGAAAAGTAAATTACAATAAAGTATTTTCATAAGGTGAGAAATATACTCTTTCTTTTTTTTAATTTGGATAGCTTTTAAGGGTTTTGTTTAAATGCTCCCTTTTTTTCTTGGATTGGAGTCTTATATTTTTGAATTTCTTTTTAGATTATTTTAATGTATCTGGTGTAAATTGTCATAGGTGAGTGACAGCGATCATTAGTTAGGGTGAAATTTTTTCAAATTGTTTAAATAATTTTAGTCAAAAGAGGAGAGGAGAGTGTAATGCTTTTCTCCTTTTCGTTAATTCTTCTGATAGGGTTCTAATTTTACCTTTTAAGGTGAATACTGAATTTATTTAATTCTGTATGGATTTTAAATAGAGCGAGTATATTGCTTGTAGTTATTTTATTTTTACTTTGGTTGAGGGGTAGGTTATGCATACATAAAGGGAGATATGAGAGACTGAGGAGTCAGGCACTGAGATGTTGGGTTCGAGCCACTGTCTGGAACGTTGCCTTTTTTTTTCAAATGGAAATTATATTCCCTTCACCCTGTGGATTTTTTTTCTTTTTATATTTTTTTAATTTTTATTATTTTTGCTTAGCCATAATTTCAATCATTATGGATTTTTTTTGAGAGATTGTAATAATTGTGTATTTTGTATTGATTGTTAACTCTGGTTGAGGGAGGAGAATGAGCATGAGATGGGGGAGAGATGTGAAGCTGAGGGTAGAAACTTAGAGCTGGTGGGTTCGAGCCACCATCTGGGGCGTTTTTTTTGTATAAATATATATATTTTTTTAAATAAAAAAATAAAATAAATACTCCCTCAAGCAGCTGCTTGGCACAGAGGTCTGACAGGAGCCTGTCAGTTTATATGCCACAGTAGAATGTCTGAGAGGATGGCAAGACCTCAGCAGGAAAAACACATACATCCATGCCTTACCCGGGGCTCGAACCCAGGTCCCTTAGATCAGTAGCCAAGTGCGCTAATTTTTTTAGTTCTTTTTTTTACATCTTATACTATTGGCTTTATTTAGTTTTGTTAAGCAATTGTTTTTTATTTTTGTGGAATGAGAATTTTTTTAACGTAAAACAGCTATTTTCTGAATCTTACAAATGTGATTTTTTTGCAGTTTAAATGCTGCTATCGAATATAATGCTTAGTGTTTTATCCATAAAATGTTTTCTGCTATTATCAGTGCAGTATGAATAAACTTTCAAAATCTGGTAATTGTTTGTTATTGTCGTATTCAACGAAATACATAAATAGTTCTTCTATACAATACTTCTGTATGGAAATATTCATTGCATTAAAAAAAGCAACATAAATTCCAAATAATTTAAATGGGCTTTCTCTTAGTCGTAAAAAAATAATCTTCCCGTATATAACGCACAGTAAAACTGAGTATAGCACGTGAAAAGTAGGCTTGATTGCAGCGGCAGACGGTTTGGTTTGATTGCAACAATATGGCTACCGCCCTGCTGCGTCAACATCATTTTCATTGGACAGGGAAAGCACGTTAGGGCGTCTCCTCTCATTCATTCCTCCGTGGGTTGGATAGGTGTCGAACAAATATTGTGATTAGCAATTTTGAAAAATTTCAATATCTTTAATAGCGCCCTCTAGCGGTAGGAAAAGATAGAGTATGCTAAAATTTTACACGAATATTAACATTTTAAATTATTAAAGGGCTAAATTATCAGAATAATCTGAATCAGAAATTTTTGTATCTCCAGCCCATTTAAGGCCAAAATCTTTCCCTTGAAGTGAATTTCGCATAACATAATCAATAACCAAACTAAAGAGGAAAAGAGACAAATGCACCCTTGTCGAATACAGAAGCAATGTTAAACGAATTGCTTACAAGCTTTACCAACTCTCACACATGATTCTGTGTTATTACAAAGCGCTTTAACTATGTTAAATTATGTTTAATTCATTTTGTTCCAGATCCAGTGGCCCGTGGTTAGCGCGCTGGGCTACTGATCATAGGGTTTCGCGTTCGAACGTCGGGTAAGGCATGGGTGTTTGTGTTGTTTTTCTGCCGAGGTCTCTCTTGTCTCACACACCTTATACTTTGGCATATAAACCAACAGGCTTCTATCAGACCTCTGTCTCCTTAAGCTACTTGAGGAGGTATTTTTTTTATTATTTATAACAATTATAAATATTTCGGCTAATCTTGGCTATGCCACTGATTACTTTTCTCTGTTTTTTATGATAATGAAAGAAATATGTATAATTCCTAAATTTCATTCTTGCTATTTTTTTATTTTATTGATATTGTTTTGAAATATTTGAAATTTAAGTTACTCTGAGCCCGAAGTCGTCTGTGCTGTTTAGAGCCCTAGCCAGTCCGGTCCCGCCAAACTCGAGCTCAGCCCGACAAGTTCGAGCCATCAAGCCAGAACTCATCGCTAACGAGAAGGGTACAAATGTTTGCAGTATATAGCTTAGAGCAGGGGTTCTCAACGTGGGGTACGCGGTAAAGTGTTTTGGGGTACGCCGCGAAAGCTCAAAAGTCGCTAGATCTAGTAACAAAGTTGCTAAGTTAGCAACATTGCTGTGTTGCTATAGTTTATATAAAACTATAGCAACATTGCTATAGTTTTATATATCTATACAAGGGGTACCCCAGTAACATACACATTTCTAGGGGGTACGTGAAGCATAAAAGGTTGAGAACCACTGGCTTAGAGTGTTGCCGTTCCAAAATTGAGGAGAAATAACAAAGAAATAATTTTATTGTCATTTTATTTAGACTAAATTCAATCTTATAAAATTAATACAATGAATACTGTGCAAAAGCACCACTATGTCTTTAACGTTGAATAAATTTGTATCATCTAGTAAACAGAAAAAAATAAGAGTCAAAAGATTTATGCTTGAAAACAAAATAGTAAAAAAACTAAAACAATTATGACTTGAGTGCAAGATAGTAAAAAAGATATGGAAAAATTATGGCTTGAATGCAAAAGCCGAAATTTATGATAAAATTACATGCATTTAATGTTTTACGATTTCCAGTTTTTCATAGTTCGTTTTCAAAAAGACTCTAGTTTTGTATTTTTCAGAAGTTTTCAAGTGGCTAAAGAATGTTTCTTACGCCATAGATAGCTACTTGGTAGCCCTGATAAAAACTATTTCAAGATTCCCTATGCTCGAGAAATGCGAGTGAACAATAGGTTATTCATTTACTTTTGAAATGGTTAATGAGGTCCCATAGCAGTGATCAGGGGCGTAGCGAAGGACTATGGTTGGGGGGGGGGGAATCAAACATTTTTCAACACGAAGATCAAATTTTGCGAACCCAACAAATAATGTCAGTCACGTTTTTACCCTAGATTTTCGCTTCTTTGGGGGTGGGGGGGGAATCAAACATTTTTCAACACGAAGATCAAATTTTGCGAACCCAGCAAATAATGTCAGTCACGTTTTTACCCTAGATTTTCGCTTCTTTGTGGGTGGGGTGGGGGTGTTGAGGCAATTTTCACAACTCTCCTGAACTCTCCTGCATTTCGTTTCGCCATTTGACACTTCCAATTTTGCCAACTAGCCATAATTTCACAGAAATAATCCCAATATTTACATCTCGTCTGAATTGTAGCAAGTCAGTGTGAATTTTCCCTTGATTTGGTCAACTCTCCTTAATTCCACAAAATCAATTTCAATCTTTACATCTCTCCTCAATTTGCCAAGTCACTTCAGAATTTTCAAATCCCCAAGATTTTGCCAAGTTTTCTCGATTTTGTCAACTCTCCTTTACTTTACAAACCCAATCCCAATTACCCGTATTTTCCAAACACTTCGAATTTTATCAACTCTCCTTAATTGCACAGGAAAGGCACAATTTCCCCAACTCCCCTGTATTTTACCAAGTGGCTTCGAATTTTGCCAACTCCCCTAGATTTTGCCAAGAGTTCTCGATTTTTCCAACTCTCCTTAATTTCGCAAAACCAATTCCAATTTTTTCAACTCACCTGTACTTTACCAAGTGGTTTCCAGTTTTGTCAACTTCCCCAGATTTTGCCAAGTTGCCTCAATTTTGTCAATTCTCCCTAATTTCACGAAAAGTATCCCAATTTTCACAACTCGCCCGTATTTTACCAAGTGGATTCGAATTTTCCCTTCTGCCCTAGATTTAGCCGAATTTCCCCGATTTTGCCAACACACCATAATTTCATTGAAAAAAAGATTGCAATTTTTACATCTCACCAGAATTTTCCCAACTCCCCACGATTTTGTCAAGTCACTCCGAATGTTGTCAACTCCCGACGATTTTACTGTCACTCCGAATGTTGCTAACTGCCCTAGATTTTGCCAACTCGCCATAATTTTACAGGAAAAAAATCCCAATTTTTACATTTCAGGTGAATTTTGCCAAGTCACTCCGAATTTGATCAACTCCCCAAGATTTTACCAAGTCACTCCGAATTTTGCAAACTCCCCAAGATTTTGCCAACTCACCTGTATTGTACTAAGTGGCTTCGAATTTTGCCAACTGCTCTAGATTTTGCCGTCTCTCCATTTTCTAAACTGCCTCAGATTTGCCAAGTTGCCTCGAATTTGACTTAATTTTACAAAAAAAAAAAGATTACAAATTTTCACAACTCACCAAGATTTTATAAAGTCACTTTGAATTTTTCCAACTCCGAGTTACTTTGAGGGGATCCCCCCATAGCTACACCCCTTTGTGAACCATACTCAAGGGTTGCTCTGACTAGAGATAATAACTTCAAAAAAGAAACAATAAAAAACTCAGAAAAGGAACAATGGCAAGGATTATTCCATAGCTACACCCCTTTGTGAACCGTACTCAAGGGTTGCTCTGACTAGAGATAATAACTTCAAAAAAGAAAACAATAAAAAACTCAGAAATGGAACAATGGCAAGGATTATTCCATCCTTGCCATTGTTTCTATTACATTAAAATGAGTCACATGTATGAAATATACTTGAACAAATAAAAAAAATTATTAAACCAATGTATAAATATCGTAATAAAAGAAGAAAATTAAAAATCAGCCAATCAAGATTCTTTGCGAAGTATGTTATTGTCAGGATCTACCAGGTCAGCTGGGACAATATGCGGCCCCTCTCTTTCCTTATTTACAGGAGCAGGGAAGGTCGCGCCCTACCTGCATTCCACAAGAATTAGCAGAGCTAGACAGGCCCGAATGCGAGGACAGAAGGGACAAAGAAAAGCCCTCTATGAACAAGGACAAAGGAACTTGAGGTCAGTCTGCCGGGTAGTCGTGCTCAGGAGGATTTGTAAAAAAAATAGAAAATAGCGAGAAACCTGCGCAGAGAAAAGTAATCCCTGGCAGGGTAATTTGTTATGTATTTTGACGAAGGAAAATGAAACGTTGTGTTATTGTTACTTACGTAAGTAAAGTGGTTTCGGGTCTGATTAAACCAAATTACCAGAAAGGAGTAATATTTAGTCAAATTCATGTAAAACGCGTATATGCTGCCCCACGTCCAGTACTACACACCACTCGGCAGTTGAGCGTCTTGTCAAAAATGTATATGGTGTGATGATTTTATTTTATGTTTATTTTATTAAAATTTGTATAATTATGGTGTTAAATTACCTTGCGGGTCTTCAAAAAAGGCCATTTTTCAATATTATGGCAAATATTATCTGTTATGAAATTACAAAGGAATATTATCGAGAACTCACTGGCAACGGTAAACCTGACCGAATTTTAGAAAATGTGAAGCTTTCGTCAAAACTGTTAAAACTTTGCCACGCAGAAATATTTTATTCCACGCAACAAGTAAAAAATTAGAGGGAACATTGGTTCGAATGTATTTTGTTTTTAAACGCTCCTTTAATTCGAATGCATTTTATATTTAACCGTGCTTATTTACACTGCGAGTGGATTTATTAATAGTTTTTAACCATAACTAATGAATTAGGGACGATGAAACGGCAATGCAGCATAAAAAACTTTTTTATGAAAGCAAAGAAAGCTAAAGAGGAAGATGATCTTCAAGAAACGAAAGAATCTGGCCCAAGTACATCGAAAAAGTGGGGTCAGTGACGTCATATCACGTGACCGGGAGGGGCGTGGTCTGTGACGCCATAGGGGGGAAAGCACTGTGCAAAAGGGGTACGCCATTCTGGGATCATACTACTTACACAATTAGAGCTCCAGATCGATTGTAAGAGCTGCAACTGAAGAAACTTATAACGAGGAAGAAGGACGGATCCCGAGGGGCCCTACCCCACCTACTTTTGAAAATGCTAGTAACGGTAATAGAGTCGAAATATTGTTAAAAATATGAATATTTCAGTTATTTTTCAAAATGCAGTAATCCTTTGGTATAACCCTGTTTATTTAGAGTTAATTCATTACAATGCTGTCATTGTATTATAACCTCACTACAGCGCTGTTTCAGCTCGCTATAAAGGCTGTTATCACACTCCTGCGACATATTATAATGAATCAGACCGGTGATTCTCTATGCTTAACCCATATGGGCGAATACTACACCCACCAATATTTGTAAGATTCAGGTTTTACAGAACAAGATTTTGAGAACTGTCACTAACAGACAAGTCCATAAAGACCTGGTCATCGACCATATTTATACACATATAAAACGGACCTCAAAAAGTTTTTTTGAGGCTGTAAGCAATAATCCCAATGAGATTATTTCTTCCCTGATTCTTTATGATCGTACTGTTTTGAACAATAGGCCTAAAACGGTAGCATTCTCTGAGGAGACCTACCCGTTTTAGGTTTCTTATACAATTTTAACTGCTATTTTTAGCTTTTCTTATGTTTGCCCTTAGGGACCCACCTAAGGGTGGTTTACTTATATATTTTGTTCCTTCTCATGCAATATAGGCCTCAATACGCCCTAACGTGTTTCCCTGTCGAAGGTCATGATGCTGACGCAGCACGGCGGTAGCCATGTTGTTGCTTCCAAAACAAATCGTCTGCCGCTGCAATCAAGCCTACTTTTCACGTGCCATACTCAGTTTTACTGTGCATTATATACGGGAAGATTATTTTTTTACGACTCAGAGAAAGCCCATTTAAGCCATTTGGAATTTATATTGATTTTTTTTCAATGCAATGAATATTTCCATACAGAATTACTGTATAGCAGAACTATTTATGTATTTCGTTGCATACGACAATAACAAACAATTACAAGATTTTAAAAGTTTATTTATACTGCACTGATAAGAGTAGAAAACATGGATAAAACATAAAAGTTATGTGGAATAGCAGCATTTAAAGTGCAAAAAATCACATTTGTAAGATTCAGAAAATAGCTATTTTATGTTTAAAAATTCTGATTCCACAAGAATAAAAAAATTTGCCTAACAAAACTAATTAAAGCCAATAGTGCAGGAGCCAAAATGGTAGATTTTAAAAACACTTTAAACGTTGGTGGAGAAATCATGTATAACACACCTACATTAAAATGCTTTCCAGTGATTTTTCACAATAGTCAACTCCAAAAAAAATATGTTAATAAGTTATGACACCCACTATTAAGACAATTATGAGTGTACTGAATTTTCATTTTGACTTCAAAGTCAACAGGTAGCTCTGGATTTACTAGTTATTGATAAATTAATTCTACTGTTTTATTTGTAGAATTTTTCTGTTAACTGTTTCCTTCTCTGACAACAAAGTGCAGAAAGTGATGCAAATTAGCTTAAAATTATGATTTATAACATTTAATTATAACTTTTTAAATTTTAACTGCTGGAAGTCACTTGTAACATAGTTTGCATTGCATCATTATTAAAAACCTTAAATTGCAGTTATACTATTCATATTCACTGTTCTGATTGTAACAATATGTGTGTTATTTTGATATGAAGTCCCAAGATCTCAGGATCTCGGGGCTTCATCTATACCACATAAGTAACCTTTAAGTATTGATTAGACATTTTTAAAACTTTGTACTGACTTTGTTTAAAATTTTCTAATATTTCAGATAATGGATAAAGGTAGAATCACATCTATCCAAGATATTTTTTGATAGATGAGGAACTTAACATCTTCTACAGACAAAGTGTGTCATCATCAAAATTCTTTGTTTTGTGATAAAGTCAAAAATTCATGAAACTAATCAAACTGACACATTAGCAAAACTGTTATCTATAATGCTTCTCGTCTCTCTTTATTTAATGGAAAGCTGAAATAAAAGATAATTTCTATGTATTGGAATTTATTTAAATAAAACAGCACCGAACAGAAAACCATAGAATTAAGTTTGAAATAAATATGTAAAATTTGTAACACACCTCTAAACTCGTAAAAGGAAAAAAATCTCTGGTGTGATGATACTCCCGACTTTTAGAGGTAGCTACACCCCTGAATTTGTGCTTATTTATAAATATATTGCTGTTGCTAATATAAGAAGTAAAAAAAAAGAACTAAAAATAAATATATCCAAAAAAAAAAAAACCGATGGTGGCTCGAAGTCACCAGATTGCATCTCTCCCCCATCTCATGCTCATTCTCCTCCCTCAACCAGAGTTAACAATCAATACAAAATACACAATTATTACAATCTCTGAAAAAAAAAAAAATCCGTAATGATTGAAATACATCCTTCCTCAACCACAAAGGAAAAATTCGAAATAATATCTAAAAAAAACTACATAAAAAAAGCAACTAAAAATTATATTAAGCAAAAATAATAAAAATTAAAAAAATATAAAGAGAAAAAAAAATCCACAGGGTGAAGGGAATATAATATCCATTTGAAAAAAAAAAGGCAACGTTCCAGACAGTGGCTCGAACCTAACATCTCAGTGCCTGACACCTCAGTCTCTCATATCTCCCTTTATGTATGCCTAACCTACCCCTCAACCAAAGTAAAAATAAAATAACCACAAGCAATATACTCGCTCTATTTAAAATCCATACAGAATTAAATAAATGCAGTATTCATCTTAAAAGGGAAAATTAGAACCCTATCAGAAGAATTAACGAAAAGGAGAAAAGCATTACACTCTCCTCTCCTCTTTTGACTAAAATTATTTAAACAATTTGAAAAAATTTCACCCTAACTAATGATCGCTGTCACTCACCTATGACAATTTACACCAGATACATTAAAATAATCTAAAAAGAAATTCAAAAATATAAGACTCCAATCCAAGAAAAAAAGGGAGCATTTAAACAAAACCCTTAAATGCTATCCAAATAAACAAAAAGAAATATTATATTTCTCACCTGATGAAAATACTTTATTGTAATTTACTTTTCCCTTTTTACACTGAACTTATTAAATCAGGAAGAGAGATGAATTTAAACACTGAAACATTAAAACAAAATAATATCTAATATTTCCACCGAAAATAAAATAAAAAACCAAAAAGAACCTCCCTGATATTTTAATCACCTCAATTTAAAAGTATGTAATTTCATCATTCATTAAATAGAATACGCATTAATATTCAATTACAGCCAACAAAATTTTTTAACTGAGAAAGCCTGCAGAATGAATTCTCAAATAAGGGTAACGTAAAATCTATCAATCAATCAATATAAGAAGTACATCTTGGCATTTATCACAGAGTACAATCCTAAGAAAATAAAAAAAAATCTGTTGAAGAATCGAGGTTTGTAACTCGAAATAAAACTGATATCATAGCGGCGTAATTAGAACGCAAAGATACTTGTGTCATTATATAATTAATTAAACTTTATAAAAATGACAAACTGACCGATGAAAGGTAATTCCTGGTATCTTTTTTGAAGGGCGGTTAGTACATCCAAAACGCTGAATAAATTAACATAACACAAATATTGTATAAAATCAATTTTTTATAGCGCAAGACACATTGTATTCCAACACTACTGATCAATGTTTTGAATAGCACAACATGGCTGCCACGCAATCGCCGTAGCATCATCTTCAAATGTTTAGGGCCCCTCCTCTTTTCTTCCTACCTCCATGGCCTTTGGTTTCATAAAAACGGATCAGGTATGCATTTACTTCGCATGTAACATTTTTAGGCCTTTTTCTCGAACAAAATTAATATGTAGTTAGTGTTTTTTAAGTTGCGACAATGGGTGGTGATAAGAGCACAAGAGCATCGACTTCTAGTGTGCCCTTGAAAAACAAGAAGACGATATGTGCAATCATGTAGTAAAATGAAAGAGTATGAACAATTATGAAAATATAAAGAATCAATTATTTTAGCAGCGGAAGAGTTAGATGATCCTCTGCAGCCAACAAAATCAACAAATTCACTATTATGACTGAAATGGAGAGACTTCAAAATATTTTCATCGATGATAATACCCGACGTAAACTTCCTTAAAGTCAAATCTCATTCGAGAATAGGCCTATATGAAGATCTGAAAAAAAAAAAAAGCTCAGCCTGAGAAATCGGTGGAACCATTTACCGCTAGTAAGGGATGGTTCGACATAATTGAAACGCGCTCTAACCTCCACAATGTACAGTCGCTCAAAAAAATATCCGAACACTATGGTTGATTACAGAATTCAGAAAAAATATCCGGAAACGATTTATTTTACAAATTAGTGATCTGGAAACCTTCGTGTACGTACAGTGTAATGTTTGGATACTTTTTTGAGCGGCTGTACACTGCTCCAGGTGAAAATCGTAACACCAAGAAGGAATGGATGTATGTGTAATCGCAAGGAGGCCATCGGTCATCGGAGATATTGAAATGATCAAAGTTCCGCAGAGAATGGACACCTGACACCACAGCTGAGCCGTACCCACGAGCTCATAGAACGAGTGACAGTGAGGTTGGAATGCATGATGAGAAAATGTTCCGAACATGCCTCGGAGACGCCGGCAGACGCTTTATGCGCAATTGACACCTGAGAGAGAGCGAATCGCCGATATGCGAGAGGTCAGATTCAGCCTTCGAGTGATCACCACACGCATGGACTGCAATGTGAGCACACTCACGCAACATCGTCGATCATCAAATGACATGAAGGACAGGTACAGAACCAGCACAACACCACAGGACGTGAAGATTGCTTCGTAGAAGGGCTGTTCACGACACTTTCGCTAAAGCGATTGTGCTGAAATGTGATTTGCGGACTGCTACAGGTGCCATGGTCTCCCCATAAACCATTAGACAACGTTTGCGTGATGCAGAAATGAGGATGAGGCGTCTAGTCAGGCATCTGTCATTGCAGCAACATCACAGGTTATGCCGTCTCCACTAGTGTCGAGTGAGTCAACGTTGGACTATGGAAGGGAGGAGAGGGTTGTTCACAGACGAGTACCAATTCTGTTTTGGCATGCTGGACGGCCGTTTGTCTGCATGGCACTGGTGTCGTCAACAACATGAGGAAGCCTATTCCATTAGCCACTATGTGGCTCCCCACCACACTACGTTGGTATGGGGTGGCATCACATATGGCACCTCTCCATGTTTCATGTTTCTAACATGCTAACAGCGAGACATCCCATCGATGGCATTGTTAATCCTGTGGCACGACCCTTTCTTACCACCATGCCTGGATTACTTCTGAAGCAGGGCAGCGCCATCCCACACACTGCACGTGCAACGATGGATAGTCTCCAAGGTGTGGACATTCTGCCATGGCCTCCATACTCCCCTAGCACCCATTGAGCATGTGTTCGACCTTATGGTTCGCCATCTTCGCCAGTTCCTCCGACTACCAACCTGGTACAATTGCATGCTCAATCGTATACTGTTTGGAACACCATACCTGAAGGCACCATTAACCATGGTAATGGCTAAGGTAATGTCGAGACGTCTACAGGCTTATATGACCGCCCAAGGTGGGCCTAATATGCACTGATGAATCTGCAATAAGCGAAATCTATGATCCTTCGCACATCTGATCCTCATACCTTCCGTCCTATCAGTTTCGGGTTTATTCATCACTTCATTCGCGACGTTTCCACTTCGTGCAGTGGATTAATCCAGGGAGAAGCTGTAAGTGGAGATCCAAAAATTTCAAAGAAGGTTAAAATTTTTGAACAGTGTGCTATACTGCTCTATAAGTTTTTATCTGCGCTACTAACAATTGTACTATTTGTTGCCAGATGTTCAGCAATCACGGCTAACCCCGGTTCCGTCTGAAGACACTACCAAGTTAATGGAAAGCCGTGACTATCTAGAGTCGGGGGCAAGAATGCGCCATATAGATGCACCTCATCCCCAACCTCACGTGGCAGCAGTCCTATAAAAGGAAAGCTATCCACTGGAAGTAACCTTAAATTTAAACTATTCCCCGGTTAGCCGTGAACAAGGATATGTAGATCCAAGTTCGCTCGGCCACCCGGAGTGGAGACTCTTAGTGAGGCCCAGACTTTGAAAGGGCTCGTGCCTACTAGGCGGGCTCAAACCGTTCGGCAGAGCCCTTGAACTTGCTCCACAGAGCACCTGAGATGAGGTCTTGACACCGTCCAACCGGAATGCCCAACCGGTCAGCGATGTCTTCGACCTCGGTTTGTCTTGGCCCTGTCCAATCGGGGACCCAATCTGGTCAGCAAAGTCTTCGACCGGTTGCTTGGCCCGAAGCCCCCCCCCCACGTCTAGGTGGTCCCCTATCGGGGCGGGGGGATTGCGCTACTAATAACGTAACTATCGAAACAACCAATCGGAATGTCCGGAACTTACCTAAATAACATATTTTTTAACGGAAATACGTCGCTCGCTTAGCGCTGAGTCACTTAGTACTCTGTTTTGCTGAATCAATTAGAAATTAGACGCAAAAGGGCAGCCTTAATCAAGAGATTGCTGTACAGTCGCTCAAAAAAGTATCCGAACACTGTGGTTGATTGCAGAATTCGGAAAAAAATATCTGGCAACGATTTTTTTAAAAAATTTTTTAGTTTAAATTTTTTTATATTTGTTAAAAAAATTTTAGAAATTAGTGATCTGGCAGCCTTCGTGTGACACGGAGGTTGTCAGATCACTCATTTCTAAAAAAAAATCGTTGCCAGATAATTTTTCTGAATTCTGTAATCAGCCATAAGTTCGGATATTTTTTCGAGCGACTGTACCACTAAAACGGAGGGGAAAATGTTATACTGCAATTAAAAATCAAGAGTATTCCCCCCACCCTTTGTGTTTTTCCTTTCGATTGAGTTTTTCTGCCGACCCCCCGCCCTTTATTTATTTTCTGTAGATTAGAACCTGCCCAGGAATATTATATAGTTTAAATGCTTTTTATTAATTAAAAAAATTCCAAAAGTATTAAAGGTTCATCAAATATTTTTCTAATATTTCTTACATTACAATATTGAATTAAAAAATACAATTCATTCATTTTCTACATATTTCTTGAATATTTAATGGCGATGATATTCATATAAATGGTAACTTTTAAAACTTAAGTGTGATTTAAAAATAAACCACAGAAACTGCTTCACATAATATCAGAAAAATGTTTTTATGATCAACATTTCTCCGGAAAGTTCAACTTCTTTTTTATATTTATTTACGAAACTATATTCTAATAATGTGATTTTATATCCCGTTTATTCGAAATACGCAAATAAGTGTTTTAGAATAATATGACTGAATATTCCTTCAGTTTAGTAACAATGTCGTAATATCGTAACAAATTAGCTTTCTTGTCAAAAAAGAAATTTACGCCTAACAATGGTCGCCAGGGATACCATTGCTGCTCACAGCTGATCTCCGGTTCAATCGTATTCGATTTTCGAAAGAGATAGCATTAGTATGCGATGTAAGATATATTTCGTATTGAAGCAAATGCAAAGTTCTGCAAAGTGAATAGGTATATATATATGCTTTAGAGAGGGGATTAAAAGAATATGACATTCTGCAAACTGAGGACGTGGTTAAGGTCCCGTTTCTCTTGGAAAAAGGCAAAGAATGGCGGCAAATCATCTCTATTCTGCTGCGTCACGTTCACGATTGATGATGATGAAAATGAAGAAATGGTATATGCTGGAGAGCAACGAGAGATATTGGAGTTTAGTCATCAAAGCAAAAGGAGTAAAATTTGTAGTAGAGATGTGAACTCTAAATACTTTGGAACAAAGATGGTACCGATGTCTAAACTAGGTGAAGGAGGATTTGGTTGTGTTTATTTAGTTCGAGATACAGAACGGGGAATACATCTGGCAGCCAAAGTTATTACCCAGAAAACAAGCAACGATGTGATGATAAGCAACGAACTTAAAATCCTAAAAATTATCAAGCACAATCCTCTGTGTGTCGAGTATGACAGTTATGTGAAATACCAAGGTCCAGATATGCAGAAGCACTTTCTGTTCTTCAAGTATTTCGAATGTTGCACCTTACGGCAATTTCCCACTGTATGCTCTCTGACTTCGGACATCATTCACTTCATTCTCGGACAGATGGGAATGGCACTGAAGTACCTACATAGTGTGAATATCATACACAGAGACATAAAAGGAGAAAATATATTAATCAATGATCTGTGCAAGATAAAATTGATAGATTTTGGATTGTCAGCGATTGGCACTTCGTTTAAAGGCTACTGTGGTACCCCATACCATGAGGCTCCTGAAGTTCTGATTCATTCTGTGGAAAAAAGTGCAAAACCTTACTCGTTCGCTGCTGATTACTATTCTTTAGGAATAAGTGCTTTTGAGTTAATTTACGGAATTCCTCCATGTGAATACAAGCTCAAAATGTTCGGAATTAATGATAAGGACAGTGCCTGCAAGAAACATGCATTTAGAGAAATTGGAGCGGGGAGCATTGACTATCCACCAGATTTAGATCAAAGTAGACAAGATGTTGTACGAAAGCTCCTATTGCCAGATCCAGAACAACGACTAGGAGATAAAACGTATTTGTCACATTCGTTCTTCAAACAGAAAGTTCTGAAACAACTGGTGAGTTCATTGAAAATATTTTTGCTTCTCGTGATTCTTTATCAGTTCATTTCGCAATAGCACTGTTGTAATGCTGTCCATTTATTGCCAGAGTTGGCAACATTAAACACAATGCAACCTCCGTAATATTGATTCTTTTCAAACATTAAGTGTTAAAAATTAAAAAAGGAAAACTTGTTTCAGTGTCCGCACAGATATCCAAGAGCAGCTAAACTTGTTTAAGTAAGAATTGTAATTAATGTGAAAATGTTTCCATTGTCGCAATGAAGAAGCAATTAAAGATTTATAAAAAAAATAATAAACATCCGTCAGGCAGCTGCTTGCCACATGGGTTTGACAGGATCCTGCCAGTTTATACACCATAGTAGAAGGTGTGCGAGGATGGCAGAAAATCCTCACCCGGGACTCGAACCCAGATCATCAAAGCATGCTAGCCACTCAGCCACGGGACGGCTCGAATGGTTCGAAACACAAAGGAAATTTCTCTAGTTGTTTATTCTTCAAAGAAAGGATCTCCTTTACATACGGATTTCATTTCTCTTACGGATTATTGAAAAAAAAAATGTCTTGTTTAATAAAATATCCGATCGAATGGATATTTAAAATGTATTTTGCAATGATTCAATTCGAATGCCAAATGTAAAGAAAGTAGAATTGATATCAATTATCTTAATCGCATGGGATTTTTGTCTTGAGCGGCTGGTTTTGTGTACATCTGACAAATCTGATGTTTGCTGTACACTCAGTGTTGTTTGAATTATGGCCATTCCATTCCATGTTATGTCAATGAAAAAATTTCGATTCACCATGACTTCTAAAATAAGATTTTTATGGTAAAAATTCTACACAAGTAAAAATTCCTCAAGCCGCTGCTTGCCACAAGTCTGTGAGGAAGGCGACACCTCGGCAGAGAAATATCCATGCCTTACCCAGGACTCGAACCCAGGTCCCTCCGATAAGTAGCCAAGCTTGCTCTAATCATCACTGATGATATACTGCAGGACTTAACTACGTCTATCTAAACCTCAATTTTCGTAATTATTCGTTCACTATATATAAAGAGTTATGACAGTGTGAATAATTAATATCAGTAATGCAATCGTAAGGAACTTATACAAAATTGACGAAGATTGAAAAAATTGCATAAACTTTTATAATATTCACTTTTCTTATTAAAGGATTTAAAATTATGTTTATAAAAGATCTAAACTTTTTAGGTAAATTCTTATCTCGCGTTGCTGTTGTTCAATGTTTAAACTTTCGTAACTGTTTAAATAATGAATGCATAGTTTAGGAAATTGAGATTTAGCTAAATGTAGTTGAAACCTGCAACTTATCATGAGGGATATTTTGCCATTAAAAGCTTATTTTTTGAAGTTATAAAGCATCGAAATTAAATTTCTTCTCCTTTATCATGAAGTTGGGTCGGGCTGTTTTACCTCTGAGAGGTAATTTTTTGTTTAAACAATGGGCTAAATTGCCAGGTCACAAGGTCCCCGAAGGATAAGAGAAGGTTGGGGGAGGGGACCCACTGAATTGCTATTAGGAAATAGATGGTAGCCTCCCGTCAAGGCCACCTAGCGTGTTCTTTAACGTGTACAGGGTGTGGGCTCTCCCGCACACGGAGCCACGGCTTAACGTCCCATTTGAAAGACGGCGGTTTTTCCAAGCCCATCGGTGCCCCCTACTGACCGTGGGCAGCGCGGGGATTTTGCGGATACAAATCTCAACATTGGCCCAGCTGGGACACGAACCTGGGAACTGCAGATTATGAGCCTTAACATGAAGTGCGGTGGTCATAATTTAATGAACACTGAGTGTATGTTTCGATTATCTATATTCAGATTTAATATTACAATTTCTTTCTTTTTTTTCGATTTTACGGTTTCAAAAGGGAAACGTTCATTTCTTTTTTCCTTATGATTCAGAATTTTGCAGACTATTTTTATACTATGATACCATTTGTTTTTATTTTCTACTGTAATTCAATACTTTGATCTTTTACAGATGAAATGTGGATTGAAAGTGCAGAAAAAATATCCACTGAAAGATCCTGCTGTTGCAGAGAGTAAAGACAAGCTTGATAATGCCGTCCCCTCTCTTGCCAACGAAAGGTTGATCTAATGATAGGTAATGATTCGGAAACTTTGATTTCTTGCTGAAAAACAAATGATTTAATTTTAGCATTTGCTAAGGTGGTTTCATAGTTTTCCTAATTTGCATTACTAATGTCAATAGGCAGAGATGGTTGACGTATTTTGCTGGAAGGCATAATTGGTAAAAATTGTATTTAAATTGAATAAGAGAATATTGTAAAGAGCTTTTGTATCCTCAAACCAAGAAATTGTCTTAAAAATCTGATAACCAGACAGATGCCCTATAAAAAACCTCAAGAGGTAAATTGTTGCATGGTCTTCAACGACAGAATGGGGAAATTGTTATTCTGGATGTTGTAATTCAACAAAAATATTTCACATTGAAAGCATTTGATCAATTTAGAATTTCGCCTGTCTGTATGTGGCAATTCATTTCATTAGTTTTAATGAAAGAATTTATTTCAGCATTTTATTTCAAATGAACCATTTCTTTTAATCAATATTGTTATTATTAAACATAATGGAAACATTACTTTTTTAAAAACTATTTTACAAATAAGCTTTCAGATCCAGCATAATGACTAACGAAAATTCCGTTTTTTAAATATTTTCACTGGAATAACTCTCCGAAATATTCAAAGGATAGCTAGCTATAAATTGATATATTTGCTTTAACATATCTAAAAATAAGAACAATTAATCCAGGTTCTGTGAAAAATTCGTTCAGTTGGGAACACTGATTGAATTGCCCTAATACTAAAGAGTCAGTTTATGTAGAGTGTTGAAAATTTGGTATTTTATTCTCTTTATCGAAACATTTAAAGTGATCGAATTTCAGCAAAAGTGTTCAATTCTTTTGTGATATCTTTATCAGAGTATGATTTGAAGAGTCACCGTAGTAGGAACAGAGCGCTAAAAAAATTAATAACCCTCCCTGACCTGTGGACAAAATTCCTGACTTTTCTCAATTAAAGAATCAAAAAAATTTAATGAATCGAAATATTTTATAAGTTCGCAGAGTGGTCATAATAGTTCAAATAGCCAGATTTCGTAATTTTGCGATGAAAATCAAGTGTTTACAATTTGAGGCTGAGGAAAGAGCTCAACAAGTTGAAAACGTTTTTTAAAGATCATCAGGATAGTATCCTTTCGCACTGCTCAGGATAGTACCAGTGATAATTCCATCTATCGCATTGGAACTCCAGAAAAAAGAAAAATTGTCGAGGGGGTGTCTAAGATTTTACGACAGAACCCATTGTTAGTGTTTTTCCTAACTTTCGTTTTGTCTCTACTTTTTCTATTTTTTATTGCTTTATTGGATAAGGATTTCATGCACAATGCATTTAATAACAAGTTATATCCAAGCTTTATATTTCGCCCTACTTTTTGCCTAGTTACAAGTTTATGTTTTGTAAGTTTAGCAATATATTATCCTTATACGAATAAGCAAAACGTCCTTCCGATGTTCTAACGGACTCTTCTCTCTGTCTTTCAGGTTCTATGCGTCGCAAAAACCAACAGACGAGCATAGAGTGGTGGGTGGTGGGGCCTCTCAAAATCCAACCTCAACTTCCACGCAGTGAGAGGCGGGCAACATCAAGGGCTGATAATTTCTCCTTCTTACTTAAAGTGTCGAAACTACGACCTTATTTCTTTTACTCTTATGTTCCCTCCAACAGATCTAAAATCACTTAATCATCAATCGGGAAATTATCAACTCTTGATGGCTAATGAGGCTCTGGTGAAAATACACTTAAATCCAAATCACACCACTAATTAGAAAGTACAATTACACAACAAATCATAGCACCTTCTGTAAAATACAGTTATACAAGAAAAAACGACACTTATTGTAAAATATAACTACCCAACAAAATTAGAACATGCATTTGAAAAAATATGCGTATGCCAAACAAAAATCACAAGAATTATTGGAAAATACAACAAAGTAGCTGAATTACAAAACTGAATGGAAAACACCATTATAACCTGGCCAGCTGGGCCAGAGGTGAGATTTAGGTCCACCCTCCGTCACCACCACCATCACAACATGCCGTCGGCCAGTGGAGGACAACCATGGGTATGGGAAGGCCGCCATCCGTCGGATGGGACGTCAACCCGTAGCCCCGTGTGTGGGAGAACCGTCGCCTGTGCATTTTAATGAACACGCTGAATGGCTTTGAAGGTAGGCTTCTAACAGCTGTGACGGTATGTCTACTGACAGCTGTCAACCGTTCCACAACAAATTCATAACACTGTTTTCGAAATTACCTATTACAACCTATTTACAACACTTGTTTCAAAAAAAAGGACTAGAGTCGATTCGTGCAAGGAGATCTTGGCAATGTTTGAACCTAGTGGCCCCAAAAGGTTAACAGACATTGTCACAGCCGATGAGGCGTGCTTTTATTACTATACGGCCCCCAGAAAGACAATTATGTTTGGGTTGCGGATGATGAACCTCGTCCCCAAATTCTGCGACAAGACTTTCGCTCAAGGAAGAGGATGTTAACAATTGTTTTCAATTCCCAAGGAGTGGTAGCATTGGACATCTTACCTGAAAAAATGACTATAAATGGCTAATACCGCACCAACATTGCTTTGCTCGAAATGGCTAAGGAGATAAAAGAGCAGTGTCCAACAAGAAACAGTGTGTGCGTGCATGCGTTGCGTGTACGTGCGTGCGTGTGCGTATGTTTATGTGCATATGTTTTCGTGTTTGTTTCTGTGAATCGGATGTGTGTGTGGGAGTTCATTTTTTTTCTATGAATCGTGTGTTCAGGAATAAACATGTTATCTATCTGTCAGTTGCTCGTTACAAAAAGAAGCTGACACTTTACAAACCTCAACAGATTGGCATTAGGAATTTCCAAATCTCGTCGAAAAGTCACTATACTTGTGAAAAGTTTACTAAAGATATATTTTCCCTCTCCAATATTTTATACAGTTTTCCAGATAGTCATTATTTTACCTTTTTCGATTCAGTTAAGTAGAACGTTGTTGACAGGTATAGCCGTGTAGGTTGTTGTGGATACTGTGGTTTTTTACTCTAGTGAAGAAATGGTAGAAAGAGTGATCAAGTCTGGAAAGGATTCAGAAAACACCAAATGGGGGAAAGGATTCCGTTCAGTGTGTAAGAACTGTGGCAAGGTGTTGTTCCTAGGATTAAAAAGCATGCGGAAACTCCGTGCAATGGTGAAACTATAACATCTCCTGATTGGTGAACTTAGATCTATTTAGAGTCTAACATCTGAGAGCGTTAAAAAAACGAGCATTGCAGAATAAAGTGATGTGTTCTCAGAATCTTTATTATGAGTGCAAGTCGTAGAATAAAATGGTCTTGTAACTTTTATTACGATCTTGAAACCTTCAATCTCTGCTTCGAAAAAATAAGTAGTCGATAATTGTAACCTTCCTGAAGATAGTGTATGAATAACCTGCAAAACTGTTTTATTGATTTTTATTTATTTTTTTTTATTTATTCGTTGAATGAATCGAGAAAGATAAAATAATGACTATCTGAAAAACTGTATACAATATTGGAGAGGGAAAATACATCTTTAGTAAATTATTCACAAGTATAGTGACTTTTCGACGAGATTTGGAAATTCCTAATGCCAATCTGTTGAGGTTTGTAAAGTGTCAGCTTCTTTTTGTAACGAGCAACTGACAGATGGATAACATGTTTATTCTTGAACACACGATTCATAGAAACAAAATGAACACCCACACACACACATCCGATTCACAGAAACAAACATGAAAACATATACACATCCGATTCACAGAAACAAACATGAAAACATATACACATAAACATACACACACGCACGCACACACATCCGATTCAAACAAACATGAACACATTCACAGAAACAAACATGAAAACATATACACATAAACATACGCACACGCGGACACGCAACACACGCACGCTCACACAAACATACAATTACAGAGACGAAACAAGTATGTGACAAAATATATGAAGAAAATCTTAATCAATCGTATTGATGTATGCATACACTTAGAAAGACATCCAATGAATGTGTATAACGCCATTCATCTCTTGATTTGAACTTGAATACTCATATTTCAGTAGGAGTAAGTATTTTTCAACACGTTTGAATATTTTTTGAGCACGCCTGTCTTACGTTACATTTTCTGTCAGATGCCTCGCAACAAGAAAAATGGTTTGAAATACATGAATATAATAAAAAATTAATGTTATGGACAGCGATTTTTCTAGTACTGTTCATAGATTTCCCGTTACTAGTAAAGATGTAATTGTGTCTTAGTTTTCAGGATTCCTGTACCCGAGAGATGACACTGGTTAAATGCCCAAAACGCAGAACATCGCTTATTTACCGTTTTTTAACTGTTGCATGTATCATCTTCCTTTGAAAGTTCTATCTTTTAACATTTGTGCTCGTAAGAATAGTATATAGATATTAAGAAGGAGACACGTTTTATGTTTCAATGAGTTCACGGTGATGTTTACTCTTAAATATTCTTCTCGAGTGACTGATTCCCATACAGCTGAAATGTAAAATTCACATACTTACACAAAAAGTTTGCAGGAACAATGACCACTTTTACACTTATAAAATACAGAAATATACATACTCGTGCTGAAAAATTACTAAACCCACTCTTAAACACGAAATATGTATGTTAGATTCACACGTGTGATGGTCTTCCAGCCGGCACAGGGCGCCCTCTGTCGGCTAGATCCGTCTGTTTCGAATGTTTGCATTAACGTTTTTGACATTTTTTCTTTTAATGAGAGAATGTGTTAGGATGTTTTCTTTCGCTTCTCTTTTTCAATCTTTCTTTCTGAAATGTGATGATTGAGTTTCTTTGAATGTTTGAAGTGTGAAATGACAGTTGAAAGACTTAGCTCTGTATGTGTTAGGTTCGGAAGTCGGTTGAAGTTTGAGTATCCATAGTTAAGTGTAACCGTTACGATTCTGGGAGACCCTCTCCTTCAGAAACGAAGAGTAATTAGTACTAGCTTACAGGGGTAATGCTGTTCTCTTTATAGACAGTATTATTTCAGATTTCCAAACACTAGTGTCTTTCAATAATTTCAGTGGTTCTTTACTGATGTTTTCTATATGCAAAGTATTTTGTGATATTCATCCATCCTTATATAATAATATACGCAATGGACCGTGATTTACTAGAATGAGACCGTAATATTTTATGATTTTCCTGTATTACTCCTTCCGCTAAAGGGTGACTTTTATCAGTTATTCCGTAGGTTCACTTATTTTACACACTAGATGGCGTTTGTCAATAGTCGTTTTTTCTATCTTATAGTATTTGCACTGTAATTTGCTGTTTGAAGCGATTTTTACAGCCATCCCACTGCATTTTTATATTTTTTTTCTCTCTCGTCACAGTATGTTTTACAGTTATTGTGCTGTCCGATCCATATATTCGTAGATATTTACTGATCTATTCCCATGTACTTTGTTGATTTTACCGTTATTTCTGTCATTCATTCCAGCATATGTTGAAGATATTCTATCATCTCCAGTACACTATGTTTGATTTTACAGTTATTGTGCCTTCCACTTCCAAAGAAATGTGAAAATATTGACCTATCCACTGAAATGTGTGCGCATTTACAGGTATTCCAAGATCCATTACATTGTAATTTAATGTCTTACATACAATTCTACCAACCACAGCAATGTGTGCAAATTTACAGATATTTCAACACTCTTTGGCTACTGATCTAAGGGACCTGGGTTCGAGCCCCGGATTAGGCATGGATGTGTGTGTCGTTTTTCTGCTGAGGTCCTGCCATCCTCTCAGTTCTCCTATTGTGGCATATAAACTTACAGGCTCCTGTCAGACCTCTGTGGCAAGCAGCTGCTTGAGGGGCTATTTTTTTTACATATTAGTGATTCTCATTGAATTTACCAACCATTTCGTTGTTTTTCAAATTTTCGTTTATGCATGTAATTTGATTAAACGACCTAGTCATATGGTGATTCTGTATCGTGGGTAAAGTACTGTCCATTTCAGGCTATTGTGAGATTTTTAACGTAAAGAATTAGCATATATATGGAAAAAATAATAATCTGACTCAGATGATGCTTGCGATTTATCTACTTTGGTCGTTTGGTTTATTAGAAAGTAAATATACATAGGTGGAAGATGTATCAGTGTTTGAACTATAATTATCTTGTGAGATGTATGAGGAAATGCAAAGAATAGTTATTGAGAGTTTACAATTCTATGGAGAAACGTGCATCTGAAGAGTTAGTTTATCTCAAAGATTGTATGACAGTGAAACTAACTTGCAATCAGTTTGTCTTTCATTCTAAATGCTTGTTGCTTGCCATGCTAAAACAGTTCACTGAAATTCCCCCTCGTATGCCTTTTTCCAGGAAAAGGTACATTGTAGTTTATCAACTCTAGATTAATATTTGTCATCTTCAGGTATGAAGGCAGGAGCTCTGTAAACATGACAGGGATCAATTTCATAGTATCTGACACAAAGTTTTCTCAAACTCATCAGCTAAGAGGAGCACATCTGTGTACGCGATATTGGTATAGATTTTTTTTATGTCGAATGAGTTCCATACTTTATTGGATGGGTAAAGTGTTATAGCGTTTCTCCGAGGAGTCACTCATAATACGTGTCATCTCAATTTTAAGTTCCCAAATGAGATTCCAGTTATATTTCATAACCTAAAGGACAGCCATCTTATTATGCAAGGAATCGGTATGATCAAAAATAAGAAGATTAATTGCATTCCCAATAATATGGAAAAATACACCGCATTCTCCCTTTGAATTTCATAGATTGTTATCAATTTTTAAGTGCATCTCTTGAGAAACTAATCTATCGGCAGAATTCCTTCTGCATTTCGGCAGGAAACGAGTAATTATTTAACTTTGTTCAAAGATTCTTTAGGAAGATAAAAGCACGGAGCCGGCAGTCTGCTCATAAAAGGACTGTTCCATAGGTCAGCGCGCGAGTGGCGTGGGTGAGTGGCCCGTGACTTTTGTACGTCACCAGTTGGCCAGCTTGATGGCGTGATATGTCTTTGTCATTTCAGCAGTATTGCAGGGATTTTTCACGCTCTTAGTTTGTAAAGACATTTTTCTGTCGCTTCTTGTAAGCTCTACGTGAGAACATCATATTTGTAACATAAGCACAGAATTCTTTTACTGAGGCCCGATCAGAACATATATGTCAGAGCATAGTTAGGCGGATTCGTTGAAGTATTTGCTAAATTTTGACTATCACTCCAGTTGCAAATAAAATTTCGGTGAATTAGCTCAGGTAAGTTGAGAGGGTACGCTCGAGTGAGACTTATGTATTATTTTTTTATAATAGGTTAGTGTATTTGTTAAAAATAATGTCTCCTACTCCATTAACATGCATTCATGTTGGAACTAAAGGTTTTACGTAAGCGAAAACGTATGATTTCTACTTTTTAGATTTTTCTTTTTAGCATGGCTTACTTTCTATACCATTCTGCCGCGTTTCTTTACAGAATTTACTCAATGAAAGACAGCTGACCTTGTAAAGCGAACAAGCGTGTACTGACGCAGCAACGCGAAATAAAATTTCATTAGTTTGATGAGGCATACCTATCATAAAGGGTAGAATTGGGAGTGACAATGCGGTTTAGTCAGAACCGTCTCTGGACTTCAAAAAATTTCGAGTCCAAAACTACGATAAAGAGTGCCAGTGGGTTTTCATGTTGTAAGACATCGCGTCTGATGCAGTGGCAAGAGAGGCAGTGCAGGGGGTGACGTGATACAAGATTCATCCGTCAATAAAACGTAGTCCAGGGTGCAATACCGAACGCGTGTTCTAAAGCGGGTCTTTTATGTCACCCACACAGGTCACCAGACCATATTACCCTAAATATTTTACATAATTACGATAAGTTTTTAAATCAGATTTTTTATTCATCGTTTTCCTTTTATTAATTTTTTTTTTTACCCAATGACATGTTTTCATTTTCTGCGGGACAGTCTTTTAAAACAGTTACTGCGGGATAGTCCTTAAAAGGTTGGCGGAACTGTTAATGAGGTGGACGGAGCTTTTGATAAGGGTTGTAATTAATGAAGGGTTTTTAAGAAAGGAGGAATGAGAGGACTTTCTGATGATTAACGAGTTTATCGAAGATGACCGCCAAAAGGATGGTAAATCCATCAGTAAATCGTGGTCCCCTTGTGATTCACCGTTTGGAATAATATTTTGTAATTTCGCAGGACTATTGTTAAAACCATCCGTCAATAAAGCGTGGTCCTCGGGTGCAGTACCAAACGCTTGTTGCGAAATGCACGTCACAGGACTTAATGTAGGTCGAATTCACAAAATATGGGTAATTAATTTCAAGAATTGCATCAGTCATTCTGATCGTTGCCACCAAAAAAGTTTAGTGGACTTCGAAAATTTCAAATGAGGGTAGAAGTCAATTGACGAGAGTTTGTGATCAACTATTTTTAAAATAGAGATTTTTTTTCGTCGTTTTCCTTTTATTAATTTTTTTTTAATTTTTATCAAATAGCATTTTTTCATTTTCTGCGGGACAGTCTTTTAAAACAGTTACTGTGGGATAGTCCTTCTTCTAGTCACGAAGTTAATTAAAAGAAATAAAAATATATGTGTTGATTAAAACGGACTTAAGATACGACGATTATAAAAATACGTATATTAATATGAAAGGACTATCAGGGTTAATTATAAGAAAAAAAAATACGTAGGTTATAAAAATAAACGAAGGTTGATTTACGCAGAAAAACGCTAGTTATAAAGAAAAAAAAATACGAAGGTTGTAAAAAAAGTAAGATAATAAAAAAACCTACGTTAATGAAAATACCTGAAATATAAAAATTACTCTTTAAACTGTAGTAAAGAGATACGTAATTTACAACGATGGGTTATACACATTTGAGACACATCACTAGCTAACAAGGCATAGTCGAGTGCGATAACGTGCAGGTATCGGTAGCGGGTTCAGGTCACTGTGTAGGAAGTAATTTTTTTTTAAATACAGGAGATTGGATGGCACTACATTTAGATTAAATGCGCATAGAGAAAACTGATTTACCACGCGATGGGTCAACTAGAGAGGGGGCTGAAAGAATATAAGAGGGGGCTTCAAATAATATAAGAGGGGGCTTCAAATAATATAAGAGTGGGCTTCAAATAATATAAGAGGGGGCTGAAAGAATATAACAGGGGGCTTCAAATAATAAAGAGGGGGCTGAAAAATATAAGTCAACCCGGGGGTCTTTAAAGAGGGGCTTAAAATACAGGTGGATCTGTATTTTAAGCCATGGTGGAGTTTTGATAAGGGTTTTTTTTAATGAGAAGGAGTCAAAAATTGGAAAAATTACGAGTAAAATCGAGGGTTTTTCTAAAAATAGTACTCATTATATACACTAGATGGGGTCAGGGGATTTTAATATAGGGGGAAGGAATTTTTAATAAAGGGGAGGAACTTTTGATAAGTGGGGGTTTTTAATGAGGAGGGAGTCAAAATTGGAAAACTATGGTTAAAATAGTACTCATGATATACACTAGATGGTGCCACGGGTTTTTCCATAAAAAATATGAAATATTAATAAGATGCGTCATATCACGTGACCGGGCGGCAGTGCCATACCGCACGACCAGGCAGTTGCGTCATACCACATGACCGGGCTGTTGCGCCATATCACATGACGGGCGGTTGCGACATAGGGGGTCAAAGTCCAAAGTGGCCTCATACTTGGGGCCGGTGACGTCATAGGGGGAAAGCACTGTGCAAAGGGGGGATCCGTGGTCTGGCACTAAACTACTAACTCATATGATTACATTGATCATTACTTCATATCAAAACGCAGCCATTATTTCCTTACAAACTAAGGCACTAAAATACTTCTATGCTTTCAATTACATAACATATGCTCAGGGGCGTAGCTATGGTGAGGAGGCTCCCTCCCAAAGTAACTCGGAGTTGGCAAAATTCGAAGCGACTTCGTTAAATCTAGGTGAGTTGTGAAAATTTGTAAATTTTTTTTGCAAAATTAAGGGGAGTTGTCAAAATCGAGGCAACTTAGGAAATCTAGGACAGTTTGGAAAATGGAGAGACGGCAAAATTTCGAGCAGTTGGCAAAATGTGAAGCCATTTATAAAATAAAGGTGAGTTGGCAAAATGTGAAGCCATTTATAAAATAAAGGTGAGTTGGCAAAATGTGAAGCCATTTATAAAATAAAGGTGAGTTGGCAAAATGTTGGGGAGTTGGCAAAATTTGGAGTGACTTGGCAAAATCGTGGGGAGTTGGCAAAATTCAAGTGAGATGTAAAAAATGGGATTTTTTTTCTGTAAAATTGTGGCGAGATCCAGGAAACTTGGTAAAATCTAGGGCAGTTGGCAAAATTCGAATCCACTTGGTAAAATATGGGCGATTTGTGAAAATTGGGATTGTTTTTGTGAAATTTAGATGAGTTAATAAAATCGAGAGAACTTGGCAAAATTTGGGGAAGTTTGAAAAATTTGAAATGACTTGGCAAATTCAGGAGAGATGTAAAATTTGGGATTGCTTTTCGAAATTAAAGAGGTGATAAAATCGAGCCAACTTGGCAAAATCCAGAGAAGTTGGCAAAACTGGAAACCACTTGGAAAAAGTACAGGTGAGTTGTAAATATTGGGATAGATTTTGTGAAATTAAGGAGTAGGAAAAACCGAGAACTCTTGGCAAAATCTAGACGAGTTGGCAAAATTCGAAGCCACTTGTTAAAATACAGGGAAGTTTTGAAAACTGTGCATTTTTGTTCAATTAAGGAGAGTTGATAAAATTCGAAGTGACTTGGAAAATTCAGGGAAGATGTAGAAATTGCTATTTTTTCTGTAAAATTACCGTGAGTTGGCAAAATCTAGGGTAGTTGGCAAAATTCGAATCCACTTGGTAAAATAAAGGCGAGTTGTGAAAATTCGAATTTGTTATGTGAAATTAAGGAGGGTTGGACAAATCGAAAAAACTTAACAAAATATATGGTAGTTGGCAAAATTCGAATCCACTTGGTAAAATAAAGGCGAGTTGTGAAAATTCGAATTTGTTATGTGAAATTAAGGAGGGTTGGACAAATCGAAAAAACTTAACAAAATATATGGCAGTTGGCAAAATTCGAATCCACTTGGAAAATACGGGCGAGTTGTGATAATTGGGATTGGGTTTGTAAAATTAAGGAGAGTTGACAAAATCGAGAAAACTTGGCAAAATCTTGGGGATTTGAAAATTCTGAAGTGACTTGATAAATTTAGGAGAGATGTAAAGATTGTGATTGGTTTTGTGAAATTAAGGAGAGTTGACTAAATAGAGGAAAACTTCACACTGACTTGCTACAATTCAGACGAGATGTAAATATTGGAATTATTTCTGTGAAATTATGGCTAGTTGGCAAAATTGGAAGTCAAATGACAAAATGAAGGAGAGTTGTGAAAATTACCTTACCCCCGCACCCCCCACGAAGCGAAAATCTAGTGTAAAAATGTGACAGAGACATTAGTTGGCAAAATTTGATTTTCGAGTTGGAAAATTTTTGATTTCTCCCCCCCCCCCCCCTTCAACCATAGTCCTTCGCTAAACGACTATGCCCTTGCAAATGCTTTATAATTCCCTAATACACGCCTTACAAGCCCATAAGGCGAAACATTTCTGGGTTGTGAGCTTTTACAACTCAAATCTCTTCCGTCATAATTTTAGAACGTTTACGTCAAATGAGCAAAAAAAGAATGAAATAAAATATCGAATTACCTTTCCTAAAATTTTGTATAAAAAATAGAACCCATAAAAGGAACTTAAAACATAGATCATGACAACACTTAACTAAAAGTATAGTGCCTATAAGTATATAGTGTAGCAATCGTCAATAGCCTAGCCATTAAAAAGTGGTCCAAAAAATGATCCCTTACCGACAGGGGGACTAGAATCGAAATATAACTTCGTGCATGCGCAGTGAAAAGATATTGATATAGTACCGTTTTACGCCAAATTACCCCGCCGTAAGTAGTTCTAGATAGAAAAAAAGTAGTTCCACATAAAAAATAATATCGCGAAACATTGTGGGCATGTAAAAACCTGGTACTCTATAAAAAGTTAAAATTTTTCGTTAGTTTCCTCCTGAAATTTAAATATTAAGAATTACGAACCGCACGGCGCACGCGACAGCGAAAGAGTGTTGAATTTTAATACGTTGGTTAATGAAAAATGAAAAAAATACCTCCTCAAGCAGCTGCTTGCCACAGAGGTCTGACAGGAGCCTGCCAGTTTATATGCCATAGTAGAAGGTCTGAGGGCAGTGACAAAATATCATTAAACATTAATTAGTAAGTCTGTCAATTATTTCGACACTCTAGATGAAACCACCTTGTTTGGTATTCATCAAAAATAGTATCACCGTTTACCTACGGAGAGAGAAACCAGGCAAAAAGGACTCCGTGTCCTCCTTTTTGCGTAAGATGTTTTAAAATTTGACTATCATTTACCGTGAATGATAAAATAAATGTTTTGAAAGTTACTATTTTATCTCAATATTAGCAATTTACACGTCTGCTTTGAAAATTTTATTGCACGCATGGATAGCAGTTTTATTTACAGTATAAAGTGCAGCGAAGCAATTACACGTCGGCCAGAGCTTTCAGCAACATAGTTACTATTCTTCGATTGTTTTACAAAATCGTTACATCGAATAATTATGTCTTCTCCTGATTGAGCTGTTAGTAGGTAAACGTATTTTACACCGTGCTAGTAGAGACCAAACACCTGACAGTATATTAATTTGCTTGGTAGCGTTTGATTTTAACGATCAGAGAGTGTATTATCGTCTAAATATTTAACCAGAGAGCCTTCGCTTCTTTCTGCTCAACTTTAGAGCTAATATTATAAATGATTTCGTACAAAGACGTGTGCACTCCATTGGCTCATTTAAATCTATCGAGATAATGACCCGTGAAAAAACACGCTGTGAATGGGTTTGAGAAAGATTCTTTAGCCCATGGGGTGGAGCGTTGTGAGAAAGCACTCCGTCTTCGATGCAGGAACCTACATCAAAGTTATATTGTTTGAGAATGAATTTTTAGACCCTGGTGTGGTGTGTTGCAGGGAAATACCTATTTGTCTCCCCTGCGAAATATGAATCAAAATTTTCCCCTATGCTCTGGTCGTGATTCTGATGGTAAAATCAATTAGTTTTTCAAAATGTAGAGCCCTCTTTTACCCAATGTACGTAATAGTGGGGAAAATCAGTTTTATTAACCCCATAATCAATACGTTTTGAGATCATTGTCAAACCTCATAACATAAGAATGAAAGAAACATAACATTAAGACGTAAAGAAATCTTTTTAAAAATTAATTATTAAATGGATACTCGAGCAAAATGTAGAAAATTTGTTATAGTGATTATGTCTTGCATGATTTTAGTGTCTAAATATACTTTTTGAGTCATATTGTTAACGGGTTTATTATATGTCAGTGTTAGGCTGGACCTGTTGCTTTAAAACACTTTATGTTTTCTTAATATCATCACAAATATTTTGTATCTTTAAAATACAAAACTCCCCAGGAGTTTTGTATTTTAAAAATCGTCTATTTACTTTGGAAAAACATTTATTCCTTTTTTTATTATTATAAGTTTTAAATTACATCTCTGTTAATGGGAAATAAATTTGAAACCTTCATGTTTTCGCTACGAGGTAGTTCTTTCCGATCATTCGTTTATTACTCCGGGCTCCTAAGTATGACACCATTAAACATATTTTTACTTGAGCGTTCTGCTATTAATCTTGAAAGGAGTTTTTATTTTGCGTACCTTCCAGGAGGATTCCCAAATCCCCTCCCCAAATCCCAAATCCCCCTCCTTTATACTTTTTTACTGGATATTTTACCGTTTGATTTCCTGCATTTATATTATATACATCCAATACTTTATCTTTTCGGTTTAATGCTTCCATCATTTGCATTTTAACGAGACTTTTGCTTCGGTACCGAAGTTTTATGTTACCTCTATATCAAATGTGTTATGGTGAAAAACTATTTGTCTCCTCTGCGGAATATGAATTAAATCAAAACTGGAAATTTACCCTATGCACTCCCCTGGTGCACTTGGGCTCGTAAGGAATGATTCTGCAGGGTAAAATAAGCCTCTTTCTCAAACCGTAGACCACACTATTTCGAAAGTTGCAGCGGGGGATTAAAATCTTTTCAATAATGCAATTCACAGGAAAAGTCAGTTTTATTACGTAGGGTGCATAAGTGTGACCCCGTTAAACATATTTTACTTGATTGCCCTGTTTTTAATCTTCAACGGAGTTTCTATTTTGCGTTCATTACATTCGGTCGTGATTTTTTCCCAAAGACTCCTTTATGCCTTTTTACTTTATTGGTTAAACGTTTCCATCTTTTGCATTTTTGTTATGACTTTTGTCCTTTGCATCTCTTTTAAAGCATTATGTAAACCTGTTAATCGTTCTAAAAGCCTGATCTCAAATTAATTTTTCGTAAAACGCGTAAGTATATTCCACTTTTATTCTATACGTTTGTTTCAAATTATTCACATTTAATGAAAATCTTCTTCGTCTTGAGTTATACAAAAATCTCCTTGTCTGGTGTTTTAAATCTATTTTGAAGTTTGTTGATGTGTCTGTCAAACTTGGTCCGCGTTAAGTGAAGGCAGTTCCCTTTCGATGCCCCGGGGTCTTACCTACTGCTAATGCTTCGTATAATTGTTGGATTTCCACGCCGTCTTTGTCATTGCAAACCGGGGCGGGGGTGGCTCAGTCGGTAGCGCGCCAGGCTCGTAATCTGTAGTTCACAGGTTCGAGTCCCAGCTGGGTCAGCGTTGAGATTTATCTCCGCAAAACTCCCCGCCCTTCCCACGGTCAGTAGGGGTCACCGATGGGCTTGGAAAGGCCGCCGTCCGTCGGATGGGATGTTAAGCATGGCCCTGTATGTGGGAGAGCCATACGCTGTGCACGTTAAAGAACACGCTGGATGGCCTTGACGAGAGGCTACCATCTGTCTCCCAACAGCTGTTCCAGTGGGTCCCCTCCCCCAACCTTCTCTGAGCCTTTGGGGTCCATGTGACCTGGTCATTTAGCCCATGGTGTGCAAAAAAAGTGCTGCTCAGAGGTAAAACAACCCAAATCAGTGCAAACCGCTTGTTTGCAAGTGTACGTCGGGTGAAGAGTCGCATTCTCCCCGACGTGAGTTAGGGGTTTTCATTACCTCCCCCACTTCTATTATAATGGAGCAATGCACGGACGGGAAGACATTCCCTTGGGGATTCTCTAAACGATTACTGCTTTCTTATTGCCAACCCAAGACTCCCATTCATTGTCAGTAGCATCCCTTCTGTTAAACGGAATGTGTCGTTGGGTAAGATTCGGTAACAAGTAATGACCCTTCCAAATGGACATTACGCCCCCTTGAAGGACCCCCGAATAAGAAGCGTCCCAAAAGGACATTGTTATCAGTGCACATACCTGGCTAAGTGTCAGTCCCCTATAATTATATCTCGACAGAACAGGCTTTCTGTCACACCTCCTTTAGCACTCTCACATTATGTCATTCAACGCCCTGGTTTATTGTTCAGCCACTTGTATTAGCTACTGCACCCGACCACCAACGAACACTTTCTTTCTCCCTTTCCTTTGGTGATGTGAGTTACGGGACTTTTTCGTCAACAATCAGATACTAGGCGACAGGGATGGGCGCTGTTTAGAGACCTGGGGGGCTGTTACATTCGCACTTATTTTCACGTTTACGACTTGAACAACGCAACCCTTACTGCAGGAACCCCGAAGGACATTGTCACCCTCCCTATTATTAGGCTTACCTATCTAAGTAGCAGGTAACGCGTCGACTATAATTATTTTGTCAACAGAAACACACTCGAAACAATTCGTCCACAGCGACTATTCAGAGACACATCCTTCAAGAGCATTGTTGTAGGGAGCTGTTATGTTTCCTAAGTACAGTGCTGTTTCCCAATCCTTCTCAAAGCACCTTGCCCTTGAATGAGGAGCCACCCAGAATAGGAATGACACTCAAGAAAAAATAAGAGCGATAGAATCTGGACGTTAACCTTGCTTTCAATACTGACATTTTCGCTGATGCTATCGCGTTTACAGACCACCTGTGGGAACACCATCTCTCCAGCAACAGTGGGTGTGTGTGGGGGGGAAACCAAAAAATTTCGTAGGGCCCAACCTAGGACGTCGAACTCTTCATCGACCCAACTTAGGACGTCACTGGAGGGCAACCTAGCAACAGAAACTTAGCAAAACTTCTCTCAACCTATTTCTATTCTCAGGAGGCCTTTTCAAGGGCAACACGCCAAAGAGTAGTTGTCACTACTCACAACATTCATTTACATGCCATGTTCAGTGACTACATACCTATTACAATATTTTTGATAACATTATATCGACATTTTGAATTAGTTTTTATACTGCAGTATTCCCTTTTAAATAGCAAGAAGAAAAACATGAATATAAAGAGATTTTGATCCGTGAAAGAAATTCATTTATTATATATCTTATTAATATAAAAGTGACTAACAAATATCATTGCGGATGTCGAATCTCTTATAATACCGATAGAGTATAATAATACCGGAAATCTGAAGTAAAAAAAAAGTGATACAAATGTAAGCAAAAACAATTAGTGACCCTGAAGATTACTTTCCTCTGGTTGCGAATTATGTGGAAAAAAAGAAATTCACAGCAGTAAACTGTCAAGATTTGATATCCTTGTGACCAATGCATTGTAAACGCTGAACCATAATGGAAACATCGGATTACCAGCCCCCTTCCCTATATGAGTAATTTGGTTTTGCTTACATTTACATAACGATGGTCCCACCTGCTTAGAAGCTCACGAGTCACTAGCATGTAGAGAATTTTTAGAGATAACTTTGAAGTTAATAAACAGGGAAATTTAAAATTCCGATTCTGAGGCATATCTAATCTGAACACTGTGAAACTTCTACAATCATCAGTGACGTATTTTGAACTTTTGACAATACTCACACACCAAACACTCGCAAAAGATAAATGTGTTGCATTTTCTATCCATCTAGCATTTTTTCCCTACATTTTTCAAATCGGAATTTTCTCTTGTAATTTCCATAGTTTCAGAATATCCTCACTCTTGGCTTTTTCCACAAAAATAGATTGGTGTACAACTGTGACAAATGATTAAAAAGACTATTAAATATCTTACAAAAGACTGAAATTCTAAACATCATATTTTGCGTCTGTTGAACAGAATATGAGCAGAATATAATATATATGCAGAATGCTTAAAGGTATCATATGTAGGGATATTATTTTTATCTCAGTCATTACAAATCAGGTTTTTTAGGAAGTTACTTATATTTTTCACTAAACAGCTGAAATTATTAATTACATGGTGAATTTTGCTAATTTTCATTTCATTCCGTTTAATGTAAGAGAGCATATTATTTTTTTATCTCAGTCATTAAAAATCAGATTTTTTAGGGAATTATCTGTATTTTTACTTAACACTTGAAATAAGTGGTAAAATCGCTTAATTTCATTGCATTTAGGGAAAAAACATTATTTTCACCTCTGTAATTAAAAAATCTCTTCTTTTAGGGAATTAAATGTATTGTTTACTAAACAGTTGAAATAAGTGGTGAAATCGCTTAATTTTCGTTTCAATGCATTTAATGATGGAAAACGTTATTTTCACCCCTGTAATTAAAAAAATCTCATATTTTAGGGAATTTTCTCTTTTTTTATTTAAATCACTTAAATTATATGGTGAAATTCTCTTAATTTTAAATGGATTTAGGAAAAAACATTATTTTTAATTAAATCATCATTGTTTTTTGTCGTGGAAATATTCCAATTATTAACTGAGCAATTCGAATAACGGTATGAAAATACAATTTTCTTTACTTACTCGTAGGAAATATAAAATTCACCTATATTCCTCTGTATTATATAACGTAGAGAAATTATCCTTTTCCCCGTATGTTATTACTGAAAAGTATTAATAATCAGTAAAATCTACTTTAAAACACTTGATAATAAATTCCTTCATCGCCAAATGGCTGATGCAATAATTTCGATTATTTCTCTGTAAAAATCTACGTAGTGAAAGATTCCGTCTCTGCAAAGCAAAAATTAGAATTTCATCCCGTACTGATAAATTTCTCATAAACTCAGCGCATTTATTGAAGTCCTGGTGCTTTTGAGAGGCGATTGCTTTAAAAAAAAAACGTTGATTTCGAGGAGGCTCGATCCGGTAACAAGCAAGCAAGCGAGTTACGATAACTTTGAAAGGAAATCATGTGTTTTCATCACTTCTTAATACTTGAGAACGTCTCTACATCGCGAAATTATAAGTAATGTTTAATAAACCATGAAAATTAAGAGAATTACCGACCTTTTATTATAAGTGTAATCCCAGAAATGCATGTTTTTTAGGCTTTTCTTCCAGTGAGCGAGCTGATTCCCCAAGCACGTTGCAGCCTGTGGATATAATCACAATGTGTGTGTGGGGGGGGGGGGGGGAAGCAATTCTGGATTTCAAACTGGGTAGTCCAAAACTTTCCACTGGCAAAGCCATGTAGCAGTGGCAATAAGAAAAAAATATAAGAAATTAAAAAAAAACATACTTTAGAGCCAAAAATTTCATCTTCCCCCATAAAACTACTGTAAGCATTTATATTTTTTATTGTAAGATTTATTAACAGGGTTTCCATGCCACCCAAGAGGTACCTGTTTCAGCTCGTTACCCAAATGGGTTCACATGGAACAATATTCCACCATGGAACATTAATCTGGTACAATATTCTTCCACGTCCTATAATACAGGGCCAGTCAAGAAGTAGAAGGTAACAGATGCAAGACCACAAAATTTTAAAAATGCTATCATTTCTTCACTTTTACAAAAATGTTAATCAGAAATTGAGAAATATTCCTTTTTTATTATAATGATTGTAAATCACTTTAGAGATTAACATATTTCCCTCTTTTTCTACTAAGTGGTATTGGACTGGCATCCCCCCCCCCACACCCCGCCAAAGAAGTGTGGGATCTGTGACTTTACATGTCTCAACTAGCACTGCACACAATTCTTTAACTATAATGGAAAGCATATTTAACTCTGCAAAAAAAACAATCTAGCATTTATATCACAAGTTGTGGTCATATATGACTCTCACATTCATGCACTTAAAACTCTACACCTAGAAAATATTATGTGAAACCAAAATTAAATTTGAAATGCATACTTTAGATAAATAAGCAAATTAAAGTTTTTAAATTATGTTTACATTGTAAGGAAAATTCCAAAATACAATTTTTCTAGTTCTTAACATTCATTGAAAATGTTATTAGTGTTAACACAAACGGTTTAACATATATAACAAATGAAATGCAGACTGTCATTTCTATACAAGTAGAAATTATATATGTATACGAATAAATTTTTAGAAAACTCCGGGTCATATACAAACCAACCTACCCTGGGCACAGATTAGTACAGAATTGTAATTATGGAAACTACAATTAAAGAATCTTCTCACTAAATGTATTACAGTAATATTTACAGTAATATTAGGCAGATGCATTAAAGTTTATATTAGATGAAAGTCTCACCTTGTTGATGATCTAGGACTACTATGATATATGCAGAATCAGCATAATATTAAGGCTCTGATCATACATTCTTATATATTTTTTGGCAGAATTCAATATAAGGACATATGAATTATATGTATTATACAAATAATATAAGTACAGCTCTCCTTCTCTCCCCTGATATATAAAAAATTTAAATAATGGCCTACCAAGATTAACTTTCAATAATTTAATTTTCACTAATAATCATTGCGTGCAATGGAGAAACTGCTACTTTTATATAATTGCCATTCAAAAAAGCAGTTAATATCACCTGCATGTCATAGAAATCGTGAAGATTTATGAAAAGTAAACTTCATTAAAAAGGAAATTAGATATATTGCACTTTTTATATTTGTAAATAATAAAAGAAAACAAATACATTGTTACGCTGAATGCTTTGACTGCAAAATATGAAAATTATTGTCATATAATATGATTCTTTTTATTAGTATATCAGTCTCACACTTGCAATGGATTCCAAAGGAAATCATTGAGATGATGATTCTTGCTCAATGTGTTTTAATGTAGATATTATTCCGAATAAAAAAAAGAGTTCTTATGAATTTTCTCGGTATTTCTATGGGTATAAAATATAAATTATATACATGTTCAATAGGTGTAGACAATGGTTAGTGCAGATCAAGTTACAGCTGAGACAAAATTACAAATATTTACTACATAGATAATTAAATGAACACTTAATAAACAAATACCAATACTATAAAGGTATCAGGGCCAGACTTATGCATAAGCTATGCTACAGCTTAGGGTCTCACAATTATAAGAGACCTCGAAATATTGCGTTTGAAGCTCATGAAAAAAAGAATTGTGACCCTACCGAGTGGTTAACGCGCTTGGCTACGGATCTAAGGGACCTGGGTTCGAGCCCCGGATAAGGCACGGATGTATGTGTTGTTTTTCTGCTGAGGTCCTGCCATCCTCTCAGATCTTTTACTTTGGCATATAAACTGACAGGCTCCTGTCAGACCTCTGTGGCAAGCAGCTGCTTGAGGGGGTATTTATTTATTTTATTTATTCTAATTAATCTATTGTGCCAACACTCTTCGTATCATTACAGTGTCATCATAATATACCAATGCTACTATAATGTTGTCACCACATCATTTTTTTTTTTGTTTTGTTTTTTTAATGTTCTCTTCAATCAGAATAATAAATATATATTTCGAGTTTTGAGCCTCTTAAACTTACTATAGCTTAGATCCTCTTAATTTTAACATAGCTTAGAGCCTCAGAACAAAGTCTAACCCTGATATGCACACAAATACAACACAAACCTTAATTTTTAATTTTTATACTTTTTATATATATATATAGAGAGAGAGTGATCACAGATGTACAAATGCAGTACAGATATAAGTGATTCTATTGCAGTAATTCTGTTTTAGGATGAAAAGCTGGGGATCCTGCTCTGAGTTCCTGACCTAGCTTTGAAGTGCCTCACTCTTATGCGATACCTTGACTGTGTAGACTGCCACTCAGTATTGACCTATTGTTGTGCCTTTCGGTGTGAAATTGGGCAACTGTAGCTCAGGCTTCACGTGAAGATTTAGTTGGTTTTTACCTCCATTAGCCTATTGGTACCTGGTTATATATCTATGCATGGACTGTTTCTTTATGTTACAATTATGTAATGATCAGTGCAATTGTGAGCAAATTTGGCAAATATCATAACTACGATAATTACACGGTGAATATTTATCATTAAACAAGTTTCTGCAAATGTTTTATAGATGTACTGCCTAAAATTGTTTGGATTAATAATTTGAAGTATGATATTATTTACTTTTATTTAGGATTTCTGATTTATTACATATAGTATATTATTACTATTTGAAGTGGAGTTTGTTTACTTATCCATAATAACAGATGAATGTACCACAATTCGTTGTATCATTTTGCAATGGATGCAAGGGGGAAAGGATTTTCCATTTTGTTGACGTACCTAAATAATGCCGTAAAACAAAAACCACCGCAATATCAGATTTTTGTATCTTTCACTGCAGCGTTTATTAAATGGGTCATAAAATTTAATTGTCATACTTTTTAAATGTGCAATGAGAAGTACTCAATGGTTACTAAGGTTCGTTGGAATTAAAAGCATCTCTAAGAAATTAATATTTTGTGAGAATTGGTTTTCATTCCCATTCATACATAAAGCAGACTGAAAGAATGGGACAGCAAGATACTTTTCATGTCCAGAAAGAATTTCAGAATAGAAAGCATCAATAACTGTCTCATAGAGCCACCCCTTTCGGAAATCTCTGGAGGCAGAAAAACTTTTTTCTGAATGATTTCAGTCGGAACTACTTTAAAATTTTTAGTAAAAAGCATGTAAAATACCACGAAAACTACATCTAACGATGATAGAGTATAATAGGAGATATCCGATACACGTGGAACATATTAAAACCAACTTAAATCTAATATGCAATGTGGGCACGGGGAAGCCGATTTTGATTTCTGTTAACTCGTCACCCATACTCCTTTACACCGGTTCTAAAAGAATGCACTATTCGGCACGTTAAGTGATACTAAGGCAGCATAACTGAAGTCTACGGGCTCTTTCATATCTGGACAAGCATAGGATCATTCTAAAATGACGTGAATTAAATAACTTTAAAAAATAAGTTCTTTCCGATCTATATATCCAACATTTTATGTTTTAGGTATTTTTAAAACATTTTCTTGTATAGCTTTCAAAAGCTTCGTCCTTCTCTGCAATGAGATATTTGATGCTTTCTGAATACACGTTATATATATATATGTACATCATTTTTTGCGCATTATTTAATTCGACTATTATCATGATTGGTTAATATTTCAACAAAGAGTTTTTAAAAATACAAAAAAGATGCACCAGGTCTGGGAAAAGGGGGTACCCCCCAGATGACCCCCTAAATGAGTTTTCCCAAAGTCGAGACCTAGCTAAATCGCTTTCTCGCACCCGAAAAGGGTAGATTCACCCATTTCATCAATATCCTTAGGCTCGTTTTCAAGATAAAAGTTACATACATACACACATACAAGAATTGCTCACTTTAGAGTACAGGATAAATAAACTTGATAGCTAACTCATATTGGCACAGTGTTTTATGGGCACAAATGTATGGCCATCGTATGCTCGGATTACTAATTTCCCTTTGCCAAGGAAATTGCTTGGCTACAATTCAGCATTCGATTAATCGTAATCGAATGAATAACTGTTTTCGCTCCAGAACAAACCTCGTGCGAAGTAATAGTATTTCTCATCTAAATACCAAAATAGATCTTCGTAATCCTTCACTGAAATCAACATTTGTTTTCTTTAACAAGCGCAAGGTAAGAAAACATAGATTTTCAATGTTCGTGTTGTGAAATCCAGAAAAAAGATTCATAGTCATGCGCGATTGCAGTTGTGCCTAGAGGCTACAAACTTGTCTGATTTAATGTAGATATGCTCATGCTCGTTAAAAACCAACACAGTTGGTTTCATAATTTCTGCTTCTAGGTGAAAAAGCGATAATGAATTGAAATTGAAATACATAAAAGTCAGATTCATTCCATGTGCTTGTACATAAACTACACATAAACTGGTCTACTTCGGTTTTTTCTGATTCACTATAAGTTTGGCATCATAAATGACTAAGTATATTTTACAGTTAATGAAATTTTTATTATTAAGTAAATATATAACATTAATAATAGGCAGAACTGCAGTATAGGGTCCTAAGCCGCCATCTTGTTTTATTTTGCCGCGGTGAAAAAAAAAGTCTGAATGGTAAAAGTAGTCCTTTCTGCATCTACCTTGAGATCATATTGAGGATATATATATACAAAAGAAATATGCAACGCTACATAGGAAAAAAATCATGTCCCTGCACTTAAAAAAATTACTGAGAATAATCTCATCAAAACAAATTTTATTAACAACACTTATCGCTAGAAAATGAACCTTCGTTCTGCACTTAAAAAGCCCCAAAAATTAATATTCTCCTCAAAACTAGATTTCATTAACGGCTCTTATCGCTAAACAATAACTCCTTGTTCCTTAGCGAAAAAAAAAAGCCCCAAAAATAAATAATCTCATCAAAAGATTTCATTAACAACGCTTATCGCTAAACAGTGAAAACTCTTTTCGCACTTAAAGAAAAGCCCCTGAAATAAATATCAAAATTAAATCCTTAATAACACTCATCGCTAAAGAATCAACTTAAGAAAAGCCTCGAAAACAAATAATCTCATTAGAGAGAACTGTTCTAAACAGCATATATCAGTCATAAACATTGGAACATGCGGATGAATATCATATTGCAACTCAACGTTACAGGTTTTCCTGGGGAAAAGTACAACATGGCGGCTGAGGACCCTATACTGCAGCGTAGCCGGAAATTATGGTATGGCTTAATTCTGGAAAATCTGATGAACAAAAATATATTGCGTATCAATGGGAAGAAAATTTCTGGATAATGTAATAAAAAATATACCTGAAAGAGAACTTAGTTCTTCTTTAATAATTTTTTTCACTATGATACAGGAATTATTTATTTTATTAATATAATTAATTATTATTATCTTTGTGATAAAAGTACCTACAGGTTAGCTGACTAAGACTAAAAAAAGTATACTCAGTATCCTCATAATAGTGTAACTAATACTCTTAAAGGTGGAGAAAGTTCAAGTTTTGACCATCCAGTGCAAACTTATGAACTAATAATATCTGTAAGTAAAATTTTACCAAGTGGAAAAAAATATACCCTCTCACTGCTGAATGAGGTTTCCCCCTTAAAAAAAAATTTCCCCATCATCCATATCTAGCCATGGTTGATTTCTGAGGAAGGAAATCCTTTCATAGCTCCGTATACGATACTTCATTCATTCCCAGGAAATGATAAAAGATCAACTGTTTTAATTGGAAAACTAAGAAATAATAGAAAAATCGAGAAATAAATTGATTAAAAATTTTTTGCAGCAATAATTTGTAACCAACCTTTATGAAATGTAGAAAGAAGTTCTTCACAGCCCTAATCTCACCACATACGTTCTTTTACTTCACTGAAGACGGAGTGCTGTCCTTGCTACAAAATGGTTTTGAGTTTGCTCCTGAAAACATTTTAATATGCAAATTACTTGAAGGATAAACTTTAAAATTCCATTGCTCAACAATAGAGAACTTTCATTTATTTTAATTATGTTAAGACTTTCTCATCTGGAAAACCGATAACTTTAAAAGATTAATAATGATAAATACTAGATCAGAAGATCAATTTACAAGATGTACATTTTTTGATTCTTTTATCATAATCCCTAATAATGTAATGCAGGATAATTATGTTGCAATCCCACTGCTTTTAGTCATAGTCTCTCCAAAGATTGAAATAACTGAAATTTCTTATTCCTAGTTCGTAGAATCTATTTTTCACTCTTTTTCTCAGAGACATTTTAGAAATCTATATCCTTTTCACTTTTAGAGATAAATATTAATAAGTTTTGGGCTCACAGGTTTTGATGAAATTCACATTTTCCGAAACTTCCAAAAGCTTTAACAGCGTCATCTAGTGACGAAAAAGGCTGAAAAATGCAAGAATTTTAAGCGAATATTGCAAACGATCTATGCTCGAAAATTGAGATTTTGGTGCTTCGGTATGATGATCAAAAGGTTCGTATTAATGATTTCTACCCTTTCTCCCAGGCAGATGGGTGTGAGACGCAACTTTTTGTTTTAGGAGATAAATGAAAAATTCTCTTTCTGTTCTGTAGTTATTCAAAGTAATCTTCCATTACTTCGAGATTGAGATCGTGCTGGACATGGCAATACTTGAACATGTTGCAAACATTGTCTGGATACCCTAGTAGTGTGTACATGGGCGTTATGCTGGAAAATGGGCTGCTGAATGCCTCCCAGAAACAATGACAAAACGGGCTGCAGAACCGCGCTAATGTATTGTGCAGCTGTCAGTGGTCCCGTGATGCAGAAAAAAGGTGACCTACTGTCATATCCAATAGCACCCCATACCATTATGGCTGGCTGATGGGTGGTGTGCTGGTCGCGAACAAAAGCTGGATCTGTCCTCTTTCCAGGCTGTCACCTTACACGAACCTGTCGATCGTCAGCACCCAGACAGAAACAGAATTCATCACTAAACACAGTGCCCCAGTTTGCATGACTTCGGCACCAAGTCAGATGAGTGCTGCGATGGCAGGCAATGGCAGTCGACGTAAAGGTTGCGTAGAGCACAGGTGTGCCTCATGCAACCTTTGGTTTACCATTCGGGTCATTATGGGGACGTCCATGGCTGCTGATACAGCCCGTTGAATATCGCCTACAGTGCTCTGTGGTGATGAACGAGCATGTCTAACAATGCGCATATCAAGCCGTGCTGACGCCTGTGGAATGGGACCATTCCCTCTGCGATGCACCCTAGAACCGTCATTTCGCCACTGCTGCCAACAACGTCCAACAGTTCATACATCCTGATGAACATGGGCAGCAACACGACATGTAGTCCATCCAGCTTCACATAGGCCTTTAATTCTTCCTTATCAAAAGCATCCAAATGGCGATAAACTTGCTGACTGAGTGTAGCGGGCATTTTCGGTCTTCGTTGAACAACCTAATCTCAGTCAAGTGGAACCACCTTATCTCAACCGTTCGCATGACTTCCACCTGCATAAACACAATACCATCCCTGTTCTTTTTTGCACCTTTTATCTCTTGAGCCACACAGTCATTGGCTTCAAAACTTATCATCATTTGCATATCTCAACTGCGCACACCCACTCTCCCATTTGCATGTTTGTACGACATGTCCTGGGTGGAGCATTTTCAGTGTCGAGCAGGGTATGTACAAAGTACAAAATGTTTAACGAATGTTACAAATGATAAAAATATTTATGCTAAAAATTTATGCTGAAAATTGGGAATTTTGCTTTTAGGGTAAGATTGTAAAGATCTCTACCTTGACATTAATGATTTTCCTCACTTAAAAAAACTTTCAACTTTAAAAGAAATTGGGGAACCAACATTTTTTAAAAAATATGAATAAAGGGTTCTTTTACTCTTTTATAGAATTAGTAAAATATTTTTATTTGCCTTTTACCAGTCATCGATTAGTTCCAATTTCCACTTCTCAGAGAGTGCTAATTGTGGGAAACGAAAAGCTCCATTCTCTTTGAAAACAAAAAGCTCCACTCCCTTTGAAAACGAAAAGCTCCATTCTCTTTGAAAACTAAAAGCTCCATTCTCTTTGAAAACGAAAAGCTCCATTCTCTTTGAAAACGAAAAGCTCCATTCTCTTTAAAAACGAAAAGCTCCATTCTCTTTGAAAACGAAAAACCCCATTCTCTTTGAAAACGAAAAGTCCCATTCTCTTTGAAAACGAAAAGCCCCATTCTTTGAAAACGAAAAGCTCCATTCTCTTTGAAAACGAAAAGCTCCATTCTCTTTAAAAACGAAAAGCTCCATTCTCTTTGAAAACGAAAAGCTCCATTCTCTTTGAAAACGAAAAGCTCCATTCTCTTTGAAAACGAAAAGCACCATTCTCTTTAAAAACGAAAAGCTCCATTCTCTTTAAAAACGAAAAGCCCCATTGTCTTTGAAAACGAAAAGCCCCATTCTCTTTGAAAACGAAAAGCTCCATTCTCTTTGAAAGCGAAAAGCTCCATTCTCTTTGAAAACGAAAAGCTCCATTCTCTTTGAAAACGAAAAGCCCCATTCTCTTTAAAAACGAAAAGCTCCATTCTCTTTGAAAACGAAAAGCTCCATTCTCTTTGAAAAGGAGCGTTTCAAACTCGCGAGAGGCTTAGATGTAATTTTTTAGTTATTGTTTTGCATTCCAATCTCTCTGGAATAAATGCCTGCATCTTGTGCTAAAGAAATGGTTGAACCTCCATTCATTGGGACTTCGTTCTTAACAAAAGCAAACCAAGTCATTACAACTCAGTTGAATCTCCGTCCCTAGTGAAATGAATCTCAGATCCCATTTCCTTTGACACGAAATGTGAGAAGAACGAAAAGTGGTAATAACGTCTGCTGCCTGAGGATGTACCGACTCTCCAGGATCAAGGCCAGTCCTTTGTGGCTCGACCCTCCCTCTTAGTGGGGAACTACTGTCTACTATGAGATATCTTGCTCTTTATCCAAAGGAAGTTTAGCCTTAAAATGTTCAATGAAGGGAATATTTTGTGTTGAGTTGATATCAAGTACATCATAAAAGTAGGCTGGAGAAAGATAATTTGAAAAATGTCCCGAATTTTTCGGTCTCCAAGGTTGGGTTGTTTTACATCTGAGCGGCACTTTTGGTACACAATGGGCTAAATTACCAAGTCACAAGACTCCGAGAAAGTTATGGCGAGGTGACTCACTGAAGAGTTGTTAGGAGACAGATGGTAGCTCCTCGTGAAGGTTTTCTTTAACGTGCACAGTGTATGGTATTCCTGTACATGGAGCACTGCTTTACCTTCCATCCGCTGGGCAGCGTTGTTTCCAAGGCCAACGATATTCCCTACTGACCGAGGGCAGGGCGGTAAGTTTTGCGAAGATAAATCTCAACGCTGTCACAGGTGGGACTCGAACCTGGGAGCTACAGATTATGAGTCTGGAGCGCTACCGATTGACCCATTATGTCTCCAAGGTGGCAATCCTGTTGCATCCTGTATTTTTGAAACTATTATGCGAATGATAATCATTTTAACCTGAGCTCAGACATTCGCTTTGTGATACTGAATTTTTTTGCTTTAACTGGTTAGACTTTTGTCCCATAACGCATAAGTTTGTGATGAGTCGCCAAGTTTCGGTCACTAAGAGAGATGAATTGTCAAGTTTTGCCTATATACGACGATGACATGAAGAAGCATTACTTATGGGTTAGGTAAGGACCGAAGCAGTCACACACTTATGATCCTATTATTGGTGAAATAATAGGAAATTTTCTGTAGGGATAGAAGAGGTTTGGCTTAACTCGTCGCTTCCCATCAGAATATCTTATTTTCAGGAATTACAATGGAAATGAATGCATTTACATGATAAAACGTCAACTGATGTTGCTTTTGCGTTGTTTGGAAATGTCACTCTCTATCTCAGGGTCTTATGCAAAAAAATACTTTATATTGCTACAGATTCTGGTGTAGAAAAAACTTGGAGAGGGAAACTTGAAAGAAGTGATTGTGTGAGTGACGAAAAGGACAGATTGAGTCGGAATGAAGCGGAACGCCAAGGTCTACGTTTAGTGGTGTTTAATAAATTTCTCGAAAACTCAGGAAATACTGTATATGGGTAATATTTATTTTTGGCCTCCGTTCCAATTACTGCCATTTTCGAAGAGGGGAGAGAGACATTACCCCTTCCCCCACACCATCACCACCAAGATCTGACTCCCTCTATTGTAAGTATAGAGCAATTAATTTTCATGTAATCAAGAAACATAATCGTTACTTTGAAAGAAGAGCTGCTCTTCCACCAACGTTAGTACTATAAGAATATGACTTCTTCAAATTTTCCAAACCCATAAGAATTTAAAATAAAAAGATATAGTTGAAAAATCCACCTCAACATCCACCCTCTATTGTTCATCTATTTCTTTTTGTGTATGTGTTCTTTCTTTTAGAATTATGATATTTGCATAATCAGTAGCATTAATTAATGTTTCTGCATCATCAACATCAAACGTTAAGACTTCACATTATTTCTTCATGACTTCGTCATATATTCACAAAATCTGACCACTCATCTCTCTTGATGCTCTACGCACTGACAGTTCACAAGTCCAGTGTCTCTCAAACTGTCTGATGTGGGGGACTGGACAACCAGCAAGAAACTGTTTCTGAGATCAGTTGGCCGCGTATGCCCCAGGAGCTTCTGGCCACGTGTTGTCTCAAGAAACAAGAGATATCTGCGCATACTTTCAATAACTAGAATTTAGTTTCAAGGGGATTTGAGAATATAGTTTCCGTGGGGATCCGAGAATTTAGCCTCGGGAGAGGCGGTATGAGAATAAGACTTGAGGAAGGTTTTCCAATTACTAAAATATTCCACCGGACAGGAAAGATTAAGATGATATTTCATATGGAATAAAATATTACAGTTGTTTCTTAAATCTGTTTGTAATGTCGGCTATATACTCTGAGGCTAAAATAAAATTATTCAAATACAACTGTTTTGGCTCTCAAAGCAGACAGACAACTTTGAGAATTCGCATAAGGTGATCGGATTTTTTTATTTTATTTATTTATTTTTTTTTTGTGTGTGTGTGTGTGTGGGGTGGTGGTGGTCCCCTTGGATATGTTCTGTGTTCAACGGTGTTAGTCGAGCAGTATGGGATCTGGCGTTGTCATGAAGAAATCAACCGTTTTCCTCCAAAGCCCTCTTCACTTCGACTTTATTACCTCCCTTCAAATGTCCAAAGTTTGAAAATATCGTTGCGAGTTGACTGTGCGACTAGAGTACAAAAACTCAATCAACATCGAATCCTGATAGTGTGGGCGCCGGAAGAAATTTTTCCAGGGGAGAGCAAATTTGTTTCAGGGAGGGAAAAATATTTCCATTGAGGTCGGGGATCAATGTTTCATGATAGAAATTTTTATATTGAGCTGTAGATTAATGAACGAAGTTTCAAATAAGGAATCGTGCATATATTATGCCATAATTCAACTAACGATGCCCGAAAAGTAGATGAAAAAAAAAGGAGAAACTTATTATTTATTGTAAATAAACGTTGAAGGTTTTTTCATAATATTAGATAAAAATGCAAGAAATAGCTTCCGACAACAAAAGAAAGAGTCCTTTTTGGCAATCCTATTTAATTAATTTTTCCATCAAATTTTCCAGGAGGGTGAACTGCCCTCCCCTTTCCGGCGCCCATGCCAAATAATCAAAGCGTAGCATACCAAATAATGTTCAATTTTAGGATGCTTCCACGTGGAAGATTTGCCTGAAATCCACACAACGTCTATCACGTTGAAGCCGATATTTGCCACTGATTCTGCTGTTCATCAGTTCCTTCCATGTAGGCACATTTCCCTATTTGAGGACAAAAAACATCACCCACTCCATTACTCAGATTTAGAGGTTTTCTACCTTTCAAAATCACCTTTACATTTTTGATCAGAATGATTATTTTGACTATTTCTATCAATTACCTTTTCAACGAGGCCCGGATCAAAAAGAAATAAGGGGGGGGGGATATAATCCAGCCAGGAAAATGTAAAAGGCTGGATTATATCCCCCCCCCCCCTTAGGGGCAAGAGACTGGATTTCCAATGCAGTATAACACCCCCTTGCCTACTACAAAAAATTTCTTGAAAATGCATGAAATAGAAATAAGTTTAATCATTTTTTTTTTGCGTTCATAACCCATACTAGCATTCTGAAAGGGTGGGGCACCCCCCAGATCCGGCCCTGGTTTCATCTATTTAACTATAAAATATACATTTAATCCAATATTCATATTTTAACGTCATATTTATTTTAGTTTTCATTGTCCAGTGTCCAAGCCCCTTACAACACTCGAACATCCTTTATCTGATTATTCCTTTTTAATCCCTATATTTCAATCATTCTCTCTTTTATTCGCTTTTCGTGGATCTCACTTATTGTTCTTGTTGTTTACCTGTTTTTTTTAACTTGTGGATTTTACACTTTTTTATATATATATTTGCTTTTTAATCTGTTGATTTACGTGTCAGTTGTGTTTAAGCTTTGATTGTGGATTATGTGATCAACTCAATACAGCCTCATTTCCTCTTGCACCATAAAACCCCAACCAACCAACCAGGTGGTTGTTTGGGCCTTGCTACATCATACAAATATGAAAAGAGAGAAAAACGAATGTTTTGGACTTGTCACCTAGTTCATTTTGTTTTATAGAGGGAGAAAACAACTACATATGAAAAAATCCACCGCAGCATCCACCCGCTACTTTTCACCTATTTTCTTAGTTATATTTGCATTTTTTATTTATTTTTCTCTTGCTGGATTCGTGCTTTTCTAAAGGATAGAAATCTTTTGACTTCTTGTCCCTTGTACTTTGCGCCTTAGTGTCCGATTAAGACCTATTGAACCCCACATAGGTTCCAAGATTTTGGGGACTTTTCCTTCTTGTTTTGAATGGCATAAAACAACAATTAATGTATCACACTACAAAAATGTTTATTTAGTACGACATTTATAAACATGAAAAAAAATTGAGTTTTCTTTTTAAATAACGCGGTAATAAACGTTTCATACTCAAAGGCGCAATAGACGAGTTGTGTATGGATCAAATAAATTGACACAAATTTGCATCAGTTGTCCAAAACTACATGCAGAAATTATTGCATTATATTGCTGTATTTATATTGCTTACTATAGCAATTTAAATACAGCAATATAATGCAATAAGTGCGTATAAATATAATTATATTTATCATAATTACTCCAAAAAGCTATAAAATAAAACAAATGATATACAACAATAAGTTTAAAACGTTAAAATAATTTTAATTTAAAACAAAAAAATTATTCAAAAACGTAAAAAGTAACAAACATATCGAAAAAGCAATTTTTAATTTGTCAAAAGTTCACACTATTAGAAGAATCTGTATAATAAGTATAATTCTGGTGGGCGGACGAATGAGTGGGCACGCGTTTCTTGTACTTCCGCCTTGGTCACGTACTTCCGCTGTGTGGCGTCATTGGTGGCGGATAGTTTTGGTTCCCAGTGGTCCCGAGATGAGAGTTCGGGCTCGATAACTAAAGCCGAACTCATCTCTATTCCTCACATTTGACATAACATGCATGCAAAAGATCAACTTGCAATTGGATGGATTCTCAAGAAATTTTACAGTATAAAAGAAATAAAAATGGTAAAAATTCACAGTAATGCTCTGTTTTGAAACAATTAAAAAATCAATTTTCAAGGTATGAAATTGTAGCACTGTTAGAAATCAAAATTCATTATAGCACTTTTTGTTTCAACGTGTCAAAAATGATGGTTTATGGGGATCAAGAAAAATAAATGTGCTTCATGGATATTCCATTAAAAAATTACTAACAAATAATTGAGGTAAGGACATGAGCTACGGCAGGTAAATCTGTTTAAGGTAAATGAAAGAAAGTCATGTAATGAAATCTTGAATCACAGACTGCAAACTTGCTAGCTGGATTAAAAGTAAATCACTTCAATTATTCTCAAAAGCATTCTTGCAGCTGTTGCTAACTATTTCTTATTATTTATGTTCTTTTCCTTGTGTACACCTTTTCTTCCATTATTGCCTCCTCTTCCCTCTGCATCCTCTTTCTTCTTCATTACTCTTCATTTGCATGCTCTTTCCTCTTGCATCTTATGCACTTTCATCATTTCAAACACCATGTTCCAGTTTTAAGAAAGCTATAAAATACTCGAACGTGTTTCCTATCCAGTTCCATTTAAAAAAATTTTCCTATGATTTTTTTCCTTCTGCGTAATTTCAGTTTAGCATTTTGGCGATAACACACTGACCTATTGCCTTTCTCTTGCACCTCTTAAAATTTCTTTCTACTTTTAATTCTGAATATCGGAGGAGAAGTAACGAAGGACGAATATCAACATCTTTCTATAAAAGAGTTAAAATTTTAAACTTTTAATTATTTCTCATAAATCCGAATGCTTACGACTGACAAGACTCCTATTCCACAGGTTGGTCACCTATGGTCTACACCAGAGGCTTTAAAATTGTTTCATTAACACTCTTCAGAAACTGATTTTTTTTCTTATTTCACCTGAAACCAACGTACACTGCCTGGCCAAATTGTTATGAACACTGCATCGATCGCAAAGTCCCCACGAAACATCTCAACGTATGCAAAATTTCTTACTCAAGTATTCTGTGTCACTGTGAAGACCTATAAAGCCATAAATCATGGGGGAAAGCCAAGTGAAGTGCGAGGTGGGTAAACAATCTATCCGACTGACTTCAAAAGGGGGCTCTTCATTGGAGCACGAAGGGCAGGAGCATTATTAAGGGAGGTAATAGAGCAGCGGAAAATCACAGGGAACAATATTCCAAGTATATGGAGAATGGCAACGGTCTCACAAAACATCATCCAATCATGGCAAATGCAGGAGGAAAAAAGATTCTGACAGACTGGCATCTGTTGGCAAGATCTGTGCATCAAGAGTTGCTCCAGTTCATCAGTTGAAAGAGATGATCGCTTGCAGAATTGCAAAACCCATTTCAACGAGAACTATGTGCAGAGAATTAAAAACTTGAAAATTCGTCAACTGTACTATAATACATTTGATGAAGTATGAGTCAGGTATTCGTAATAATTTGACCAGGGAGTATATATAAATATCTATCACGTTCAGCTTTTGTCTTGACTGCATTTACAACCCTGATTAAGTATAGCCTTGAACCAGACACATACCAGAGAGTTGAACCCCTCCCCCTTCCCACACACACACATACATCCTCTCTTTCTCCCAATTGGTTCTGAAATTCTGGCACCAAAAATAATAGTAATACAATAAATAATTTCTGCATTTTGATTTTATTTATTTATTTATTTATTTTGAGGAGGGGAAGTGTGCAAGAGATGGTCAGAGAGGGTGCAAACGAATTGAATTAAATTCATGGTAGGCGCTTCTTCCTTCAGATTATTTTTCTACTGCATGTAATAGCGAGTTTTGTCAGTAATAAGATAAATCACAATTATATCGATAAACTTTCCTTCCACTCCAATTAACAATTAAGTCTGCCTCCTAGAAATATTTTCTGGTACGCGCCTGCTTTAGGCTTTTATTCTGTGATTAAATTTACAATCATTTTACAAGCACAACAACAGCATAGATATCAAAGACGAAATTCTACCCCCACTGTCATCCATCTGTTATCAATTCATTTAGTACCACAAGAAGTGCTCCAAAAGGAAATCAAATACCGAGTCGCTTTTCAGGTCAAATAAAGGTCGGAATAATGGTCTAGAAATCAAAAAGCACCGACTCTTATTTCTAGTATTAATATCATTTATTTGCATTCCATATAATATCACTCATACAACTTTCACCATATATAACTTTCAAAGGAATCGATGCTAAACAATAACAGCTAAACAATTATTAACTTTTCAAAACAACAAATTATTTCTTTTGCAGCTTCCTTTCTTCCATCGTAAAATCAGTTGATTTCTGAAGTTAAATTTATGCATTTAATAGTACGAATATTTCACTTTTAAGCGCAAAAGATTCTTCATATTGATTTAATTAAAATAGCAAACAATAACTTTAATGATTCCAGATTTATCATCTGGTTTTCTAGGTATTGTTACTTAATAAATGGTTATGCTTAAATGAGTTTCGCAAAAAAAAATGTATATATGCCCTTAATAATTAAATTAAAATTTGCGGATAATAAATAATATAACATTAAAGTATGATTTTAATATCCGAAAGGATCTAGAATGAAATAAAGGTAGGGGGGGGGGACGGAACGGGTAAGAGACTATTCCAACATAGAATGTCAATCGCCATTATAATAGTGTCCTTAAAAATATTCGTGAGAAAAATGAGTAAAACGTGCATGTTTAATAATCTTCACTGTCGCGGTAACAGAGTAGTTAGCGTTCTTGGCTAATGATCAAAGGATCCCTGATAAGGTATGGATGATCTTTTTTTGTGTGTGTATTGTCTTTCTGCTGAGGTCTCGCCTTCCTCACAGATCTTCTCTCTGGCGTATTTATACTGCCAGGCTCCTGCCAAACCTCTCTGGCAAGCAGCTGCTTGAGAGATGATTTATTATTTTTGAAATATTTTTTCACCTCCATTGCTGTTACCAGCATTCTCACAAGGGAACAGAAATGATCCCTTGACCCTACTTCCCCCTACAAATCCGTCCCTGGATATTTATATTTAACTATTTTAAAGGATAATTGATGTTATAGATTTCGGATAGGTCAGTGTTTACCCTGTATGGATGTACATACTCTATGTGTGTATCTACGTGTATGTGCGTATATGTATGTATGCTGGCCCAGATCTAGAAAAAAATCGAGGGAGAGGGGAGCGACAAGAAACAGAATCTAGCCCGGAAAATGTAAAAGGGGGGCGCAAGAGACTGGAATTCCAATGCAGTGAAACATCCCCCTCCCCCTCCGTTCTACGGTTCTTTACAAAATTTCTTGAAAAGCTCATAAAATATAAATAAGCTTAAAAAATGTTTGCCTCTGTTACCCTTATTAGCATTCTAAAAGGGGGTAGGGGTGTGACCCTTTGCCCCTCCCCTTTATCCGACTGTGTATATATGTATTAAAACAATGATTTTGAAACATGTATATATGTATGTATGTCTGTATGCGTTACATATTTACATATAACATATACATATATATAAGTCAAGGGGCCATGCGTCCCCCCCCCCCCCCCCGAATATTAGTGACCAGAATGAGGCGAAATGATTCTAAATTATATATATTACCCATATTTTTCAAGAAATATTTTAGGACAATAAAAACAAGGAAAAAAAAAAGTAAAACGGAACAGTTTTGCCGTTAATTTCCATTTGATTTCACCCCCCCCCCCTCCCTTCACTCGAATAACTTGGTCCCCCTTTAGTTGTTGTTTTTTCAATCTAGATCCGGGCATGTATATCGGAGTGACGGTCGGGAAATCAAGAGTCTCCAAAGGACTCCAACTGGTTTCCAGTATTAATATTATTCCTTCGCATTCCTTGTGTAGGAGGTTTGAGTTGTTTTAATTCTGGGTGGCACTTTTTGCCCACAATGGGCTAAATGACCAAATCACAAGAACCCCAAGGGCTCAGAGAAGGTTTGGATGGAGGTAGATGGCAGCATCCCATCAAGCCCATCCGGCGTCTTATCTAATGTGCACGGGTATGTCTCTCCCGCACGCGAGACCATGGCTTTACGTCCCGTACGACGGACGACAGCCTTGTCCAAGCCCATCGGCGCCCCCTACTGACTGAGGACAGGACAGCGAGTTTTGCAGAGATAAATTTCAATGCTGGCCTAGCTGGGACTCGAACCTGCAGATTACGAGCCACACCCGCCCTTATATAGGAGGGTATGTGTGTGTGTGTGTGCAGGCCGAACCAGATGTAGTAAAAATTGAAGGGGGAGCCAAGAAAAGAGACGAAAAATTATAAAAGGGGGGATACGAGACTGGATTTCCAATGCATTATAACATTTAACATAGAGGATTTTTTTTAAAAAAATTTAAATTCATGAAATATACATAGATTTATTAATTTTTTGCCCCTATTACCATTATTAGCATTCTAAAAGGGGGTGCGTGTCAGGGTCCCCTTGACCTCCCCCCAAGATCCGGCCCTGTATGTATGTACCAAAGTTATTCAAACCACTCCTTGCAAATAAAAAGACAATTACACAACACCAATAACATTACACAACATCAATAATTAAAATTTCCCCTGAAAATAACATTTTAACTCTAAATGCAGTACTAAACTCATATTACTTATTAATATTGAATTTCATATTATAATTTATTAAAAAATGGTTTTGAACGCACATTATAAACATTTTATTTAAGAACTAATTGTAAATAAGTTACAGACCCCCCAACAATGGTTATTTTTTAAATTTATCGAGCAACTAAATAATCTATCCGCCTCCTCGCTTGCTTAATCCTCCTGCCAACATTCAATGGGTCTTCGTCGGATTCTTCTTCGTCAGATGAATCACCATGGTCGTGGTCCAATGCTGGGCTGTAGACATCGTCCAGGCTATAATCATCATCCAATGATAAAACGGTTTCATCGAAACTTGCAGGGTGCGAAGGTGGTGTTGCAGCACGGGAGAGGCTTCTTGAACACATTGTCGAAACACTTTCTTCTGTGGTGACGGCATCAGTGTCCTTGGCAGCATCTCCTGGTTTCTTCACTTCTTCAAAACGTAACACCTCTTCATCTGTCTCCATTTCTTCTTCATTTTCCTGCAGAGGTAAATCATCATGGCTTTTCAGATTCTTTGCTATCTTCTCTTCTTCTTCTGTTTGCAGCAAATCTTCTTTCTTTCCAAGAACGCAGTATTCATAATCCATTTCATTTTCCAGGGGCACTGAGGAATCCAGTTCTTTACATTCTTCTTCTGTCTTGGGTAAATCTCTATTTTCTTCATAAAGGTAGAAATCACAATCCATTGCATCATCCTCTTCAGTGTTCTGGAGAGGAAGCGGATCTGTCAAATCATCAAGCTGCATGTCCTCTTCAGGTGAATCTAAGCATCCAAAAGAATTTACAGAAGGGGCACACGGAGTGAAAACAAAACTGTCAGCTGCTACGAATGGGGTATAATAACAAGCCTGAAAGCAAGGTTCAGTTATTTCATGATAAATGTTATGGACACAATCAAATGGGGTACTTACCTGTTGGTATCCTGGCTGAAAAAAAGGAGTTATTTCATGATACACATTAGGATAATAAATTAACGGAATACTTACCTGTTCATAATAACTATTATCTGCAATACTTACTACAGGAAGTATTTCTTCTGCTTGGGGTCGGTAGGGAACGCCTCCTTGTGATGTTGCTGCGTTGGCCCAAGACGGATCGTCACCGTAGTATCCACTTCCATAATCAAGAGGATAATTCCAAAGATATGAGCTACTGAAAGATCAAGAGAGCAACCGTTATAGTAATTTTAGTTTTAATTAAAAAAGTGTTTTTTGAAATATGTTTTCCGTAGGTCAAGAAACATTTCGTAAATTTGGCAAAAGTAAACTCATTCATGACATTTAAAGGTTGGTTTGTAAAGTGAAGCCTGAACATTAACCTGATGTGGTCGGATAACAGGAATAATTAAGGAAGGGCAGAACTATTTCATATTTTGCTATTCATTTCGTTTTTAATCCACGTCACAGTTAGGAATCATTAAACAGCAGGCAAAACTACCTTGTGTATTCCCTTTCCAAAAATGATTCTTCAACGGCTATGAAATGTGGTTAATTAAAAAATAAATATGTGAATAAACATTCATCGGTTTGAAACACAGACTAACAATATTTCAAGAAAATTGGAACACATTTTGCAACTAGACATATGATGCTCTGTACCACGTAAATTGAGGTGCTCTGCTGTTCATACGGAGAACGTTCAAAAAGTTCTCGACATATATCTGTAGATTTGCACTCATTCCTCCGAAGTTAACGAGCTACGACTTTTTCAAAAGCTTGTCTAAACGTGTCACTAAATGTTGAAAACAAAAGCTGTATCATTATATCTCTCTTCGCTAGCGGCGCATAAAGTTCGGGCTGCGTTTTTTGTGTGTTATTGTTATGGAGCATGCTAAACACGGGAAAGATTTTACATTTTCACAAAGATGCTGCTTGTGGACAAAGCGAACAAAATTCATGTCCATTTATCACAAGTGTATGTGGATCATCGTTGTTCATATGGCACTATTACCGATGGATGCGTAAATTCAGAGAATTACGACAGAGCTTCGAAGACTTCCTTCCTGCAAAGAAGATCAAGGTGGCCGTGAACAAGATAACCATCGATGCTATTCGTGAACTCGTTAAGGAAAACCCACACATCAGGTTTCAGGTAATAAGTTTAAATGTCAGTGTATCGATTGGCAGTGTAGAAACAATTTTTCTTCAACATTTAAACTTCCGAAAAGTCTCTGCCAAATGGGTACCCCTCAAACGGACAGAAGAGCAAAAAAAGGGCTAGAGTCGACTCTTGAAAGGAGATGATGATAATGTTTGAACCTAGTGACCCCAAGAGGTTAACAGACATTGTCACAGGCGATGAGATGTAAGAAAGATCGACAACTATGTTTCTTGCGGATGATGTACCGCTTCCCCAAATTCTCCAACAAGACTTTTGCTCAAGAAAGAGGATGTTCACAATTTTTCTTTTTTTTTTCAATTCCCAAGGAGTGGTTGCCCAGGACATCTCACCTGAAAAAATGACTATAAATGGCTGATACTACACCAACACTATTTTGCCGAAAATAGTTAAGGAGATGAAGGAGCAGCATCCAACAATTGGCATATCAAGGTTCTCCTTCATGGGGGGCGGGGGTGGCTCAGCGCGCCAGGCTCGTAATCTGTACTTCCCAGGTTCGAGTCCCAGCTGGGTCAGCGTTGAGATTTATCTCCGCAAAATTCCCCGCCCTGCCCACGGTCAGTAGGGGACACCAATGGGCTTGGAAAGGCCGCCGTCCGTCGGATGGGACGTTAAATCGTGGCACCGTGTGTGGGAGAGCCATACCCTGTGCACGTTAAAGAACACGCTGGATGGCCTTGACGGGAGGCTACCATCTGTCTCCCAACAGCTGTTCCAGTGGGTCCCCTCCCCCAACCTTCTCTGAGCCTTCGGGGTCCATGTGACCTGGCCATTTAGCCCATGGTGTGCAAAAAAGAGTCCCTCACAGGTAAAACAAGCCAACCCAACTCTCCTTCATGACAATGCCACTGCTCACAAAACTTGACAAGTTACGGCCTATCTGGAGCAGCAAAAAAATCAAACGGTTATCCCATTCTACATAGTCACCTGATCTTGGATCATGTGATTTTTTTTGTTGTTTCCAAAAATTAAAAAGTAATTTGCTGGGAAGCTTTTCCCAAGGCTTATCTTTGCAAAATGCGTTCATTCAGAGTTGCGGAATATTCCCCAACAGGAGTACCACCAAGCGTTCTAGAATTGGCGTAGACGCTACAACTTTGGGTTGGGTTGGGTTGTTTTACCTCTGAGCGGCACTTTTTTGCACACCATGGGCTAAATGGCCAGGTCACATGGACCCCGAAGGCTCAGAGAAGGTTGGGGGAGGGGACCCACTGGAACAGCTGTTGGGAAACAGATGGTAGTCTCCCGTCAAGGCCATCCAGCGTGTTCTTTAACGTGCACAGGGTATGGCTCTCTCCCGCACACGGGGCCACGGCTTAACGTCCCATCCGACGGACGGCGGCCTTTCCAAGCCCATCGGTGTCCCCTACTGACCGTGGGCAGGGCGGGGAAATTTGCGGAGATAAATCTCAACGCTGACCCAGCTGGGACTCGAACCTGGGAACTACAGATTACGAGCCTGGCGCGCTACCGACTGAGTCACCCCCGCCCCACTCTCTACAACTTTGCATAGATGCTGCAGGGGAATACTTTGAAGGACAGTAAAAAGTTTTATTGAGGTAAGTGCAATGGTTTTTATTCTGCGGATGCATGTCAAGAACTTTTGAACGCCTCTCGTAAAAGGTAGAAAAAAAAAGTTTCCTAAGTAGTAAAGCTAAAAGGTTCCGGAAGGGGGCCAACAAATATTTGGTATGTAGAATATATAAGTGTCGTTCAAATGAAAACTGGAAAAGGTGGAAACAAGGATTGAAGGATTTATCTACAGATATTTTCCATTTGTATTATGACATCCCAACGTGGTTAGTAACATAATACACTGCTCTTAGAACGACTTTGGATGTTGTTTCAGGATTTCAGAACAACTTTCTTCTAGTTCATGGCTTTATTTTTAGAATACCTAAAGTCGCACGAGTAGAGGACAAAACTGCACGGAGATTGTTCCAGGTTCACACAAATATACTTTGTCAATGTTATTACTGCTGTTATTATTATTTGGGCGGTATGGAGGCGGACGTCGTCATGAAACAAAATACCTTCCTGTTCAAAAGGCCTGGCTGCTTCGATATTATTGTCTGCCTTCGTATGCCCATAGCGAGTTGATGGATTTGATCTCCCTGGATCATTCCTTTATTCTTATGTGGAAATTCGACAGTTCCTTTTAAAAGAATCTAGGTATTTTAATTCATCTCTCTCATTTGATTAATCTATTAGTTAATTCTGAGTTTTCGATCTCTGTCTTTTTCAAGGACACCAACAGAAGCTGGAATAATTTAATTGGTTTTAAATGCATAAAATATACTATCAACTTAAGGTTTTTCTGACTCCATTAACCATACTAGCACTCTCAAAAGTAGGGGATGCAAACTCCTTTCCCTTCCCAGATCTGGCCCTGCTATGCACCCAATGACCATTGCTTCCAACAGAAGCCGAGATAACTCAATTAAACCCAATTAACTCGAACGGTGCGCATGAGAAATCAGATATTTGCATTTCGGCAGTCGATACTCTACTCGGAAACTTTTATGGCGGCGAAAAGTACCGAGAGTGGTGTCGGATGAGGTAAGTGGATTGCAAAAGATTGGGAAAAGGTTGTGGGTCAGTTGAATTGCGATATAGGCTGTTTTGTACAGATGGCAGAGCTAAAGTGTCATTCAAACCCCATGTGTTGATCCAATGTATAAACTGCTGAATCGTGGTTCGGAGGAATAGTAACATGCCACGGACTAAATCCACTAATATATTTCTGAAGGATGGACGACACACTGCATCATATTTAAACAGGATATCCGATCATCCTGCTATGTTTCATTTCTTCCGTGAAGGAGACAGTTTCAGAATGATAATGCAGCAGTCCATTGTGTGAAATCTGTGTGTGAGTGGTTTAAGAAACAAGATGGAGAATTGTCACCTTCTCTGGCCACACAATCACCTGATCTGAACCCTATTGAAATCTGTGCTATGCAGTGGACGAGACACGCAATCATGCAATGCATGCCCATGACACTGAAGGAACTGGATTCTCTGTTGGAACAGAATGACTTCGCCTCATACCTTCAAATACTCGTCGAATTTAAGCTGTTCTGAATGCACATAGGATCCTACACGATATTAAGATGAAGTTTTTAACTTTTTTCCCATATATATATTATCTGTTGGGACTTTTCATTTTTATGTATTTTATAGTTATTTATTCTTTTGACAAAGGCCCTGGGTTCATATCGAAAGGAATAGCCTAACTGTTATGAGAGGGGTTAGATTAGCACAGGATGAGAAATACATATTCTTTACCTCAGCAGCTGGCTTCTCTTTGCAAGAGGAGTGGCACAGTTTGTAAACAAAAACTATCCTAAGGAATATTTTGGTTTTAGGTGAAAAATATTTAATTTTTTTAATTTCAGTACAAAATAACATTTTTGGTAAAAGAAAAATTTATTTGCGTCAGTTTTTTAGAATTAAGGCAATCTTAAAAAAAAGAGGGAATTTTAAGTTATTGACCGATTTTAAGATTCAAATACACCAGTTTTCGTTTTGTGCGCTCTCCATTTACGTTTTCTCTGAAATGTACGTTTCAAAGAAAAATATCCCTTCGAAAAGATTTTTAGAGATGCGCGATTTGGGAAAAAGAATTTCGTCCTGTCCATGTTAACAAAAATGCGAAAGCATTTCATCAAATTCAGGAATCTGCATAAAAAGGGAATCGTGTAAACATTCGTTGCAATTTCTTTCTAGCGTTCAGTGAACTACAACGATTTCAAAAAGCATTAATTTCATTTAAACAGAGTTTCAAAATGCTCTCACCTCTTAGAAAAGAAGATAGGATTTCAAGAGGTGAATGTAGAAAACCTTATGAAAGAAGACAAGATTGTTTTTTTTTTTCTCCGAGCAGCACTGTTTTCGCACACAATGGGCTAAATGGCCAGGTCACAAGGACGCCGAGGTCTCAGAGAGGGTTGGAAGAAGGGGACCCACTGAACAACTGTTAGGAGAACGGTAGTAGCCTCCCGTCAAGATCATCTAGTGCATTCTTTAACATGAATAGGGTATGGCTCTCCCACACACTGAACCACGGCCTTTCGTTCCATCCGACGGACTGCCCATCGCTGTCCACTACTGACTGAGGGCAGTGTGCGGGTTTAGCGGAAAGAAATCTCAAATGCTAGGACTCGAACCTGTCAACTGCAGATTATGATCCTGGTGCTCTACCGACTGAGTGAATCCCCACCCGAAGAATACAAGGAAGAGATGAGCAAAGAGGCTTAAGAGCAATGCAGCTTCATGAAGAGATGAACCTTCTTGGTCTTTCTAACCAAGATACCTAAGTCCGAAATTTAATTTTGTTTCGGATGTTTAAATGTCAAATACACTGTTAATAAATTTCGCTTTCCGATATATTCGGATTAAAATGAATTATGAACTCACCTCAAGTTATTACGCCCTACATTGGAATACATGTTAAATAGAGCCCCATTTCAGCTGTTTCCCCTTAGCTACCATTTCCAGGAGCAATTACGAGAACTAAGTGTATTTATTATATCTATACATACAATTTTGATTCATTCTTATATAAACTGAAGCAAACTGTAAATGATAAACATCAAATAGTGCGCTGAGACTACGGGAGTGAAATATTATTACGATTACCGAGACAACGAATTTTTACGTATAAATGAACACAACTGGATTTGAGTATAATTTTAACACTTATACAATAAATAGTAATTTTCTAAAACATGTTGCCCAAAATTACTCAGATTTTATGATTTGAGGATTAATGATATAAATGAATAGGCTTAATTTTAAACACGGGTCATTCCACGTACACTATTGCTTTTAAAACGCTGCAGAAGTTTGCTTTTTCGAAACGAGTACATCATAAACCTGTAATCTAAGTTTTATTTGATAATGAAATGTTTAAGGCAGCAAATATTTCTGTGTATACCATATGGCATTTATTGCAACACGTGGATAGCACGTGGGTGTATAATGGAACTGACAACCGAAAGAAGTGGGATCTACTGTATACTTATACAGATATCGCTAAATCAGCCTCAAAATTATGTTTTATGATAGAATATAATAACTCTAAGGAAAAGAAATCCAACCCATTGTGTAAATGAAACAAATTTTAAAGTTATTTGAGCACTGAATTGGTTAAGTTGTTAGATGTAGTTAGAGGAATTCTAATTTAGAAGTAATTTTAATAAAACAAAACTAGAGTTGAATGTTGTTTAAAAAAAAGGATAAATTACACTCTACCTTTCTGGCTGAATCATCATGTCTTTCTCTTCTTCTGCAAAATCACCTATAACGTTTTGTATCAAACGTAAGCACATATAACACACTTATTTACTCAAGCAACGATAATCACTAAATGACACAGAGATGCGGTTGCAATGTTCCAAGTTGAGAATTTAGTGACGTCACGGAACGTGAGAACGGACATTTCAATTTCGTGCGGTTGACGTTTATTGCAGCCAATAGCAACGCTCTTCGAACTGTTTCGTCACTTCGAACGCAAAACTCGTAAGCGCTCTTTCTGCTGATTGGTCCGCTGAATAGAACGACGTTATTTTTAATGCCAGGACTTTGAGTAAAATTGTTAACATTGTGTAATTTGGTGCTTTATTTCATCTACAGTTTAAAAAAAAATGATGATTGATTCAACATTGATATCCATTTATATTAATTATTTTTCTAATTATATTAGATAAATAATTAAATTATTATAATCCAATAATTTAAATTATAAAAAATATAAATTATTCTATAATTTAAAACAAACCATTTTTATTACATGTTCGTTTTATTCAATTTCTTAACGATAAGCTATTAACTTCGTGGGTCCAAAGTATACTTGCATTGCATTATATGTTTAATCGAAAAGAAATTTTTTAAGTAAATTAATGAAAAAAAGTGCATAATATCCAATACATTGGCATTGGTAAAATATTTCCGGGCTTTCGAAAGGGATATTTATGCCCTTTTATGGAATATAATGTTAAATACAAATTAATAATTGAAGAAATTCTCTGTTATTCGTTCAAAGGGATCAAGAATACTCTATCTGATCAAAAGTATCCAGACATCCCTTCTGAGTAGTGGATTTGCTCATATACTCCACAGCCATGGCTAAGATATAAATGGACGCACGTGGCCTGGCAACCCACATAGACACGCATGAACAGGAGAATGGGCCGTATGGCAGAGCTCAGTGATTTTCAATGTGGTACAGTCATAGAATGCCACCTTTTAGCAACAAGTCAGTTCGGGACATTTCGGCCCTGCTACAGTTGCTCCGATCAACTGTAAGTGATATTATTGTGAAATGGAAACGCCTAGGAGCAACAACAGCGCAAATTGCAACTCAATAGGCCTCGTAAAATGACAGAACGGGGCCGCCGAGTGCTGAATCGGGTGGGGCGACGAAATTGCTTGTCCTCGGTTGCAACACTCATTGCCGAGTCCCAAAATGCTTCTGGAAGCAACGCCAGCACCATAACAGTTCGTCGGGAGTTGCACGAAACTAGTTTCTATGACCGAGCAGACCCACAACTGGCCATACACGATGGTCTTGGAGCCAAGCCGGGCCTGTCAGCTCCCCCTTTCGGTCCAAGCTTGAGTGTGTTTGTTGGTGCAGTTCGAAGGTCAAGCCGCGTCAGTCCAAGCACGAAGGGTAAATTCTGCCCATTGGTCCTCCCATTGTTAAACCTTTGTCATTTCAATATTCGTTAGTAGTGACCTTACAACTTGGCACCACCGACACACAGTGTTTTCGCCCTTATGACGTCACCAACCACGCCCCTTATGCGCCCCCACTACTATCCCCCTTTATTAATATTCATAACTGACCACATCCCCTTATTAATATTCATAATTTATGATTAATAACTTATAATTAATAACTTATAATTAATAACTCATAATTAATATTTCATAACGACCCCCTGGTTGACCCTTTATTAAAAATTCCTCCCTAGGTTGAAGGTGTTGTAAATATGGTGAAATTAGCCTCCAGAAAAGGGGCTCCCTACACCAGTCACAACGGAATAGTGAGATAGAAGCAGAAGAATCTGCCTCTCAGCTATCTCTCTGAAAAAAAAGGCCCTTTCCAGAACAATGTAAAAGTAGTGATCATTACACTTTGCACAGGAGGTCAATGTTCTGAACTGAAAGAAGTCAGTGACCATACGGAAGCGTGCACGTTGCAGTTTTGCACTATGGTTGTCGCCGAGAAGGGAGATGATGGAGTAGTCAGTGGTTCCTATAGAATTAAGCTCCTGGAACAAAGCATCTCTTTTGGCATTGTAGTGGGAGCAGTTGAGCAGAACGTGGGATACAGTCTCAGGTGTGCCGCAAGTGGCAGTCAGGACTGTAAACTCTGCCAATAGTGTGCAGCGTAGAGTTGCTGCAGATGACACCAATTCGGAGATGATGAAGGAGGGTCTCCTCACATGAGGAGATTACCGAGGATGGGAGCAGTGAGAGAAGGGTCAACCAGGTACCTGAATTAGGAACACCTGCTGTCCTTCTGCTACTGAGCAAGACAACTGGCTCGCCAGTTGTGAGACAAAGCTCTCGCAGTCGCTGAGAGAGAGAGGGTAATTAGTTACACACCACTGACTCTCCAGTGTCTCCACGGTGTGATCAGCAAGCTCATTTCCAGGTATCCCTCCATGGGAAGGGATCCACTGGAAATGGATCGTGATCCCAGCAGAAGTGACCTTCAAGCATGTCTCTGTGATCTGGATGAGGAAGGGGTTGCAGCTCTTGCTATCTCGCTTCTGGAGAGCTTCCAAGGCTGACTTGCTGTCACAGAGGATGACAAAGTTGCCACTCTCGAGACTGAGGATGAAAAGTACAGCCTCAAGAATAGCATGAAGCTCTGCACAGGTGGAGGAGGTTAGATGCGGGAGACGGAAACCTCTGGCGATGCCAGTATTGGGGATGATAATGGCAGAGGCTGCACGTTGCCTCTCCCAGTCCACAGATCCATCGTGTAGACCTCAGTACATCTCTCATATCGTGCAGTGACATAGGAGGTGGAGAGAAGTCTGATGGCCAATGGATCAGAGTTGCTCTTCTGACTAAGAGAAGGGATAGTGATATTGATCATTAGATCACTGTTCCTCCAGGGTGGAAGGTTGGGGAAGAGAGTATTGCCAGCATCCAGCATCTGACCCTGCCAGCTCCTACATCTGGAGCTGGCAGGAAGGACTCGTTCATAGAAGTCCTTGGCACACAGGGCGACGGCAGAGTGAGGCCTGTCATGCAACTACCTGAGAAGCTCATGGTTAGAATGCAGGGAATGGAGCCTTGAGAGATGACACAGTATATCTCTCTTCCAGTGCAGGTGGAAAGGCAGTGCAGGTGGCAAGGCTTCTGCAATGACAGACGCATTAAGTGTGTTAGGGCAGAGTCCGAGGCAGAGGTGCAGAGATATAGTGTGGACAGTTGCCAACTTGCTGAGCTATGTATCAGAGGCATTGCACAGAAGGTGACCACTGTAGTTGATGTGGGAGAGGATCAAGTGCCGGTACAAGACCAGGAGGGTCTTGCAGGAACTTCCCCAGTGGGTACCAGCAAGAAAAGACAGTATATTTCTATGCACAGTGGCAGCTATCTTAAGATGCTGGATCTGAGGCCCTCATCTCAGCCTGCTGTCCAGGACCATACCAAGGAACTTATGCTGATGGATGGCCTTGATGTGATCTGGCCCAAGCAAGAGGTCAGGGAACGGGGGTGGAAGGTGACTCCTCGTGAAAACCATGGCCACAGTCTTATCAGTGGAAAGAGTGAGGCTTAGGTTGTCAAAGAACTTGACGACCATGTCCACAGCTTGTTTCATCATGAGCTAAGCATGGTAAAAGTCCTGGCTAGGGAACCAGATGCAGATATCGTCAGTGTAAATGGAAATACCCACTCTCTCCTCGAGTCGAGAGGGTAGGCCTGACAGCAAGATGTTCAGTAACATCAGGCTGAGGAAACCCCCTTGAGGTACTCCATGATTGATGGTGTGGGAGACGCTGAGCGTGTTGCCCAGCTTCACACGAACAGTCCTGTTGGAGAGGAATGCTGCGATCCACTCTTTGATATTGCCTCTGAGGCCGAGATCATGGAGCCTGCAGAGAATATCCGAGTGGGACAGGGAATCGAATGCCTTCTGGATGTCGAAGAAGACAGCAACAGTAGTCTCCCACAGAACGCGCCTGATCAGCAGCAGAGATGAAGTCGATGAGATTGTCCGACGTGCATCTCCCTTTGCGGAAACCTGAGAGGCTGTCAGGGAGGAGGCCATTGGACTCTAGATACCATTCCAGGCGTCTAAGGACCAGTCTCTCTAGGATCTTGCAGAGGCAAGATGATAGAGGAATGGGCCTGTAAGAGGACAGCTCCATGGCAGGTTTCCCCTGCTTCAAGATAGGCACAATGTGTGTTGCCTTCCATGACTCAGGTACTGTGCAGGTGGTCCAGAAGTAATTGAAGGTTTTGAGAAGCACAAGCAGAGCCACATGATAAAAAACATCGAAAATAACAATGAAAATGGGAATACACCTTTAATTAGCGTGACAAACTTGTAACAAAGTTGTGCTGGATTATTTTTTCCTCTAAGATGTGGTTTTCTGCAAAATATGGGGTAAATGACCAGGACGCATGGACACTTGATGGGTCAGAGAATGTTGGAGGAACTGAACCCACTGGACAGCTCTTAGGGGACAGATGTTAGCCTTCCTTCAAGGCATCCCAACGTTTTCTTTAACGTGCACAGAGTGTGTTTCTCTTTCCAACACGGGTCTATTGTTTTACATCACATCCGACGGACAGCGGCCTTTTCAAGCACCTCGGTGGCCCCTATTGACAGAGGGCAGTTTGGGGCCCTTGTTACAGCGATTGATAGAGGGCAATTTGGGGCCCTTGTAAAAGCGACTGACAGCTCCAGTTTCTGGAATAAAGGGATTTTTGCACTTTTCCATGCTCCAACGTTCGAAATGAAATAGACACCAATGGCCTAGGGAAAACATAAACTGAAAAGATATCTATGGATTGAAAAAGAACAGCAGATTAGTGATAATGACCGTAATATTTAACCCTTGATTTTCTAAAGTCAGTGTTAAGTTTTAAAGGACTATGGACAAAGAAAAAACTTTTGATTTATAAAATTCTGTATCCAGAGAAAGGTCTATGGTTACGGAATTGCTGCTGGCTGCTACTTTTAAAAACGTCTAAACAATTATTTTTTTTTCAATAAATATAGTTGTTGAGAAATAGAAAACCTTTCTTTTAAACACATAGATATCGGTTAATACAAAGTTGTATCACCAAATGAACTGCATAAGTTTACAATAGTAATTTTGGAATAAATATCGGTATAGGTTCAGAACATGTAATAAAGCAGAAGAGATTTATTAATTTTCATCTTGATATTAGTCATAATCTATATAGAGTAAAAGAAGAAGTAGTTGTAATGACGACTAGTTAGTTTTAAATGTGGAGTAAAACTAAGAAACAAAATCTCAGGGTGTGTAACAGCAGTTCAGAGAGTGAGACTCTTGCAATCCACGATTTTCACAGATCATTAAGTGAGTTTTAAAGTTATTTGTGAATCAATCAAAGGTCACTGGAAGAATGACATGGGATTAGCATCTCAGTCACATAGTGATCTAAGAGACTCTTAATATCTAGTCAGTATAATTTTCTCATTTGCTTGCAAGAACACTTTCCTACTTCCAATGAAATATACCGTTGAAAATCTGTAAATAAACGATTTGAAGTAGAGTGCAAAATAAGAATTTTAATAAGCTGAGAAAAGCAAATGGCGATAAAACTTAACAAAATTGTGTGGTTTATTTATATGTTTACCGTAGTAATTACAAAATCACGTAATTCGGAATCAGAGTAACAAAGAGAATAATTTCATTAACAACCCTAATTGTGATGGTGTTGGAATTGAACGTGGTTATACTACACTCCTTTTGAACGAATAGGTCCGCAGTGCAAAAACATCCGAGAAAAGATTTCGATTAAAAGCAATATTTTACATGACTCTTTCGTATTCTACTTTTTCCTTCGGAAATATTTAACGTTAATCTGAATAAATCTATATATATGGAATGTATTAACTTTACTAAAATGTTCTTTGAGAGAAAATTGATTTGACTAAGAAAAAATTCAGATGTTAAGTAATAGGGCCTCGAATACATTAAAATTTAATTTCTATTATATATTTGTGATTGAAATATTGAGAAATCTAACAAACGCACTATACGAGACAGAATCTCACAGACGTTACTCTCGCTTACATATTTTGGAAACGCAGATAGTAGTTTACTTTTACTGACCTATTCTTTCCAAAGGAATTAGTCCAAATCAAATCAGAAATTCGACGGATTTTGTTTACTATTCCATTTTTCGTAATCCATAGACATCAATAAGTCATACTAAATATTTTTCAATCCATAGACATCTATAAGTCATACTAAAACTAAACCATTTGCTCCACATAGAGCCTTAAGAGTTCCCTTTAGAACTCTATCCCTTCCAACGCAATCAGCCAAATCTTTTTTGTCTGAGATGCACTTTGTTTTTAACACAATAGATTAAACGTCAGGTTAGAAGATCCACGTGTATCACAGATGCTCGTGAGTTCACTGGAGAAATGTTATAATATACCGGAAGCTTTCAGCCAAGGTCATCCGGCGTGTTCTTTAAAGTGCACAGATTGCGGCTGTTTTGTACATAAGATGACGTCTTAACATCCCCTCCGATGTCAAACTGTGGAATAGGAGGAAAACGGTGGGAAAGCCCTCAGAGTTAGCGGAGAAAATTTTCGTTGCAGTGAGGGTTGGGATTCAAACCTTTATCAAGTTAAAGAAGCAAGATTCTGTTACTCGGCAGGTAATACCAGAATATGTAATTTTCTAATATATTTATTCCTCACGCGTTGGGAATTAATGAAACGCAATTGATCAAACACAATCTCGAATAATAAAAATCTTTTCTAGAAATCGAATAAAAATATAATGGATTCCTTTTATTACTGTTTCGTTTCTAACACAACAGGTCTCTGGTACAAATACGTAGACGTTACCTAAAATGAGTTTTGCTGGAGTGAGAACTGAACCCAGGTTCCACTGAAAATTATTTTCTTTTATTATTTATAATTAATTTTTAATTTTAGCTAAATCTTTCTTGAATTGAAACTCTAATACAGCAGATAGCAGAAGAGATCCACCTAATATACCAAATATTTAATCAGAAATCGAAAGAACATTTTGCACCAAATGAAAACGCGAACTTCGCGACCTGAAGACAGTAAAAAAGAACGGAACAACGTGAAATAACCTTAAAATATTACTTTCCAGGGGCATAGATGTAGATCAGAACGGCGAAGAGTGCTACAAAGAATGAATAACAAGAAAACTTCATTTCAAAGACTCGAACTGGAGAATGCTCAGTAGATAATCTTCAGAGTTGTTATCGCAGGTGAAGTGGAAAGGAAGAGAAAAGGTTTATATGCATTCAGAATTCGGAGATGAGGTAAAGCGTTGAAGTTTTCTTTGCAACGGTTCTGCTAACTCGTATAAGCTCTCATTTGAATAATGGGATGGTACGAGATTGTGAAGAATGCGTTCTGTCAAAATCTGTGATAACGATATCTTCAACGGTAGACGCCAACTCAATGATGTAAGTAACAAGAATAAATACGGTTGTGAATGAAATAAGAAACGGGTTTATATCCGGAACTCGTTAAGACAGTTACGTGAAGTTGACTGATTTCGAAGATATTCATTTTGGCGTTTATCTTATTTCTACTTTAATATAATTTTTCCGCTCACTCGAGGATATTAAGAGAGATGTGAAATTGCCTATCTTTGGGTATGTATATTAAAAATATGGAAGGGAGCAAAACATTTTTTCAATAAATAAATCAATTTATTGCGGATTTCTTGAGGCTGATACTGTGCATACAACTTTATTTGACAGCTAAACTAATGTTCTGTATCCTTAACTTTCTTCGAAAATAATATGAAACGAGAACATTTTTTTTAATATTAATTTTTGTGGCATCAGATATTCAGATCAAGAATCCAAATTGTGGTGATTCTGAGAGATTGGAGGGTCAGGATCCTCCATCTATGTTTTTAAATTTAATGAATGCTAATATATGCGTAGAGAATATTTTGTTGATCATTAAACTTGTGTTACGATTTGTAGCTTTTTTGGGATTTTTAATATATTTCCATATCTTACGGAAGTCGATGAAATCTATTGGGTTGGATCATTATCAATGAGTGAAAGGGCCTCATGAATCTTTAGTATTGAAGGACATATATTCTTCCTGAAATTGTAGGGCGAGAATTGGCTCAATCGATAATGCGTCTGCTTTGGGGCCTGGAATCAATTCCCGGAAAGGAGAAAGGGGATGAAACTAGACATTTTCTGAGACTTTCAGAAGGTTTTATGATGTCAACCAATCATACGATCCCTGGAATATTGGTTGTTTCCACGTTCCCCTTATACAGATAGAAAAAACTATAGTTGTATTATAATAATGCCAACTTAGCGACTTTTGAGCTCTCACAGCGTACCCCAAAAAATTTTACCGCATACCCCACGTTGAGAACCCCTGGATTAGAGCACCGAATTCTCAGCTGCCATCTTGGATGTCAGAATCCTGAAGAGTTAACCGAGTCCACCTAAACGTTTTGTGGCAACATTCACGGATTAGGGCACCCCTCTTTTAGTCAACATTTTGGATGATGCAATCGTTTATCATATCAAGACTTGAAAACCACAAAATTAATTACACTGTATTCAGTCTTTTAACTAATTTCAATAATTTTTCTGTAATTTCCTTTGAATATTGTTGGATTATGGTATAATGCAAATATTTAGCATCTTTTAATATCTTTCAAATGGGTAATTTATTTAAGAATATTAAGCGTTAAAGATGTTAGGCAGAACAGAAGTAATGTTTTTCCATTTTCATTTCCACATTGCCAAAAATTTCCATGGTCATATCCTGATATTTTCTTTACATTTCCCCTATATTTTCACTGTTTTAACTATAATCATTAAACCCGATTTGAGTTGTTTTCTACTTGGCTCTCTATAACATACGGATGAGGCACAATTAAAGCAGAAGTACTTAAATAAAAATAAATAAATACCCCCTCAAGCAGCTGCTTGCCACAGAGGTCTGAGAGGATGGCAGGACCTCTGCAGAAAAACGACACAAACAACCATGCCTTACCCGGGGCTCGAACCGTGGTCCCTTAGATCAGTAGCCAAGCGCGGTAACCACTCGGCCATGGGACGGCTGAGAAGTACTTACACTCTCTAATTCATTGTTAGTTTTTATCTTGCGTTATTTCTCATAACTGCGCTTATCTCAACAAGACATTTCCCATTTTTGTTCTTTCTCTTTTGCTTTACTGTTTATTTAGCTTATCATTTCATTACGGATAGTCTTTTCCCATTCCTGCATTTTTTCCACTTTAGCCGTGTTCTTCATGTGTGCAGTGTTGAAAAATATTTATAAAATAAGGATGAAATCCCTTCCACAGTAAATGCGCAATAATTTAGATTTTAATTTTTTAACAAAATCCTCTTAAATCAAAAAATTGATATTTGAAAGCAGGTAAACTTGGTATGGTAGCTGATTTCCTTTTTTTCATTCACTCTTGCCATAAGCGTTATGATATGCGAGTGGGCATTTATCAATTTGATACAGAAATTTCCGAATGTCTAGTTTCGGAAAAAGAACACAGACGTGTTCCTGCAAAGTCAATGAAATGAAATTTACATCAAGGGATCAAATCACATTTGTTCTTACAAAGTCGAGGAAAAATAATATATATGAAGGGTTCCCGTACCCTTCATACGTTAGTAACGTAAGTTGGCAAAAAGTATGTTCAAAGCGTTTTGAAGTTTAGTTGCACCTCCTTAGATCATAAAATGCGAAATATCGCTAATGGAGATAAATGGAAATAAAGAAAAAATGATCCGGATAAATTTTACGAAGTTCTAACAAAATAGCAAACGAATAGAATACCTGGGATATACTGTTATCAATTCTTCTGCATCGAAACACAGCATCTGTTTCAAATATTTCATTATATAAAGCATACCTTAAACCGTCTGTGAATTTTGAAGTGCAGGGTTTGAAAAGGAAATATAAATGCGAAGAATAATAAAATTAAGCGAAATACGGAATTGGTAAGGAAGGAAAACTTCAAATGTGCTGAAACTGTAAACATAAATTCGTGGGTAAAAATAAAGAGACGAAAAGATTAAGGATGCAAAATTTCTGATTTAGATTTTTAGAACAGTTTCCAATTCCTAAATATTTTTTTTTCATCCACCGAGTATCAAGAAAATTTAAAAACAACTTTTCAAAATTTTCTTGTCGAAAACTTTTGTGTTCGAAATAATTACTATCCGTAGATAGTTTATAATTCAGAAAAAAATTATAATTGAGAAATCGATTTTAAAAAGGTTTGCTGCCAGCTGAATGATTCCTTTGAAAATTTTACACCCAGATTTGTTTTCAGTTTTACCTCTGACCGGCACTTTTTTTAACACAGTGGACTTAAAGAGCAGGTCACATGAAACCCAAGGGCAGGAGAAGGTTGGGGAAAGAGAACCACGGAAACGGGAGTCTCCCGTTAAGGCCATCTGGCATATTCATTAATGTGCACAAGGGGCCCTTAGGAGGGTTAACGTCACATTCAAAATATGTCAGTCTCAGCCCATTGACGTCTCCTTTCTGACAGACGGCAGGGTAGGAAGATAAATATTAACGCTGGCACAGTGGGGACTCGATTGTGAGAACTTCATATTAGGAGCATACCGCATTACCGCTGAAAGAACTTTCAGTCCACAACTTCAGGAAGATTATATGTCCTTCAATACCAAAGATTCTTGAGACCCGTTCCTCAGTGATGATGAATACACCCAATAGAGTTCATCGGTATGTAGCCCAACCGTGTTGTATGCAACATTTTGAAATGCTATAGCATATGTAACACCAGCATTCTTGATAAATCATGGCTCCCCATTCATCAGTCTATGATCTCAATTAGATTTGGTTTATTTCCATTTCTACCAACCTTTCATTTTCTTTACACGGTAAAAATTAAAAAATCATCTCTCAAGCAGTTGCTTGCCACAGAGTTCTGACTTATAGTATGTCAGTTTTTATGCCTTAGTATAAAGTTTGTAACGATGGCGAGACCTCAATATCAACAAAAAGACAACCAATCCTGTTGCCTCCATGATTTACGCTGCTACAAGTAGTGAAATAGGCCCACACTTTTCTAGGCATTCTCTACATTGTTTTGCCTATTCTTGAACATGCATCTCCTATCTGGTCTCTCCACATGCTTTCTGGCATCGCTCTAGTTAAACGTCCACTCATGTGGTTTAGTAACAGAGTACCTGGACTTTCAAACTCAAGTTACGAGGAATGATTAAAGTTCTCAATCATCATTCCTTCAAATGGAGAATGTTGGTTCACGATCTAAAAATCTGTTATAAAATTATTGACAACCTTCTCTATTCAAATCTGCCTAAGCCATTAATTCACGTCTTGGACTCTAACAGAACAAGGAGGATCCTCTATGTATACATATTCCTGAAGCTAGAATCACCCGTAAATATAATTTCTTCATATGCCGAGTTGATCATGTTTGGAACTATTTACCTCCTGGTATTGTGTTGTTTCGAACTTTGTGCATTTTCAAAGATTGACTAAAAGAAGTCGGCTTAAGTTTTAATCTTCTGTATTTATGAAATTATATGTTGTCAAAGGAAAAAATGTTAACCGTATTGCAAGTCACAACATGTGTTAACCACGTTGTAAATATTTCCCTGTTTTTCGTATGTCTTCAATGATGTTAGCGTATATTTTTGTACCTTCCTCTCACTAAATATAAATATTTGTTTGACCCACTATAGAATATGCGTCTCTAGTATGGTCCTCGTATCGTGTGTCTCAAATGGAAACTGTTGAAAATACCGAGAGATGTTTTCAAAAGAACTATTGGGATTTCGAACAAATCGTACTAACAGAGAACAAAAAAATCGTTTTACCAGAGATAAATTGATGATGACTGATTAAAAACCCGTGGCGCCATCTAGTGTATATTATGAGTACTATACTTTAGAAAAGCCCTCTATTTTAACCGAAATTATTCCCAATTTTTGATTCCCCCTCATTAGAAACCCCTTTATTAAAAAATGTTCCCCCCATCAAAAGTTCCATCCACGTTTATTAAACCCCCCTTATCAAAAGTTCCGCCCCCTCATTAAAAAACCTCCCTTGTCCAAAAGTTCCGACCCCCTTTATCAAAAACCCTTGACACCATCAAGTATATATCATGAGTACTATACTTTAGTAACCACTCTATTTTAATCCAATTTTTTGACTCCTCATTAAAAAACCCCCTTATCAAAAGTTCCACCCCCTTTATTAAAAACCCTACCTGTATTTTTAAGCCCCCTTGAATTTCCTAACACCTGAAAAAGTCATCGATTTTTGGTGGCGCCATCTAGTGTATACTTTAGGAAGAATTCTATTTGATTCGAAAGTTTTCCAATTTTTGACTCCCCCTTATCAAATGTTCTGCCCTCTTTATTAAAAACCCTATCAAAATTGCCACACCCTCGTTAATTAATCCGTTATCAAAAGTTCCGCCCCCTTATCAAAATTCACGTCCACCTTTACGCAACCCTTCATTAAAAAACCCCTTATCGAAAGTTCCGCCAGTCCTATTAAACTCCCCCTCACATATCACAAATTTCTGAATAAGTCCCTTGGTTTCTACCCTCATCTGAAATTTAGTAAGTCGAACTGAATTTTCGGTGGCAACATTCAGATCATCCCTTCTCAGAATGGCTGATGCAATCATCAAAAATAATTACAAGGTTCCATATTTTGCGAATTCGACCTTCGTTAAATCTTACAACGTGCATTTCACAAACAAGTGTTCGGTATCTCACCTGTACTGGTGACCATGTTTTACTGATGGATTGTTTTACAATCTGAAACGTCCTACAAAAATTTCCAAACGGGGAATCACAAGTCTCTGAATAATAATTTGTAAGTTTTGCTCAACCATTGCGAATGTTTATCGCAATGTTCAAGGTATACCCCTCATCCCTCTGGTGGTCATCGTCGATAAATCCGTTATTCATCAAAAAGTCCTCCCATTTCCCCTTTATTAAGAAAACCTTCATTAATTAAAACTCAGCAAAAGTTCCACCCCCTCACACCCCAGGGTGGTAATCTTGAACGGTTAATCCTTCTCAAAATTTCCATCAATGGTCATCTTGGATCACGTTATCTGCTGCGCTGTCGACCCCCCTTTCTTTCCGTATCAGACGTGATGTGTTACAACATTAAACCTACTGGCACTCTTGATCGTAGTTTTCGGACCCATCTCGAAATTTTTCTAAATCCAGAGGTGTCACTTATTGACAGCCCTTCTGACTAAACCGCATTGTCACCCCCAATTCTACCCCCTTTGTTTCAGGCCATCACAGGAGATACGGTAGGGAAACAATGTTTTGGAAATAATTTTCCATCCTCTTATCGAATCATCCCATCTCCCCTTTATGATAGGTCAGCTATTTGTTTCAATGTACCCCATCGGAAGAAGACAAACCTTTTTGAAATTTCCCTTCAAACCCCTAAACCTCCAAGTGTTGCGCCTCTCTTATTAAAAGTGGTCTCCATCGGATTGAAGGATGATGCCGTCAGATATTTGTGTTCAGACATAATCGGCACAACACATCGTGATTGCAAAAGTGTGACTAATAAAACTAACTTTTTTAATTCCTGTATATCCACGCGACATGGTCTCAAGTTTAAAACTTTTTATTCCTAATACTTATTAACGCTGTAACCTCAGTACATGATTCACTTATGCAAAATATTACTCTTTCCTAGGAAGTAACGTTACTCAGTAACAATCGATAACAGAATATTATTTCTTACTCCGAAGAAAAATCAGCTAATTATTTGGAAGTAAGATATCATTTTTTAAAAAAACGCGTGTTCGTTACGCTTTACAAGGTTAGTTGTCTTTCATAGGATAAAAAATAATTCTGTAAAGAATTTTGTAAGCTGTTGAATGCTATAGAAAGTAAGCAATGCTAAAAGTAGAAAACAATTCATACATTGTGGGTACCCTTGCGTTTCTGCTTATGCTGCGTAAAACATCTAACTTTTGTTCTACATCCAGGTCCAACATGAATGTATGTTAATGGTGTAGGGGATATTAGTTTTAACAAATACTATAAAATACTATAAACAAAATACTACAAAATACACTAAGCTACTATAAAAATAATACAGTTAATAAGTCTCACTCGATCGTACCCTCTCAACTTACCTGAGCTAAATCCGTCGAAATTTTATTTGCAGCTGGACTGATAGTCAAAATTTAGCAAATGCTTCAGCGATTATATCAGTATATCTATGGAACAACCTATATGAGAAAGCTTCTTCGATTTGGTAACATAAAAATCCACCTAACTAAAAATTTCCAGGAATAATTTAAAAGTGCAAACCTCAGCAATAAGTTTTGGATACTTATTACTGTTCAGTGACACCAGTGAAAACGATTTTTCCCTTGTGCGGAAAAGCGACACTGATATACCTTTCATGCAAAAGACATGCACTTGGTTAATGATCGTGGATTGATGTATTTTTCCCACAGACCCAACAATGACACGGACCAGTGAATTGTGCACTTAATTTTCATAGTCACCCCAGTGTACAATGGATATAAGTGACAGACAAAAAATAATGTCTTTACAAACTAAGTGTCACTCTGTGTGAAACATCCTAAGTCCAGAAATGCCCTTCCTTAAAATAGGAAAATTCCCTCCACACATGCTCCTACTTCTTGTCACTTAATTCGAAGCAACGGGCCATAGACGCCCAGCACGAACAGCCAGCCCAACTGGTGATAATTCAAAGGTCATGGGGTACTTATGCACTGACCTATGGAACACCCCGTCGATGTGAAAACAGATATGCTACTGTTTATCTAAATCCTTTACTCATGGGAAGAGCTGCCTGCTACGTGACTTTTATCTTCCTCAACTCTATAGACAAAGTGAAATAATTATTCGTTTCATGTCGAAATGCCGCACTTTATCGGATAGGTCAGCGGAAGCTCCCGTCTTATCTTTGGAGGGAATCTTTTCGGCTTAAGGACACAGCAGTTTACTGCGTGCAAAAACTCCAAGTGGTCAGATAATTTTGTCCTCGTGTAATGTTCATCACAATTAAAACAAGTATGTAGCCGTTACCAGGAGAATATGGTTTGACCATAAAAGGAAGTATAGTACATTAGAAAGGGAAAATCACGGTTGGAAGGAACCCAAATAGAAAATTGTTAATGTCATAAGAAATGTGTGACGTATTTCACAAAACGATACCGATGTAACAAAAAATTCAGTGTAAAAAATGGAAAAACAAAAAAGTATCATTTAATACGAGTTTTGGAAAATAATAGAATGTGTGAAAATTTCAATCCCAGTGTGATATGATGTAGAAGTAATGTGAAAAGAAATCTATAGCATTATTCCCGAACGTCATTTATTAGGTGGCGATAGTGTTAACATGTACTAACATCCACGAATTTTCAAACGACATTCAGGGGTGTAACATTTCCATCACTTAAGTTTCAACCTCTTTTATTATTTCCAACTTAAGACTTCCTCTTTTCTAACATCTTATTCAGTAAACGTGCTCATCAAATTCGCTATCTACACAAGATACTTACTAATCAGACGCTAATGACTCATCATTACACAGACAAACTACCTAACCGATTCAGATATTATGTAAGCATTTAGAATGAAAGACAAACTGATTGCAAGTTTCGTATTAAAGCTTCACTGTCATACAATCTTAGAGATAAACTAACACATTATATAGCTTAATCTTCAGATGCATGTTTCTCCATAGAATCGTAAACTCTCAATATCTATTCTCTGCATTTTCTCATACATCTGGCCATCACTGATTCATCTTCCATATGCTTATATTTACTTTCTAATAAACCATACTTTAACGACCAAAGTTGGTAAAATCGCAAGCATCGTCTCTGTCAGATCGTTATTTTTTCCATATATCTAGACTTGCTAATTCTTTAGGTTGAAAATCTCACAATAGCCTGAAATGGACACTATTCAGTACTTTACCCACGATACAGAATCAGATATAAGTTATGATAGCCAACAGATTAAAAGATTTAAATCTATCTACCCCATAGACAGTAGGTTAGCACGCTTGGCTTCTGATCTAAGAAACCTAGAGATCGAGATCCATGGTAAAACATAAGTGTTGTTTTTCTACTGAGCACCTTCTACTGGGTCATATAAAACTGAAAGGATTTTGTAACCGCTATAACAAATAGTTGCATAAAGCCATTTTTATTTTTAAAGCAAAGATACACTGATTTCGAACTCACTAAGATTCTTACACGCAATCAATAGAGATTTGTACTAAGGATGTTTGTATTTTCGGATTCGTTCTCATGCTCTTTTCAGGTTTCTGTGTGTATTTCTACAGTTCCCTACTACGTTTCAATAAGCCCATAAGTAAACTGCGTGTATAAGGGCGAAGATGGTTATTTTTCGCTGCAAGCACACGTTTTTCGACAATGATGTGTATTCACATACGTGTTTCACTACATGAGGAAATCTAACCCGCACATTTCATGTCTAAGTAAGAATCGGTTTAGTTACTTTTCCTGCATGAGAATATATATTTCTATACTAGTGTGGAATTCTTAGAACAAGAATGTAAGTACACTGTGTTTTATAAGTGTGAAAGTGGTTATTTTTCCGGCAAGGACGGGTTTTTTGATAACGTTATGTATTCACATATGTGTTTCACTACGTGCGTAAATCTTAACATGCATATTTCGTGTTTAGGCAAGAGTGGGTTTAGTAATTTTTCCCGCATTAGAATGCATGTTTCTTTACGTTCGAAACTTTTTTCCCTGTTTATTACAAGTATGTGCATGTGCGAAGTACAGCAGTAACAATAGTTTAACCACAAGTATTCATTTTTTAAGTATTACGGTGTTAATGTCACAATTTCGTTTCTTACAACAACGTCCATTTCTAGTGAGATGCAAGCCACCAACGTTATTTTCCTGCAAACATTCACTTTTTGTGCAAACATGTGAATATTAAATGTAACTTTTCAGTTGTATGTGAATCAAATATTCAAAATATTCTGATCAAGGGTGAAATCAACACACTGTGTATAACATTTGTAAGTATGAACCAGTTTGGATAATTTTCATGCAAGCGCCTTACGTGCGAGACCTACTTATGTTTTTCGGAGCATTGGAACTTGTATTCGTGAAATTAGTTTTTTCCACGAGTTACGAAGAAGCATTTTTTTGTTCAAAAAGTGGTTATGCAAAATATTTCATCACTGAACTTAACTTGAATACTCCTATTTCAGTAGGTGTAAGGATTTTTCTTCAACACATTCGAATATTTTTTTGAATACGACTGTCTTACGTTACGTTTTCTGTCAGATGTCTTGTAACGAACAAAGCATGTGTGTTTTTGTTAATACAGAAGATGACATAAAACCGAGAATTTTTCAAACTTAGAATAACACAATATCCTGATGCGTGTTGTTTCGCGCAAGAGGCAAAGAGGTGATAAAACATAATACCCCTGAAAAAAAAAGACAAAATCCTTGTGTCATAAAACACTCACCCGTCCCTCCTTTTTGAAACAATTAGATTTCCCTTTTCAGATTATTACGTTTTATCATCCTTCGCCCCTTGCATGAAGCAACAAGGATTTCGCCTGTTGTTGACCATGTTCATTTGTTAGCATCCTTCCGTCTCGTTCTTAACGCATCAGGATATTGTGTTATTCTAAGTTTGAAAAATTCTTGGTTGTATGTCATCTTCTCTATTAACAAAAACACACACGTTTTGTTCATTACGAGACATCTGACATACCCTTTGCTCTGCGACCACAGAGAGCTACAGACGTGCGTTTTCGAGCTCCAGACTACTTTTTTCGCTGACTCTTTGGTTCAGTATTGTTCAGCATAGTCTGTAGTGGTCTTTAGTAGACTTACTATTTTCTTTGCTGACTCTTTCCTTGAGTCTTCACCTGTTTATTGCTGCTTCCTGTTGCTGTTCAATGGTTTCTCCAGCTGCCGTTGGTAAGTTTTTTTATCTTTTACTAGTGTAGCTCTATTTATTTCTTGTGCACTCGTTTCGATCCTGGGCATGATTCGTACATCCCCAGGAATTAAGCGAAAGAAAGGAGGGTCTGTGAGCATTCCTGACTCTGTGCCCTCAGACCCTCCTGCCAAGCGGAATGTCCCGAGAGTGTTGTGATCCACTGCGGCGAAGACTTCTTGCACTTTGCTTCAGAGGACCCTGTGGACATACTCCAGGGAGAGGAGAACTTCCGTCAGTTCACCTGGTAAGGTGTCTTGCCCCTCGTGCTCTCTCTCAGTGCCCAGAGTTAAGTTTCCATTGCGGTCTCCCTGTGCTCCTGCTGCTGGCCCCTCAGGTGTTTCCTCTGAAGGGCTGGGCCTCTCCACTTCTGCTTCTGTAAGTGGAGAGACCTCCTCTACCACCGGCTTTTTCCTGGCTACTTCCTCTCCTGCCAACACGGTGTCCACAGCCTAAGCTTTGTCTTTTCGGGCCCCTGCTGCTAGTACAGCTATTGCACCATCAACTGCAAATGATAGTGTTACAGCTGGCCCTTCCTCAGGCTGTCCTCCTTCAGGCCCCTCAAGTATTCCTTCTGCCTCTCTGCTACTGTCAGTGGAGAGACGTCTTCCACCATCGGCTGTGCCCCAGCTACCTCTTCTTCCATCACCTCAGTGTCCAGTGCCTCGGTTTTATCTGATGGGAACCCTGCGACTAGTTTTGCAATCACACCATCAGATATGTGTGACAGTGTTTTTGCTGACTCTTCCTCTGCCAGCCCCCCCCCCCCCCAACAGATACACCTGAGGTTGAGCAGCCACTCATCGACTTCTCCAATTTGATGGATGTCGATCAGAAACTGCCAGAGGACTCTGATGATGGTTTCGTTATTATCAATCGAAGAGGAAGAGCACGAAGTCTATTCGTCTTATTGTGACCTCGGCCTCCACCTGTCTCCTGAGTTCCTACAACCCGAACCCCATCTCCACAGAGATAGTGAAGATTCTCGGGCCTCGGATTGTGGATGCTTATTACTTGGAGACGGGAAGCCTTCTCATCAAGGTCAGCTCTCCCGACCTTGCCGAGAAGCTTCTGTGCACCACTTCCATTCTGGGTATCTCCGTATCTGTGGATTACCCAGTCTCTTACTGCCTACCACAGGGCCTCATAGAAGGTATTAACACCTCCCTTTATGATGAGGCGATCCTTGGATCTCGGATCAGAGAGTGACAGCGGTACGTCGTATGTACTGCTATCTTCCCTCGGATTCTGGAGTCAACAAGATTCCTCTTAGGAAGGGAGTCCTTACCTTCAATGAATTCCCCTTACCTGGGAACGTTGTCCTGGGCTTCCACCAGATCCCGGTGAAGCCTCGCACCAAGGACCCACCTCAGTGTATGAAGTGCCAATGCTTCAGGCACATTGCAAAGAATTGCAGAGGTGCGGTGTAAGCGCTCTAGTGGGCCTCACTCGCACAAGCAGTGCAAGCACACTGGGCCCTCTATCTGTGCTAACTGTGGTGGACCTCATGCCACCACCTTCTCTGGGTGTTGTGCCAGGAAGCTTCCCTGTGAGAAGAAGTGGGAAGCCCTTGGTCTTGTGCACTCTTTGCACAACACCAGGGTCGGGATGGTCCCTCTTCCAAGCTCCATGGTGCCACCCCCGCCACCTACGAAGTCCGTGTGCAGCAATCTCTTTGACCCCTCAGTGAGCTTTGCCACTGCCATGAGGAGTCAAATGACCCCTGCTGCTGCCACATAGGTAGCGTCAGCAGAGATGCTTGTGCTTCAAGCACAGGCACCTTCTGCTCCTGCTGCTCCCCTGGATCCTGTAGTTACCCTTCCTGTGGTGATGCCCTCTGCCCCTGAGACCCCTTGTGCTGCACCTCGGCAGCGGACTCCTGTCCCATTCAGGCCAAGCAGTTGGCCAAGCAGGTAAAGAGGACAAGGAAGAAGAGGGCTGCTCGTCGGCCTGATCTGAAGAAGCCCTCCTCTTCCCTGACTCATCAGGATTTCAGGAAGGACCACAGGGACTCAGTCCTCTTGCCCACCATTCTCTCTCTCTACTCGTGGTTGTCATCAAGGTCATAACTTCCGCACTTCCTGAGGAGTCTCGACCTCGAACTTTGACGATCCTAAACCAGTTGGCCTCCCTCATATCGCACTTTGTGGACTGCTAGACACTTTGTGTCGACTAGCTTTTCTCCAAGGTTCGTTTTTCCCACCCGACAATTGGCATGGCCAATGGAGCGACTAACATCTCTTCCATCCTTCAGTGGAACTGCAGAGGCTTCAGGAGCAAGGCTCCTGACGTCTGGAACTACATCAACATCATGCCAGTTCCCATCCTTGCTCTCTGTGAGGCCAACCTCTTTGATCACTGTCTTCAATCCCTATATTGTGCACACCAGCAAGAGTCATCTTCTCTCCTGCAATGTGGCGATTCTTGTGCACAAGAATATCACGCATCATGCTATTGATCTCACTTTCAGTGATGTGAACAGTGATTTCATAGCATGCCACATCCGGCTGAACAGCGATGATATCACCCTGATATCCTGTTACATCTGGCCTTGCACTGCCTTTCCTGTATCCACCTCACAGGATTTTTTTGCAGTGCCCTCAGCCCTGAATTCTCTGTGGGGACCTTAATGCCCACAGTCCTTCCTTGGGTGGAGACATCAGTGATCAGTGCAGGGTTAATATCGAGAATGTCATCTTGCAGCACAATCTCTTTATCGCCAACGATGGCTCACCCACGTTCTACAGACCTCCGAGTACTTAGAGCTCCATTGATCTGACCCTCTGTTCTTCCAGCATTGGTCAAAGCCTCAGCTGGTCAGTTGACCCTGACACCTGGGGCAGTGACCACTTCCCGCTGCACATCTCCTTGCTTCCAAAGGGATGTGCAGCCCCGAGAAGACGTCGAAGCTTACCGACTGGAAACTCTTTCAGCAGATCTCGTCTGAAGGACTCGCTGCCATCGAAGCTACAGATCTCAGTGCAGTGTCAGAGGCCCTCACTGCTGCATCTGAAGCCTGCACTGTCTCGATCTCGACATCCAGGCATCTTCTCCCTCCGGATATCAACTATAAGCAGCTTCACACCATTCGCTGCCAAGCCGAAAGGCGCGCCCCCCGCTCTGGTAGATTTGATGACATTCTTCATGCTCGAAGGCTACATGCTGCGATCAGAAGGTACCTTAACCGGCGTGAAAGGTTCAGGTGGCGATCCTTCTGCTCCAGCATTAATGTCTTCACCCCTTCAGGGAAGGTCTGGAAGTTCATCAGGAACCTGATGGAAAAGCCACAGCCAGCCCTCCCCTTCCATAACCTTGCCCTGGTCCGTGGGGTGGACTTAGCAGCCACCGCTAATGCCTTTTTACGGCACCTCACCTCTTCCCTTCCTGCTCCACTGGTGAGTGTTCAGGATGTGGCTCAGCAACCCTGCTCTGGTTCTGAGCTTTGCTATAACGATCCTTTCACCTTGCAGGAACTCACCTCTGTTATTGTGGCTTCGAAGTACTCATGGGCTCCAGGCCCTGACAGCGTCAGCTATACTCAGTTAGCTAACCTGTCACCTGTGATTTGCAGTATTTCGAAAACAAATAATGATATATTTCTCGTTATCATTAGCAGTTGTGAATGCCCAGAAATGCTCGATTCTTCAACAATGCAATTCTATAAATCAATGCTGCGTACTACTCGACGGTTTAGGACAATGCAAAAACCTTTCCATAAAAGGTATGTCTTCCTACAAATTTAGTATCTTATTCTTGTTAAGTGCCATAACAAGTTTCAGAGATAAATATAATCTCTTTTTAGTTACCTTAATATCTGAATGTTTATTTTGATTTCTAAATTTTGCCAAGTTTCTGCTACTTTATTAACGTTATATAATATTTGAAATCTGCGGCACGATCTTTTTCTGAGCTTGCCACCCTCGGAGAAAATTTTTTTTCGGGAAAAGCCGTATTTCTATCTGATCTTCCATAGCTATCTGTTCTCATGTTTACGACAAACTGAGTGGATTGCTCCAAAATGCATAAAATGTATTCTTCAGGTAACCGCTTTTCCTCTCATTATATTACTTGTTCCTATCTTGAATGATTTAAACAAGGTAAACTCTTTTAGCCGTCCCGTGGCCGAGTGGTTAGCGTGCTTGGCTACTGATGGACCTGGGTTCGAGCCCCGGAGTAAGGCATGGATGTTCGTGTTGTTTTTCTTCTGAGGTCCTGCCATCCTCTCAGACCTTCTACTTTGGCATATAAACTGACAGGCTCCTGTCAGACCTCTGTGGCAAGCAGCTGCTTGAGGGGGTATTTATTTATTTTTATATTTATAAACTCTTTTATTAAGGATATTGGCAAAATAGCCTTTAAGCAACATATTGTGTAGAGAGAGACTCCGTTGGTTTGGCCATGTTGCCCGTATGAATAATTATAGATTGGTGAATAAGGTTATGAACAGTGTGCCTAAAGGCCTCACAAAGAGGGGGAGACCTAGAACGTGGTGGGCAGGCAATATGAAACAGGATCTTGTTAGAATTGGTGTGCAGTGGCCGGATGCAGTAGATGTAGCTCAGGACAGACTTGCTTGGAGAACAAAATTGCACGATCTGGTTGGACCTCTGTAGCCCTTGGCTGCTAGAGGATGATGATGATGAAATTAATGGAAGAAAAGAGTACTACTGCGTTGGTTTGGCCATGTTGTCCGTATGCATAACCATAGATTAATGAATATAATTATAAAGAGTGTGCCTAAAGATCTCAAAAACAAGGGATAGTGTCAAAAAGTGCCTTGTTAGATGTGACCAACTGTGTCCAAATGAAGCAGCCGCACCTCAGGACAGACATATTTCGAGAACTGAATTGCATAATGTGGTTGGACACCCAAAGACAATAGCTGCTTAAGGAGTCTGTGTATGCATATGTATGAATGCCTGGAATGAACTGACGTTACTGAGCCTGAAAAAAGCAAAAGAGGATGGGGAAGAGACTGGATTTGCAATGCGGTATCATGTTTTTCACTTCATTTTCGAAATCATTAAAATTGTTCTTCAAGATGGCATGAAATATGCCTAAGTTTAAAGTTCGCAGGGTTTTTGTTTTTGCCCCGCCCGTCTTGCACAATGCCAAATATCAAAGTAGGGTGTGAGGACAAGGTTTTTTCCCAATATTTAAGTAAAGGAATCTTCGGCAGAACTGCAGTTTAGGATCCTCAGCCGCCATCTTGTTTTATGTTGCCGTGGTGAAAAAAAAAGTCTGAATGGTAAAAGTAGTCCATTCCACATCTACACTGGAATGCGTATTGAGGAGATATATATATATAATTTAAAGGATATATATATATAAAAGAAATATGCAATGCTACATAAAGAAAATCGCGTTTCTGCACTTAAAAAAGTATTGAGAATAATCTCATCATAACAACTCTTATCGTTAAAGAATAAACCTTGTTTTGCACTTAAAAAAAGCCCCAAAAATTAATATTCTCATCAAAAGTAGATTTCATTAACAGCTCTCCTCGCTAAAAAGTAACTCCTTGTTCCTTTCTGAAAAAAAGCCCCAAAAATAAATAATTTCATCAAAGGAATTAATTAACAACGCTTAACGCTAAACAATGAAACCTCGTTTCACATCATCATCATCATCATCATCATTCTAAAGTAGCCATGGGCTATGGAGGTCCAATCAGACTGTGCAATTTATTTCTCCAAGCAAGTCTGTCCTGAGCTACATTTGCTGCATCTGGCCACTGCACACCAATTCTAATAAGGTCCTGCTTGACATTGCCTGCCCACCACATCCAAGGTCTCCCCCTCTTTCTGAGGCCTTTAGGCACACTGTTCATAACCTTATTCACCAATCTATAATTATTAATACAGGCAACATGGCCAAACCAACGGAGTCACTCTCTGCACAATATGTTGCTTAAAGGAGGTTGCAAACTCCTTTGCGTAACCTCATCATTAGTTACAAAGTTGAACTACCTAATGCCCAAGATGCTGCGTAAGCATCTAGAATCAAAGGCATCTAGTTTCCTGTTATCTTGTTTACAAAGTGTCCAAGGTTCACTACCAAAACTAACCATAGAAAGAACCAAACTATTATACAGTCTAATTTTAGTCTTTAGGTATATACACCTATTTCTCCACACTTTCCATAGGTACTTAAATGTCCCAGCAGCAATCCCTATTCGTCTGTTAAAAGGCCAAAATCTTTCCCTAGTGAATTTCGCATAAAACAATCAATAACCAAACTAAAGAGAAAAGGAGACAAAATGCACCCTTGTCAAATACCAGAAGTAATGCTAAACCAATTGCTACAAGCCTTACCAGCTCTCACACACGACTCAGTGTTATTACAGAAAGCTTTCATTATGTTAACTAACTTATCTGGTATACCACATGATCTCACAATCAACCACAAATTATGACGATCAACAGAGTTGAAAGCGTTTTTGAAATCAACAAAGCTAGCAACCAAAGGTTTCTGAAACTCTAAACATTTCTCAAGAATCTGCCTAAGTCAAAATATCTGATCTACAGATCCCCTGCCACTTCTGAATCCACATTGATCATCACGCAATTGCTTGTCAACCAGATTCTTAATTCTATTAAGCATAATCATGCAAAGAACTTTCCCTGGAACAGAGAGTAGGCTGATACCCCTATAATTATCAGAAGAACTGGGATCACCTTTTTTGAAAATAGGGATAATAATAGCTCTAATAAAATTCTTAGGTACCATGACTTTATCGTAAAAGATATCTAAAATTTCAGTCATCCAAGTGGTAACAGAAACATTCCCAGCTCTAAGCATTTCCATAGCAATTTCATCTACACCTGAGGATTTATGAAGTTTAAGTTTAGAAATAGCCAAAATAACTTCAGATTGTGTTATGGGGCCAACATTAAAGCCACCAATGCATCTATCATCATTGCAAACAATGGGAGTAGAATTAACCACATTGTTTAGAACATCACTGAAATTCTCAGCCCACCTAGCCATGACAGAATCCTCACCTTCTATAACTTTACCTTGTTTATTCTTCAATCCCTGTATGCCTCTCCGTTTTGTACCACACATAACATTAACTATCTTGTACAACTGTCTGCTGTTGTGCTGTCTAACTGCTTCCTCGGCTTTGTCAGCTAAGCCATCAAGCAAAAATTTCTTATCAGCGGTTAATTGATCCTTTACACGTTTATTAAGCTCTCTGTAATCCTTTCGATTAGGACTAGTAGGGTATTGATTAAGGATATTCCTGCAGTTCTTTCTTTCTGAAATAAGCTGCCTCCTCTGCTCCTTTTTCCCTAAAAGAGTATTGTTAATTTCCAAAAATGGCTGTTTAAAATGGTCCCATTCTTCCTCAAGTTCAGTAGTAAGCAACCATGACTCTCATAATGACTAAGTAACCTATCATGGTAAGCTTTATATATAACTGGGTCTTTCAGAGCTACAGTATTAAAGGTAAAATTTTTAACCCTTGCACAACACTTTTTAAGTTTAAGCTGCAAGACATTTTTAACAAGATAATGGTCAGATTCAATTTCAGCTCCCCTGTATGACCTGGTATTCCTAACTGAATTAGCCCATTTGCTGTTAATTAATATATAATCAATCATATTCCTATGCAGCCCATCAGGTGAAACCCATGTGTACTTATGCATGTCGCGGTGTTTGTAATAAGTGTCAGTTATTCTGAAACCATTGAGTTTACTTACCTGTAGGAGACGTTGCCCATTGCCATTCCAGCTACCAATACCAAAAGGTCCTATTACTCCTCCCCAAAGGTCAGAGTCAGTACCAACTTTGGTATTGAAGTCACCAAGAACAAGGGTAATATCTCCTTTCTTGACAGAATTCAAAATATATTGAAGTTGTTCATAAAACCTACCCTTCTCATCCTCATCGGCATCCTCAGTGGGGGCATAACAGCAGATAACATTCAAGTCTTTAACGCTTGTCTGAAATTTTGCTTAAGAAACCTTTCATTAATGCACAGATAAGTTAGAACAGATGCGAGACTCTCGAAGGGTGAAAGTGGCGCCTTCACTCGGGGAAACTCTAACTGCCCATTTGAACCTCAGCCGTTGTCTTAGCTGGAGGTAAGCCGTAGCTATTAGTGGAATATATTTGAGCACGTGCTTGTAGATAGAATTCTTAAAATTTTTAGATAGAATTTTGAAAACGGGCATAATATCTGCATCACTTTCAAGCAATGTGAGCAACAAACCTTCCCTAGTTGTTTTGGGTTGTTTTACCTCTGAGCGGCACTTTTTTGCACACCATGGGCTAAATGGCCAGGTCACGTGGACCCCGAAGGCTCAGAGAAGGTTGGGGAAGGGGACCCACTGGAACAGCTGTTGGGAGACAGATGGTAGCCTCCCGTCAAGGCCATTCAGCGTGTTCTTTAACGTGCACAGGGTATGTCTCTCCCGCACACGGGGCCACGGCTTAACGTCCCATCCGACGGACGGCGGCCTTTCCAAGCCCATCGGTGTCCCCTACTGACTGGGCAGGGCGGGGAATTTTGCGGAGATAAATCTCAACGCTGACCCAGCTGGGACTCGAACCTGGGAACTACAGATTACGAGCCTGGCGCGCTACCGACTGAGCCACCCCCGCCCCCCTAGATGTAATGGGCCCTGTTTCTACAATCCCCCAATCCTTTACAATTAGTAATAAAGCTTCAGAAATATCTTTTGAAATACTGTTAGCAGAAGAACTTTCTGAGATAGAAAATATAAATTCCTTTTGTAGAGTGTCACTTTTGACAGCAACAATAGCGGTGATCGCTGGTTACCTAGTTAGAGCAGTACAAGATAACGCAGAATACCACAGCTGCTCTGAGCTATTAAATACTCCTCAGTCACCATCAGCATCAAATGCCATTATTCGAAATCTCGACCGTGGGGGCTTGAAATATCCAAAGCTTGAATTTGTCGGTGTTTTAGCTGTTATGGAAAAAGCTGTAAAAAATTGCTGCCCACTTTGAGTTCAAAGAGAAAAGTGTTAACCTTGTTAACGTTAACATTTCTACCAAGGTTGTGCAAAAATAAATTATTTCATTGTTCTTTTAATGATGATAGCCACATAAAAAACCTTTGTAAATTAATAATAGAGAAATTTTTAAAATCATATTTAGCGAATTATGCTAGTAAGTGTACTGAAGAAGTTGCACAACTCAAGCTGAATTCTAAACCCCTCTCAAGAAAAATGCTTAAATTATAAATATCTCAGTTGTCAATTCCTGTTATATTTCTGATAGAACATTTAAGTGTTCAACAGAATCCTTGAATTGCAGAAATACATGTATAAATATTCTTCAATGTGAGATTTTAAGATCAGAAGTAATTAAGAACTGAAATTTAGCAACACTCAAATAAAAGAGTTATGATAAAGAGTAAATTCTGTGCTGCAGCATGAACTTCATTTGTGTCTCTTAGTAAAGTTCCAGTGCCTATGGAAACAGCATTATGTAGTCAAATTATTCCGTTAAAGAATTCTACATATATATTATAAAAATAAGTCACCTTAACTATAGGTAAAGTGATTTAAAAATTTTTAGTATATTTTCCGCAAATAATTAGTGTTAAATAAATATTTGTCGACCAGATCGCTATGTTAGCTAACGTTAGCGTAGGTTAGCTTAACGCGGAACGGTGCTGCCCTCATCTGGCAAGTTTTGAAGATTCCCATGCGCTCTTGCTAACACGGAGATTCCTGGAAAAATAAAGCATCTGTACTTTACAACATATTTTCTTTTATTAGAAATGGGTACTCAACCGTAACTGTATTCATCAACGCATGTGTAATGTTTGCGGGAAAATATGTTTTGGCATGAAATGGTTTTAATCTTTTTTAATTTTACATTATATTTGACTTTAACTGGGAGCGAAGTAATCAAAATTCCCTTGAATTATAGAGGATATAAGCATAAAGTATTATTTGAAGAATAAGATATGTTGGCACCAAGGAAAGCTTTCGTTATAGGTTCCTGCAAGAGTAGGTCAGGCCAGGTAATTAGGTGTTTTATTGACAGCTCGTTACACCTAGTACATAAATTTATTAATCCCAAGCAGAACAGTTTAAATACTTTTCCACTAATGTTATTACTTATAACTCACATCAGTAATGCTATTATAACTCATTGAATTGCCTAATGTATTGATCGAGCATGTTAGCGACGAAAATCTCAATGTAAGCACAGTGGGTTGATTTAGGTTGTTTTACCTCTTAGCGACAATTTTTGGACAATTTATTAAATGATTAAGTCACCGCAAACTCTCAGAGAAGGTTGCAGGAAGGGGAGAAAAATGGAAGCTACCCACATAGGCCATCAATCATGTTCTTTAATGTGCACAGGGATGGCTTTCCTTCACATGGGGCTCTGTCTTAAAAGTTGAGTACCCAAGCTTAGATATGGCTTTACCTGAGTTGGAGGGAGAAGGCACAAAAAGTTCCCTTTTATGCACATTTAAAAAAGCATGTAACAAAAGTAGTTATACTGAAATAATGGGAAATCACAGATATGCACCTGTTGGTGATATCTATAATAATCAAAGGTGTGTTATTTTATGTCAATCATAACTCATTGGGAAATTGTGATAAACACTTCAAAGTTTTGCAGAATGTTTCTGGTTGTGGTCTGGGTTGCAGTGCCAAATTTCAAGTTGAAAGGCAAAAGGGGGCTTGTTAGAAGCAAAATTATTTACAATATTTGGTTCCCATATATCCTACAGGAACTGAAGCCCCTGCAAAATTTATTGTTGCTACTTGAGGGGGTATTTGTTTTATTATTTGCTGCTACCTAATGGGAATGTTAAGAGTCATAAAAACATTTAAATCTGCTGCAATTGCCAGAATCCCAACATTTTCCAAGGTATTTTTTAAAGACATCCCATTTCAGCTAGGGACCTAATTTTTAAACCTATCATGAGATCAGGCAGAGGGAACCCAGCTACAAAATTTTGTAGCAGAGGAAGCCCACCTATGAAGTTCAATGAAGTACATTGAGAACCACAGAATATCAAAATCTATCCAAATATAAATCTTGATAGTTTGCATTGAAGCCATGGGTTATGAGAGTGATATCAGAAAAGACTCTGCAAAGCTGGGTAATTCTTCATGTTGAATCTGAATCTAAAGTGTCAGGGGAAGGGTAGAACTCACAAAACTAAACTTTAGTGCAGTAAAAAACAAAATATGCAGATTAAAAGTGAGACCTGGGTTGTGCTGGGTGTTGTTCAGCTAGTATTGAATAAATATAGACGAAAAATTGTCATTAGCTGGGTGGGATCTGAACCCATGACCTTATAACTTGCCAAGTGCTTTGGTCACTGGCACCAACCTGGAAAATGCCTTCTAAACCAGAGTCTTCAGTTACAGTCAGATACATTTCCAATGACTAACTTGGTGTTTTAATGCTTTAAGCCACCACCAGAAGATGATTGGCGACCTCTAGCTCAGTGGCAGAGTACCCGGCATGTTATTAGGAGGTTGTAGGTTTGGATCTCTCCCAGCTAATCACAGTTTTTCATCTATATTTATTCAGTAATTATGCTACATTCAAAGGTGAAATTTGATGTTTTCCCCCCTTGGAAATGCCCTGATTTAGACCTCACATGTCCCTATAGGTACAAGAAGTGGTATTTGCCAGTTGTACATAAGGAAGTGGTATCCTTATGTACAACTGGTTTAGAAACAACAGTATTTGTGTATTATTTGCAGTCCTGGAAGCTGAAACATTTAACAACAGTGTTGCTAGTCAAGAATTTACCTCAAAATTTATAAATAAAAAATAAAAATAAATACCCCCTCAAACAGCTGCTTGCCACAGAGGTCTGACAGGAGCCTGTCAGTTTATATGCCACAGTAGAAGATCTGAGAGGATGGCAGGGCCTCAGCAGAAAACAACACGAATATCCATGCGTTACCCGGGGCTCGAACCCAGGTTCCGTAGATCAGTAGCAAAGCGCGCTAACCACTCGGCCACGGGACGGCTCAAAATTTATAACACCTTTAATAAAATATACATTTTATTAATGGATCATACATGCTAATAATTTAATATGTATCATACATGCATACATTTATAATAAACATCACATGCTGTTTAATGATAAAAGTTAGAAATGTGTCTGCTTTGGTACTGCTAGTAGCTTTTGTGCTCTTTATTACACACACTACTAAATTTTTAGTTACTGAATAAAATTTATAATGTTTTAACATGCAAAACAATATTGAGATAATTATTGGATAGACTAAAATTCAAAAATTTTAAAATTTGTTTTAAAAATCTAAAATTTTTAAATAGTATGTAGTGTAATTTTATTTATGTGAGTATTGAAACATTCTTAGAATTAGCAGTTTTTAGTTCTTAAGAATGTTTTATTTTTTCTTTAGATGCTGGAGAAAAAAATTCCTGAAAATCCAAAATATAAACATATAAAACCAGTTATTGATAGTGGTAAGTGTAATGTTATAATTTCACTATCTAATAAATGCTACTAAGAGAAAAAAAATGAATATTTAAATGCTATTATGAAAATGTTATGACAAGTTTAGAGACAGACCTTGATGATTGTAGTATCTGCCATACAAAAACATTACAGATAATTTAAATTTAGGGATACAGAAAAAAGAGAACTGGATTGATATCATTGGAACTTTGTGTAAATAGTGATTGCTAATAGAACATAATCTCATATAAAAACTTATCAGATTTAACATTTATCCCCATAAAAATTTCTCTCCATGCTGTGTAAATTTTTTTGTCTTGATGCATAAATTGTGCACATACAGGGTTTAATTAAAATAATGGCAACACTGACAACAACTGGAGTACATACAGTGTGCTGTATGCATGCCACAGTCCCTGCGATGTGAGCTATATAAAGTGAAGTACAATGTCAGCTATCATGTAGCAGTGCCATAGGTGCAGATGAAACAGCTGTGGTGTAATTGTCGACATTGTCAGTCTCAATGACATCCAAAAAGCATGATCATTGGTGCACATCTTGCAGGAGCTTTGGTAACCAAAAGAGCAGAAATAATAGGAGTAACATGAGGAACTGTATTGAAGATTATAACTACCTATCAAAAAGGACATGGTGTTGCCTCCAAACATGCAAATTGTGGATGCCATACGAAGTCAGTTGGACGAACTTTGGCATGGATTGTACAACATAACACAAGACCACGGCATCGCAAATAGCAGCAGAGTTGAACACCAGTCAGAATGATCCCATTTCTGTCATAACAGTTCGCCATGAACATCATCATGCTGGTATTTATGGCCACGCTACAATCCACAAACCTTTGATTATCAACATCAGTGCAACAAAATGTGTAAGGTGGTGCAAAGCACATAAAAACTGGGATGCTAAAGACGCATTGGTCTGATGAATCATGCTACACATTGTTTCCCACCACTGGTATAGTGTATGTCTGGTGAAAACCTGTAGAAACATACCACCCCGACTGTTTGGTTCTGACTGTGAAGCATAGAGGTGGATCCCTGATGTTGTGGGGTGCCATATCATGACATTCCTTAAGGTCATTAGTTATTCTGCAGGGTCATGTCACATCTGCAACATATGAATCCATTCTCAGGGATCACCTGCACCCAATGCTGCGGGCATTGTTTCCTAATGACCATCCCTGGTTTTAAGTGGATAATGCACCCATGCATTGTGCAAAATGTGTCAAGTTATGGTTTGCACAGCATGAGGATGAGGTATAGCAGCTAATCTGGCCACCTCAATCTCCAGACCTCAATATTATTGAACATTTATGGGAATATCGAGCACTAGGTCAGATCACACTTTCTACTTCCAACATCACTGGCACAAGAAACATAATTTACAGGAAGAATAGTCCCAGATTCCATTACCATATGTGCATGACTTCTATAAGTCTATTCCACATAAAAAAAACACAAAAAAACTGTAGACCTAAGGTGGGCCTACAGTTTATTAAAACATTCTCCACAAGCAGTATATGTTTCCAGTATTTTGATAAACCCCTGTATTTTTCAACTTTTGGTTATTTGCCAATTTCAAAGAGCAAATGTACAGGGTCATTAAAAAAGAATACTCATATTCTAAAGTGTCATATTTTATTGAATAATTAAGTTAAAAAATATGTGTGCACATTGTCAAGAAACTCAGTTTCATTTTGTGTTTAACAGATTTTGATATGGTTGCCATTGGTGCTCCTGTCCATACTCAACATGGCTGGTGTAACACTTGCAGTTTATGCAACTTAATGTATTTTTTGTTATGTCAGTTGTAGAACATATGATGCTTTTTGTTGACTTTTACTCTTCCAGTGAGATGGAGGAAAGCAAAGGTAGAGGACAGGTAGCATTTTATCACCCCACATCAGACTTCCTGTGAATAAAGAGTTTAGGAACACTTCAGATTTGTTGTCTGCATTGCAGTGAGTACCCCTTGACTTCTGCAAATGTCAGCATCCCTGCTGGGGGATGAGATCACTATTTACCACATTTCATTCTGTCCTCGAAAGTAGTGGGTGTTTCGATGGGATAATTTCCTTATGTATTATAGAAAATGTTTTTCTGCTGTTTCGTTAAAGCATTTTGAAGACGTACGATATAATAATCAGGTAGGTACAGTAAGGAGGTTTTTAATATAGTGCTTTTAAAAGAAATATACATATTTTTCACAAGGTCTTTTGCCAGGTTACATAAAAATCCTTTGGACATGTGTTAATAGCATGTTATTAATGTGCAACTTATTGTGTTATGCAGTTTGCTCCATTGGTAAGGTCTGATGTTTGACATTGCATGCTGTTTAATGATAAGAGTTAGAAATGTGCAGCAGGTTTTTGAGTATGAGTTGAGAAATTTTGGACTTTTCCAAAACCAAAAGGTATAGTGTCACATATATGAGTCATGTCAGGTTTCTATGTATGGAGTAAAATTTACATTAATAACTTAAAATAATTTAATGTTACTAGGAAAAATCTATCTTGTTCTCAGTTCTGTATAAAGTGAGTGCAATAATTTATAATAATTTTACAAAAAATAAATTTTCGAACAATTTTGGACGGTTACTTAATATTTTTTTATTATATTATTATTTAGTATCAAGGTAAGTGAAAAATAGTATCTTTTATTAAATAAACATTCAGTTGCGAGTAGAGGGGGGGGGGATGTCTGAGAATAAGACGAGTAGGATTTCCCAATTACTAAAATATTCCACCATGTAAGAAAGATTAAAACAATATTCTATATGGAATAAGATTTCATATTTGTTTTATTTTATATCTATATTTAGTGTCAGACTTATAATATGGGGGTAAAATAAAATTATACAAAGACAACTGTTTTGGATTTCAAAGCAGGTAGACAGGTTTGAGATTTCGTACAAGACGAATTGGTTATTTACCCATTTCAAAGGGCTCCAAGGTTTCACAGAAAATTGGGAGAAAAGGGATCCACTGGACAGCTGTTAGGTGACAGATGTTTCCTTCCATTAAGGCCATCCAGCATGTTCTTAAGTGCACACAGGGTATGGCTCTCCTTCATGTGCAAATGCATATCACTGTATCTTGATAAATGCTATCTAATCATCACTGCATGTTTAATGTTTGGCTAGCATTCCATTCACTGAGTTCAGTATCTGTTTACTGAAAGGTGATTTACTATTACACAATGGAACATAGACATTTACTGGAAAGTTTGAGATGGAGGGTCATTGGACAAATTGGCAGAAAATAGTCACAAATAGAGATGAGATAGCTGATTGTGAGCATTTCTATAATCAGCAGTCTAAGGTTGCCATTTTGGGAGACAGTGTCTCCAGAAGAGCATCAGGAAGTTCCCCAAGGGCAACAGCAGAAAAATGAGGACAGCTTCGACTTACAGCTCGAAGACAATCGCACAATATTGGCTCAGTTGCATTCTCTCCTTCATGGGGATAATGGAACCCATATTTCAACCTCCACCACTTCATGAAGATGGCCTTTATGTTTTCTGAATAGTATGTTGTAGCCTCTCCCTACACACCACAGAAAAAGCACCTGAACTAGGTCAGACATTAGATTTGACCAAGGATCAATGCTGCTCAGTGCTCTTTATTGATCAACTAATAAATCAGCACTTTAGCATCAATTTAAATTTTAGAGGAAAAATTGTCTTGAGCCGGGTGGGATATGAACCCACGACCTCCTGATAACATATCAGGATGTTATTAGGAGGTTGTGTAAATGGTAGCTAGGCGTAAACTGGAAGGAGAGCTGTGTACCAATCCCTAGTGATGATGCACAGAACCGGCCAGGTCTAGCACCTAATGTCCGACCCCGCCTTCTCGTGGTGCAGGCCGTTAGTACCTTTCAAAAGAGATATTCTCTTTTGGAAGGGAACGGAAGGGGAGGGCTGCCAGTTCAGTATGGCCTACTGATCTGGTCATCTATGGCCACTTTTTTCTTTTTTTTCAACCCTGCTGAGGAGTGGTCAACTTCACAGGGTCCTGGTGCTGACCATTTATACCTACTAGACTGGACTTGTTTATGGATTTGAGCTTGATTATTGATCCTGGACTTGCTGCACTGGCGGGCCTCTGTTGAGGGAGAGTCTGCCGCTGTGTTTTCTGTTTGCTTCTGGGTTGCCAGCTCTAAGTGAACAGAGGCATGGGATACCTTATATCAGCTGGTGGATAATCCTAATCAGAGGCCATCGCAGGTACCTGAACCTTACTTAGCTAGTTGGGCATCGTCAAGCCTAAACTGGAGTAATGCGTCTCAGGCAGGCCATGTGGCTCTTGAAAAAGTCCACTTGAAAAGGTGGTGCCTGAAGTTCCTACCAGCATCGGTGACTTCAGCCTTTAGCGGAGGAGGAACGGGTCTTTGCCCCATGCCTGCGATCAGGGGCTGTTTGATATTGTTGGCCCTACCAATCTCAATAAACCTAATTTCTTTAAAAATCCTACTAAATATTTTCTCTCTGCAGGAACGTGGAACGTGAGGACATTACATAGAGATTATTCTCTTGATGTCCTCATGCAGGAATTCCAGCGCTATAACCTAGATATTCTAGGCTTGCAAGAGATGAGATGGACAGGTAAAGGTGAGATACTTAAAAATAACTTTAAATTTCTCTTTACAGGGAGGAAGGATGGAAAGCATCACCAAGGCGTGGGTCTGCTGCTCAGCAGACATGCTAGTGATGCTCTTCTAGGATATGAGTGCATTAATAAAAGGTTTCTTACAGCAAAATTTCAGACAAGCATTAAAGACTTGAATGTTATCTGCTGTTATGCCCCCACTGAGGATGTTGATGAGGATGAGAAGGATAGGTTTTACAGACAACTTCAGGATATTTTGAATTCTATCAAGAAAGGAGATATTACCCTTGTTCTTGGTGACTTCAATGCCAAAGTTGGTACTGACTCTGATCTTTGGGGAGGGGTGATAGGCCCTTTTGGTATTGGTGGCTGCAATGGCAATGGGCAACGTCTCCTACAGGTAAGTAAACTCAATGGTTTCAGAATAACTAACACATATTGCAAACACCGCGACATGCATAAATACACATGGGTTTCACCTGATGGGCTGCCTAGGAATATGATTGATTATATATTAATTAACAGCAAATGGGCTAGTTCTGTTAGAAATACCAGGGCATATAGGGGAGCTGAAATTGGATCTGACCATTACCTTGTTAAAAGTGTCTTGCAACTTAAACTTTAAAAGTGTTGTGCTAAATTTCAAAAATTTACCTTTAATACTGAAGCTCTGAAAGACCCAGTTATAGCTAAAGCTTACCATGATAGGTTACTTATGACAATCATGGTTTGCTTAATACTGAAGTTGAGGAAGAATGGGGCCATTTTAAACAGGCTTTTTTGGAAACTAACAGTACTCTTTTAGGAAAAAAGGAGCAGAGGAGGCAGACTTATTTAAGTGATAAGGCACTTGAGCTTATTTCAGAAAGAAGGAACTGCAGGAATGTCCTTAATCAGTACCCTACTTGTCCTAATAGAAAGGATTACAGAGAGCTTAATAAACGTGTAAAGAATCAGTTAGCTACTGATAAGAATCTTTGGCTTGATGGCTTGGCTGACAAAGCTGAGGAAGCAGTTAGGCAGCACAACAGCAGAGAGCTGTACCAGTTAGTTAACGTTTTATGTGGTACAAAACGGACAGGCATACAAGGATTGCAGGATAAACAAGGTAAGGTTATGGAAGGTGAGGATTCTGTAATGGCTAGGTGGGCTGAGCATTTCAGTGATGTTCTAAACATTGTGGTTAGTTCTACTCCCATTGTTTGCAATGATGATAGAAGCATTGGTGGCTTTAATGTTGGCCCTATAACACAATCTGAAGTTAGTTTGGCTATCTCTAAACTTAAACTTCATAAATCCCCAGGGGTCGATGAAATTACTACAGAAATGCTCAAAGCTGGGAATGTTTCGGTTACCACTTGGATGACTGAAATTTTGAATACCTTTTATGATAAAAGCCGTCCCGTGGCCGAGTGGTTAGCACGCTTGGCTACTGAACTAAGGGACCTGGGTTCGAGCCCCGGGTAAGGCATGGATGTGTGTGTCGTTTTTCTGCTGAGGTCCTGCCATCCTCACAGATCTCCTACTGTGGCATTATAAACTGATAGGCTCCTGTCAGACCTCTGTGGCAAGCAGCTGCTTGAGGGGGTATTTATTTTATTTTATTATTATGATAAAGGCATGGTTCCTAAGGATTTTACCAGAGCTATTATTATCCCCATTGTCAAAAAGGTGATCGCAGTTCTTGTGATAACTATAGGGGTATCAGCCTACTCTCTGTTCCAGGTAAAGTTCTTTTCATGAATGTGCTTAATAGAATTAAGAATCTGGTTGACAGGCAATTGTGTGATGAGCAATGTGGATTCAGAAGTGGTAGGGGATGTGTAGATCAGATATTTTCACTTAGGCAGATTTTTGAGAAATGTTTGGAGTTTCAGAAACCTTTGGTTGCTAGCTTTGTTGATTTCAAAAAGGCTTTCGAGACTCTGTTGATCGTCATAATTTGTGGTTGATTGTGAGATCATATGGTATACCAGACAAGTTAGTTAACATAATGAAAGCTCTCTATAATAACACTGAGTCGTGTGAGAGTTGGTAAGTCTTGTAGCAATTGGTTTAGCATTACTTCTGGTGTTCGACAAGGGTGCATTTTGTCTCCTTTTTTCTTTAGCTTGGTTATTGATTATGTTATGCGAAATTCACTTCAGTGGAAAGATTTTGGCCTTAAATCGACTGGAGATAGGAATATTTCTGATTTAGATTATGCTGATGATTTAGCCCTTTTGGCAAATGATGTTGGTGAGATGAACTCTTTCATTCGAGCTGTTGATGAGACTGGTAGTAGAGTAGATTTGGTTATAAACAGAGAGAAAACTAAAGTGATGAAAATTGGTCAGACAGGTTGTGATTCAGTTAATCTGAATGGTTGCAGTCTTGAGCAGGTGTCACAGTTTAATTACCTTGGGAGCTATGTAACTGATACTGGTGATGTGCGGCATGAGATTAACAGACGAATAGGGATTGCTGCCGGGACTTTTAAGAATCTATGGAGATTGTGGAGAAATAGGTGTATACACCTAAAGACTAAAATTAGGCTGTATAATAGTTTGGTTCTTTCTAGGGTTAGTTATGGTAGTGAAACTTGGACGCTGTGTAAACAAGATCACAGGAAACTAGATGCTTTTGATTCTAGATGCTTACGCAGTATCTTGGGTATTAGGTGGTTTAACTTTGTAACTAATGATGAGGTTAGGCAGAAATGTCTGCAACCTCCTTTAAGCAGCATATTGTACAGAGAGAGACTCTGCTGCTTTGGCCATGTTGCCCGTATGGATAATTATAGATTGGCGAATAGGGTTATGAACAGTGTGCCTAGAGGACTCAGGAGGAGGGGGAGACCTAGGATGCGGTGAGCAGACAATGTCAAACAGGACCTTGTTAGAATTGGTGTGCAGTGGCCGGATGCAGCAGATGTAGCTCAGGACAGATATGCTTGGAGAATTAAACTGCGTGGTCTGGTTAGACCTCCATAGCCCATGGCTGCTTGAGGATGATGATGATGGGTTCATATCCCACCCGGCTCAAGACAATTTTTCCTCTAAAATTTAAATCAATGTTAAAGTGCTGATTTATTAGTTGATATGGAATACCTTGAGTTTATCGTCGGATGGGACGTTAAGCCGTGGCCCCATGTGCGGGAGAGCCATACCCTGTGCACGTTAAAGAACACGCTGGATGGCCTTGACGGGAGGCTACCATCTGTCTCCCACCAGCTGTTCCAGTTGGTCCCCTCCCCCAACCTTCTCTGAGCCTTCGGGGTCCATGTGACCTGGCCATTTAGCCCATGGTGTGCAAAAAAGTGCCGCTCAGAGGTAAAACAACCCAACCCAACCTTGAGTTTATTTCATTATTTATTATGCTCATTATTGATTAATTGATATTTGCCTACCAGAGTGACTCAAGATGTATACTGATCTCAAGGGAATAAGGAACACACCATCATCCATCAAATATCATTGATAAGAGGCCCTTTGGGGGGGGGGGGTAGTGTCAGGTATTTCATTGGGGGGGTCACACAGATCTCTACATGTTTCTACTGATATCGATGACAGCCGAGAAACATAGAAATGGGGTCCTTGACCCATATATATGACCTTGTATATATGCATTATGAAACAATTTCAATTTGCAGGGTTGGGTTGTTGGGTTGTTTTACCTCTGAGCGGCACTTTTTTGCACACCAAGGGCTAAATGGCCAGGTCACATGGACCCCGAAGGCTCAGAGAAGGTTGGGGGAGGGGACCCACTGGAACAGCTGTTGGGAGACAGATGGTAGCCTCCCGTCAAGGCCATCCAGTGTGTTCTTTAACGTGCACAGGGTATGTCTCTCCTGCACACGGGGCCACGGCTTAACGTCCCATCCGACGGACGGCGGCCTTTCCAAGCCCATCGGTGTCCCCTACTGACCGTGGGCAGGGCGGGGAATTTTGCGGAGAAAAATCTCAACGCTGACCCAGCTGGGACTCGAACCTGGGAACTACAGATTACGAGCCTGGCGCGCTACCGACTGAGCCACCCCTGCCGCTTTCAATTTGCAGGATGATGGCATAAGCTTTCAAAGGAGATATTCTCTTTGAAGGGAAACAAATGGGAGGGCTGGCAGATCAATTCAGTCTATTATTAACCCTTCCAGTGCCCAGCCTAAAAAAACTGGTTTCCATCCAGAGGCCAAGCTATTTTCTCCCTATGCTCAGCCAAAAAAAAAATAACATTAAAACTTTTTCTCCAAATAACTAATGAAAGGAATTATGGTATATTATATGCCAAATTAATCAGCATTTAATTTTAGATTTTCTGAAAATGAAGTATTTAGTAAAAAAGATGATAGTTTTTTTTAATAGGACTTTTTTAGAGTCATAGTAAAAAAATGCATTTGGCAACACAAATAAAAATTTATTTAAAAAAGCTAATAGACAGAAATGATTATGATGCACATGAATAGAAAAGCTATTTATTTCTGAATAGTGAAAAAATAATTTTTTTGGTTTCATGTAAATATTTCTCTTGTTTTGTAATTTTTTTCCTCTGTACCATACTAAGAGAAAAATTCCAGGCTTTTAGCCAGTTGTGCTGAGTAGATAAATAAGTCAACTTTAGAATTACAAAAAAATAACCAATCAATGGAAATAGGTCATGCTATCATCATCATCATCATCATCCTCAAGCAGCCATGGGCTACGGAGGTCCAACCAGACCGTGCAATTTAGTTCTCCAAGCAAGTCTATCCTGAGCTACATCTACTGCATCTGGCCACTGCACACCAATTCTAACAAGGTCCTGTTTGACATTGTCTGCCCACCACATCCTAGGTCTCCTCTTCTTTCTGAGGCCTTTAGGCACACTGTTCATAACCCTATTCGCCAATCTATAATTATTCATACGGGCAACATGGCCAAACCAACGGAGTCTCTCTCTGCACAATATGCTGCTTAAAGGAGGTTGCAAACTCCTTTGCCTAATCTCATCATTAGTTACAAAGTTGAACCACCTAATGCCCAAGATACTGCGTAAGCATCTGGAATCAAAAGCATCTAGTTTCCTGTTATCTTGTTTACAAAGTGTCCAAGTTTCACTACCATAACTAACCCTAGAAAGAATCAAACTATTATACAGTCTAATTTTAGTCTTTAGGTGTATACGCCTATTTCTCCACACTCTCCATAGGTTCTTAAAAGTCCCGGCAGCAATCCCTATTCGTCTGTTAATCTCATGCTGCACATCACCATTATCTGTTACATAGCTCCCAAGATAATTAAACTGTGACACCTGCTCAAGACTGCAACCATTCAGATTAACTGAATCACAGCCTGCCTGACCAATTTTCATCACTTTAGTTTTCTCTCTGTTTATAACCAAACCTACTCTACTACCAGTCTCATCAACAGCTCGAATGAAAGAGTTCATCTCATCAACATCATTTGCCAAAAGGGCTAAATCATCAGCATAATCTAAATCAGGAATTTTCGTATCTCCAGCCCATTTAAGGCCAAAATCTTTCCCTTGAAGTGAATTTCGCATAACATAATCAATAACCAAGCTAAAGAGAAAAGGAGACAAAATGCACCCTTGTCGAACACCAGAAGTAATGCTAAACCAATTGCTACAAGCCTTACCAACTCTCACACACGACTCAGTGTTAATATAGAGAGCTTTCATAATGTTAACTAACTTGTCTGGTATACCATATGATCTCACAATCAACCACAAATTATGACGATCAACAGAGTCGAAAGCCTTTTTGAAATCAACAAAGCTAGCAACCAAAGGTTTCTGAAACTCTAAACATTTCTCAAGAATCTGCCTAAGTGAAAATATCTGATCCACACATCCCCTACCACTTCTGAATCCACATTGCTCATCACACAATTGACTGTCAACCAGATTTTTAATTCTATTAAGCACAATCATGGAAAGAACTTTACATGGAACAAAGAGTAGGCTGATACCCCTATAGTTATCACAAGAACTGCGATCACCTTTTTTGAAAATAGGGATAACAATAGCTCTGGTAAAATCCTTAGGAACCATGCCTTTATCATAAAAGATATTCAGAATTTCAGTCATCCAAGCGGTAACTGAAACATTCCCAGCTCTAAGCATTTCCGTAGTAATTTCATCTACCCCTGGGGATTTATGAAGTTTAAGTTTAGAAACAGCCAAAATAACTTCAGATTGTGTTATCGGGCCAACATTAAAGCCACCAATGCATCTATCATCATTGCAAACAATGGGAGTAGAACTAACTACATTGTTTAGAACATCACTGAAATGCTCAGCCCACCTAGCCATGACAGAATCCTCCCCTTCTATAACCTTACCTTGTTTATCCTTCAATCCTTGTATGCCTGTCCGTTTTCTACCACACAAAACATTAACTATCTGGTACAGCTCTCTGCTGTTGTGCTGTCTAACTGCTTCCTCGGCTTTGTCAGCCAAACCATCAAGCCAAAGATTCTTATCAGCAGCTAACTGATCCTTTACAAGTTTATTAAGGTCTCTGTAATGCTTTCTATTAGGACTAGTAGGGTATTGATTAAGGGCATTCCTGCAGTTCTTTCTTTCCGAAATAAGCTCAAGTGCCTTATCACTCAGATAATTTTGCCTCTTCTGCTCCTTTTTTCCTAAAAGAGTACTGTTAGTGTCCAAAAAAGCCTGTTTAAAATGATCCCATTCTTCCTCAACTTCAGTAGTAAGCAAACCATGACTGTCATAATGACTAAGTAACCTATCATGGTAAGCTTTGGCTATAACGGGATCTTTTAGAGCTTCAGTATTAAAAGTAAATTTTTTAACCCTAGCACAACACTTTTTAAGTTTAAGTTGCAACACACTTTTCACAAGGTAATGGTCAGATCCAATTTCAGCTCCCCTATATGCCCTGGTATTCCTAACAGAACTAGCCCATTTGCTGTTAATTAATATGTAATCAATCATATTCTTATGCAGCCCGTCAGGTGAAACCCATGTGTATTTATGCATGTCGCGGTGTTTGTAATATGTGTTAGTTATTCTGAAACCATTGAGTTTACTTACCTGTAGGAGACGTTGCCCATTTCCATTGCAGCTACCAATACCAAAAGGGTCTATTACTCCTCCCCAAAGGTCAGAGTCAGTACCAACTTTGGCATTGAAGTCACCAAGAACAAGGGTAATATCTCCTTTCTTGACAGAATTCAAAATATCCTGAAGTTGTTCATAAAACCTATCCTTCTCATCCTCATCGGCATCCTCAGTGGGGGCATAACAGCAGATAACATTCAAGTCTTTAATGCTTGTCTGAAATTTTGCTGTAAGAAACCTTTCATTAATGCACTCATATCCTAGAAGAGCATCGCTAGCGTGTCTGCTGAGAAGCAGACCCACGCCTTGGTGATGCTTATTGTCGTCCCTCCCTGAAAAGAGAAATTTAAGATTATTTTTAAGAATCTGACCTTTATCTGTCCATCTGGTCTCTTGCAAGCCGAGAATATCTAAATTATAACGGTGGAATTCTTGTGCGAGGACATCAAGAGAAAAAGCTCTGTGCAGAGTCCTCACATTCCAACTACCTATGGAGAGAAAATGGTTAATGGGATGTTTAAAGAAACTATGTTTATTGAGAGAGGGAATGCCGACAATATCAAACAGCCCCCTAATCGCAGACATGGGGCAAAGACCCGTTCTCCCACTACTAAAGGCTGAAGCCATCTATACTGGAAGACTTCCTCCAATGTAGAATTTGATGATGCCAATAGAAGCAAAGAGTTCAGGTGCCTGCTCAGGATTATCCACCAGCTGATAAACATATCTTGTGAATCTATTCACTTGGGGCTGTCAACCCACAAACAAACAGAAAACACAGCAGAAGATTTTCCCTTCACAGAAGCCCACCAGTGCAGCAAAATCAGGATCCATAATCAAGCTCAGAGCCATATATCTGTCCAGTCCAGTAGGTTTATATGGTCAGCACCAGGACCCTGTGTGGTTGACCACTCCTCAGCAGGGTAGAAAAAAAAGAAAAGTAGCCATAGTTGTCGAGATCAGTAGGCCACACTAATCTGGCAGCCCTTCCCTTCCGTTCACTTCCACAAGAGAGTATCTCTTTTGAAAGTTACTAACGGTCCGCACCACGAGAAGGCGGGGTCGGACATTAGGTGCTAGGCCTGGCCGGTTCTATGCATCATCATAGGGGATTGGTGCATAGCTCTCCTTCCAGTGACTACCTAGCTACCATTTACAGACCGGTCATGCTATATACCAAATTAAACAGAATTTAATTTTGAATTTTATGAAAATAAATAATGTAAACAAATCTACAAGCATATTGATTTTAATAAGCATTTCTCGCGGCTGAGTTGTTAGTGCGCTTGGCTACTTATCAAAGGAACCTAGGTTCAAGCCCCGGATAAGGTAAGGATGTTCATGTTGTTTTTCTGCTGAGGTTCTGCCATCCTCACAGACCTTCTGCTATGACATATAAACTGACAGGCTCCTGACAGACCTCTGTGGCAAGCAGCTGCTTGAGGGGGTAGTTATTATTTATTTATTATTATTTTCAAAGTGATATGGTGGAAAAAAAAAGATTGCACTATGCAATTAAGACTTCATTTCGTTTTGGAAAATGTGATGAATAAAAATAGTTAAATTATATATTTGTTAAAAGCAAATTTCCTTCTGAATAATATAATATTCAACCTGAAGTATGATTTTTATTTCTTTTAATGATTTTTTTTCAGTATACCTTATGTTTTAAACATGGCCAGTGTTATACAAAGTGACTTGGACTTCTCACATTCACAGAATTTTTTGAACTGGTTATGAAATAGAAAAAAACTTCCTTGGCTGCTATTTTTGTTAAACATTATGGATTTTTTCTTTGGGTGTTGAAATTTGATTTAGCAATCTTGGCTAAGTGCAGAAAGGTTAGTGCACCAAAGCAAAAATAAATACTGCATTGTATCATCTGTGTAGCACAGCCAAGGTACTGAGGTGGGGGGGGGGGGAGTTGCTTTTAAAATCATTCAATATAAACATAAAAACTTGTAATTTTAAAAAAATTATATTTTTCGAGATGAAACTTTCACCATGAGTTTAGTGGAAGAGATGTCTTCCCGAAAAAGCCCTCCCACATGACTGCTGATTTCTGTAGCAAGGAAGTCTATTTTGCTTCTGTATCCAAGACATTCATTTTTAGAAAGCGGTACAAGCTCAAAGTTTTTTTTTATTAAAAAAAAGAAATAATAAAAGAAAAATTACTTATAACCTAATGGGATGTTAAATAAAATATCTACAACAACTTTTAAGCTGGCCTTCATTGTAGCATAACTAGGAAAGATAAATAAATCAGTTGATTGAAAGATCGCTAACTAATGGAAATAAATCTACAGAAATGAATTTGCTTCCTTATCCAAGACCTCATTTATTTTCAGAAAATGATACCAGATCAAAGTTTTACTGGAAAAGTAATAAATAATAAAATAAAAATTAACATATAGCCTAATGCGATGTTAAAATATCCACAGCAACAAGTTGTAGGCTGGCCATATGATGTAGCGTAACTATGAAAAATCAATACTTATCGATCAGTCAAAAGATCATAAATTTATGAAAATAAATCTGAAATGAAAACTAAGGTTTAGATATAAAAAGTAAATACTAACTTTACAAAGGGTATCCAATATGCTGAACCCAAACCCTATGGGAGCCACTTATAGCACATGAAATGGAGATAGCATGTGTCAGCCATCTGCCTTTTGTTTGCTTCAATGAAGCATAACTAATTAAATGCAGCTGCAACCAGAATTTCTAAGAAGGATGTGTGGATAGGATGTAAGGATATGAGAGAAAGTGTGTGAAATGGGGAAAAAAATGGTGGTATGCACTTTGTAATTACTTCCAAAATCAACCATTTTTAAAAATAGCAGTTTTTTGTTAATTTTTAGGAGATTTTCAAAAATTTAAGGAAAAATTTATCGATAATAGTTCAGATCAAACTTGTGAGCTTAAATCAGAAGGTTGCTTCAGCAAATAAGGAACATTAACAAGCAAATCAGTAATACCATTTAGTGCTTCTAAGAAATAGTAATCAGATGACTTTATAAAATTATTTATATTTTAATAAAATATGCATCAAATTAAAAAGCAAAGTATTATTTTTCAAGCCTGAATTATGTATTTTTATAATATATATAAATTACATTAACAGTTTTTATTTAAAAAAAAATTATTTTTTTTTTTGTTTTACTGAAAATAGGTACATACATCTTTGACCTCTCATTTCAGATTTTGTGAATGTATAACAGATGGCGTGGACACTGGAAGGGTTAATCTGAACCTCTGTGACTATCTTTAATTTACTGCTACCTCTCTGCGCAGTTAACTGTATAGGGTTCTGATGCTTACTATCTAAAATAACTGGGACTGTTTACTGCTATGATTTTTAATATTGGATCCTTGCTATTTGGTGGACTTCTAGTGAAGCAGAATCCAACACTTTGTTTTCTCTTTTTGTTAGTGGGGGTTGTGTGTGGGTTGCTGGTACCAAGTAAACAAATGCATTGGTTTGGTTGTCTTCCTGTAGAGCAAATAGTTATGAAGTGTATGCCTAAAGGTTCAAGCTAAAGGAGCAAATGTAGAATGAGGTGAGTGGACAATATCGAACAAGACCTTATTGTTGGTTGTAGTGACCAAATGCAGTCAGTGATTATTACTCAGGATGAACAGAATCTGCTAATTATACTATCCCTGCTGATTACTGCCACTGAATTTGTTTATATGGCCAATATATAATTATATTTTGACCAAGAATAGTCTTAATCAAAATGTTTAAACTGTAATTTTATGGTTCTTCATACTGCATATAAAAGCAAAGTTATATTTTCAGGTGCAAGTATTAGAAAGTATTTGGAGAAAGTGAAGGAAGCTCAAAAAAGTAAGAAAATAGCATTTGGTTTATTTTCATAAGTTCATTAGCTTTAGTGAGACTAGCTTTTTAATTTTCATTCTACTGTACTTATATATTTAAAAGATTTTTTTCATGTGGAAACAGTAATTATGGAAATATAAAGTGAGAACATTTATAAAAAGCTACATACACTATATTTGTTATTTGTAAATGGGGAAAAAATAGGGGTAATAAAATCAAAATGTTACAATAGATTGACTGTTTCCACTCTCATTTTTTATATACCGGTTATATTGGGCAGTAGAACTAATAACTTCATTTTGCTTAATAATACAACTTTATTTACATAAATTTTAATAAGTATAAAATTATTGTAATTGATAAAAATCTATAGTGTTTTTCATATGATGTTTAACTTATTCGGATTTACATCATAATTACTTGTTTGGTTTCTATTTATGTCATTAACAAAGTAACTGATATTTAGTAATCATTATCAGTATTATTGTGCTCCTTAGCCTATCTAAAGGTTATATTCTTACCGTGGAAGACAAGTTGAAGGTCACACATTGTTACCGTCAGTTCATTATCTGATAAGTCATGTAGAAATGGCTGGCACACTCCATTGCGAGGAGTTTTATTAAAAAAATTTAAATGTGTGAGTCACTTGAGTTTTTTAAGGGTGGCTTTAAGTTAATGTTTTCAGTATGCATTACAGTCAATATTACTAAAGAAAATGTGAAACAATAACTCAGTGATACTATCAAAATAAGTTGATAAGACATTGCACTGATATAAGATATAAAATGGTAAAGAGTTTTTGAAATAAGGTGTGTATTAAAAGTCACAATTTGATATACTGAAAGGAAAAGTCCTTAGTTTTTCTGGAGAAACTGGAAACTTTTAATGTTCTTAAACATCTTATGTATTGCACACAAAGATGTTACACTCTGCAACAAGTAGAAAGAACTATAGCACACAGCACTTTCACTGAAAGAAATTGTAACACATCATAGATATTGATGTTTAATATTATATAAATATATAAATTGCATATTAAACATTAATATCTAGAGTGAGTTGTAATTTCTTTCAGTAGTGTGCTTCAGTAGTTCAGTTAGTTTATTTAATTTGGTGGTAATTTTCTCAACATCAGCCTTTTTATTGTTTTCTTCATAAATATCTAAATAGGAAACTGCTAATTTTTTTTAAATAACAAGTAGAAGGTTTTAGTGATATAGTTCACTTATCACCAATAAAAATAACTCACACCCATTTTGTGGTAAAATCTTTCATATTATCATTTTGTGGTTGAATCTGCTCTGCTGGTAGGTAAAGAGTCCATTAGTGCTTGTAGATGTCAGCTTTCTTTTTTGTATTTGAAGTTTGGCCACCCAGTGATGTAATGGCAAGTGCATTTTGTTATTGATCAGAACTAGGTTCAAGCTATAGATAAAGCATCGATGTTTCTTGTCTCTCTGCTGAGGTATCACCTTTCTCATAGACCTCTATGATAAACTCCTATTAAATCTCTTTGGCAAGCAGCTGCTTGAAAGGTATTTTTTGAAGCTGTAATGGAAAGATTTTTTTTATTATCATATCATTAATTAAGTTCAAATTTGAAAGTGCAGTTATAGTGATCAAGGTTTCAATGAAGTAAATAGTGCTATTGCTCATATACAAAGAGTCTGGATTGTATGGTACATTCAAAGCTGCCAACTACTCTGATTTTAATGGATTTTTTACAAATTTTGGTTTAAAATCCAAAAATTCAAAATTGTCTTTGAAAATTTGATTTTTAGGTGTTTTTTCGGTTTTACCCTTAAGAAAAATCTGCCCCCAGATTTTACAGTATTTGTGCCAATTTTCGAAACTGAGAATGTTAATGAAAGGAAAGAATTGTTTCTGATATGGCTCTTTTGTGATACTAAAGGTGCAGATGTGTCCCCACCATGGCCTCACTCCCTAATCTTTGCTTGTTTGTGGACTCCCCTGCACCCTCAATCAGAGGAAAACTGTTAAGACTTCAGCTGACCATTTCACAGAACACATAGCAAAGTCCACACTTAAATTCTTTTACAGAGTTGAAGGCTGTTTATTTGTTTCTAAAATGGGGGTTAATTTAACCTATCCCCAACTATCCCCAGCTCTGGCCAATTAATTCCTAATTGAATTACTTAGAATCGAAAACTTCAGAGTGAAAGAGATAATAGAGATTAGAGAACTTCCCTGATCTGTGCCATCAGCATGATGATATACGGTGGTGCCAAAAAGCTCTGTTTACCAAGGTCATTCTAATGCTGTTTAGAGGGCGCTCTTTGTGATGCCACAATGGGGATAGCTGAGCTAAAGGATTTACATAATTGTTCATTCTTTCATGTCAATCTTTGTTCTTGCCTTGGTGAATATTTCTCTTTGTGAAGTCTTTCAGATAATTTTTATTTTTTGATCATGCCCGATTGTGCAGTAGTAAAGTGCATGAATTTCAGAGAATAAGAAAAGCAATATTTCATATTCATCAGAAGATATATCATCTGTAAATGGTCTGTAAATGGTAGCTAGGCGTAAACTGGAAGGAGAGCTGTGTACCAATCCCTAGTGATGATGCACAGAACCGGCCAGGTCTAGCACCTAATGTCCGACCCCGCCTTCTTGTGGTGCAGGCCGTTAGTAACTTTCAAAAGAGATATTCTCTTTTGGAAGGGAACGGAAGGGGAGGGCTGCCAGTTCAGTATGGCCTGCTGATCTGGTCATCTATGGCCACTTTTTTTTTTTTTTTCAACCCTGCTGAAGAGTGGTCAACTTCACAGGGTCCTGGTGCTGACCATTTATACCTACTAGACTGGACTTGTTTATGGATTTGAGCTTGATTATTGATCCTGGACTTGCTGCACTGGTCTGGAGAGTCTGCCGCTGTGTTTTCTGTTTGCTTCTGCGTTGCCAGCTCTAAGTGAACAGAGGCATGGGATACCTTATATCAGCTGGTGGATAATCTTAATCAGAGGCCATCGCAGGTACCTGAACCTTACTTAGCTAGTTGGGCATCGTCAAGCCTAAACTGGAGTAATGCGTCTCAGGCAGGCCATGTGGCTCTTGAAAAAGTCCACTTGAAAAGGTGGTGCCTGAAGTTCCTACCAGCATCGGTGACTTCAGCCTTTAGCGGAGGAGGAACGGGTCTTTGCCCCATGCCTGCGATCAGGGGCTGTTTGATATTGTTGGCCCTACCATATCTCAATAAACCTAATTTCTTTAAAAATCCTACTAATCCTTTTCTCTCTGCAGGAACGTGGAACGTGAGGACATTACATAGAGATTATTCTCTTGATGTCCTCATGCAGGAAATCCAGCGCTATAACCTAGATATTCTAGGCTTGCAAGAGACCAGATGGACAGATAAAGGTGAGATACTTAAAAATGATCTTAAATTTCTCTTTACAGGGAGGGAGGATGGAAAGCATCACCAAGGCGTGGGTCTGCTACTCAGCAGACATGCTAGTGATGCTCTTCTAGGATATGAGTGCATTAATGAAAGGTTTCTTACAGCAAAATTTCAGACAAGCATTAAAGACTTGAATGTTATCTGCTGTTATGCCCCCACTGAGGATGCCGATGAGGATGAGAAGGATAGGTTTTACGGACAACTTCAGGATATTTTGAATTCTGTCAAGAAAGGAGATATTACCCTTGTTCTTGGTGACTTCAATGCCAAAGTTGGTACTGACTCTGATCTTTGGGGAGGGTGATAGGCCCTTTTGGTATTGGTAGCTGCAATGGCAATGGGCAACGTCTCCTACAGGTAAGTAAACTCAATGGTTTCAGAATAACTAACACATATTACAAACACCGCGACATACATAAATACACATGGGTTTCACCTGATGGGCTGCATAGGAATATGATTGATTATATATTAATTAACAGCAAATGGGCTAGTTCTGTTTAGAAATACCAGGGCATATAGGGGAGCTGAAATTGGATCTGACCATTACCTTGTTAAAAGTGTCTTACAACTTAAACTTAAAAAGTGTTGCGCTAGGGTTAAAAAATTTACCTTTAATACTGAAGCTCTGAAAGACCCAGTTATAGCTAAAGCTTACCATGATAGTTACTTAGTCATTATGACAGTCATGGTTTGCTTAATATTGAAGTTGAGGAAGAATGGGGCCATTTTAAACAGGCTTTTTTGGAAACTAACAGTACTCTTTTAGGAAAAAAGGAGCAGAGGAGACAGAATTATTTAAGTGATAAGGCAATTGAGCTTATTTCAGAAAGAAGGAACTGCAGGAATGTCCTTAATCAGTACCCTACTAGTCCTAATAGAAAAGATTACAGAGAGCTTAATAAACGTGGAAAGGATCAGTTAGCTACTGATAAAAATCTTTGGCTTGATAGCTTGGCTGACAAAGCTGAGGAAGCAGTTAGGCAGCACAACAGCAGAGAGCTGTACCAGATAGTTAATGTTTTATGTGGTAGAAAACGGACAGGCATACAGGGATTGAAGGATAAACAAGGTAAGGTTATATAAGGTGAGGATTCTGTCATGGCTAGGTGGGCTGAGCATTTCAGTGATGTTCTAAACAATGTGGTTAGTTCTACTCCCATTGTTTGTAATGATGATAGATGCATTGGCAGCTTTAATGTTGGCCCTATAACACAATCTGAAGTTAGTTTGGCTATCTCTAAACTTAAACTTCATAAATCCCCAGGGGTAGATGAAATTACTACAGAAATGCTCAGAGCTGGGAATGTTTTGGTTACCACTTGGATGACTGAAATTTTGAATAACTTTTATGATAAAGGCATGGTTTCTAAAGATTTTACCAGAGCTATTATTATCCCTAACTTCAAAAAAGATGATCACAGTTCTTGTGATAACTATAGGGGTATCAGCCTACTCTCTGTTCCAGGTAAAGTTCTTTCCATGATTGTGCTTAATAGAATTAAGAATTTGGTTGACAGGCAATTGCGTGATGAGCAATGTGGATTCAGAAGTAGTAGGGGATGTGTAGATCAGATATTTTCACTTAGGCAGATTCTTGAGAAATGTTTAGAGTTTCAGAAACCTTTGGTTGCTAGCTTTGTTGATTTCAAAAAGGCTTTCGACTCTGTTGATCGTCATAATTTGTGGTTGATTGTGAGATCATATGGTATACCAAACAAGTTAGTTAACATAATGAAAGCTCTCTATAATAACACTGAGTCATGTGTGAGAGTTGGTAAGTCTTGTAGCAATTGGTTTAGCATTACTTCTGGTGTTCGACAAGGGTGCATTTTGTCTTCTTTTCTCTTTAGCTTGGTTATTGATTATGTTATGCGAAATTCACTTCAAGTGAAAGATTTTGGCCTTAAATGGGCTGGAGATAGGAAAATTTCTGATTTAGATTATGCTGATGATTTAGCCCTTTTGGCAAATGATGTTGATGAGATGAACTCTTTCATTCGAGCTGTTGATGAGACTGGTAGTAGAGTAGGTTTGGTTATAAACAGAGAGAAAACTAAAGTGATGAAAATTGGTCAGGCAGGTTGTGATTCAGTTAATCTGAATGGTTGCAGTCTTGAGCAGGTGTCACAGTTTAATTACCTTGGGAGCTATGTAACTGATACTGGTGATGTGCGGCATGAGATTAACAGACGAATAGGTATTGCTGCCGGGATTTTTAAGAATCTATGGAGTTGTGGAGAAATAGGCGTATACACCTAAAGACTAAAATTAGACTGTATAATAGTTTGGTTCTTTCTAGGGTTAGTTATGGTACGCTGTGTAAACAAGATAACAGGAAACTAGATGCTTTTGATTCTAGATGCTTACGCAGTATCTTGGGTATTAGGTGGTTTAACTTTGTAACTAATGATGAGGTTAGGCAAAGGAGTCTGCAACCTCCTTTAAGCAGCATATTGTGCAGAGAGAGACTCCGCTGGTTTGGCCATGTTGCCCGTATGGATAATTATAGATTGGCGAATAGTGTTATGAACAGTGTGCCTAGAGGCCTCAGAAGGAGGGGGAGACCTAGGATGCGGTGGGCAGACAATGTCAAACAGGACCTTGTTAGAATTGGTGTGCAGTTGCCAGATGCAGCAGATGTAGCTCAGGACAGATATGCTTGGAGAATTAAACTGCGTGGTCTGGTTGGACCTCCGTAGCCCATGGCTGCTTGAGGATGATGATGATATATCATCAGAAGAAAAATTTGAAGTGGGTGATTCAGTGTCAGCATCAACACAAATTTGATGTGCAGCATGTTAAGATATGTAGTAAACGTTTTTGAGATGCCTGTTACAGTCATTACTTATGAAGAGAACTCATAGGGCTTTCTGTTAAATGCAAACTAAAGAAGAAATCTATTCCTGATTAAAACCTGCAGCGCCAAAGTTCAGTCTTGGTTATGATGACCACTTTTACTTGGACCAAACCATAGTTGCCAACTTTTAACTTTTACCACAGGGACAGAATAGTTATATCTAGGACTAGATCTAGAGGGCAAGGGGGCCATGCTCCCCCCCTCTCCTTGAGAGCAGTGCTTGCACTCCATTAACAGCCCATGCAAACCAGTCAAGCAGATCTCAGACACTACTTTAGTTAGCCACAGCACAGTTGCATAAAATACAGTAATTTATTAGTTTTCATAAATGCTCCAATTTCCTCCAATTTTTTATTCTTCCAAATTATAACTTTTATCATGCAAGGTTGGCAGTTTTGTATGTGTGTTACTTAATAAGATAAATGAAGCAAATGTATAGTTTCATCAGTATAGCAATTAGTTTCATTGAGGCATATTATTAATTGCTACATGTAAAATAACTGGCAGTTTGTGTCTGCTGTGGAGATTATATGTATTAAGAATAGCCATATACTTAAAGACCGTCTCTATCAGTCATATGCAAGGATGGAGCATTTAATTCATGGACTCCTGTCACTAACAATTAGCAACTCTTCATGTGAGTTAAACATGATATGTGTCAACACAGCAGCTCTTCAAGGACACATAGTAGTGTGTGCAATTTGAGCAATGTGTGCAAGGACAGAGCAATGTGTGCAAGCTGAAGCACCTTGCAATATGGTTTCTAGTAACAGCAGGGACAGTATGCAGTCAGTCTCTGTTGTTTAGCTTTGAAAAGTGTCCTTTTGTGTGTGTGTGTTTTTTTTTTGATGGCTCTGGCTGATCTGGAAACTGAGGGTACATGTGATACATTACTGTGTTTGGTGAAGCTTAAGTGATGCACAGTTACAGAAATGACTCAAGTGTATGGAAAACAGTGCCTCGTTGCCCAGATCTTGGGTCATCATCCATGGAATTGCTCTCATCTGTGAAACATTTGTGCCCCTTGAAAATTGTGCTTTTCTTCAAGCACTGAGTCATTTATATGACTGACTGACTGACTGCACAACTTGTCTCTCTGAACATAGTTAACCTATCACATACCACTGCTCATTTCCTAGATCATCTATAACCTGAAGAAAACAAAATCACACACACGAAAACGAACACCTTTCTAAAGTGAGAAAATGACAACATACTGTTCTGCTGTTACTTGTAACAGTATTGCAATGTGTTTCAACTTACACACACTGATCCATGCCCTTGAAGAGTACCTGTGTTGACACATATCATGTATTAACTTCTATGAAAAGCTGTTAAATGTTAGTGACAGAAGTTCACAAATTTAATGATCCACCTATGTAGAAAGTTGCATTAATGCTGAATAGCAATAATGATGCAAAAGTTGGCTTATTGTAAATGAAAGTGAAAATGTATCACTAAGAATTCAAAGAATTGTATCATTTTTGCTGATTTAATTTTGACTGTAAAGAGAGGATAGAAGGAAAGATATTAAGATTCTGAAGAGCTACTCCTTTAGAAATTACTGAAGAGCAGTATCCATCTCATATTGTACCAGAATAGAAAAATGCTATTAGTATGTCTAGAGCAGCGGTTCCCAACCTTTTGAAAGCAGAGGACCGCTATTTTAATTTGAAAAATATGGCGTACCCCTGTGGAGGGATCTGTCTTATTTTAACTGCTTAACCACCTCAAAATTGTATTTCTTGTAGACCCCCTCAGATGTCAATGTGGACTCCTGGTGATCCGTGGACCACAGGTTGGGAACCTCTGATCTAGAGAACTGATTGCAAGAGATGGCTGCGAAGAATATTTTCCTCCATTTATGTATGATAATAATATTTATTATTTAATAAATAGTTTAGAACAGGAATGGTCAACTTTTATATGCTTAGAGCCACTTTCACTATGATTGGAATTTAAGAGTGGGAGTAAGGTCTATTAAGTTTGTTATTGATTATGTTATGTGGAATTCACTGCAAGGGAAAGATTTTGGTTTAAAGATCTGGAAAATGCTGATGATTTAGCCCTTCTGGAAAATGATATTGATGAGATGAACCCTTTCTTTCTAACTGTTGATGAGACTGGTAGTAGAGAAGGTTTGGTGATAAACAAAGAGAAAACTAAAGTGATGAAAATTGGTCAGGCAGGCTGTGGTTCAATTAATCTGAATAGTTCCACTCTTGAGCAAGTGTCTCAGTTTCATTATCTTGGGAGTTATGTAACAGGTATTGGTGATGTGTGGCATGAGATTAACAGGCAAATAGGGATTGCTGCCGGGACTTTTTAAAATATATGGAGAGTGTGGAGAAATAGCCATATACATCTAAAGACTAAAATTAGACTGTATAGTAGTTTGGTTCTTTCTAGGGTTACTTATGGTAGGAAACTTGACATTTTTTATTCTAGATGCTTACATAGTATCTTGTGCAGTAGGTGGTTCAACTTTGTAATTAATAATGAGGTTAGGCAAAGGAGCTGGTAACCTCCTTTCAGCAGCATATTGTGCAGAGAGAGAGAGAGAGACCATTGATTTGGTCATGTTACCCATATGGATAATTATAGATTATCAAACAGGGTTAAGAAGTGTGCCTAAAGGCCTCAGAAAGAGAGGCAGACCTAGGATGCAGTGGGAAGACAATGCCAAACAGGACTTTGGTAGAATTGGTGTGCAGTGGCCAGAAGCAGCAGATGTAGCTCAGGACAAATATGCTTGGAGAACTAAATTGCACAATCTGGTTGGACCTCCATAGCCCATGGCTGTTTGATGATGAGGTAAAGTATTAGGTAGTAGGTTAAAATATAGCCAAAATAATAATGTAACTAAATCTGTAAGTTTAGAATAAAAAATAAAATAAAATTAAAAAAAATAAATACCCCCTCAAGCAGCTGCTTGCCACAGAGGTCTGACAGGAGCTTGTCAGTTTGCTGATTTTTAAATTATTAATGAAACAGATGCTATTACAATTAAAAGTATTTAACAGACAAAGTGTGCAAACATTGATTAAATATTTTTTTTACTTTTAATTCTTTATTATTATTATTAGCATGGTCTATAAATGGGAGCTAGGTACTCACTGAAGGGGAGCTATGCACCAATCCCCTGTGATGATGCACTGAACCAGCCAGCAGGCCTAGCACCTAAAGTCCGACTCCACCTTCTTGTGGTACTGACTTTAGTACCTTTCAAAAGAGGTACTCTCTTGTGCAAGGGGATGGCTGCCAGATCAGTGTAACCTACTGATCTGGACTACTATGGCTACTTTTCTTTTATCCTGCTGAGGAGTGGTCAACCTTACAGTCTTGGTGCTGACCATATACACCAACTGAATAATGGCTCTGAGCTTGATTATGGATCCTGAATTTGCTGCACTGGTGGGCTTCTGTTGAGGGAAAATCTTACACTGTGGTTTTAGTTTGTTTAATTATTTATTGAGAGGAAGGTATAAAAATATTCACTAACACCACTCAAGACATCAGAAACAGGGGATATTTACAATGTAGTTAACACTTATTGTGGTTTACACTATGGTACACACATTGAGAACATAATAATTACATGCATAATGAAAGTTAAAACTTAAAATATTTTAAAAACTTGGCCAAGTGGATTGATGTCTGAGGAATTTGGAGGCCAGGGCAATACCTGGAAGTCTTTCTCATGTTCCGCCAACCATTCTCGAACAATCCGGGCAGTGTGGCATGGCGCATTATTATGCTGAAGGAAGGCACTACTAGAGTACCTTATATTATTTTTTGGAATGGTACTTTCTTGGATGTACCATTTCCAAGAAAGGATGTATCTGGTCTGCAATGATGTTTTGGTAGGTTGGATGTCATAGTTTCCTGCACATGAATGACTGGACCCAGCAGACCCAGCAGAACAGCTAAATGATGCACATGTACCCAGCTGTCCACATGGTGCAACAGGAAATGAAATTCATTGGACCAGACAACCTTCAATCATTCAAATTCAAGTTTGATGCTTGCATGCCCATTGTAGAAGCTTTTGATGGTGAACTGAGGTTAGCATGGGCACTTGGAGTGGCCTGCAGCTACACAGTCCCATTTTCAGCAGAGTTCGATGTACTGTGTGTAGTGACACATTACTCCTGTCACCAGCATTCAAATTGCTGGCGAGTTGCGCCATAGTATCCCTTCTGTTGGCTTGTGCCATATAGGATAGCCTTCACTCACCTCTAGCATCGATGAGCCATGGTTGGCCTACACCTTACTGGCAGTTCGTGGTTTTTCCCTAGTACCACTTTTCGAAGGTACTAACCACGGCTAGCCCTCCCATGGCCGAGTGGTTAGCATGCTTGGCTACTGATCTAAGGGACCTGGGTTCGAGCCCTGGGTAAGGCATGGTTGTGTGTGTTGTTTTTCTGCTGAGGTCCTGCCATACTCAGAGACCTTCTACTATGGCATATAAACTGACAGGCTCCTGTCAGACCTCTGTGGCAAGCAGCTGCTTGAGGGGGTATTTATTTATTTTTTTATTTAACCACGGCTAACTATGAGCACCACACAAGCTTTGCTGTCTCTGAAATGCTCTGACTCAGTTGTCTGGCAATTACAATTTGGCCCTTATCACACTTAAGTCCACTGCCTTTCCCATCTGAAGAACAAGAATAGCACTGATTAATAGAGTTCAATATCAGGTGATCTTTATACCATTTCATGACTTGCACATGTGCCATCGTTTACTTGCAGTTCCTTCAATTTGCATAAAAACACTCTGGTCATAATGTTTCGGCTCTTCGGTGTATATCTTTTAAAAAATACATAATTCAAGCTTGAAAAATTTTTAAAAATAATAATAAATTTGTCTTTTCATGGAGGAAAGATAAAAAGCATCTCCAAGGTGTAGGTCTGTTTTTCAGCAGACATGCTAGTGATGCTCTTCTATGATATGAGTGTATTAATGAAAGGTTTCTTACAACTAAATTTTAGACAAGCATTAAAGACTTAAATGTTATCTGTTGTTATGTCCCTGCTGAGTATGCCGATGAGGATGAGAAAGATAGATTTTATGGATAACTTCAGGATATTTTGAATTCTGTCAACAAGAGATATAACCCTTGTTCTAGGTGACTTCAATGCCAAAGTTGGTACCTTTGGGGAGGAGTGATAGGTCCTTTTGGTATTGGTAGCTGCAATGACAATGGGCAACATATCCTACAGGTAAGTAAACTTAATGGTTTTAGAATAACTAATACTTATTACAAACATCAGGGCATACATAAGTACACATGGGTTTCACCTGATGGGCTGCATAAGAATATGATAGATTATTTATTAATTGACGGCAAATGGACTAGTTCTGTTAGGAATACCAGGGCATATAGGGGAGCTGAAATTCTATCTGACCATTACCTTGTTAAAAGTGTCTTGCAACTTAAAAAGTGTTGTGCTAGGGTTAAAAAAATTTACCTTTCATACTGAAGCTTTGAAAGACACAGCTATAGCTAAAGCTTACCATGATAGGTTACTTAGTCATTATGACAGTCATGGTTTGCTTACTACTGAAGTTGAGGAAGAATGAGACCATTTTAAACAGACTTTTTTGTAAACTAACAGTACTCTTTTAGGAAAAAAGGAGCAGAGGAGGCAGAATTACTTAAGTGATAAGGCACTTGAGCTTGTTTCAGAAAGAAGGAACTGCAGGAATGTCCTTAATCAGTACCCTACTAGTCCTAATAGAAAGGATTACAAAGAGCTTAATAAACGTGTAAAGGATCAGTTAGCTGCTGATAAGAATCTTTGGCTTGATTGCTTGGCTGACAAAGCCAAGGAAGCAGTTAGACAGCACAACTGCAGAGAGCTGTACCAGATAGTTAATGTTTTGTGTGGTAGAAAACGGACAGGTATACAGGGATTGAAGGATAAACAAGGTAAGGTTATAGAAGGTGAGGATTCTGTCATGTCTAGGTGGGTTGAGCATTTCAGTGATATTTGAACGATGTGGTTAGTTCTACTTCCATTGTTTGTAATGATGATAGATGCATTTCTGGCTTTATTGTTGGCCCTATAACACAGTTTGAAGTTATTTTGGTTATTTCTAAACTTAAACTACATAAAACCCCAGGGGTAGATGAAATTACTACTGAAATGCAGGGAATGTTTCTGTTACCACATGGCTGACCGAAATTTTGAATATCTTTTATGATAAAGGCAATGTTTCTAAGGATTTTACCAGAACTATTATTATCCCTATTTTTAAAAAGGGTGATCGCCATTCTTATGATATAACTATAGCGGTATCAGCCCAATTTCTGTTCTAGGTAATTTTGCTTAATAGAATTAGGAATCTGTTTGTTGAGCAATTGTGTGATGAATAGTGTGGATTCAGCTGTGGTAGGGGATGTGTAGATAAGATTTTTTTCACTTAGGCAGATTTTTTAGAAATGTATAGAGTTTCAGAAACCTTTGGTTACCAGCTTTGTTGATTTCAAAAATACTTATTTTTGCATTTTTTTAATAAAGGCAAAATTTATTGTGGTTTTAACCATATAATTTGTCTAAAAACATTTTTTTTCCATTACTTCATATTAATATTTTATATTATTTTGATTATTGCTTAAATCTTCATTTATTTAATATTTTTTTAATTTTCTACACAAATATGCTTATTATTTTGTTACTCAGAGATAATATCAAAATACACCGAAGAGCCAAAACATTATGATTGCCTGCTTAATATGATGTTTATATATGCCAGCATGTTACCAGCAGATCCTTTAACTCTTGTAAATTACATGGTTGAGCTGCCTCAGATCAGATATGCTGTTCAACACAGCATAGATGCTCAATTGGATTGATGTCTGGGGAATTTGGAGGCCAGGGCAATAACTGGAAGTCTTCCTCATGTTCCACCAACCATTCTCGAACAATCCGGGCAGTGTGGCATGGCGCATTATCCTGCTGAAAGTAGTCACTACTAGAGGAATATATACCATTGCTATGAAGGTACAACTAGAGGGATATATATCACTGCCATGAAAGGATGTACACCTGGTCTGCAATGATGTTTAGGTAGGTGGTAGACAGGATAGTTTTTCGCACATGAATGACTGGACCCAAGGTTTGACAGCAGAACATTGCTCACAGCATTACACTTCCTCCACTGGCTTGTTTTCATCCCATGGTGCATCCTGGTGTCAACACTTCCCCAGGTAAATGATGCACATGTACCTGGCCATCTACACGGTGCAACAGGAAACGAAATTCATCAGACCAGACGACCTTCTTCCAATCATTCGAGGTCTAGTTTGATGCTTGTGTGCCCTTTGTAGAAGCTTTCGACAGTGAACCAAGGTTAGCATGGGCACTCAGAGCTGCCTTCAATTATGCAGCCCCATTTTCAGCAGGGTTAGATGTAGTGTGTATTGTGACCCATTACTCCCGTCTCCAGCATTCAAATTACGGACAAGTTGCACCACAGTATCCTTTCTGTTGGCTCGTACCATATGGGATGGCCTTTGCTCACCACTAGCATCGATGAGCCGTGGTCGACCTACATCTTGCCGGCAGTTTGTGGTTTTTCCCTCAGACCACTTTTTGAAGGTACTAACCATGGCTGACAGTGAGCATCTCACAAACCTTGCCATCTCGGAAATGCTCTGACCCAGTCATCTGGCCATTACAATTTGGCCTTTGTCAAACTCACTTAAGTCTGCTGCCTTTCCCATCTGAAGAACAAAAATAACACTGATTAACAGAGCTCAGTATCAGGTGTTATTTATACTTTGATTTTCATAAAGATGCACTGGTCATAAAGTTTTTGCTCTTTGGTATATATAGAAAATATTTCAACATTAATAAATAGTAGTCCAATAAATAGTAGTTATGGATGATAGTTCCCAAAAGTTGAAATGTATTATAAATATAAACATTAATGTGAAGAACTGTTGGAATAAAGTCCAAAAGTGATTCACTTCTTTATTCACTCAATTTTCAGCATAAGCTGCAGAGTAATATTCTTTCTTGTGATTGTACGATTTCAGAGTATTTGAAAATATTGTGTATATAAAGTACATGAAATATTGTACTAGTTTTATTAAACACAACTCACCAATATGTAGATATAAAAGTAATGAGTGCAGTTTCAAAATTAGTGAAATTTGCTATAAAATTATATGTCATATTTCAATTTATGAAATTTAAAGTTTTAATTTATTTTCAGATATCATTCATATAGCATATATACACTGCTCGACATTGAAAGTGCCCCACCCAGACATGTAAGGACATGTCATACAAACATGCAAATAGACGGGTGGGTGTGCACAGTTGAGATATGCAAATGATGATAATCCAGAGCAGGTAATGTGTGACTCAAGAGAAAAAGTGCAAGAAGCAACAGGGATGGTATTGTGTTTATGCAGGTGGAAGTTGTGCGAACAGTTGAGATTAGGTGGTACCACTTGGAAATTGTTCAGCAAAGGCCGAAAATGCCTGCTACATGCTGTCGGCAGGATTATTACCATTTGGATGCTTTTGAGAGGAAGAATTATAGGCTGATGTAAAGCTGGATGGACTACACATCATATCGCTGCCCATGTTCATCTTAATGCATAAACTGTTGACGCTGTTGGAAACAGTGGTGAAATGAAGGTTCTAGCATGCATCTCAGAGGGAGTGGTGCTATCCAACAGACATCAGCATGGTGCATTGTTCGACATGCTCATTTGTTACCATAGAGCACTGGAGGCAATATTTGACGGGCTGTGTCAGCAGCCATGGACATCCCCATAATGACCTGAATGGTAAACTGAAGGTTGCATGAGGCACACCTGCAGTCTAGGCAAACGTTATGTTGACTGCCATTGACTGCAAACCATCGCAGTGCTTGTCTGGCTTGGTGCTGAAGTTGTGCAAATTGGGGTCATGAATGAAATACTGTTGCGTTTAGTGATGAATCCTGTTTCTGTCTGGGTATTTATGATAGATGGGTCCATGTATAGCAATAATCTAGGGAGAGGACGAATCCAGCTTTGGTTCATGACCGGCACATGGCCTTTCAGCCAGGCATAATGGTATGGGGTGCTATTGGATATGACAGCAGGTCACCTCTTGTCCGCATTACAGGAACACTGACAGCTTCATGATACGTTAGCGCAGTTCTGCAGCCCGTTTTGTTACTCTTCCTGGGAGGCAGGCAGCAGCCCATATTCTAGCATAACAATGCCATTTGTACACACTGCTAGGGTCTCTAGACAATGTTTGCAACATGTTCAAGTATTGCCATGGCCAGCATGATCTCCAGATTTATCCCTAATAGAAAATCTATGGGAGCACATTGGATGATGTATGCAATGCTCACCGGCCAGTGCGGAATCTCGATGAATTATGGGAGCAAGTCGACGCTGCTTGGTGTGCAATTCTTGAGGACCATATCAGTTGACTGTATGACTCCATGCCACACCGTATTGCTGCCTGTATTGCTGTTCATGGCAGTGCAACCACCTACTGAGGCAGTCACATTGTGCTCTAAGTGCATCCAGTCTTCTAACCGATGTAAGTGGCTGCAAATTAAATCATGGTATGCCAATATGTATTGCTATGTGTGTGCTACATTTCACCCCTATCCCCTGGCTCCTTCTGGGGGGTAATTTCAATGTCATGTAGTGTATCTGCATATCTGTAAATGGTAGCTAGGTATACACTGGGAGGAGAGCTATGCACCAATCTCTGTGGTGATGTACAGAATCTTCCAGGCCTACCATCTAAAGTCTGACTCTGCTTCTTACGGTGCAGTCCATTAGTAATTTTCAAAGGATATACTCTCTTATGGAAGAGAATGGAAGGGAAGGGCTGCCAGATCAGTGTGGCCTATTAATCTTGACTCTATATTTCATTTTTTCCCCTACCCTGCTGAGGAGTGGTCAACCATACAGGGTCTTGGTGCTGACCATATATACCAATGTAAATGGAATATTGACTCAGAGCTTGATTATGGATCCTGAACTTGCTTAACTGGTGGGCTTCTTGCTCAGAGAAAATCTTTCATTATTCAGTAATAATCCCATTCAGGAGAACCAATTTCTTTTCAACTAATTATTTCAAATCTTCCATTATGTTTTCTGTTTGTTGGGTTGACAGCCCTCAGTGAATAGATTCACAGGATACCTTATATCAGCTGGTGGAAAATCCTGATCAGAGGCCATCACAGGTAACTGAACCCTTGCTTCCATGGGCATCATCAAACCTATACTGGAGGAAGTCCTACCAGTGTAATGGCTTCAGCTTTTAGTCATGGGTGGAACCCATGCCTGTGATTAGGGGGCTGTCTCTTCCTCTCTCAATAACCATAGTTTCTTTAATGATCCTACCAACCGTTTTCTCTTCACAGGTACTTGGAATGGTGAGGACTCTGCACAGAGATTATTTTCTTGATGACATTACACAAGAATTCAAATCTTATAAATTATTAAATCTTATATATCTATCGACAATTTCATGACATATAATCTTATAATTTAAAGACAACATATTAACTTGCAAGAGACCACATGGACAGGTAAAGGCAGTTAAGTAAATAAAATAAATACCCCCTGAAGCAGCTGCATGCCACAGAGGTCTAATAGGAGCCTGTCAGTTTATATGCCATAGTAGAAGGTTTGTGAGAATGGCAGGACCTCATCAGAAAAACAACACGAATATCCATGCCTTACCCAGGGCTTGAACCCAGGTCCCTTAGATCAGTAGCCAAACATAAAGATAATATTAAAAATTTCTTTGCAGGGAGGGGACATGTGAAGCATCTTTCAAGGCATAGATTTGTTTTTCAGCAGATAAGCTAGTGATGCTCATCTAGGATATGACTTCATTAATGAAAGGTTTCTTAAAGCTAGATTTAAGACTAAGATTAAAGACTTGAATTCAGTAACAAAGCATCACAGGAAAATGTCCTATAGATAAGAAACACCTGAAATACTGGCATTTCTTGTGTTTCTTGCCTACAGGACATTATCCTCTGATGCTTTGTTGCTGAATTGCTTATATAATGCTGTGAGTGTGAGTGACAAATATTGCTACCATCATATGTGGTAACTTGGCTGCCTGATTCGTGATAATAGATGGCACCGCTGGTGAATCAACAAAAAATGCAGGAATGCTTATTTGTTGCATTGTTGAAGAAATTGTTAGTTTCTGGTGGACAGGACACCCTGTATGCTTCTGGGATGTGTGGATTCAGATCCCACTCAGGACAATCATTTTATTTAAAGACTTGAATGTTATCTGTTATTATGCACCACAGAGGATGAGGATGAGAAAGATAGGTTTTTATGGACAACTTCAAGATGTTTTGAATTCTTTAAGAAAGTAGATATACTCTTGTTCTAAGTGACTTTAATGCTTAAGTTGGTACTGACTGAACTTAGGGAAGGGGTGATAGGTCCCTTTTGCAATGGTGAATATCTTCTACAAATAAATATACTTAATGGTTTGAGAATAACACTTATTACAAACATCATGACATAAACACACGTGGTTTTCACCAGATAGGTTGCATAAGGATATGATTGATTATATAAGCACATTGGATAAAAAATTAGTCACCTCCACTGTAGATGGTAATGTTGACTTGATACATGGTAGATGTTGCATTTGTAATAATGCAGCACTATATAGAGGCATGTGACTTTCCATGTACTCTATAGAGTTATTAGTCCCCATGGAGTGTGTGTGTGTGTGGGGGGGGGGGGGGGAGGGTGCTGCAGTAAATAGTGCACCAAGCCATAACCTTCAAGACTCAAAGCCTTTGCAGTCTAAATTGATGTCACATCCGGTGGATCTACAGTGCTTCTTGCTTGCGCACGTAGTATTACCGTCACAAATCGAGCAAATTTTTTATAAGGTCAGTGGGCATTTTTGTTTGATACTGTGCTCAAAAACTGATTGACATAGTATGATTATATTTATATGTACATTAATGTAATATTTCTATGGCAAACTTTAAAATAAGGAAGACGTTGAAACTAAAATAGATCTTAATTTGTAATTGTGCAAAATTGATGACTGAAAATGCAGAGTAATCATCATTTAACATTCTCTGAACATGTACAATGAGATATAAATTACCAGGAGCGCCACAATCGGTTCTACATATAATTACAATGACGCAATATGTTTAAAAATGAGGTAAAATGCGAATAATTACTCGGTTATCTATTAACAAATATAAAATCATTTCCTTCACATATTTTTCTTGATAAATGCTGTCAATAATTGATCCAGTTTTTTATACCATTGATAATATATAATCATGACATATAAATTGTTATGGAAAACTAGTGTGTTATATTAAAAGGAAAAAAACACACAAAAATTCTTCAGAACAATTTTATTGATAAATGTGAACTACAAATTAATGATATACTGTAATAGCTTTAACTGTAACAATTGCAGTTATGATTTAATTGAAATACTTTTTCTTAGTGATTAGACTGAATTTATAGGACATGGATACAACCTTTCGATGGAATACATATTCAAAAACTAGCAGGAAAAGTGCATCTAAACTTTACAAACTACAATTTACTGCAAGCACATACACATTTTGGTTTACAAAGCTACCTGTAAATCTATGACTTAAGATTTCATATCGCTCAACTAACCTCCCAAATGTAAAGAAAATAGTCTCTAATCAATCTTCAATTGTTAAAAATATAATTCTATGCAGCCTGGTAAAGAAAGATTAAATCATTTAGGTCTTCCCAGATGTAAGCCAGTGGTGTAAGACCACTAAACTAACAGACTCTGCCTTTTTTCCACTAATAGAACTTATTAGTTTAGTGATCTTAGAACACTGTGGCCTATACCTGGAGAGATATGGTTCAAATCCCACATGCCAACAAAATTATTAATATCAAAGCCAACAGTGGAGTCCAACTCTGTGGATACTATTTATTGAGGGTAGGCAACTTTTTTTTTGGCACTAAGACATTTTTTCTTATTTCCCAAATTCTCTAACAAGCAATCATTTTAAAAAAATATATTTGTTGAACACCAGATAATCATTTCTAGAGTTTATCCAATACAGTGGCCAAATTCACAACTTGAATGATAATCAAGTAATTCTGCATCATGTAAAAGACTGGTTGTGATTAAAGTAACAACATTTCTTTGATTTGCCATTTCCATAAATTCTTCTTCAAATTCAGTACACAATTTTTTCATAGTAATATAATTTAGTAATACAACGTTAATTACTATCTCATTTGGGCAAAAAAAGACTGCCTCTATCAAATTTTTGTAAATACATGAATTTTACATCCAATTCTACTTTTTTTATCAAGTTATAGTAAATGTTTACAATGATCACATTTCAAACTTTTCAAAACTAAAAATACACAATAACCTGCTATATATGCAATTACAGGAAGAGAGTTATCACAATCAGACAAATCTGAAGGAAGCACTGTAATGTTAAATTTTAAGCTAATATACATAAAATTCACTTCCTTAAAATCATCTTTAAAATCCAAATCGGTTATTTTAATTTTACCACTTGACTTAGTGGGAAGTTTCAACAGCGACTGCACTCTTAATTTTGTTTCACATTCAAATAATTGACATACTTATATTGGCTTCCAGCTAACTGCCTGTAGAGGCCAAAACGACTCACTAAATTATCAGTTTGAACAGTTTGATATACCAGGTAAAATATATTTTGAGTTCAGAGGTACAATATGAAGCAATTTCAAGCAATGAATATGTATTAAGTCTTAATGCAGAATGGGTTTCTTTTGTTAGCATACTAGTTGTGCAACTCATCTGCTCTTATTTATCTAGCCAACAATAGAGAAAAATAAATACCCCATCAAGCAGCTGCTTGCCACAGAGGTCTGACAGGAACCTGTTAGTTTATATGCCATAGTAGAAGGTCTGTGAGGATGGCAGGACATCAGCAGAAAAATGATGCATACATTTATTCAGGAAAGAATTCAGAAGTGAGACATTTACATCTACTCTGAACACATTTATGGCATTTGGTGTTTGTTATTCAAGCGTTCACTTTTTAAAAGATGATTTTACATTTACAATATGCCACCATGTTAAAATGAACTTAATGAAATCTGATGTATCTTGGTAATGTAACAATTTGTGCTTTTCTCCTGTTTCTAAAAATCCATTAACCACAAAGTCATTAAAAATATTTAAGACTAATTTAACATTTTGTCTCTCAAGGTTACTTGAGTTCAAAGCTTTATACGACAGATTAAATCCATATTTTAACAATGAGTTTGCTTCAATTTTATGCTGTTCTTTTAAGGGTTGATAAGGATGCAGTTTTGAACTATAAAATACTATTTCCATTATTTAAAAAATGTGGATAGTACATACATTTCTCAATATTTTTTGATTTAGCCAGTCATTTCTGATACACTTCAACAAATGAACTGGGTCAGTAAGAAAAAAATAAAGGTGTTGATTTATCTGATGGATGAGGATATACAATTTGAACTTTAGGGGGAGAAAGACATAATGACATACTCTTATGATTGATGGAATTATTGTGAGCTACGACACATATCATAAAAAAATCAATTTCTTCCAAACCAATGATAATTTTTTAGAATAATACTTAAAGAATATCGCCATTTATTGCTTTGGCTGGTAATATATGAACTACATCTTTATAGTTGGAAAGCAAACTAGTTATAAATACATGGGCACTGGTTGCCATGTTTTGTGTGTTAAATGACAGACCAACAAGGTTACCACATTTGAAATCCAAATACTGTTTGAGATGAATTTCATCAAGCATTAAAATCACTTTTTTATCTGTATCATTCAAAAAAGAATATTTTTATCTGACATATGATAAAAAATTTGAATCTACTTTCTCTACAGCAGGATTGACATTAAACTGAAGGCAAATGCATCGAATTGTACTAGGATGTGGTAATCTAATGTTTCCACTTTCTCTAACAAAATTATATGCATGAGGAGCCATGCTAAAAAAAGTGATGCAAAAATCATCGTATCTGATGAATACCTTGAACCACACTTATTTTACCCAAATAGTATCAACTGTTCCTCAATGAATTTTAAATGATTGTTATTACTTTCATCAGATGTACAAAGTACTTTCAAAATATTACACATTAATCAATACTATGTCTAATGTTACTTTCAGGAGTTTTAACCCTTATTAAACAATTTAAATGATCATTTAAAACATCAATATGACTGATGTTTTAGAAGAAAAGTATATTTTCCAACTTTGGATTGCTCATTATCTTTTTCATATGCTCTCACCCATAAGCTCAGAATTAACAACATAAAATTTTACTATAGGAACTGGAGTTTTGATGAAAGGCTACCAGGAATTAGTCTGGGGACTTTCAATTGCACAGTAACCGTCTTACCAGTTTTCTCATCAACATCTTTGAAAATCACTCTCTGAAGTGTAATTCACAAACCTAGAGAGAAAGATGAACACCATTAAGTGTGTTGTGCTTTATATGTTAAAGTTTTTTTTTGTCTGATTGTTACTGATCAATTAAGCTTAATTTACAACACTGTTGTGTTATTCCAGTTATATATGCTTTATAAAAATAGTAAGAAAAGTAAAAATTATTGTAAATGGTCAAAAGTCCAAATATGTCAACAAATCAAGTTTCTCTGTGTTTCGAGAGATGCAAACTTGAATTATATTGTTCAAGTGAGTAGAATAATTGCAAAAGATATTGGACGCATTAAAATATATCTCGAATTACAAATATAAGGCAATGATGAATTTGTATTATGCATTAGTTCAATCCTACAGTATTTTTATCTGTTTAATGAAACACCAATACTAGAAATTTTCTATATCTTCCAGAAATCAAATTTGAGACATATTTTACATTTGACTTATAATGATCCAGTAAAACATTTTGTGGGCAATAATAATTTGCCTTTTTCAACTCTATGATTTCTGTATATAAACAATTCTGTTATGCCATGTATATTTGTAGGTGAAATGATCAATCACTACATAATTTATGTTACACAAGCCTTCATGAAATAGAAATTTATTCATAATGCACAAATTTTATCTGACGACTATTGCATTCAAACATTAAGTAATGAATGGTGTATAACCTGTTCTCTTGAAAATGATTAAAACTAACTAACACATTAAAACTCTGAGGAAAATGTGAAAATCAGATTTGCACAAACCTGAGACACTTTCAAGTAAAGAGATATGGGTTTCTAGATGCATAGTTCATTCCTGATATTTCCCAAGGCTATTATGAAAATAAACCTTAAATTTACATGTCATCCAAACTATTAATGAGTGACTAATGCTCTGTATTCTATATATATATGTTATTTCATGATCACTATTTCTTAAACCTATATTTCACATAACTGTATAAAAATCTCATATTCAATACCCTCCTTCAGCAAAAACAATCACGATGCAAATAGAAAAGGATAAACAAACAACTAATTGTGACTAAACATATAGCAGTTAAGTTATATGAATGTATGGCACAATATACTCTTCATTATTATCATTCAAACCATTTTATATACTCTTGCCAAATATTGCAATTTTGCTAGGATTTCAGCAATCTCAAAATTTTGTCACAAATGTACTTGCTATTATAAAAGGCGAAAAACAAAATCGACATACCTTGCTAAATTTTGTTACTGTGAAGTTTTCTCTTATTGCTAGAAACCATTTTCTGCACAACTCTTCATCCTGGGGAAAACTGTAAACGTTCACATTTCTTGAACTTTCATAGTTTCCTCTACAGCCAGGAACAGAACAAGGATGAGGCATTTCTTCAAAAACTGATTCACAAGTAAAAACTTAATCACAGAAAAATAAAGCGCCACTTCAAAGATAACACAACATTAGAAAATCCCGCCAACACAAGCAGCTACGGGGTGTCAAGATGTTAGATCCATGAATGCTGATGTCAGAACATATGACGTCATCAGTGAAATGGCCTTGAGTCTCGATGGTTACGACCAAGCTCCTAATTTGCAGTTCCCAGGTTCATGTCCCATATGGGCCAGTGTTGAGATTTATCTCTGCAAAACTCCCTGCCCTGCCCATGATCAGTAGGTTACACCGATGTGCTTGGAAAGGCCACTGTCCATCGATGGGACCGTGGTCCTGTGTGTGCGGGAGAGCCATACCCTGTGCATGTTAAAGAACACACTGGATGACCGTGATGGGAAGCTACCATCTGTCTCCCAACAGCTGTCAAGTGGGTCCCCTCCCCCAACTTCCTCCAACCAAATGAGCCTTTGGGGTCCTTGTGACCTGGCCATTTAGCTCAATGTGTGCAAAAAAGTGCTGCTCAGAGGTAAAACAACCCAACCCCATGGAGTGCCAGTTATATATTGTTCCTGCCATGAATCATGGGTTGGAAGAAAGACGTAACTCCAAAAGGGTGCTATTGCATTTGATAGGGCTAAAGGGTATGCTGTGAAGGAAGTAACCAAATTTGCTGTTGTTTCAAAACAAACAGTTCAACAAGTGTATAAACAGTAGTGTACATCCAGTTAGACCACTAATCTTAGATATTACTGTGGCCGAAAGTTAGAGTTCACAGACCACTGGCAAATATCATGACTAGTGACTGCAAACTGATTTCAAATTAGATAAGAATTGCTACAGATAGTCAGTGAAGAACCACATCAGCTATTTCAGAAACAACATCATGATGGGAACTGCATTCCATGAGTATTTGGAGCAGAGTACCTTGGAAGAGACCCATGCTAACAGCTGCACATAAAACATCCCTGTTGCAATAGACTAAGTGTTATAGATATTGGATTACAGAAGACTGGAAACTTATCTGGTCAGATGAAATGCATTTTTATCTGTATTCTGTCGATGCAAGGTAGAGAGTGCATTGCAGGAGTAGCAAAGCCATCCATCTAGACTGTGTCCAAGGTGTTACTGAAGCTAGAGGTGGTTCTGTGATGTTCCTTCCACGAGGTAGACCCATTAGTTGAAGTGTTGACCTGCTTAAATCAGGAAGGCTGTATACAGATTTTGGATGACCAGGTGTTGCCTTTTGTGCATCATGTGAAGGACAATACAACACAAACACCGGTGTTCCAGGATGACAGTTGCATGGTGCACAGGGCCCAAACTGTTTGTGACTGTCATGAGGAGCATGAGGTAACATTGGGACACCTCAACTGGCCCACAAAGTCCCCAGATGTAAATCCCATTGAAAACCTTTAATAAAATTATAAATTTGTAAATGATCAGTTGAAGACTGATAGAATTTTTGGCTTGATGGATTGGCTGACAGAATAGAAACAGCAGAATTGAAAGAAAATAAATTTTTATATTTTTCAAAATACCCCTTGGGCCACAAAATTTGCTTCTATTTGAGTAACCTTTAAATTTCAAAGAATTTTTTTACAGATCATATTTATTCTAAAGCATTGTTTACTGTATTATTATATATTTACAACTACATTTGTATATAGGTAGATCATCTAGGAACATAATACTATTTTTCTCTATTGATCACTGTCAGGCTCAACTGTCTTGCACCACCTCAGAACAAAAGCCTTGCATTCCTTCATTGTAAGGAATCATTCATTCGGTAGCATGCTATTCTTGTAATCTGCAGTTCTCAGGTGGGCCAGCATTGAGATTTATCTCTGCAGAAATCCCTGCTGCGGTCAGTATGGGACACCAATGGGCTTGGAAAGGCTACCATCCGTTGGATGGGACTTTTAAGCAGTGGCCCCATGTGTAGGAGAGCCATACCCTGTGCACGTTAAAGAACACACTGATAGCCTTGACAGAAGGCTACCATCTGTCTCCCAGCAGCTGTCCATTGGCCCCTCATGGAATGAAGGGGGGGGGGGGGGAGCCCTTCATTCTCTGAGCCTTTAGGGTTCTTATGACCTGGTCATTTAGCCCACTGTGTGCAAAAAGTGCTGCTCAGAGGTTAAACAACACACAGCCCTTTACTGTGAGGGTAGTTGTGAAGGCCAGCATGCCCATCTTTTGCAGATGTCTTCTTGGCCCACCAACTAACTATTTTGCAGCAGTTTGCAGTTGTGTAACAGCATTGACCCCATACATATTCTGCAGTTGCTTGTAAATGTTTCTAACAGTCTTCTCACACACTAAGAATTTATTAACATCACATTGCTTCAGCTGATATCCATAAGGGCTGCCATGCTTGATTAATGCTATAGCACTGTCACCATTGGCAAAACGATGTACTTATGATAAAAAGAGATAAGAAAAAAGTACCTTCACAGTGTATAATCAACAATACTATAGAATAAATACTGATCTGTAAAACAATTGGGGCATATATTTCTGAGGGACCCATACTTCTACTGCTTATAATATACTGTAGACTAGAGTATCTGACCATGTCTGTAACTGTTCAGCCATAAACCTTTGGTGGTGAAGTATTATGATTATATTGATAACCCACAACTTTGTACTGGCAAATGTTTATGGAATTCACAAATTGTGATCACACAGTGACTCTAAGTATTGGTTAATTTTATCTATGTATTTCTTCAGTGACTTTTTACTTACATTTGCACTATTCTTATCCATGTAAACTTTGTGACATAATATGCCTTAAAATGATATTTATTTATATCCTACAGTTACAAAGTGCAGCTATATTATATTTCCATCATGTTACTAATTGCAAGTTCTACCTGTGATAGTAATTCTGAACTACATTCGATATGTGAAATTCATGTTAGCTATTTCATGCTAATTACTTAGGCCTAAGTGTTAGTACATACACTTAGGCTACATTACTAAGGAAGCTAACAATTTAATATTGCTTCTCCTATAAGTACATTACAATTGCATAAATATTTTAATAATATAATTTACATGCAGTTTAAGATAAATTTGTAGTGTCAGAACCAATTTTATAACAGTTCCTAGGTTTTACAAAGCAGAATTTCTCAAATAAATAATGTTGGTACAATCATATTACAGTTCAGTAATTGCAATGAAGTTACAGAAACTTGGGACATTTATATTAAAAGAGTTGAGATTAATTTTTTCCATATGTAAATTTAGTGGAAAGCCTAGGTCTCCCACTCTTTCTGAGACCTTTAGTCACACTATTCATAACCTATTCACTAATCTATAATTATGCATATGGGCAACATGGCCAAATCAATGAAGTCTCTTTCTGCACAATATGCTGCTCAAAGGAGGTTGCTGGCTCCTTTGCCTAACCTCATCATTACTTACAAAGTTGAACCACCTAATGCCCAAGATACTGCATAAGCATCTAGAATCCAAAGCATCAAGTTTCCCGTTGTTTACAAAGGGTCCAAGTTTCACAACCATAACTAACTCTAGAAAGAGCCAAATTATTATAGTCTAATTTTGTTCTTTTGGTATATATGCATATTTCTCCACACTCTCCACAGATTCTTAAAAGTTCCGGCAGCAATCCCTATTCATCTGTTAATCTCATGCCGCATATCACCTGTATCTGTTACATAGCTCCCAAGATAATTAAACTGAGACACCTGCTCAAGAGTGGAACTATTCACATTAACTGAACCACAGACTACCTGACCAATTTTCATCATTTTAGTTTTTCTCTCTGTTTATCACCAACTACTACCAGTCTCATCAACAGCTCAAATGAGAGTTCATCTTATCAACATCATTTGCCAAAAAGGCCAAATCATCAGCATAATCTAAATCAGAAATTTTCAGATTTCTAGACCATTTAAGGCCAAAATCTTTCCCTTGCAGTGAATTTCACATAACATAATCAATAACCAAAGAGAAAAGGGGACAAAATGCACCCTTGTCAAATACCAGAAACAATTCTAAACCAATTGCTACAAGCCTTACCAACTCGCACACGACTCAGTGTTGTTATGCATTGAAGTACCATTGAATTAGGGATAACAACCTAATAGCATGTTGGACCCCTTTGGCCCTGATAACAGCTGCCACACGACAAGGACTCCACAAGCTTGCATAAATGTTCCACAAGTATGGCAACCCATGCATCCTCCAGAGTTGTCCACATTTCTCCTATGGTCATCGCTGATGGGACATGGGCCCGAACTCTGTGCTCGATGGTATCCCAAAGATTTTCGATGGGATTTAAATCTGGGCTTTTACTAGGTGGCCAATTCATTATTTCAAAGTCAGCAGAATGCTCCTGCAACCATGCAATAGCCAACCTAGACCTGGGAGATGAACAGTTGTCTTGCTGGTAGACCCCATCTCCATTGAAATGCATGATGGCCATAAATGGGTGTAAATGATCAGCCTACTGAGATGCATTGAGAGCCATCAGTGCATGTACCAAAGGTCCTGAAGACATTCAACTGAAGACATCACAGACCATCATTGAGCCACCACCAGCTTGTACTGTTCTGACCTAACATGCCGGGGCGGGGGTGGCTCAGTCGGTAGCCGCCAGGCTTATAATCTGTAGTTCCCAGGTTCGAGTCCCAGCTGGGTCAGCGTTGAGATTTATCTCCACAAAATTCCCCGCCCTGCCCACCGATGGGCTTGGAAAGGCCGCCGTCCATCGGATGGGACGTTAAGCCGTGGCCCCGTGTGTGGGAGAGCCATACCCTGTGCACATTAAAGAACACGCTGGATGGCCTTGACGGGAGTCTCCCAACAGCTGTTCCAGTGGGTCCCCTCCCCCAACCTTCTCTGAGCCTTCGGGGTCCATGTGACTTGGTCATTTAGCCCATGGTGTGCAAAAAAGTGCTGCTCAGAGGTAAAACAACCCAACAACCCAACATGCAGGATCCATGGGTTCATGGGGTTGGTGCCATACCCTCAGTCTCCCATCGACGTGATGAAGTTTAAATTGTGATTCATCACTCCAGTCTATCCACTGCTAATTTTCGATGTTCTTTAGCTTAGACAAGGCATTGAGCCTGGTGTTGTGCCGTTAGAAGTGGGACTCTTGTAGGTCAGCGGCTCCCAAAGCTGAGATGATGAAGTCAGTGTTGCATGGTCCATGCACTGATTTCCTGGCTGAAACCCATGTTCAGATGGGAGGTGATTTCAGATAATGTCTGGCCCTTATCGGTCCATATGATGCATATCAGACAGTGAAGCCTATGATCATTAAAGGCTGTCCATTCAAGGCACCTGACCTTTGCAGTTTGTCCAGGTGCTTTTTTTTGCCGGAATTTTTATATTCCTGGAACACTCTTGAAACTGTTGTATGAGAAAATCTAAGTTTATTGACAATTTCGGAGATCGAGTGTCCCATCTGTCGGGCATGTACAATCTGCCCTCTCAAATGCATCTGAATCCCATGCCTTTCCCATTATGCTTCTCACGATGAATGCTTGAGGAAGCCAAAGCCGACAGCTGTGTATGACCAGAGTTTCAGTCACGCATGCACAAAAAAGAGGGAGTTGTGGTACTGAATTTGTATAATGTCTCCTATCCCTAATTCAGTGGCACTTCAGTGTAGAGAGCTTTCATTATGTTAACTAACTTGTCTGGTACCATACAATCTGATGATCAACAGAGGTAAAAGCCTTTTCGAAATAACAAAGCTGGTAACCAAAGGTTTCTGAAACTCTAACATGAAACTAAACATTTCTCAAGAATCTGCCTAAGTGCAAAAATGTGATCTACACATCCCCTACCACTTCTGAATCCACATTGCTCATCCCACAATTGTCCATCAATCAGATTCTTAATTCTGTTCACAATTATGCAAAGAATGTTTCTTGGAACAAAAAGCAGATTGATACCCCTATAGTTAACACAAGATCTGCGATCACCTTTTTTTAAAATAGTAATAATATTTGGTCTGTAAATGGTAGATAGGTAGTCACTGGAAGGAGAGCTATTCACCAATCCCCTGTGATGATGCATAGAACAGGCGAGGCCTAGTACCTAATGTCTGACCCCACCTTCTCGTAGTGTAGACCGTTAGTACCTTTCAAAAGAGATACTCTCTTGTGGAAGTGAACGGAAGGGGAGGGCTGCCAAATTAGTGTGGCCTACTGATCTGGACAACTATGGCTACTTTTCTTTTTTTTCTACCCTGCTGAGGAGTGGTCAACTACACAGGGTCCTGGTGCTGACCATATAAACCCACTGGACTGGACTGAATTATGGCTCTGAGCTTGATTATGGATCCTGATTTTGCTGCACTGGTGGGCTTCTGTGGAGGGAAAATCGTCCGCTGTGTTCTCTGTTTGTTTGTGGGTTGACAGCCCAAAGTGAATAGATTCACAGGATATGTTTATCAGCTGGTGGATAATCCTAAGCAGAGGTCATCGCAGGCACCTGAATTCTTTGCTTCTATTGGCATTGTCAAATTCTACATTGGAGGAAGTCTTCCGGTGTAGATGGCTTCAGCCTTTAGTGGTGGAGGATTGAGTCTTTGGCCCATGTCTGCGATTAAGGGGCTGTTTGATATTCTCGACATTCCCTCTATCAATAAACATAGTTTCTTTAAACATCCCACTAACCATTTTCTCTCCATAGGTAGTTGGAATGTGAGGATTCTGCACGGAGCTTTTTCTCTTGATGTCCTCACACAAGAATTCCACCATTATAATTTAGATATTCTTGGCTTGCAAGAGACCAGATGGACAGATAAAGGTCAGATTCTTAAAAATAATATTAAATTTCTCTTTTCAGGGAGGAACAATAATAATAATCACCAAGGCATGGGTCTGCTTCTCAGCAGACATGCTCGTGATGCTCTTCTAGGATATGAGTGCATTAATAAAAGGTTTCTTGCACCAAAATTTCAGACAAGCATTAAAAACTTGAATGTTATCTGCTGTTATGCCCCCACTGAGGATGTCGATGAGGACGAGAAGGATAGATTTTACGGATAACTTCAGGATATTTAGAATTCTGTCAAGAAAGGAGATATTACCCTTGTTCTAGGTGACTTCAATGCCAATGTTCTAGGTGACTTGACTCTGACCTTTGGGGAGGAGTGATAGGCCCTTTTGGTATTGGTAGGTGCAATGGGCAACATCTCCTTACAGGTAAGTAAACTCCATGGTTTCAGAATAACTAACACTTTTTACAAACACTGCGACATATTTTTCTCTCTTTATATTCAAGATTGCCCTATGATTGGGTCAATATATTGATCCAATCATAGACATGCATATACAATCATAGAAAAGCAATTATTATATTGAATAGATCTCTATTTTTTTTATGAGAGGGGGGGAGTAATCAGATTCAAAGTCATATTTAGTTTACATGTTATGTATAATCAGAATAAAGAGTGCAAGTGTGTAGTGTTCCCAAAACAATTATTGTATTTAAATGCTTTTGCATGAAATGCTTGCCACCTTTTGTAATTAATTATTATGTTTAATTTGTATATATATATATTTGTTTATTTTCAATTTTCCTTTAGATGCAAACTACAAGAAAGAAGAAATTTTTAAAAGAATAAAGTTACTCACCTTTGTAAAATTAGTAAGTCATTTTAGAACTTCACTTTAACATTATACTTCAAATAATGTGTACTTATACACAATAATACTAAATAACTATATTAGACGTATAATTGGGACAATATAGCTTCCTTCTTAGGAACATGAATAGAAATGTAAAGTATCTTGTAATGAACTTTGATTAAAATAGAATTTTAAAACTTCTGGTACATTTACTAAGTATTTAACCACTATTAAACTCAGAACCATCCCAAGCATGTGCACATGACCCATCATGCTTCAAGAGCCTTCTGATATATATGTTTTTGTGAGCAAATCTGAGTCTGTGTCATTTCTGGTATGATCATTAGTACCTTGTATTTAGACAAATGAATCCATCATTGATTATTAGCCTTCATTGATTTACTAAGGATGTGAAGGTGGGTATAGAGAAAAAATTGTCGTGAGCTGGATGGGATCTGAACCCACAATCTGATGACATATCGTCAAGATGATCATATGTTTAGATCCCACCTGGCTGAAGACAATTTTTCCTCTACACACATCTTCATTCTGTTACTTAACCCTTTAAATGTCGGAAGCTCATTAATCAGTTTTCATAAAATACTACAAATGAACTTGCAACTTTTTTTGTGCTTTCCTACCATTTTTTACCTTTTAAATTATATATATTTTTGTTTAGAATTAAATGTTCTTTCTTTTAGTATGTAATATGAACTATTGCATTCATTAGTTGTTTCATTATGAAGCTCAGAGGTTGAGTTACATTTTTAGAGACCCCCCCCTCCCCCGATATTATAAGGATTAAACAACTTAACTTTTTCCATGTCAGAGCAGTATTAATTGGTATTATCTTTTGAATTCTAGTAGTCACCTTATATAGTATCAAGTAAAGACAATTTATGATTTTATTCTGCTGTCCCATACACAGATTATTGATTAGTTGTAATTTCCAGTCTTCTTGCCTAGTTCTCGCTCTAGCATGGTTGTAATGCTTTCTAAACTTTTATTACTACCAAAAATTCCATCATCCGTGAACTATGCACATTGGCTTTTGGCCATTATTTTAGCAGACTCGATTTTAAAAACCTTTTTTTTATTAATTCTAATGCTTCTAAAATTATATTTTATTATTTCAGATGTACATTGCAATTATAAACAATAATTAATTTGAAACAATCAAAAACGAAACTGCTAGTGATCTCTAATGATGAACCATGGGCTTACGCACTTAGCCTCAAAATGCATTTTTTTTTAAAGGTAGGACTTATTTTAGCAATACTTTTAATTACATTTAAATCAAATAAACTAATTAAGGTTAGAAAATTGCAAATTTTAACCAAAATTCTGCCAAAATTTAAAATTACGCTTTTCTGTAGCAATTATGCAGCTTCATACTAAAATGATTCATTCTCAATTTCAGTGCTTCAGTAACAGTTTAAATGCTTTGAAATGTTTTTTTTTTATCAAAATTTTCTTAGTTTTTTTTTATTACTTTTCAGATATATTTTTCAATTTTTATTAAAATTTTTTTAAAGCAAAATTATTTTTTATGACACTGCTTTTCTTAGGCTTAAAGTGTTACCGATTGTCAAAAGTATAAGTATGCATATGCATTATATGCATGAATGGTTAAAAAAAATTAGAAAAAAAGCTAAATAAATGATATTATAATAATAAATTGTATTATAATAATAAAATAATTTAGAAAAAAACTTGAAATTTTACTGAAGTTAAAATGCAGTAAAATTTTTGCATAAAAAAATGCTTAATAGATTTTACTTACCTGTTTTTTTTTTTATAATTTTTGCTATTTATCACAATTAAATGCTCTTTCATTTTGTACATAACATATTTCCATTCATTACTTACTTCAGGATGATGAAGTTCTAAAGCTGTTTATTTTCTGAAAATACTTTAAAATAAATCCAGCCACCACAGTGAATTCCGTTTCAGAAATCCGGCACTATAAGTGTTAATAGTGATTAAATACATAGTAAATCATTGATGACCTGTGGATTCATTTGTCTAAATACAAGGTACTAGTAGTTTAGTATGGTATTTTAGTATTTTTACTGATTATACTAGGACACAAATTCAGATTTGCTCACAAAAATGTAAATTAGACAGGAGGCTCTTGGAGCATGGCTAGCGATGTGCACATCCTTTGATGGCTCTGAAAAATGGAGTCCCTAAATGCAATCAAAAGATAGTGATTAACCAGATGAAGTATAGCAAAACATCAGCAGTAGAGGAGAGATTGATCAACAGCTGGTAGCTCAGTGGATAGAGAACCTGACATGTCATCAGGAGGTCATGGGTTCAGATCCCACCTGGCTCAAGACAATTTTTTTTCTACACTCATCTTCATCCTGTTTAAATACTTAATAATTAGTAAATCAATGATGAGCTGTGGATTCATTTATCTGGTATGTTTAGGTAATATATTGGTAAGTCTTTGGAGTTTCATGATAATATATTAATGATAAGTTTTATAAATAAATTTGTAAGCTAATAAGTGCAAACACAATATAGAGTTTCCTGATAATATATTTAATGATATATTTTCTATAAAAATTAGTAAGCAGGAAAAAAATTATAAATAATTTTTTGCTGTTGACAGATTACCTGATTCCTTTTTTTTTGCATTAAGAAGAACTATTAATGTTACAATCTGCAAAACATGTCAATTTTGGTTTCTTCATCTGCTGGTAATGTGAAGTAAAACAATATTGAGGAAAACATTTTCAGCATGAAACTCAAAGTTCATGTCATTACTAGAGGAAATTTTGATCAGCAGTTGATTGATTATCAGAGCACCTGACATGTTATCAGGAAATTGTAGGTTCAAATCCCACCTGGCTTAAGACAATTTTCCCTCTAACTTTGAGTTTAATGTTCAAAAGTGTTTTCATCTAATTTCATTAACTCAACATAAGATCTTAAATAATATTGATGAATATTTCCTTAAAATTAAAATGGAATCTCCCTGGAATTTAAAAGTGGCTTAGCTTATAAGCATTTTTAGTATCTTCTCCATTTTTAGTGTTTCATTTCAGCATTAAATAATGAGTTGACCTGTTTCAGTTAAAAAACTGATGATCATGCCAATTAAATTCTATGATAATATTTCGTTTCTTTAATTGTTTTGATCATTTTCACTCTACTTATTGCTTGGCAAGAACTTATAAAAAGATTAGGAGTCTCTTTAGGCATATAAAGATCTAAGCTAAATTATCCTATTACTGACTTATCATCTAAATTTTTTTATTTTAGGAAAGAAACAGCAACAGATAACAAGACACAGATCACTTAATAGTAAAAATCCACTTGTAACATTATCACTGCTTGTTTAACAAGCATTAACGTAATAGAGGAAACTACAGGTAACACATCTGTAAACATGGAACTCTTGAAAGGTTTGCTGAAAAAATTCGATTTTCTCCTTGAGTGAGATTCGAACCAATGACCTCCTGATAATATGACAGATGCTCTGATCACTGAGCTATTGAGAGCTACCACATTTTTCAGCAAATTGTGACTATAAGCTTACCCTGTGCAGTTGCTTATTGCATCATCTCTGAATTGAAAAGGGTTAACAAAGCTGCAACTGATGTCAGTAATTATTTTTATAAATTCAGTTAACATGCTTTCTTAGCGTTGCTCAATGCAAGTTTCAGTAATGGAGAAAATCACAGGTAATGTTTCTGTAAGCATGGAACTCATGAAAGGTTTGCTGAAAAAATCAAGTTTTGCTTTGAGTGGGATACAAACACACAAACTTCCTAATAACATGAAAGGTATTCTGACCACTCAGTTATTGATAGCTAGTTCTTTTTTTCAGCAAATTGTGACTATAAATTTTTCTTCTGTGGTTGCTTGTGGTGTCATCTATGATTAGGAAAGAGCCAAGCTGCCACTGGAAGAAGAGTTGTGTACCCATCCCATATGATGATGCACAGAAACATCCAGTCTAAAGTCCAACCTCACCTTCTTGTGGTACTAGTCATTAGTGTCTTTCAAAAGATATTCTCTTTTAGAAGGGAAAGGTGGAGTGCTGCCAGATCAGTGTGGGCTATTGATCTGGTCATCTATGTCCATATTTTTTTTTCTGACATGTTGAGTGGTTAACTTCACAGGATTCTGGTGGTGCTGGCCATTTTAAACCCACTACAGATACTGGACTGCTGCATTAATGGGCCTCTGTTGAGAGAAAATACCACTGTTTTCTGTTTGCTTATGGGTTACCAGCCCTAAGTGAACAGATGCACAAATACCTTATATTGGTGGATAATCCTGATCAGAGCCATTGCAGGTGCTTTAACCCTTACTTCTTTGAGCATCACCAACCTAACCTGGAGTAATGTGTTTCAGGCAGGGCAGTTTCTAATTTGATTGTGGTTCTTGAAAAGGCCTACTTGTAAAGCCCCCTCAGTGCAAGCTCCTGTATGTGGTGAAGGGACCACCATGTGAAGTTCCTCCTGTTCCAGTACCTTCATAGGGTCTTAAATGCTCATCCATGTGTTTGCTGTCTGCAGTGATCCATGTCCCTGGAAAGTAGGGTCCTGGTATTTGCTTGGGGAGCCCTCATCTACTTTCCTTAACTCATGACTAGTGGGGTTCCCTTTGACCCATCTTACCATTGGAAAGCCTGTTGGTTGTAGGGCTGGGCAGCGATTTTGATAGCACTGCTACACACTGCTTTGGCCTCTGCTTCAGGTAAACAGGAGGTTCTGGGGTGACCCCCGCAGGATCAGTCAGCTGGTGGACTGGACCTGCTAGGGCCATCTATGCAGTATGATGAGTACCTTGCCCACACGAGGTTAACAAGTTTCACCTTGCCTTAATTTCCTTTTGTAGTTTTCTTTATTTTGTGAGAGCAGTTTGTTTCTTCTTGCTTTTTATTTTTTGTCCCTTATTTCATTTTATGAGGACTTGGGCGAGTTCTTCATGTTTCTCTTTTCCTTTTCCATATTTGTGAGGTCTTGGCTCATTGTCTGTATCGGTATAGTGCAGCCCTGGTGCTTGATTGGGCATCCTCTTATTGAACTCTCTGATGGATGGGTACCATGAGGACTGAAGGACCATTTAAAAACCAAGAGTTCCATTAATGGAATTAATTCTTCCAGTGCAGTAGAGAGAGCTCAGCATGAGGCCCCCCCCCCCATCATCTTCACAATCTTCTTCATTGTCTTCATCATCATGAGGCAGGGGGCTCAGTCGGTAGTGCACCAGGCTCATTATCTTGCAGTTCCCAGGTTCAAGTCCCAGCTGGACCAGCATTGAGATTTATCTCTACAAAACTCCCTGCCCTGCCAATGGTCAGTAGGGGATACCAATGTCCGACTGCACCGATTGTTCCAATCACCTCATTATCTGTTCCATGGGTGATCAGGTGATTGGGGACATCCTCCCAATCACCTGTGGAACCCTTTTTTTATAAGCAAAAGTTTGGATGGTCTTGCCAGAGTTCTGAAATTAGTCAATCACCTAAGATCCAGTGACTTGGTGGTGGAAACTGTTTGCTTGAAACATTCTGTGCTCCCCAAGGTTATGGTGATTGGTGTGTGTGTTCATCTCTGTGACATCCTACAAATTGTTTAATTCCTCCTGGGATGTGATCTCCGAGTGAGGCCTCCACGAAGTGTTTGAGGAGGAAATACTTTTGGAGTTCTCATCCCAAGGAGTGACAGCAGTCCACCAGGTTTCATAACTTCGTGATGGGAAATTAGTACCCACTGGGGTACTAATTTTAACATTTGGCATGCCATGCCTGCCAACTTCTATTAAGGCAGGTTACCTTCACTGTAAGATACTGCTGAATATTCCAAACACTTTGCATTATTTTCACAGTGAACACAGGTGGGTTTGCCCTGGCAAGCTGTGTGGCCATGCTCACACAGCTTGCCAGGGCTAACCCACCTGTGTTCACTGTGACAGCCATGATCCTTACTGCACAGCAGAGAAGGCAACCTGCATGAACAGTAGTGGTGACTATCTGGCATTCTCCCACTGCTGTCCAAAGTGGCTGGAGGGGAAGGAGATGCAATGCCTGAAAACTGTCTCCTATCCTATGGCAAGAAGTGTCAGGATAGGAAATGTGACTTCTGTGGCAATGCAGACCAATATCAACATCAACATACCACCATCTGAATCTTTCTCGCCTGTGGCAAAGTACCTCCTTATATAAGTGAAACCTCAGTTGGTGTCAATTTCAACGTCAACACTGGTTTCTATTCCTGCTTCAGTGTTTTCTGCTACCATCTCTGGAGTAAGTAAGGCAGTGAGGCAGTAAGGCAGTGAGCTGCAGTCTTTCCACTTGAATGGCCTAGAGTCTTACAACATCCCCACCTCAGATTGCCAGACCTTCCAAGCCTAAGTTCCCCACTGGGGACAAAGAAGAAATCAGTGACCCTTCCTCAATTAGTGGTCTCAGATCTGTATCCCTCAGATGACTCCAAAGACATGAACATGGACTTAACTATGGTGGAATCCTGATTGCAATGCAGCACCTAAGACTCAGGACAAAGTTTGGTGGGTGTTTTGGACATCCTCCAATTTTGACATCCTCCAATTTTGAAGCTTTCAAGTGTGCCAGGAAAAAAGCCTGTTTTGCCTGGTGCCAGAGCCTGGAAGAATCTCAGAACAAATGCATTTTCTGTCATCTGAATAATTGATTCAAAGGTCATGTGAGATAAAGTCTGGAAGATTAGTGGAAACTACTCGTATCACTCATTATTGATCCTGGAGCACAATGGACAGGCAATCGTTGATCCTCAAGCAATTACCAACACTCTAGGGAATCATTTTCTTCATCTCTTTCTCGTTCTCTTATTCCCCCCAAGTTTCTGGCCCTCAAAAGCCACACTGAATGCTCTCTACTGTCTTTCCACTTGAATGACCTAGAGACTTACAACAAACCATTCACAGCAGAGGAGCTGTGCCTTGCTCTATGTACTTCTCATGAATCTGCTGTTGACTAGGCAATGTCCATTATGTCATGATCCTGCATCTCTCACCATCAAGTAAAGATTGGCTGCTCAGACTTTTCAATCATATTTTTCTAGAAGAGCAGTTTCTGGACTCCTGGCAGGAAGCCATTGTCTTGGCCTTCCCCAAGCCAGGAAAGAATCCCTTCCAACTACAGACCTCTCATGTTGACAAGCTAGGTGTACAAGGTGTTGAAAAGAATGGTAAATGCCAGACTGATTCTGGTATTTTGAATACCATGGCCTTCTTTCCAACACCCAGTGTGGCTTTTTTGCAGGCAATGGCCTACCTTAGACTTGATCCACCTCAAAATGATGATCAGAAATTCTTTTTAACATCAAGAGCATCTGGTGTCAATCTTCTTTGACATCAAAAAAGTGTATGATGTGGCGTGGAAATTCAGCATTCTTTTTGATTTCCATGCATTCGGCTTGAGAGGTCATATGCCAATTTTTATTTCAAACTTTTTATCTTCTCATCCTTTTTAAGTCTGTGTCAGAAACACTCTATCATGGCCTTTCCCCCAAGAAAAGGGGTTCCACAAAGCTATGTCCTAAGTGTTTGTTGTCAAAAAAATTCAATTACTCGACAACTTCCAACTGTAGGAAGTGCCTCTATGTTGACAATTTTTTGCATCTTTTGCTCGTCATCCAGCAATTAGGATCATTGAATGACAGCTGCAAACTGCCCTGAACAATCTCTCGGTTTGGGTAATGACCAATTGGGTTTCCATTCTCCCCATAGAAGACTGCTTGCATGCACTTTTGCCACAAACAAAATCTTCATCTGGACCACGAGCTTTGGGTGGGGGATACCATCATTCCAATTGTTGTGGAGAGCAAGTTATCTGTCTCATCTTTCACCAGAAATTGACCTTTTTATCACACATTCATCATCTCATGCCCAAATGCTCGCAGGCATTGAACATCCTTTAGGCCCTGTCCTCCTACTCATGGGGGATCTGACTGATGTTCTTTGCTCTGCTTCTACTGTGCACTTGTCTGGTCAAACTGGACTGTAGATCCCAGGTGTATGACTCTGCCCAGGATTCAGTGGTGAAGGTGCTGGACCCTCTCTACCATTAGGCCCTACATGTTTGCATGGAGACCTTCCCGATCTCACTGATCCAGAGTCTTTATGTTGAGGCTGAAGTAACCATCATTATCTATTCGCTGTCTGCGGTTGTCCTATAGTATGCAGTGAAATTGCAATCCCTGCCAGCCCATCCTACTTGAGACTGCATTTTCAGTCCTCAGTAGGAAATGCTTTACATGAATCACTTGACTGCCATTCATCCTTTTGGTTTGTATGCACAAGGTTACCTCAAAGACATCGACATCAGTCTTGATAGCATTGCCCATTCGACAGCTGAGCCATTTCCACTGTGGCTTGCTGTTTATCCTTCCTGTGACTTGTCCCTTTGCATGACAGGGAAGGCCTTTACACCCAACTGTGTGTACCAACAACTCTTTGCCAGCCACTGTGCTGAGCATCTGGACTTCTTGCTCATCTTCACAGATGGCTTGGAGTTGGCGTATCAGTGGAATCTGCCATGGTCTGCTGTGATACTATCATTGCAGACCAGATCCCACTGCAGTGTTTCCATCTTCATTGCAGAGTTGCACTCTATCAGTTATCAGTATTGCTTTTGTTGCCTTTGTATGTTTTTTAACTTTGGGTATGGTTTTTTTTATGTCTTTTATCTTTTTATTTTCCCTTGTTTGACACAACATAATCTTTGTTGCTCTTGCACCATAAAACTCCAAATTTGTAAAGGTGGTTCCTGAAGTTCCTACCACCATTGGAAGCAAGCCTTTAGCAGTGAGAGAATGGATCTTTGCCCCATGCCTGCAATTAGGGGGCTGTTTGATATTGTTGGCCTACTTCTCTCAATAAACATGTTTATAACCTGTTAACTGGTTAGTAAACAACCTGTAAACTGGTTAATAAACAGGTTTATTGAGGTAATAACCTCAATAAACCTGTTTAGTTTCTTTAAAAAATTATGCTAATCATTTCTTTCCAGAGATATGTGGAATGTGAGGATGTTCCATAGAAATTATTCTCTTAACATCCTCACTTAGGAATTCCAGTGTCATAACCTAGATATTCTGGGCTTGCAAGAGACTAGATAAGTAAGTAAAGATCAGATACCTAAAAACAATTTTAAATTTCTCTTTTAACCATTTTACTAACATACAGGCCAAAATGGCCAAGATTTTAAGCCGACTCTTCCGATCAATGATATTCATTCTTCTTTACTACCCCCTACCTGCAGTTTTGGCCATTTTACACTGGTATGATAGTGAAAGGTTAAGGGAAGAAGAATGGAAAACATGTCCAAAGTGTAATTTGCTTCTCAGAGACACGCAAGTGATGCTCTTCTAGGATGTGACTGCATTAATGAAAGATATCTTGTAGTTTAATTCAAAAATAAGATTAAAGACTTAATGCTATCTTTTGTTGTGCCCTCACAGAGGACACTGATGAGCATGAGAAAGATATGTTTAGGAACAATTTTAGGATATTTTGAGTTATTGTCAGGAAAAGTTATTTCTCTTATGCTAAGTAACTTCAGTACTAAAGTTGGTACTGACTTTGACTTTTGGGCAGGGATGATAGATATCTTTGATACTGGCAGTCTCTACTGGTACACAACATTTACAGGTAAGTAAATTTAATGGTTTGAGAATAACTAACCACTAATTACAAATATCAGAACATTAATAAATGCATCTATGTTTCACCAGAACATTAATAAATGCATCTGGGTTTCACCTGTTGAATGCATAGGAATATGATAGATTATATATTAACAACAAATGAACTAGTTGTGTTAGGAATATCAGATGAGGTAGGGGAGTTGAAATTGGGTTTGACTATTACCTGGTCAAAAGTGTCTTACAACTGAGGCTTAAGAAATGTGCTAAGGTTAAGAGAATTACCTTTTTTCTTTCAATTAGACATAGTTTATTCATTCATAAGAACCACACAGTATATACAATGCAAACTACATATGATCCACAAAGTTAACTAACTTATCTCAATTAATAGTTTATTAAAAAATTAAAATCATTACTCTTTATTATTATTTATTTAAAAAATTAATAAAAGACAAAATATAAAATGCAAAAATTTCATGAAATATACAAAATTCAACATAGTTATATAGTTTATTTAAGATAATATTATTTATTTTTTAAAATTTATTTTTAATCTATTATAGCTGTTAACATTTATAATTTCTCTTGGAATTAAATTAAAAGTGTGTGGTATTTTATGCTCACAGATACATCTTCCATAATTGTTTTGAAATTTAGGTAGTTTGTGATAATTTTTAGCAGAATTTTTAGCTAATCTTGTATTTTTACTATGATCTATTTTCTTTTTAAATGTATTATCAAAATAATGTTTTAAGATTATATTATAATATATAAGTTTCTATATCATAAAAAGTTCAAGTAATGTAATCTGTCTCTTAAAGTCGCATAATTTTGTCTTATAGGTATTATTTTGGCTATTATAGATTAAAGATATTTTGGCTTAAAAAGATTTTTAAACTCATAAATATCGACCACATTTTTCCTCCCTTTTGGGGTCATGTTTGAGCTATAGCCTATGACATTGGAGATGTCACAAGCTTTAATTTGAGATATGACTTGTTAAAGTTAAAACCCCATGAAAGTCTGGGCCTTATTTTCAAAATTTCACAATTTTTATCAGGGGGAAATAGTGGGGGAAAAATTTGTAATAATTTATGAAGGTAATTTTATGAGCTATCATTTGACACTTAACTCGTAACTGTAGGCCCTTGTGTTCAGAAGATATAGCATTCTATCATGGGGAGGAACATTTCTGTCTGCTATTAAACCATTGCAGTACCCCCAAAACCATATACTTCGGTGTATGAGTAAATTAAAGAAGTGTGAGCAAGTAACAAGAATATATTATAATTAAAAAATTTTGAAAATAAGGAAACTACATTTTTAATACACTAAAGCTTCTGAAGAACAATTGGAATCCACTATTAGTTAGAATATGTGCAAGAGACACTTGACAATTCCAAAAAATTATTTCTAAAAAACATTACTGTTAGTAAAAATCTATTTGCCAAACAGTGTTTTTTTTTGGCTCCTAAAAATTTTAATGCTTTACCAAATGAAATTAAGGAAATAATTAATATTAAAACATATATCAAGGAAGTTAAAAATTAGATATTAAATTCTGAGAATATTAATGTATTGTTCTAATTAAGCAACTGTGAGTTAATTGAAACTATGTGATTGAAATGATTTAGATCTCAAGCTGTTTTACAAACGATGTAGTTTATGTTTGTTTACATATCTAGACTGTTTGTGTATAAAAAAAATAATAAATCCCCCCTCAAGCAGCTGCTTGCCACAGAGGTCTGACAGGAGCCTGTCAGTTTATATGCCACAGTAGAAGGTCTGTGAGGATGGCAGGACCTCAGCAGAAAAACGACACAAACAGCCATTCCTTACCCGGGGCTTGAACCCAGGTCCCTTAGATCAGTAGCCAAGCGCGCTAACCACTCGGCCATGGGACGGCTTGTTTGTGTATACATGAATTTAATTAATTTAAATAATATCCACATGTGAGTCATAGTTACTCCTGTGGATAAGAAAATTGGACTCAATAAATGTATCTGTATGCAAGCATTACTACTGTATATTTAATGTTGAAAACTACATCTATGTTAGTATTATAATGTAATTACAATAATTGTACTTTTGTGTAACATGTACAGTGAAATGGTGTTGTATATGATTGCTGTTCTTGATAAAGCAATGTAAAGTTACTTTCAAGTTCCAATTTTGTTAATAATAAATAAATAATTAAAGTGACTTGGCAAATTCAGGATTCATATTCAGAATCATATAATTGTCTTTCACATTTACTGTTTTTTAGGGGGAGAAAACATGGGGGTGGCAATTTTTCATAGCTTATGACACTCACTGCATCAGAAGCTTTCATTTGACACATAGCTTATTATTTTCCTCACTCGCGTTCAGAAAATATAGGAGAACAATCATTTTCATATTTCCCTCCTTTTTAAGGGGGGGGAGGGCAATTTTTTGTAGCCTATGACACTCTCCAAGTTACAAGCATTCATTTTACTTGTTACAATTGAGAATACTTGGCAAAATCTTGTGAAGTTGGCAAAATTTGACGTGACTTGGTAAAATGAATTTTTTTTTTGTAAAATCATGGCTAGGTTGCAAAATCAAGGGACACAACACAACATGAAAATTCAATTTCTGAGTTGTAAAGTTTTTTGTTCTCTCCCCCTCACCCCCCAACCATAGTCCCTTCGCTTTGCCCCTGCTTCCAGTCACTTGAAGTGATACATCTTCACCATCAGCATTTCTGTCTATGTTGACTAGAATATAATAATATATGACATATACAAATAAATAAAAAAATAAATACCCACTCAAGCAGCTGCTTGCCACAAAGGTCTGACAGGAGCCTGTCAGTTTATATGCCATAATAGAAGGTCTGAGAGGATGGCAGGACCTCAGCAGAAAAACGACACATACATCCATGCCTTACCTGGGGCTCAAACCCAGGTCCCTTAGATCAGTAGTCAAGTGTGCACTGGACAAAAAAAATGCAAACATTACCATGTTAAGTCAAATTTGAAGATCCTTAATTTCTACAGTAAGCTTTTTATAGGAAAATAGGAATAGATTAATTTAAATCTCGTTCAAATTCATCCAAATCACGATTTTCAACAATATTTGTTGGGTATTTGAAGAGCAATGGAAGCTGGAATACTTAACAGCAGCAAGTAAGACCTAAGAAACTTGTGTAAAATTGGCAATCATTGAAAGAAATATTTGCACAAAATTCTAAAAATGCACTTATTTTATTAAGTGGTTTGAAATAATTTTTTTTTAAAGTTTTAACTTCTGATTTTAATTTTTTCTGTTAACTTCTGAGATGAATTCTTATGATTGACATCTCTGCTGTTCAATATTCAAATCTCTATAACTATTAAAGTACTGAATGGATATTGTTCAAAATCGAAATTTAGACAGTTCAATGACATCTTATTTTAATCTTCAGTCATATGTTTCCATAAAAATTTATTTAACTAGTTACAGAGCCTTGAATTTGATTGTCCATTGATTTGATTAAACTGTTTCTATTTTTCTGTCCATTGCCTATATATATTATAACATATATTAACTATTTTATGTTGAGTGTGCAAGTAAATATGCACAGTGAATTCTGAAGTAATTAGCAAATTCCTATGGATTTAGGTTTCTTCTAGTTTTATAATATTTGCTTTTTTACCATGATAGGGGAGATATTTTTTTCCAACTGATTGCTAGTTATGTAGTTGAGAATCGTTAGATCATATGGAATACCTGAGAAGTTAGTTAGAATAATGAAAGCTCTCTATAATAATAACACTGAATCGTGTGTGAGAGTTGGTAAGGTTTGTAGTGTTTGGTTTAGCATTGCTAGTGGAGATAGACAAGTGCATTTTGTCTCCTTTTCTCTTTAGTTTGGTTATTGATTACATTATGTGGAATTCTTTGCAAGGCCTTAAATGGTCTAGAGATTTCAAAATTTCTGATTTAGATTATGCAGATGATTTGTCCCTCTTGGCTATTGATATTGATGAGATGAATTCTTTCATTAGGGTTGTTGATGAGATTGATAATAGAGGAAGTTTAGTGATAAACAGAAAAAAAATATATAAATGATGAAAATTGGTCAGGTAGATGTTGCTTCAGTTGCTCTGAATATTTGCACCCTTGAGCAAGTGTCTGAGTTTAAGAACATTTTTAATTATCTTGGAAGTTGTTTCTTGGGAGCAATTATCATGGGAGCTGTTTAACAGATACTGGTAATGAGTGGCATTTATTCCATAATAAATAGAAGAATAGGGATTTCTGCTATCACATTTAGGAATCATGGATAGTGTGGAAAAATTGGCATGTAAGACCTAAAGCCTAAAATTAAAATGTATAATAGTTTGGTTTTTTCTAAAGTTAGTTATGGTAGCAAAACATGGACCCTTTGTAAGCACGATAACAAGAAACGATGCCTTTGATTCTAGATGCTTGTGCAGTATCCTGGGCATTACATGGTTTGACTTTGTAAGTAACAATGAGATTAAAAGGAGTCATCAGTCTCCTTTGAGCAGCATTTTGTGCAGAGAGAGAGTGCATTGATTTGACCATGTTGCCCATATGCATACTGCAGATTGGTTAATAATATTACGAACAGTGTGCGTGAAGGCTTTGGGAAAAGGGGGAAACTTAGGATGCAATGGGCAGACAATATCAAACAGGACCTTGCTAAAATTGGCCTACAGTGGCCAAATACAGCTATTATAGCTAAGGACAGACATGTCTGGAGAGGAAAATTACACATTCTGTAGGACCTCTGTAACCAATGGCTGCATGAGGATTTTGTATCTGTGTGTGTATGTATGTATGTAGGTAGGTGTGTGTGTGTATGTAGGTAGATGGGTGGGTGAGGGTGGCGGTAAGTCGGCATTTTTCAACCAGTGTAAAATATCTGAGTATGTAGCTGAAAATCTGTCTTTGTCACTTGTCTTCCCTTTTCCAGTGGCAGGACTATCACTACTTTATCAGAGGTACAGTAGCTACACATTATGTTGTTAGTGTTTTTTCTTATTCGAGGGTATCTGATAATTGATTTTACATCTGCAACAGCCTGTTTCTTGTCTGCCTGGTGATCTACTGATCCTCCAGGGTCAAGATCAGTTCTTTATAGCTTGGCCCTTTCTCTCCCATAGTGGGAAAGTTCTACTGAGTTACAGATATCCTGCATCTCTTTCCAAAGGAAGTTTACCCCTAAAATGTTCAATAAAGTGAAATAATGGGAAAAATAAATTTCACTGCTTTCAGAAGATGTGTGGTTATGAACAAGGATGAGTTTAAAATGTTCTAATCAGAGTTGTAGGATGGTATTTTTTGGTGTGTTCTTGGCACCCATGACAATGATTAAGGATTTTGTTCTCCTTTAATACATACACATAATTTTGGCTGATTTACAGCTTCTTTGCATCATTTTGAATCTTATACTCAAGACAGCTGGCTTGTCTCAGCTCTTGCTATAATCTTATGGTAGGCATTGGTTTCCTTCACAGCAATGGTCATTGTGTCATACAAAACAATTGTTTTACCATGGAGAGTTTAGAAGACTCCTCCTAATTTTGATTATCTGTTAAGAATGCTAAGCTTTGACCCATTTGTATCATTGCTTCTCATATGATAGTATTGAGCTTTATAAATGATATTGTTTATTCATATATGCATAATTGTTTATTTTTAGTTTTTGTGTTTTTTCTACTAATGAAATGAATACTTTTAGGTTATTGAAGTTTCTCAAGAACTTTCAAGTGATGAAGATACAGAAGGTAAAGCCATATGCAAATAGATGGAAACAGGGCAATGACATACCTGCAGTTTGAAAGGGTGGGCAAGCAGTGTATTGGTTAGATCAGATTAAAACTACTGCTATCTCTCATTTGCAAAGACATTTAGATATGAAATTGAATTGCTATTTTTGATTTACGTTTTTTTTAACATGCAGTGCTGTTTCAATTGTTGCAGTGCTGTTCAATGTGTTAATTGTTAATAAATATAACTTAAATAGTATGGTTAGGCCTAGGTTAATTTTGCTAGTAGTCTATACTTACTACATTGGGTATAGATTCTCTGTAGTTATTAGTGAAGTTGGCCTGAGTTTACTTTTTTTTGTGGAATTGTCACAAGTCTGCAATCAGACCTTTAAAATGTGGGTATGTGATTTAGTTGACTGGCTACATTTTGTAAAAACAAAATGACTAACTTACACGTGTTTACTGTAATATTTGGTAGAAATATTGTAAGATATTCAAGTATTAATGTGAAAAATTTCACAAATTTTATTTAATTATATTTTTTATTTTTAAACCTTACTTTCATTTATAAAAAAGATGAATACATTGAGATACTCTGCTATAAAAACTTGCTATAAATGACTGTCACTAGTGTTTTTTAATTAAATTTTTATTTATGTTTTTTCTATCACAGTAACAAGCAATGATGATATGTATAGTGCAAACTTATCTGCTGAGTGGTATGCAGTGCATGGCATGGGGTAGCATATACAGTATGAATTTAGCTAAATAGAGCTGAACTATGGTACCTTTTCAAAATCAGGATTCAAAAGTTTAGGACAAAAACTGGTCATCAGGATACAAAAGCAATTTCCCTGGTGGAGATTTCTATTCTCTGCACAGGTCTCTTGCTATTACAAATGCTCAAAAAAAAAAGCAAAGGCTCTCATCACATAATGTTATATGTAAAATGTGTATGTTATATGTAAAAGCAAAGGCTCTTACACATAACATACTAGCTTAAAACACATGCATGATGATACATGGATCCAGCAAGTCTTGGGTGCTGATCTTGCAGACGAAGAAAAGCAGAACCTCTTTCATTATCCTCTTCCTTCTATAAAAGGTTTCCTTTCTTTTCAATGTCCTTTGTAGTGATATCCAGCTCCATGTGACCCATCAGACCACATGGAGATGACCCCTTGAGGAATGCTGGTAGGGCTTATCTATGACTTCACCTGGAGGTACAAAAGGAAAGGGGGCAATGGACATACTATCCCAGATGACCTGGTTGATCATGATACTCCTCACCAAGATTCATACTGCCCAGTCACTGCTGTTCAATATTAATTTCAAAATTCCCCTTTAGAGAGTAACCAGGGGTAAAAGCAGGCAGATGTATATCACACATCAATTCTTGCAGTCTTTTTAGTATTCTGCCATGCACTGATCATACAAAAAATACACAAGAAACACAATAGTCTGCAAAAGCCACAGCTGCAAAATGCACTATATTCTCATTTTGAAGTCACACTGCAAGTGACCATATCATGTCATTATTCTATATGGAGTTAATCTCTTGTGGAATGCAGGTAGAGTTTACCTGGAGATATAAAAAGAAAAGGGAAAAGATATACTGTCACAATGACCTGGTCAATCATGATAATGTAGTTGAGTGCATACAAATAGAAAAATGAATAATCACCAGCATTCAGTTGTAAATCTTGCTTCCATTTATAAAAAGGGCAGATACATTTATTTTATCAAAAGTAGTACTACTAAAGGAATACCCTACTCCTCAGCTTGTTGGAAGTTCAAGCAATTTTTAGAATAGGGTTCAGTCAAAAAAACAATAGGTTACACATTCCACTAATATTACTGGAACAATGGCTAATATGCAGAATATAATAACTGTTAACACAAAAAGCAAGGAACCAGCATAAAATTTTGTGTTAACAGAATTTCTTATAATAGTATGTTGAAGAATACATTGCATTATTAACTCCTAATGCTATTCATAGCCTATGCCTTGTATTTGTAAATTTCACTTTGAATTTTAATTGATAATGGAACAATAATTAATTATAGTAAATGACTATCAAAGGTATTGTCAAAATTACAGTAAATAACTTGAAAAATATTTTCACAATTCTAATTTTATTTCTTTTGAAATAGTCCCTTGGCAGTGGGGGAAAACTTTGGGAAAACTAAAGTTTTCCCTGTTAGTTGTGTGGGTTTTTGGAGATACCCTACCTTACCCAAATTTGAGCATCCTGCTCTCTCTGTAAATGTAGCATTTGTGTTCTTTTTTCTGTAATGGCAGTCATTAATATTTTGGCATTTATTAATAAGATACAAATTTAATATAAAAAGTGGTAATCATTTTAAAAATATCTTTGCCTTCAGAAGAATATGAAATGATACTACTGTAATAATGACTGAAATGTTAAACAGTGAGGAAATGTGAATGGAAAAACAGCAAAGAAAGAGACTATTTAACTACAAAAAAGATATAATTGTTAAGAATATTGGCAGAAACTAGGCAGAAACTGGAAGGAGTTGTTTTGGGTTGTTTTACCTCTGAGCGGCACTTTTTTGCACACCATGGGCTAAATGGCCAGGTCACATGGACCCCGAAGGCTCAGAGAAGGTTGGGGAGGGGACCCACTGGAACAGCTGTTGCCTCCTGTCAAGGCCATCCAGTGTGTTCTTTAACGTGCACAGGGTATTGCTCTCCCACACACGGGGCCACGGCTTAACGTCCCATCCGACGGACGGCGACCTTTCCAAGCCCATCGGTGTCCCCTACTGACCGTGGACAGGGTGGGGAATTTTGCGGAGATAAATCTCAACACTGACCCAGCTGGGACTCGAACCTGGGAACTACAGATTACGAGCCTGGCGCGCTACCGACTGAGCCACCCCCGCCCCATTGGAAGGAGAGCTGTGTACCAATCCTCACTGATGATCAATAGACTAATCAATCCTAGCATCTAATGCCTTTTTGTGGTGCAGGCTATTAGTATCTTTCAAAAGAGATATTCTCTTTTGGAAGGGAACAGAAGGGGAGAGCTGCCAGATCAGTGTGGCTTACTGATCTGGTTATCTATGGCCATTTTTTTCTTTTCTTTTTTCTGCCCTGCTGAGGACTGTTCAACTTTACCGGATCCTGACCATTTATACCCACTAGACTGGACTGTTTATGGCTTTGAGCTTGATTATGGATCCTGGACTTGCTGCCCTGGTGAGCATCTGTTGAGGGAAAAATCTGCTGCTGTGTATTTGCCAGCCCTAATGGGGGAACGGGTTTTTTGCTCCATGTCTACAATTAGGTGGCTGTTTGATTTTGTTGGTCTTGCCTCTCTGAATAAACCTAGTTTCCTTAAAAATCCTAATAATTTTCTCTCTGCAGGTATGGAACATGACGACATTACATAGAGTTTATTCTCTTGGTATCTTCACATAAGAATTCCAGCATTATAACCTAGCTATTTTATGTTTGCAAGAGACCAGAGGACAGGTAAAGGTGAGATATTTAAAAACTGAATTTTCTCTTTTCAGGGAGAGAGGATGGAAAGCATTTCCAAGGTGCAGCTTCTTAGCAGATATGCTGGTAATGCTCTTCTGGGATATGACTGCACTAATGAAAGATTTCCTACAGCTAAATTTAAAACAAAAATTAAAGACTCGAATGTCATCTGTTGTTATGCTCCCATAGAGGATTCTGATGAGAATGAGAAGGATAGGTTTTATAGACAGCTTCAGTATATTTTGAATTCTGTCAAGAAAATAGATATTTCTCTTGTTGTTAAGATTTTTTTTTGGTTGTTTTTCATTTGGTTGTTCCAATGGAAATGGGGCAGGGGTGGCTCAGTCGGTAGTGCGCCAGGCTCGTAATCTGTAGTTCCCAGGTTCGAGTCCCAGCTGGGTCAGCATTGAGATTTATCTCCACAGAATTCCTCACCCTGCCCACAGTCAATAGGGGACACCGATGGGCTTGGAAAGGCTGCTGTCTGTCGGATGGGATGTTAAGCTGTGGCCCCGTGTGCAGGAGAGCCATACTCTGTGCACTTTAAAGAACACGCTGGATGGCCTTGACGGGAGGCTACCATCTGTCTCCCAACAGCTGTTCCAGTGGGTCCCCTCCTTCAATCTTCTCTGAGCCTTCACGTTCCTTGTGACCTGGCCATTTAGCCCATGGTGTGCAAAAAAGTGCTGTTCAGAGGTAAAACAACCCAAGCCAAATTCCAATGGCAATGGGAAATGTCTCCTATAAGTAAATAAATTTAATGGTTTGCAAATAATTAACACTTTCTACAAACATCTGGACATTTATAAATACACATGGGTTTCACCTGATGAGTTACACAGGAATATGATAGATTGTATTTTAATTAACAGTAAATAGGCTAGTTTGGTTAGGAATATCAGATCATACAGAGGAGTTGAAATTGGGCCAGTTCAGTCTATTACCTAGTAAAAAGTATCTGGCAGCTGAAGCTTAATAAATATAGTCCTAAGTTTAAGTGAATAACCTTTAACACTGAAGGTCTGAAAGATCTAGATATAGCCAAAGCCATCAGCCATCAGTTTAAATAGGCTTTTCTTGAAACCAATAATACTCTTTTAGGTAAAAAGGAACAGAGGAAGCAAAATTATTTGAGTGATAAGGCTACAGAACTTATTTATGAAAGAGGAAGGGCAGGAATAATATTAACACCCTACTGATCTATGGGACCTTAGTTCGAGCACTGGGTAAGGCATGGATGTTCGTATTGTTTTTCTGCTGAAGTCCTGCTATCCTCACAGACCTTTTACTTTGGCATATAAACTGACAGGCTCCTGTCAGACCTCTGTGGCAAGCAACTACTTGAGGGGTGTATTTATTTATTACTAGTTCTAACAGACTGCACTGAGCTTAATAAATGTATAATGGATTAGTTAACAGCTGATAAGAATCTTTGTCTTGATAGCTTGGCTGACAAAGCAGAGGGAGCAGTTAGAACAACAACAGGGGGTTATACCATGTGGGAAAAAACAGGTACACAGGGATTGAGGGATAAACATGGTAAGGTGGTTGAAGGTAAAGATTCTATGATGGCTAGGTGGGCTGAGCATTTCAGAGATGTTCTAAGCAATGTGATTATTTCTACTCCCATTATTTATATTGAGGATAGATGCATTATTGGCTTTAATGTCCCTATTATTTTTATTTATTTTTATTTATATCACATTTTGAAGTTGCTTTGACTATCTCTAAAATAGAACTGTATAAATCCCCAGAGGTGGATGAAATTACCACTGAAATGCTTAGAGCTGGGAACATTTGTGTTGTCACATAGCTGACTGAAATTTTGGATATTTTTTATAATGAAGGTGCTGTTCCTAAGGATTTTGCTTGAGCTATTATTATTATCCCTATTTTAAAAAAGATGATCAGTTCCATAAAGTTTCAGTTTAAAAACAGATGGTAATTCTTGTGATAATTATAGGGGAATTTTGTTCCAGGTAAAGTTCTTTGCATGATTATACTTAACAGAATTCAGAATTTGGTCGATATACAACTGTGTGATGAATAGGGCAGATTCAGAAGTGCTAGGGGATGTATAGATTAAATATTTTCATTTAGACAGATTCTTGAAAAATGTTTAGAGTTTTGGAAACCTGTAGTTACTAGCTTTATAGATTTCAAAAGGCCTTTGACTCTGTTGATCGTCATAATTTGTGGTTGATTGTTACATCATGTGGAATACCTGTGACAAGTTAGCATAATGAAAGCTCTTCATAACGAGTCATGTGTGAGAGTTGGTAAGGCTTGTAGCAATTGGTTTAGCATTGTTCGTGGAGTTGGACAAGGGGTGCATTTTGCCTCCTTTTCTCTTTAGTTTCATTATTTGATTATGTTATGAAGAATTCTTTGCAAGGGAATGATTTTGACCTTAAATGGTTCTAGAGCAGGGTTTTTTCAAACTAGGCTCCAACATTTTTTTTCCAAAATAATTATATTGGGTTTCGGGAAGAAATTTTAGAATGTTGATATTTTTTCCTAAAACTAGAAAATTGAATCAGAATACATTATGTATAAAAGTAAAAAGTAAAATATATCTTTAATTATAATATGTGGCACCACTGGTCACAAGTAGATATGGCACTATATCACAAGATTGCATATGTCATTGGAAATGCAAGAAAGCCTGTAATTTTCATATGAAAACTGTCTTTTAAAAGCCAGATCTGGTTTAATATTTTATTTGACTTAAAAATTTCTATTAAAAAACGAAAAAAAAATGTAAAAATTATAGGTTACCCTTTTCTTTTAGAAAAATATATTATTCTAGTCGTTTTTTCACAAATCTTTATTTCTGACTTTGTTATGGCAACACTAATCTTCGGTCAAGCATATCAGTTTATGATGATGAAATTCAAGTGCTTGAACGAGTTTTCATTAAGAAGCTATTTTGTGTCTGTGAAAATATTTTTGAAGTGTCAATGATATAAGAATACGTTTTTCGATATGCAATATTTTATTTTTATTTTAAATATTGATATTTTTGATAAATTTAAATTCTAAAAGCTTGAAATAAACTTTATCTGGTGCAAGTAACAGATTGTTTCTATTTTTGGTGTATTTTTGTTTATTAAGGCTCCAGAATGTTTATTCTTTCTGATACGGGGATTTGCAGGTCTAAAAAGTTTGGGAAACCCTGGTCTAGAGATTTCAAAATTTCTGATTTAGATTATGCAGATGATTTGGCCCTCTCGGCTAATAACGTTAAAGAGATGAATTCTTTCATTATAGGGCTGTTGATGAGACTGGTAATAGAGTAAGTTTGGTGATAAACAGAGAAAAAACTAAATTAATGAAAATTGGTTGGCAGATGGTGCTTCAGTTGCTCTGAAATGCTGTGCCCTTGTACAAGTGTCTCAGTTTAATTATCTGGGAGCTGTTTAACAGATACCAGTGATGTGTGGCATGAGATTAATAGAAAAATAGATATTGCTGCTAGCACTATTAGGAATCTATAGAGAGTATGGAAAAATTGGCATTACACCTAAGGACTAAAATTAGGCTGTATAATAGTTTGGTTCTTACTAAAGTCAGTTATGGCAGTGAAACACGGACCCTTTGTTAGCAGGATGACAAGAAACTTGATGCCTTTTGTTCTAGATGCTTATGCAGTATCTTGGGCATTAGGTGGTTTGACTTTGTAATAATGATGAAGTTAGAAGAAGGAGTCATCAATCTCCTTTGAGCAGCATATTGTGCAGCAAGAGACTGCATTGGTTTGGCCATGTTGCCCGTATGCATAGCTGCAGATTGGCAAACAGGATTATGAACAGTGTGCCTAAAGGTTTCAAAAAAAGGGAAGACCTAGGATACGTTAGGTAGACAATGTCAAACAGGACCTTGCTAGGATTGGCTTAGAGGGCCAAATACAGCAGCAGTAGCTCAGAACAGACATGTCTCGAGATAAAAATTGCACAGTCTGGTTGGACCTCTGTAGCCCATGGATGCATGAGGATTTTGTGTTGTGTGTGCTTGTGTGCAAGCAATCTTGTCAAGGTTTAACTGGGTCAACAATCATGTCAATCTGGTTGTCTGGACCAATGTCAGTTAACTGGGTCAACAATTTAGCTGTAGTCAAATATGGAGAACAGGAAATTATTGTCATAATTAGCTGACATTTACTTGCATTCCAGGTCTCAAATCTAACATAGTATTTTTACATCTACTTATATTTGGAAGGCTATACTCTGATACCAAACTTACATATACACTTGTACATATTTATGTTATAGACATTTATTTACATTTGGAAGGGTAGTACACAATGATATGTATATATGCAGAATGGAGTGGACTGTTCACTCTAAGGCACAATTTACTAAATAATGTGGACTCCCTGCACCCACCAACAAGATGACTAAGCCTCAGTGGTCCTACCACTACATAAAGAAAAATGGATAAACAGTCACAGATGATCCGGCCAGAGGGACATGCAGATAATTTCCAATTGTCCATTTCTTGAAAGCTCTGATCTTTATTGAAAAAGGGGTGGGGTTGTCTCTAGTGCATCAATCTCGTAATTTGCAGTTCCCAGGTTTGAGTCCCAGCTGACCAGTGTTGAGATTTATCTCTGCAAAACTACCCTCTCTGTCCTTGGCCAATAAGGAACACTGATGAGCTTGGAAAAGCTCCTTCCATTGGATGGGACATTAAGCCGTGGCCTGTGTGTGGGATAGCCATACCCTATGCACATTAAAGAACATGTTGGATGACCTTGATAGGAGGCTACCATCTGTCTCCCAATAGCTGTTTGAGTGGGTCCCCTCCCACAATCTTCTGAGCCATTAGGGTCCTTGTGAACTGATCATTTAGCCCATTGTGTGCAAAAAGTTCTGCTCAGATGTAAAACAACCCAACCTAAGGCCTTGATGGGAGACTATCATCTGTCTCCTAAGAGCTGTCCATTGGGTCACCTCCCCTATCCTTCTCTGAGCCCTCAAGGTTCATGTGACCTTGCAATTTAGCCCATTGTGTGGAAAAATGTGCCATTCAGAGATAAAACAACCCAACAACCCTTTATTGAAAAGACTGCCAGCCATTGTCACATAATGTTTTTGGACATGTAGAGCATTTCAATCACTTTGGTTCACCAGTAGTTGTATCTCTTAATTGAACTTTCCCAAAGGTAATTCTGGAGATGTGGGACTTTAATGTAATGCACTTTTCTGCCTACCCTCCAACAATATGGATCCCTGCTTTGTTGAAGTTTACTTGTCAGTAATGAATGATTTTCTCAGTTGTTGGGTAAATTTAATTATTTTGCTCTAAGGTATGGAAGAGTAAAAGAAAACTGGAATGTGGGGCCAGAGCCAGGAAAATTTTTGCAACATTTTTATTTTCTAGCAAAAAATAGCTGCACCAGGCAGTTCCAGCTCCAGAGCCCTGCTCTAGCAGCACTTGTTACATATATGGGATTTTCAGAGTGGTGGCAAATATTAGGTGTGCAAATAAGTTTGTGTGGTTTTGATGTAGTAAATTAAAACACTTATAATTTTAGACAAAAAATGCTTATGCAATATAATTGAATGTGGGTGGTTACCCACAATCAATGACTTTCTCCCAATGAGAAAAGAGATTATAGATCCTGCCCCTGTGAAATTCATGGTTTTTAGAGTGAAAACAACAATATAGCTTCATTTTTTATCTCCTCTTAGTTTTTGAACTGTTTATTATGCAAATGATTATTTAATGACAAAAACAGGATAATTTGATGGGGAAAGATCTGGAGAATATGGTGGGTGATATAAAATTTTCATTCCGAGGTTGTAAATTTTATTCTGGGTGACAATATTTGATCAATACATCCCCTACCACTTATGAATCCACACTGTTCGTCACGCAGTTGTCCATCAACCAAATTCTTAATTCTATTAAGTATAATTATGCAAAGAACTTTACCTGGAACAGAAAGTAAATTAATTCCCCTATAATTATCACAAGAACTGCAATCACCTTTTTTAAAAATTGGGACAATAATAGCTCAAGTAAAATTCTTAGGAACAGCACCTTCATTATAAAAAATATTCGAAATTTCAGTCAGCCATGTGACAACACAAATGTTCCCAGCTCTAAGCATTTCAGTGGTGATTTCATCCTCTGGGGATTTATGCAGTTTTAATTTAGAGATAGCCAATGCGACTTCAGAATGTGATATAGAGCCATCATAAAAGCCAGAAATGCATCTATCCTCATTACAAACAATGGGAGTATAAATAATCACATTATTTAGAACATCTTTGAATTACTCAGCCTACCTAGCTATCACAGAATCCTCACCTTCAACCACCTTGCCATGTTTATCCCTCAATCCCTGTGTACCTGTCTGTTTCTTCCCACATAAAACAGTAACCATCTGGTACAACCCCCTGCTGTTGTGCTGTCTAAATGCTTCCTCAGCTTTGTCAGTCAAGCTATAAAGCCAAGGATTCTTACCAGCTATTAACTGATCCTTTGCACATTTATTAAGCTCATTGTAACGCCTTCTGTTAGGACTAGTAGAGTGTTGATTCATATTAATCCTGCATTTCCTTCTTTCAGAATTAAGTTCTACATAGCCTTATCACTCAAATAATTTTGTTTCCTCTCCTCTCTTTTACCCAAAAGAGTACTGTTGGTTTCAAGAAAAGCCTGTTTAACCCTGCAACACTAAACAGTCATAAAATTTATGATGACTCGTGAGTGATTTGATTATTTCAGATGTTTCCACTAGTGCAATCAATGTGTGACCTTCAGCAGCTGCATCTTTTATTTGAAATTTGTTGTATCTGTGAAGAATTTGCAGTAAGATTATTTTTTGTGAAGTTACTGAGTGTTCTATTGCAGCTGCTGCAACCAAGCTATCTGCGGAGAACATCGGGCTTCTTGTTGTCTGAATTGTGCAGTTTAATATTTCTTTTAATTATGTTCCATGATTTTTTTGTTTTATAAAGAGTTATTTTTGTTTTTGGTTTTTTGCTGTGGGAAAATCTAATATTTTTTTGTTTTTAACAATAAATAAAAAATTCGTGAAATTTACGAATGTTTAGTATTTGTGTAACTTGTACATGTGTTTAATGGTCTAGGGTTAAACTGATACCATTCTTTCTCAACTTCAGCAGTAACCAAACCACAGTTGTCATAATGACTAAGTAGTCTATCATTGTATGTTTTGGCTATATTTGGATCTTTGAGGCATTCAGTGTTATAGCTAATTTTCTTTAAACTTAGCACAACATTTCTTAAACTTCAGCTGCAAAACACTTTTGACCAGGTAATGGCCAGACCTAATTTTTGGCTCCCCTGTATGATCTGGTATTCTTAACTGAACTAGTCCACTTGCTGTTAATTAACATATAATCTATCATATTCCTGTGCAACCCATCAGGTGAAACCTATGTATATTTATAAATGTCCCAGTGTTTGTAGTATGTGTTAGTTATTCGAAAACCATTAAGTTTACTTATCTGTAGGAGATGTTTGCCATTGTCATTGGAACAACCAATGTCAAAGAGACCTAAAACTCCTGCCCAGAGGTCAGAGTCAGTACCAACTTTAGCACTGAAATCACCTAGCACAAGAGAAATATCTCCTTTCTTCACAGAATTCAAAATATCCTGAAGGTGGCTGTAAAATGTATAGTCTTTAATTTTTGTTTAAATTTTGCTCTAAGACTGTCAAGAGATATTCTGATAAATAATGAGATAAACTCGACGGTTCAATATCCACCAATAAATCAGCACTTTGACGTCGATTCTAATTTTAGAGGAAAAATTGTCTTGAGCCAGGTGGGATTCGAACCCACGACCTCCTGATATCATCATCATCATCATCATCATCATCATCATCATCATCATCATCATCATCATCATCATCATCATCATCATCATCATCAAGCAGCCATGGGCTACGGAGGTCCAACCAGACCATGCAATTTAGTTCTCCAAGCAAGTCTATCCTGAGCTACATCTACTGCATTTGGCCACTGCACACCAATTCTGACAAGGTCCTGTTTGACATTGTCTGCCCACCGCATCCTAGGTCTCCTCTTCTTTCTGAGGCCTTTAGGCACACTGTTCATAACCCTATTCGCCAATCTATAATTCATACGGGCAACATGGCCAAACCAACGGAGTCTCTCTCTGCACAATATGCTGCTTAAAGGAGGTTGCAAACTCCTTTGCCTAACCTCATCATTAGTTACAAAGTTGAACCACCTAATGCCCAAGATACTGCATAAGCATCTGGAATCAAAAGCATCGAGTTTCCTGTTATCTTGTTTACAAAGTGTCCAAGTTTCACTACCATAACTAACCCTAGAAAGAACCAAATTATTATGCAGTCTAATTTTAGTCTTTAGGTGTATATGCCTATTTCTCCACACTCTCCATAGATTCTTAAAAGTCCCAGCAGCAATCCCTGTTCGTCTGTTAATCTCATGCCGCATGTCACCAGTATCTGTTACATAGCTCCCAAGGTAATTAAACTGTGACACCTGCTGAAGACTGCAACCATTCAGATTAACTGATTCACAGTCTGCCTGACCAATTTTTCATTACTTTAGTTTTCTCTCTGTTTGTAACCAAACCTACTCTACTACCAGTTTCGTCAACAGCTCGAATGAAAGAGTTCATCTCAGCAACATCATTTGCCAAAAGGGCTAAATCATCAGCATAATCTAAATCAGAAATTTTCGTATCTCCAGTCCATTTAAGACCAAAATCTTTCCCTTGAAGTGAATTTCGCATAACATAATCAATAACCAAGCGAAAGAGAAAAGGAGACAAAATGTACCCTTGTCGAACACCAGAAGTAATGCTAAACCAATTGCTACAAGCCTTACCAACACTCACACACGACTCAGTGTTATTACAGAGAGCTTTCATTACGTTAACTAACTTGTCTGGTATACCATATGATTTCACAATCAACCACAAATTATGACGATCAACAGAGTCGAAAGCCTTTTTGAAATCAACAAAGGCCAGCAACCAAAAGTTTCTGAAACTCTAAACATTTCTCAACAATCTGCCTAAGTGAAAATATCTGATCCACACATCCCCTACCACTTCTGAATCCACATTGCTCATCACGCAATTGACTGTCAACCAGATTCTTAATTCTATTAAGCACAATCATGGAAAGAACTTTACCTGGAACAGAGATTAGGCTAATACCCCTATAGTTATCACAAGAATTGCAATCACCTTTTTTGAAAATAGGGATTACAGTAGCTCTGGTAAAATCCTTAGGAACCATGCCTTTATCATAAAAGATATTCAGAATTTCAGTCATCCAATTGGTAACCGAAACATTCCCAGCTCTAAGCATTTCTGTAGTAATTTCATCTACCCCTGGGGATTTATGAAGTTTAAGTTTAGAAACAGCCAAAATAACTTCAGATTGTGTTATAGGTCCAACATTAAAGCCACCAATGCATCTATCATCATTGCAAACAATGGGAGTAGAACTAACTACATTGTTTAGAACATCACTGAAATGCTCAGCCCACCTAGCCATGACAGAATCCTCCCCTTCTACCTTATCTTGTTTATCCTTCAATCCTTGTATACCTGTCCGTTTTCTACCACACAAAACATTAACTATCTGGTACAGCTCTCTGCTGTTGTGCTATCTAACTGCTTCCTCGGCTTTGTCAGCCAAACCATCAAGCCAAAGATTCTTATCAGCAGCTAACTGATCTTTTACATGTTTATTAAGTTCTCTGTAATGCTTTCTATTAGGACTAGTAGGGTATTAATTAAGGACATTCCTGCAGTTTTTTCTTTCCGAAATAAGCTCAAGTACTCTGTCTCTTCTACTCCTTTTTTCCTAAAAGAGTACTGTTAGTGTCCAAAAAAGCCTGTTTAAAATGATCCCATTCTTCCTCAACTTCAGTAGTAAGCAAACCATGACTGTCATAATGACTAAGTAACCTATCATGGTAGGCTTTGGCTATAACTGGATCTTTCAGAGCTTCAGTATTAAAAGTAAATTTTTTAACCCTAGCACAACACTTTTTAAGTTTAAGTTGCAACACACTTTTAACAAGGTAATGGTCAGATCCAATTTCAGCTCCCCTATATGCCCTGGTATTCCTAACAGAACTAGCCCATTTGCTGTTAATTAATATGTAATCAATCATATTCTTATGCAGCCCATTAGGTGAAACCCATGTGTACATCCATTGAGTTTACTTACCTGTAGGAGACGTTGCCCATTGCCATTGCAGCTACCAATACCAAAAGGGCCTATTACTCCTCCCCAAAGGTCAGAGTCAGTACCAACTTTGGCATTGAAGTCACCAAGAACAAGGGTAATATCTCCTTTCTTGGCAGAATTCAAAATATCCTGAAGGTGTTCATAAAACCTATCCTTCTCATCCTCATCGGCATCCTCAGTGGGGGCATAACAGCAGATAACATTCAAGTCTTTAATGCTTGTCTGAAATTTTGCTCTAAGAAACCTTTCATTAATGCACTCATATCCTAGAAGAGCATCACTAGCGTGTCTGCTGAGAAGCAGACCCACGCCTTGGTGATGCTTATTGTCATCCCTCCCTGAAAAGAGAAATTTAAGATTGTTTTTAAGAATCTGACCTTTATCTGTCCATCTGGTGTCTTGCAAGCCGAGAATATCTAAATTATAATGGTGGAATTCTTGTGTGAGGACATCAAGAGAAAAAGCTCTGTGCAGAGTCCTCACATTCCAACTACCTATGGAGAGAAAATGGTTAGTGGGATGTTTAAAGAAACTATGTTTATTAAGAGAGGGAATGCCAACAATATCAAACAGCCCCCTAATCGCAGACATGGGGCAAAGACCCGTTCCCCTACTACTAAAGGCTGAAGCCATCTACACTGGAAGATTTCCTCCAATGTAGAATTTGACGATGCCTATAGAAGCAAATAGAGTTCAGGTGCCTGCGATGACTTCTGCTCAGGATTATCCACCAGCTGATAAACATATCCTGTGAATCTATTCACTTGGGGCTGTCAACCCACAAACAAACAGAAAACACAGCGGAAGAATTTCCCTCCACAGAAGCCCACCAGTGCAGCAAAATCAGGATCCATAATCAAGCTCAGAGCCATAATTCAGTCCAGTCCAGTGGGTTTATATGGTCAGCACCAGGACCCTGTGTGGTTGACTACTCCTCAGCAGGGTAGAAAAAAAAGAGTTATCCAGATCAGTAGGCCACACTAATCTGGCAGCCCTCCCCTTCCCTTCACTTCCACAAGAGAGTATCTCTTTTGAAAGGTACTAATGGTCTGCACCAAGAGAAGGCGGGGTCGGACATTAGGTGCTAGGCCTGGCCGGTTCTATGCATCATCACAGGGGATTGGTGCATAGCTCTCCTTCCAGTGACTACCTAGCTACCATTTACAGAGTCAGGTTAATTAGAGGAGATCTTGATCGGCGGCTGGTAGCTGAGTGGTCCAGAGCACCTGACATATTATCAAGAGGTCGTGGGTTCATATCCCACCTGTTTCAAAACAATTTTTCCTCTAAAATTAGAATCGACGTCAAAGTGCTGATTTATTAGAAGAGATATTCCACTGACCTCAACAATCTGCCACCTTTTTTTCCCCAGATGGATGTGAGAAGAGAAGCTTTTTAATTTTAAGGAATAAAAGAAAATTTTTTTATGTTATATAAGTACTAAAAAAACTACTATCTTCCCACTCATCCATTATTTCGAATTAAAACTTTCAAGGAATGAAAAAGTAGGTAAACAATAAAACTTCTTTCACTTTGACAATGAGATTCCCATATTCTGTTAGGACTAGTAGGGTGTTGATTCATATTAATCCTGCACTTCCTTCTTTCAGAAGTAATAAAGGTTTTTATCTGTTGTAATTTTAATTGTGAAACAGATTTTTTTAACTTGCAATTCATTTTTCTTGGCCTGTTGAGGATGATATAATGATGATTCATTTTATTTTGTGACTTGTGTAGCTGTATCCCAGACACAACCTGTGCTTTTGAAAAAGAGTATGATAAATAGAAGAATGTTTATTGCCTCTGGTTAATATGGGAATCTCATTGTCAAAGTGAAAGAAGTTTTATTGTTTACCTAATTTTTCACTCCTTGAAAGTTTTAATTCGAAATAATGGATGATTGAGAAAATACAAATAGTAGTTTTTTAATACTTATATAACATAAAAAGTATTTGTCTTTTATTCCTTAAAATTTAAAAGTTTCTCTTTTCACACCCCTCTGAAAAAAAATGGCAGATTGTTGCTGTCAGTGGAATATCTCTTGACAGTCTACCACCAAAATTAAGATTTCTATCATAAATAGATCATTTGCAATATTTGTTAAAAGTTTCATTGTTTTCATATTTAGTGACTTCTAACAATGTAAATTCAAACCACCAAAGGCTTTAAAAAAAGCGAATTATAATATTTCATTATTACCAAATCAACTAAAAAAGTGTTTTCCAATTATCTTAAAGAAAAGAAGTTGCATTTTGTTGCCCTCTCTTGGATAAGGGCCCAACTCATTATTGCCAATGCAAACCTCATAACTTTCACATTTTACCTCCAAAATTTTAAATTTCTATCATAAATACATCATTTGCAATATTGGCTTAAAATTTTGGATTTTTTAAATTTTTTTCCAATTTTAGAGGGCACAGTTATAGCTTTTGGGATATTTGAAAAGTGCAATTGTACAATACTACCCAATCTAGAAGGAATTTTTAATTTATCTAAAAAACGACAGCATTTTTATTTCTTAAAAAGTTTTACCAAATACACAAACCAGGTGGAAAGCAATAGGCAGATCAGAGCAATAGTTTTTTGAAAACAGGCTACTCAAAGCAAATTATTGGATGCCATTTTTGTAGGTAGCTTTATATCTAGTTGGCATATTTGCTCTTGGTGTTATTTACAGGTAGCATTTTAGTTTATAGCGTTTTGTTTAGGCACTGTTTTTTCTTTCACACCATTTAGCATAGGTGGTATTTTTACTGGTGACATCTTTGTTTGTGGTGTTTTTGTATGTGCCATTATGTAGAGGCAGTGTTTTCATTGATGGCATATTGCACAGGCAGTGGTGTTTCATTTGCCATTTTTCTGTCGCTGTTCTGTCATGGAACCATAGCAGTGATGTCACCAACTGGCATGGCCATGGCTGTTTGAGGGCCACTATAGTGAAGGTTTTGGGGGAGTGGTTTGAAGAGGAACACACATCCACCCAACATGCAAATGACTGGTGAACAGCTCCAACTAGCTGCACAGTTGTACAGAAACAGGCCAGCAGCAGTGGTATCAAGGTATGAGGATTATTTTTGTGGACATCACTGTATCCCATCATCCCTGTTGAACACATGGTCACAGTTAGATCCTACCTAGGCATTGTTTTGGATCAAGTGGTGCCCTACATGGACCAATGTGACCATGTATCTGGATGGCACTGAACTCTTTCATCAAGACCCCATGTCCCCATGTCCCAAAGCCCACATTGTACAGAAATGTTAGTCTGTCCAGCTGGTACAGAATACCTGAGGATACCTTCCACAGTCTAGACAAGTTGATGCCATGCCAGGTGCAAGCAGTTATCATGGTGAAAGGTGACCCAACACACTATTAGACAGATGGTCATAATTCTATGGATCATGAGTGTATAACAATATAAATCTTCTCATATGAATTCAAATTTTTAAAAGAATGAGAATGTTTCACTCCATAGTAAATACACAGATTACCTTTAGATAGAATTCAATAAATAATTGTGTGGAAAAAGTTTATTGCCAATGGTGTGGGATTTGAACCCACAACTCTCCAGATACTTGGCAGAGTGCTCTAACCACTAAACCAACCATCAGACAATCACTTGTTTCCACAATGTGATCTTTCACTTTATGGAGTCACTTTTTTTTCCAAACCAGTGGACTAAATGGTCAGGTCACAAAGGCTCAGAGAATGGTGAAGAAGGAGATCCACTGGACAGCTATTAGGAACTGATAGAAGCTTTCCATGAAGGCCATCCAACTTGTTCTTTAATGTGTGCAGGGTATATTCTCTTAAACATAGGGTCATAGCATAAAGTTCTATCTGATGGACTTTCCAAGCCTACTGTTGTTCTATTTCTCATTGTGGGCAGAGTGGGGATTAGTGAAGATTATCACAACCCCTGTTTGGTAAAGAGATTGTGAAAATGATGCTCTCAGGTAACATTGCTGACTAATATAAAAATTAGTTGTTAGTTGAAAGACAAGTTTTAAAATACTTAGATAACTGCCTGAGCTATATTCCATTTAAGTGATAGTAAGGTGATTGGCATTTATAAGTTACAGCTGAATTATTCACTTCCATTTTCTAGGAGGATTTTTCAAAGAAAGCTAGCTGAAATTTAAGATTCATTTATTTGTTTACTGGTTGTGTGACAAAAATCTTAAAGTTTATTTAGATTTATTTTTGAATGCACTCACAGAAAAGAAAAATGACCAATTGCAAAGTTATTTTACAAAACAATAGTTTTTGTGAAGGTATTATTGTACATGATGTAAAAGTCACCAGATTTATCACACAAATAAGATAATTATCATGCACCTGGCAGCCCTGATCCACAACAAACATGGAGGATAGTGGGTCTGATATGGTAGTTGATGCCAGAAGTGAATGCTCTCCATCTAGCAGAATAGCAGAGCATTCTGATGCACATTCAACTGAGATGAGACTCAGTTGGTAGCATGCCAGGCTTGTAATCTGCAATTATCAGGTTCGGGTTCTGACTGGGAAAATGTAGAGATTTTTCTCTGCTAAACTCCCCGCCTTGCCCACAGTGAATGAGGGTCACTGTTGGGTTTGAACTGTCAACCTTCCAGGGCCTCATTGCGTCCATGCCACACCATCTCGTGTTTGTCATTCACACCAAGGGTGGTTATTCCCATTATTAGGTAGGCCATATTATTCTGATACACTGTGTATATCTATAATATATTGTTTCAGAGGGAGGAGATAATATATTTTCTGAGTTATGCTGTTGACTGACAGGAAGGAAACCTTGGAGAACACTTGAAAGTCAGGGGTAAACACTGTTTTGGAGCAGTGCCATTCATGGCTGACCATAAAGATGGATGTTGAAAATACTTGCAACTCTTGCACAGGGTGTTTAGTTGCAAAGTGGTGGATGAAATGATAAGGTGCCACCTATGCCATTTGAGCAGCTTATGCTGACTCTTTGAGCCATCAGGAGTAATGGGCAGCACTTTGTTGCTGTCCCATGCTTGGGAAGGAGATAAAAATAGAGAAGCAAGGTTTACTGATTAAGGTTACTGAAACCTAAGTGGCTGCATGAATCTCCCATGCAAAGACAATTCATTATGAGAATCACGAGGTGGAGGAACAATTTGTAGGTTCTGGTGTAAGGGAGGCTGTTATTCGAGATGTATAGAAACAGGTTATGCCCCACTTGGGAGAAGTGATAGGTGAGTAAATAAATATTTCATCACCATCAAGAGGGAATTCCTCAGATAAAGTATATGATAAAGTGTCAGCCAAATAAGAGAATCCTAGATTGGCACCAGAAAGAAAGACCAAGGCCAAAATTATTTTTTTTTTTTGCTAAGACCAGGAATCACAGACGTAAATGAAAGAAGCCAAGGAGGGTGGGGTAGCTTGCAGAATTAGATGACAGAGTTTTTGGAAGGAATTCTGCTTTGTTTTACCCTAAGAATTTCACCTTATTACTCTCTCTAATACACAGTTTATTAAAAAAATTAAAAAGCTTTGCAATAACAATTTCCATGCTAAGGTCAATATTTTATCAGAGTGCTAATATTAAATTAGTGATGCACAGGATGCTTAATTCAAAGTAGCCCATCAAATTACATGGTGATGCATCATCAGTTTTGACTGGAATTTAATAGCAACTCACTGAATTGCCTATATGAATTCTGAACAGAAGCACAGTAACCTGGCACCAGCATGCCTGAGGTATATGGGGAAATGTGGCCTGGTTAGATATATTCCAGGTTCCCCTTTCCAAATGCAAACTGCTGTATGACAGATCAAAAGTCACCACCACAAACAATCTCCTGCTCCAAGCATTAGCAAGGATTCAGGGTGACTCACTGGGGCAGTACCAAAGTAAGTACATCGGAAGGAAATGCTAATGCTCTTCTTAGATTGGGTGCATTTGTTGCAGTAAATTAGAAGAGAAATCATTGGTGTTAGAAGTGACATGGAACTGAGCAGGAGTGAGGCATAGCATTAACCAGTTATAATTTATAAAATTTGGAGACTGTTAATAAATGCCTTACCCCTCATTTTGGTAAACTAAGATGAAATTACATTGGGCTTTATTCGTTTCTGTTTATGCATATTAACCCTAAGTGGCATAAATTAATTGTATGATAAGTAACAGATGCATCCTATCTTGTAGTAGCATTTCATGGGCTGGGCAATCCATACCTACCTCTCACACTAGATGGGTACCTCCTCCTCCTCCTAGTGGATGACATTATTTGTGATGGCAGTGTTTACTGCCATCACACATAATATTACTGGGTTTTTGCAGCAGCAGAGTTCAGGGTTTACACATACAGACATAGTATCGTGGACTTCCTAGCATTTTGGTAACTGGACTTGGCTTCATGGAGAAGTCTCACAGCATCTTCATTGTGATTTCATCTGTGTTTGTTCAAATGATTTGTAAACTATTATGCAAAAGAAAAATCTTGTAAGGACCACAATTCTGCCTACATGAATTTTGACATATAAATGATTTCCATAATTTTGCATTCATCCTAATGAATTTGGATTTTATTTTAATTATTCAGTTTGCAATGATGAAATTTGGCTGATTTCTTTTTATGTGATAAAATGAACACCAACTTTAATTGAACTGTTTAGATGATGATGTTCTTCTGGAGAGATATTCGAATCCCTTGTGATTCTTGATTAAAATTGAAGTAGGTGACCTCTGTCTCAAATATTGTATTAGTAGTTTGATGTATGTAGTAATTAGGCCAGGCTGAGATGGAGAGGCACCAGAATCATTAGTTCTGGGCAGGCCTCTTCCTAGAAAACAACAGCAGCCCAGTTATTGGAGGGTGGATGAAGCAGAAACATACATTTCATTGAAGTCCCACACCTCCAGAACTTCCTTTGAGAAGGTTCAATTGAGAGATGCAACTGCTGGCAAATCAGATTGACTGAGATGTCCCTACATGTCTAAAAACATCACGTACCTGGCAGTCTTTTTCAATGAATAAGAACGTTTTCAAGAATTAGGCAATTGTGAATTATCTGCAGGTCCTTCTGGACTTCAGGTCGGATCATCAATACTTTAACCATTTTCTTTTGTACAGTGATGGGACCACCAAGGCTAAGTCATTCTGTTGTTGGTGGGTGCTAGGAGTCCTGCATTGTTTAGTAATTGTGCCTTAGTGTTAACAATTCACTCCATTCTGTAATAGTAATTGTATGTAGTAAATATGTACTTTATCCTTGTAAGTGTAAATAAATGTATGTAATTTAAATATACTAAGTGTACATGTTAATTTGGCCACCAGTAGAACCATCCTGATGTTAAGTAGATCATACCCTTTAGTGAATAAAATTTGCTGTGACTCATGCCCAACCTACATCCTAAAAGAAGATATGATTCTATACTTGTATAGAATTCCTGAAAGTGATCCTTGGTATTCTTGAAACTTTATAGGAATTCAATAGGTCAATAAAAGCCACCTCTATGCACTTCTAGGTTAAATAGAATTTACATTTTTAAATATTGAATTAAAATTACCCATTGCTAGTTCACAACAAATCATCAAACAACCATACCTACATTTGGGGTTCTTTCAGCATGCAGCAGATCATTATCATTACTCAGTGTGACTATTTTTTTTTCCATTCCAGAGCCCAACAGAATACCTTTCTTCTATTATAGGGGTTCTCAATGTAGGGTACATGGTAAAATTTTTTGGGGTACGCCATGAGAGCTCAAAAGTCGCTAGATCTAGTAACAAAGTCAGTGTTTTATTTTATTCCCATTGTTATACTATAACTATAGTTTTATCTATATATACAAGGGGTACGCCAGTTACATACACATTTCCAGGGGGTATGTGAAGCATAAAAGGTTGAGAACCATTGCTCTAGTATAAGGCTATTTAGTTACATTTCCAAGAGAGTTTTTTAATTATTGGGTTGTTTTGTGGGCCAGAGTTGAAACAAAAAAAAAAAACAAAATGTTTTTTGCCTATTTGTTTTTATATATTTGTTGCAAAAATGAACATTCTCTGTGGACCACAAAATTTCTCCTGTAGACCAGGTGTGGTCTACCTACCATTTAAGCAACTGTGCTCTAGTAGGACATTTCCCATCTATAAATAATAAGGAATTATTAATAAATATTTTGTGGGAAAAATTTCACTGACCTATGGGACTTGAACCCACATTTCTCCAGAAACATGCCAGGGTATTCTACCATTGAACTAATGCCGACTCATCTTTTTTCCACTAATTTTAAGACTTTGAATTCTTCACCAAGGATTTGAGTGCCTACCTTGGCTCTAGTAGGACATTTCCCATCTATAAATAATAAGGAATTATTAATAAATATTTTGTGGGAAAAATTTCACTGACCTATGGGACTTGAACCCACATTTCTCCAGAAACATGCCAGGGTATTCTACCATTGAACTAATGCCGACTCATCTTTTTTCCACTAATTTTAAGACTTTGAACTCTTCACCAAGGATTTGAGTGCCTACCTTGGTGCCATCTGTGATCTCCGGTGGCAACTATTTCTTTTTGTATTGCACTGAGTAAGATGGAAATAAATAATAAAGTCTTCTCACACTATTTAAATGGTAGAATACTCTGGCATGTTTCTGGAAAGATGTGGGTTCAAGATCCGTATGTCGGCAAACTTTTTTCCACAAAATATTTATTGATATATTGACGTTAAAAAGTTAACAGGTAACGCTGTGATTGTCATCTATGTTTAAATTAAGGAATTATATTTTAAAGTTAGGTCTGTGAATAACCTTTTAAACCAAATTGAAGTGGGAAGAGTTAATCATCATAATCACATGTAAAATGTCTTTGTATTTATTGTGATAAGTAAAAATATGCACAAAATATGTCAAGTTTTTGTGACACCATGGATAGTTGAAAACCTTAATATTTTTTGTTTTTCAGTATATTTGAATTTATTTTAAGTACTTTCTCATGTATTAGACTAGAACAAAAATATGGAAAATGTTTATAGTTCTATATGTATTTTAATTTTTAGTTAAGGCCGAAGACTTAAGTAGCCATGCAAAATATAAAGAAGATTCAACAACAAATGACAGCACAGCTTCTGGTAAAAAAAGATGTGAAACTGCTACAGTTCACCGTTCTACAGTTAATAGGTATTGCACACATTTATAACTGGTCCATCTTTCTGTCATGTAGTTTTTCAGATACATATGTGCATCAGCTGTCGTATATGAAGAGCACTTACCTCAACAAAATTTTTACTGTCCTTCAAAGTCCCCCCCGATAGGGGACCACCTTGGCGTGGTGGTGGTGGGGGGGGGCTTCAGGCACAGCAACCAGGTCGAAGGCTGTGCCGACCGACGTGGCTGCACCGGTTGGACATAGCCAAGACCAACCGAGGCCGATGACATCGCTGATTGGTCGGAAGGCCGGTTGGATGGTGACGGTGTCTTAGGCCTCAACCTCAGGGCTCTGGGTGAGCAAGTTTAAGGGCTCAGCCGAACTGTCTTGCCCCGCCTAGTAGGCATGAGCCCTATTTAAAGTCTGGGCCTTACTAAGAGTCTCCACCCCGGGTGCCGAGCGAACTTGGATCTATATATCCTTGTTCATGGCTAACTGGGGAACAGATTAAATAATAGGTTTCTTCCGGTGGTCAGCTTTCCTTCTATAGGACTGCTGCCATGTGAGGTCGGGGTTGAGGTGCGTCTATATGGCGTATTCCTTGCCCCTGGCTCTAGATAAGCACGGCTTTTCATAACTGGTAGTGTCGTATAGGCGGAATCGGGAATTGCCATGGTTACATAAGATCGCAACAAAAGAGAGGTGTCTTTCAAAGTGGCATCATGGGCTCTGTTTCAACTTGGATACTCAATATCCTTGTTTGGAGTGACCTAGGACGCAGAGCAGATACCAGGTTTTGCTGAAGGCGGGACCCTACTTCTATAGTATTGTCAAGCCTGATGGTGGATAGAAGTAAACATGGCACTGTCCTGTATAGATGTAGTGCAGTCTCTGAATTGTGGAGCATCTGGGCTTTGTCATTCATTATATTACTGTCCTTCAAAGTACTGCCCTCCAGCATCTATGTAAAGTTGCAGTTGTTTACATCAATTCTGGAATGCCTGGTGTTACTCTTGTTGGGGAATACTCCACAACTCTGAATAAACTCATTTTGCAAGGTCTTTCACTGTTGAAAAGGCTTCCCAGCAAGCTTCTTTTTAATTTTTGGAAGCAATCAAAAATCACACAGTGCAAGATCAGGTGAAAGTGATCACACAATGCAAACTCGGGCGAAGGGTGATCACACAATGCAAGCTTGGGTGATCAGGGTCACACAGTTCAGGATGGGGTAGCTGTTCTATTTTTTTCTCCTCCAGATAGGCTGTTACTTATCAGGTTTTGTCAGCACTGGCATTGTTGTGGAAAAAAAGAACCCTTGGCATGTCTGTTGTTGGATGTTACTGTTTCATCTCCTTAACTAATTTTGGGAAAACAATGTTGGTGTAGTCAGTTTTTCTGGTAAGGTGACCATGGCTACCACTCCTTTGGAATTAAAAAAAAAAATATGAATATCCTTTTCCTTGAGTGAAAGTCTTGTTGGAGGATTTGGGGATGCAGTTAATCTTCCGCAACCTAAACATAGTTCTCAATCTTTCTGGGAGTTGTATAGTAATAAACCACATCTCATCACCTGTGACAATATCTGTTAACCGTTTGGGGCCACAAGGTTCAAGCATTGCCTGCATCTCCTTGTATGAGTCAACTCTAGGCCTATTTTGCTGTTCTATCAGTTTATGGGGTACCCATTTGGCATAGATCTTTCGGAACTTTAAATGTTGATGAATAATTGCTTCCACACTGCCAATTGGTACACTGACATCTAAACTTATTACTTGAGTGGTGATGTGTGGGTTTTCCTTAATGAGTTCACGAACAGCAGTGATGGTTCTCTTGTTCATGGCCTTTTGGTCTTTCTGCATGAGGGAGGTCTTCTTCCTCGTGCAGGAAACTCTGTTTCCTTCTCTGAATTTGTGCATCCATTCCATACATATATCCATAACAGTGCGATATGAACAGACATGATCCCATATACTTGTGATAAATTAGTATGAAATTTTTTCCATGATGTCCCTGAGCTGCATCTGTGTGAAAATGTAAAATCTTTCCTTGTCTGTAGTAGGCTCCATAGCAACAACACACAGATTTTGCAGCTCAAACTTTACACATCTCCAGTGAAGAATGAAATCATGGCCTTTGTTTTTAATATGTATTGACAAGTTTAGACAATCTTTCAAACAAGTTATAGCTCATACTCTTTGGAGGAATGAGTGCAAATCTATAGACACTTGTCAAGAACGTTTTGAATGCTCTGCATATGGCCACTACAAGTGAAGTGAATTCTAATAGAGTTTAACATTGTCCACCCACTTCATTCTAGGTCTGCTTCTTTTTCTTGAACTTTTAGGCATTCTGTTAATAATTACACTGAAGATTAGCTGCAACTTACCAGGTTTTGTCAGCATTGGCATAAAGAAGGAGAACTTGGCATGCCTGTTGTTGGATGCTGCTGCTTCATCTCCTTAACTATTTTTGGGAAAACAGTGTTGGTGTAGTCATCACCTAAAAGTTCAATCATTGAAGATTACATATCTGGAGAGATGCGGGTTCGAATCTCACACGCCGATGGAACTTTTTTCCATAGAACCATTTATTGTTTGGGCAAAACTGGTGGAAATATGTCATGGCCCAGCAATATGCAGATGGTACTAATTAGTAGGAAGTGTTAGCTGTGTGCACTGTATGCTGCATATAGCATCAACTTCGGATAACCTTTCAGTTTAATTAGTATTTTATTTGTACTATATATATATAATTAAAACTTTTTTATTTTTATAGATCTGTTATGATTTTATTTTTTTAGATTTATATGTATCAATCTTTGAGAGTTCAAGTCTTTGCTATATTGCTAGTTGTGACAATGGCTCCTTACAACTTGTTATCTTGTTTTTACTTCTATCAATTGATTTTAATTCCCATTGATCTTTCAGAGTCATTTCGTTAATTGTGACAATACCTGATTTTATTCCTGCATATTTATATACCATTATCAATTGTTTGGAGCCATGATACATCACTGTCTATGATGATAGGTGGCTTATCACATTTTGTTGTGGATAGTTTTTTAACATCGAATTAGTTATGTTATTTTTTTTAATACTTCTTTGTTTTCTGGAAAAAAAAATCTGATCTTTTATGGTTTCCAGAAAACAAATGAGGTCTTGGATATGGAAGCAAACAACCTTGGCACAGAAATCTGCCCTATGGTTGAAAGGGCAATTTTGTCTAGAGTGTGATACCCTCCCTCCCACCTTTGCATCTATGCTGAGGACATTCCCCCCTCCCTGAAACGTTGATTGTTTTAAATAGCTATTAAGTGTATATTGAATTGTTTTAAAACAGTTAACTACCAACCCCCACAATATTTTGGCTGTGCTACTTTAGGATATTAATGTTTTTTAGCCTTGGTGTGCCAGCTTTTCGATATGTTGCCAAGATCCCCAAAATGTAACCTCCAAAGAAAAAAAAAATATATATATATATATAATTTCCAGTAAAAAATAATGCCAGGAAGTTGTTCTTCCACTTTTATAAATGGGGTAGAAACTTCACACATGTGATCAGTCCAAGCCAACTTGTGCCACACTAGGCTGTGTTTTAAATTATACATACTGAAAATAATTTTAAAAAGAAATAGAAATCTTGTTTTATGTAAATATTATATTACTCAGGTAAAAATTTCCTTTCGATTAATATATAATTTAACTGTTTTTTATGATTTTGGTTTTCTAAAATTAAGCCTCAATTGCATAGTGGGATCTGTTTTTTTCATTATATCACTGTAAAAACATCTTCCTAAAATTAATATGTTTGTAAATTTGTTTAATTTTTTATTTTAATAAAATTTCGAATTAAATTCTGTGTAATTTGGTGTAAAACATAACCTATTTCTTTCCTTTGGTTATTTGTTAAAAAAATTATAAAGTTGACTTGTTTATTTGATTCAGCATAGTTGATAAAAAGCCTGGACTTTTTTCAAAGCATGGTACTGAGAAAAAAATTACTAAATGGGAATAATTTTCTTGTTTCAAGTAAATATTTAATTTTTTTGTTATTCATCAATAATTGGCCTCTCTATTCATATGCATTATAATAATTTCTGTGTATTAGTGTTTTTAAAATAAATTTTTATCTATTTGTCAGAATTCTAAAAAAAAGCCCAATTGAAATCAAACCATTCATCTTTTTTTGTTAAATATTTTATTTTCATAAAAACCAGAATTAAATGCTCATTAACACATTGATGTTAGAGCACGATGAATGACATGCTATGTCATTCATTATGTTTTCATTCGAAGCCATGTCACTCATATGAATGTCATATGTAATTGAATGACGTGGCCATACTAATGGTTAAAATTTTTATGAGGGGCCGTGTTTTAGAGGGTTTAACATTACAAGTGATAAAATAATTAACATATGACATTTTGGGATAGATATGATGACAATTGAAGAAAAAATTTGCATGGCCCCAGGGGAAATATTGGTGAAATCAGCTTGGCATGCAATGTGTTAATTTGGCATATAACATGCCATAATTCCTTTCATTAGCTATTTGGCAAAAAAGTTCTGAAGTTAATTTTTTTTTGGTTGAGCATAGTGAAAAAATGGCTGGGCCTCTGGATACAAACTAGTTTTTCAGGCTGGATCCTGAAAAGGCTAATGATGTATATTGAAACTACCTAAGGATTTGAAAAATTCTAATTATAATATTTCAGTAGTACCAATCAAACTAAAAAAGAATCAGTCCATAGTGAATGCACAGTATTACCTGTTAGGATAGACATCAAACATTAATAAATTGATTCTGAAAAAAAATTCATCGCTGACATGGTGAGAATCGATCGGTCGCATCGTACGCACACGTGGTACAATGGTAGCACACTCTGGCATGAATCTGGAGAGATGCGGGTTCAATTCCCACCATGTCGGTGATGAATTTTTTTCAGAATCAATTAATTAATGCTAAAAAAGAATTTTCTAATTATCTCTTTAAATGAAAAAGTTTCACCCTGGTGATAAGTGGTCAACTTATTGTTGCTAATTAAAAACCTCATGACCTTCACATTCCACCATCAAAATTTTAAATCTTTAGCATAAATGCCTCATTTGTAATATTCTCAAAGCCATTTCTTAAAAACTATTGAATTTTCAATTTTTTCCACCATTAGATGGTGTAATTGTAGCTTTTGTTGAGATTCAGAAAGTGCAAATTGTAATATTTTATCAATACCTATCCAACCCAAAAAAATAATTTTATCTTTAAAAATGAAAAGTGTATGTTCCCAGATGGATGGATAAATAGAACAAAGTGAAAACATTATCTCATTTTTTTTTTCTTAAAATGAGATAAAAATGAGTTTGCAAATAGTTCATATCAAACTTGTGAGCTTAAATCAGTAGGGTTACTTCAGCACAGAATAATGCAGCAATCCCATATATCACGTCTAAGAAATGATCAGATGACTTTAATAAATTTTTTATGTTGTAGCTTAATAAAATATGCATCAAATGAAAAAAGAAAGTATTTTTAAGCTTGAATTATGTTTTTTCATAAGATATATGTACGAAAAATTTCAAATCAAAATTTCTATTTTGGAAAATAGAAAATTCACGTGTTTTACTGAAAAAAATATAGTTTTTTCTGGCCTGTCACGATAGGCTCGGAAAGGCTGCCGTCCGTCAGATGGGACGTTAAGCCATGGCCCCGTGTGCGGGAGAGCCATACCCTGTGCATGTTAAAGAACACGCTGGATGGCCTTGACGGGAGGCTACCATCTGTCTCCCAACAGCTGTTCCAGTGGGTCCCTTCCCCCAACCTTCTCTGAGCCTACGGGGTCCATGTGACCTGGCCATTTAGCCCATGGTGTGCAAAAAAGTGCCGCTCAGAGGTAAAACAGCCCAACCCTGGCCTGTCATTTTGAAGTCTGTCAGTGTGTATAAGTCCTTTGAAGTCATTGTAGCCCACTGACCACTATGGTTAAGTGACAAATGTTTGCACAATTCCCCCCCCCCCCCCATCCTTTTATGCAGTAGAGTAAGGTTACCATTTTTTTCAAATTCAAAACCAGGACATTTACAATAGCTCAGTCAGCATGAGTAATAGTCGCTGTCATAGAATATAAGTTGGAAAAATATTGCGAAGTATGCTTATCTTTTGTTATATTTGATATGGGTAGATTAGTACCTGCATAATTGTGTACTTAGAATTTTTGAATTTAAGTAATAAAGAAACAAGTGTAGCAGTAAAACAAAATGGTTTTAATAAAAAAAAAGGTACAAAAGTACTTTATTTACATTCCTAATTTTTCTTCATATATTTTTGTGAAGAGTGGATTGATTTTAATAATAATTCGTTTTTCTGAATGTTTTTATAAAATTCCATACAAGTTTGGTTAAAATTATATTTAGCGATTAACATACATTTCAAAATTTGAACATGAAATTGAGTTTTATCGCTGGCCCACATATTGTTCATCAAAGAAAAAAGACGTTCAGCAGGAGCATTGGTTCCTGGTAAACAGAGACAATATACCAATTTGCCAATATTGTTGCAGGAAACATCATTTTCACTGAAGGCTTTGAATATTTCAATCCATCTGTTCGATACTGATACAGAATGTTGTCTCCATTGAGTAATTTTTTCATCTGTAGTGTAGCGCAGGTGAAAGCAGGTTTCATCAAACAGTTCATCTTCTATTAAATTGACTTCAGAAAAGTGCTGATGAATATAATCACTGCATACTTGAATGTTGTCATGGGTGGGGTTAATGTTTAACAAAACCCAATTGAATTTTTCCATTTGCTTAATAGGTCCTTCCCATTCCTCTAGATATTGAATACACATGTCATAAAATTCCACTGCTTTTTTTTGAAAATAGCAGGTTTTATTATGCCTTCTTCCTCAAGCTGCTTCAAATTTTGCCACACCTGTAACATCAAGAAAACGTTTGCTTTTCTATCGGCTAATTTTCTTTTTAAGTCCTTGTAAATATTGCTAGTTTCTATAATAGAACTATCCTGTCCTTCTATTTTCAAAATAGCATTGTGGAACATTGATGACACGTTATGCAAAAAGTAAAGCCAAGGCTCTGTCTCTGGATTATCAAAACAATTTTGATAATTGTGGGGGTCTTCTCGTTTGAGGCAAAATATGATTTCAAGGCAGGATATATTTGAAGGATGCACTCAATAGCGGGTCTTAATGCCAACCATCGTGTGGAACAACTAGGGGTGGGGGTGGCTCAGTCGGTAGCGCGCCAGGCTCATAATCTGTAGTTCCCAGGTTCGAGTCCCAGCAGGGTCAGCGTTGAGATTTATCTCCGCAAAATTCCCCACCCTGCCCACGGTCAGTAGGGGACACCGATGGTCTTGGAAAGACCGCCATCCGTCGGATGGCACGTTAAGCCGTGGCCCCGTGTGCGGGAGAGCCATACCCTGTGCACGTTAAAGAACACGCTGGATGGCCTTGACGGGAGGCTATCATCTGTCTCCCAACAGCTATTCCAGTGGGTCCCCTCCCCCAACCTTCTCTGAGCCTTCAGGGTCCATGTGACCTGGCCATTTAGCCCATTGTGTGCAAAAAAGTGCCGCTCAGAGGTAAAACAACTCGTGTGGAACTGTATCCCAAGACTTTCTTATATTCTATATTCACGAATTCACAAAATTCTTTCAATTCATTAACTTGCACTGTATATATATATAAAAGTATGAATAAATCTTTGTGATGAAAGCTTGCACATCAATTGGTACACAGTCAGCTGCAGTTTGTATAGCATTGTTCAATATATGAGTGGCAAAGCCAATCCCCACAAGGTCTCTTCCACCCAAATTTGATTTCAGCTTGGTAAAAATGTTATTTTTCCCACTTCTTCGCATTCCTCCAAAGTTAGTATTGGTATTGTCAGCACAAAATCCAAGTAATTTGGTATCTAAACGATGCTTTCTTAATGCTTCCAAAATATAATCAGTAACTATGTCAGATGTTTCACCTGGCAAATCTCATTTCCAAAATTTTGACATATTCCAGATCGGTATGAAAAATAACTTATGATTATGGGAACCAACTTTACTTCCTTGTGGTTTGATGCATCCAAATAAATGGAAATAAAATTTGCAGAATCTAAATCCTCTTCCAATAACTGTTTCGCATAAGGCACCAACACATCCGTAACTATTGCCTCGCATTTTGTTCTAGGACATGTAAACTTGGCATTAAAACATGTTTTAATCAGTTTGCAGGTACAATCCATTGATCTGAATGAGTGATTATGCATTACTGTATGGTACGCCCATAATCCTTCAGCTGCAGCTAGTTTTCTTTCATCATCTTCAAATTGTTTTTTCTTAAAATACGATGTCACACTTGTACTTGCAATAAAATGGTCCATTTATGTTTGACTGTTTGTATGTATGTAGTTTTCAATGTCGGTTTTTCCACTGTTTGCAATAGAAAATACACTTCTGCATTTTACACATTCTACATCACTATTGCCATTCTTAGTACTTGCTTTGATAAATGTATATTTTGATTTCAACTCGCTATTAAAGATGCATTTTCGTTGTTTTCTCGCCATGGGTATCCAAAAATAAGCAATTATTCCAAACTTCACGATCACCGAGCCCGGAGGAAGTCTGCTCTGTGACCAGGGTTGCCAGAGTGGATGATTTATTAATTTATTTATCAAACTCAAAGTCTCAGTTAAAGTTGAATATTATAATTTTTTTCCTGATTCTTTGCAATTTTATTGTATCCCCACAGATAGCTTTATGTCAGCAAACTTTACGATTTCTATCAATAAAATAGTTTAGTGCAGAGTGAATCTATGACATGAACAACACAAAACTTGAAGTGGCATTGATGTAACTGTGATCTGCTGAAGTTTAGATTTATTACTTTTATATATACATATTTCAATTGTAACTTCACCTTAAGTAAAATAAAATAGCAATAGGACTAATTTGTTATGAATGTGTGTACCATTCGTGATATTTTCTAAGTAGAATGCAGCTGATTTTGATTAGTTTTTGAAATTCAACCTTAACCGGGTCATTCTTAGTCCAATAATAACATAAGAGATGGGAAAGTATGGGAAGTACGAAAAAAATACAAGGGCGAATGGGAAAAGATGAAAATATTTGCAAGTAAGATATAAAATTTGTACGTTGAAGTTATTATTCAAAGTTGCAGTTTTGCGTTGATGTGATATGCATATTTCACCATTGAATGTGCAATGGCATGAATCATTTATTATTAGGTTAATTATATGCCACAGTGAAAAAATCCCATATTATGTTGCAACATTGTAAAATGTGATGAGATCGGTAGCGCAGTGGTCAAACCACTCGATTCTCCCTAACTGTAAAATTTTACCACCAGCGGTTCAACTCCCAGCCGATCTCATCTTGTCCAAATGAACATCCCAAAATTATCCCTTGGATAATCATGAGGGGTTAACCCTAAGCCGCCCCTACAAACAGATGCCCGAAACTCACGGTATATGGGCTGGAACCTTCTGGTTCTATTAAATAAAATTCTTCTTATAAAAAGTGAATTGGGCTACCTGAGCTATTTTTAGGCAATATTGATTGACTATCTTAGCGATTTGACAACAGTAATTTCTGGCAACCCTGGCTGTGGCAGTGATATGAACATACATGTAAAATAAAACTAAAACTAGGATAAATTAATAAAATTGATTTAAGACTGGTTTATTAAGGATTTATGTACTCAATCTTTATATAAATTAATAATTTTTGATTTTGTACTCCTAAACTGTACTAGTTAGTCATGAAATACAGCCAGTACAATGTCCAAAAAACCAGTACTGTACTAATAAAACCAGTATATATGGTCACCTTACAGTAGAGACTCGAATTTAAATGCATTGCTTTGATTAACAGGGACACAAAATTTATTTTCCAAATTAATATTTCTGAAAATTTCTATTCATTTCCGAGATGGGATATTTTCTTCAAATATATCTCCAAGAAAATGCAAATGGAGATCTTGTAAAAAGAGAACTGGATGTTTATACTTAACGATATCAATAGCTCACTTCTACATGCTCACTATTTTTATACTACTCATTTATCAAGCACCATATGCACCTATTCATTTTATATTGAGTAGTTATTGTAACTTAAATACTGAATAATAAAATATGGTTGTATTAATTTATTGCTTCAAAGTGTTTTATATAAGATTTTGGATATAGAGTGTGGAAAGGAATTAATAGAATTTTAATTAAATAATTAGTTTTTGCTGTAAATTTAGTTATTTAATTAATTATTGCTTTCTTTCATTTGTGTATTATTTGTACTTAAGTGAGAGTTATCCTATGATGCAAATACTTTTAAATTTTTTTTTCATTATACATATAATTTATTTAGTATTTATTTCAGTGTCATTTTTGGCATTGGTGAATTGGATTTGCGAACAGAAGCTAAATGTCAACCTTTACCAATTCATCTAAAGACCGTTTATGAAGATCTGCCATACCTTGTATTGGATGTAAGAGATAAGGATGCTTTTCAGCAATGTCATATTATAACAGGTGTGTGATGCTATTACAGATGCTTGATAAATGCTTTAATTTTTGTTATTTTGACATCACATATAATGTTCATCATACTATCAGTTATTGATATTATAGGTTCAAAGGCCATTGACCCCTCTTCTATGGCAATATAAAACCGAACTGAAAGCTTAGTATCTTATAAAGTAAGTTTTCTGTCAAAAAAGTTAATTGAAAATAAGATATGAATCATATCTTGTGTTTTTAATAACACCCATTCAATAGTTAAGGAGTAAAAGATGCCAGGCCTTTAAAATACCATCAGTGCCATTCTTGAAAATTTTGCTTTAAGTGAAAATTATCTTGATTATGAATTATCAAAGCAAAACTTTGAAAAATTGTTTTTGAAGCAAAACTTGGATCACTAGAATGCGAAAAATGAAAGCATTTCTTCAGGTTCTGACACGGAAAGGGTTAATAGTTAATTCAAACAATTATACTTGTATAATACAATATAATAATTGTACTATATAAGTGTAATTGGTGAATGATACAGCTATAAATTGGTATTTCATAGTGAACCATTTATGAATTTCATAATTAACTTGCATAAGGTTAAAACAACTTTATTAACAATAAATATTTTTTTAAGGAAAGGAAGGAGGGCTTTTAAGCACAAAGAACTCCTATAATAATTATTTTCAGCATTTTTAAATGTAAATGTAAATTCAAGCTTATTTCTAATGATTTTAAAATATGTCTCATGATACATATAGTTTTTATATAATTGATATATTTTATCTCTTAGTTTAATCATATTTGTGATATCATCAGTGAACCAGGTTTTTTTGCTACTTTAACACTTTTTTTGTTAACTTTACCTTTGTTAACTTTAACAGTATTTTTTTCAGAAATTTTGTTCAATGACAATGACACATTTTCATTTTGCTCCTCAGGTACACCAATAACCTCCAAATTCTGATTTCAAGAATAGAGTTAAAGATCATGAACTTACTCCATAACCTTTTTAAGATTTTGTTTTAAATTTCTAATTTTAACTTGAAGTTCAGCATTTCCTTTTTACCTGAGAAATCTCATTCTTCAGCACATGCAGTCATTAATGAAAGTGTCAATTTTATTTGATGGAAAGATAGCAGAGGTTTTTAATTCTTTAATATCATGTCTGATTTCACAGAGAGAAGTCTTCAAGAAATGATCAAGCCTCACATATCTGAACTACAGTTGGGTGTAGCATCCTCACAGTCTCTTGCTCCAGAGTCAAACAATGCTTTCACGCTATAGCCAAAATCAAGAAAATGCTCACATTTCCTGCCATTGGCACTGCCATCTTTACCCATCATATTTCTTCTTCTGAATCACCAGATTCGCTGCAAACACTATATATTTTTTCTTCTTCATTTTACTCAGATTGCAGATATTACTATCGGTAAAACCTTGATAGAAAAAATGATAAATTGCCCTTGCCTTGCATTTAGTATTGCTACATTGCAGAAATTCACTAGCTTCCTTAACATATATTTTACATAATGTAGCCATGTTACCAGATATCAGTTTTAAAAAAATCAAAGTTTCTTTTATTGTACAATGACACTGACCAGCACCTATACTCTGAATCTTCAGCAATTTGAAAAAGTATAGTGCTGATGGAACTGGAAGATTTAAACTTAAGTTCTGTATGTCATTCCTTTTTGTCAATTACATGAGTGTTAAAAAATAACTGCCATTTGCATTGGTTTGCTGTGTGTTAATGTAGCTAGATTGCATGCTGTTTGGTTTTTCTATAAACTTAAATCATACTGTGTTTATATTTTTCTATATTTAAAATGTCAGGAAATGGGGAATTTTTTTTTCTTCCATGGAAGTTTTTTTGAGAAATACATTATTTTTGTTTTATTTTTAATATTTAACGTGAAATATACACAAGCATAGTATTAACATTACACAATAAAATTGAACATACTGAAACTTCAGCTATCAGAACACATTTTATGATCTACTTCACAACAGCTACATAATTAATCAAATTAAATCAAAAATTGTTCCCACTTTTTTATGTAAAAGTTAATGTTGCAACTTTATTTTTAAGATGCTACGATTATATTTCTCAACAATTTTATTAATTAATTTATAAATAATAAATAAAATAAATACCCCCTCAAGCAGCTGCTTGCCACAGAGGTCTGACAGGAGCCTGTCAGTTTATATGCCACAGTAGAAGATCTGAGAGGATGGCAGGATCTCAGCAGAAAAACGACACATACATCCATGCCTTACCCGGGGCTCGAACCCAGGTCCCTTAGGTCAGTAGCCAAGCACTTTATATATAATGAACTAAAGTAGGAACTTGCATGTTATAGCATCTACCCAATATCTGTTTCATAACAGGAATATCAATTTTTTAACTCTTTTCATCTTTAAGATTATTTATGCTAGTATAGCCCATTGTTATTTGTTACTTATTTTGAACATTTAACTACATTTTGCAACATTTACTACATTATTTTGTATACATTTAACTACATTGTATTTGTTTCAAAGCAGAAAATAGTCTGGAATAGTAAAAACTTGGACTTCATAATCAGTTAGTGCAAAAATATTTTTACTAATATGCTTTTTAAGCTAATAAGAGCAAAATATATAGTAAATACTTTTGCTTAAATGTAATTTGAAACAGATAGCATTTAATATGTTTCTTCTGAACAGAAATATGTCCTAAATGAAATTGTTTGAGAAATGTATTTTACCAAGTTTATGGTAAGAATAATAAAATCAATAATAAGCAATAAAAAATAAAGTAAGCGCAATTAAATTAAATGTAGCACTCTCTCTATGTTGCTCAATAGATTTTAGAATTGCTCCCACTAATTCTAAATTGAATTAAGATAATGAGGCCATCTAATGAAAACCTTGGGGTAATGCATACTTTTTGTTCTGTGTGAAGCTTGCTTGACTGTTTTACCTTTCGATGACTTTAGCTCTTAGGATATCCTCTTCAGAGGGCAAGTAGATTACTATTTGTATAAGTTTAGCTTTAAATTTTAAAATTGCAATTGGGTGCTAATTGTGGCAATGCAATTGGTGGCTAAAAATATTGTTCAAATAAGGTGAAAATTACTAGTTTTATGGCCAGGCTCATAGTCTGATTTCCCAGGTTTGAGTCACAACTGTGCCTGCCACATTAAGATTTATCTCCACTAACCTCAACCTTGCCCTCAGTAAGAAAGGTTATATACCAATGAATTGGAAAGGCTGTCATCCATAGGGTGGGATGTTAAATGTGGCTACTTGTACAGGGGAGCTATACCCTGTGCACATTAAAGATCATATTGGATGGCCTTGATGGGAAGTTTCCATCTATTTACTAACAGCCATCCCTTCCCCCACCCAGTTCTGAGCACTTGGGGGTCCTTGTGACCTGGCCTTTTAGCTCCCTATGTACATAAAAGTTGTCACTCATAGGTGAGAAATAGCACATAACTAGTTTTATGTGCTTACACTTATAGCACAGAAAGCATATGTGGTTATCTAAGAATGCCTTGATGAGTTAGCCCTTTAGTCCAGTGGATAAGTATGTCACTTCTTAAGCAGCAGTTATTGATTTTCTTGGATATTTATTTCAATCCCAGCAGGAAGTCTCATCTCAGCAAAATGCATTCTCCTTTGAGTGGAGCTGCCTAAGTCAGGTGTGATTAAGAAATAATATAGGTAAATTTGGAATTGGTTTCTTTTGTATTTTCGAGTTACTCAAGAGTAACACCCTCAAAAAATTGTAATGTTGGTTCCCTAATCAATCATATATCTAGATGATAGCATATCTACTGCCTTTGCACTAACAATGTGCTGTGCAATTGAAATTGATAAGTACTTCAAGAAGATTTATGAGAAAAATTAAAATATGAAAATAATAATAATAATAAATAGGAGATTGGTAATGGAATAAAATTTAAGTAATGGAAAATTTAAGGAATGAATTGGCCTGAATTGGCTTAGTGGTTAGGGATCTAGTGACTGTTCCAGCAAGGGAAACTTTGTGTGTTGTGTTAGCTCTAACTGAGGCAGTGGTCAGCAGTGACTCCAATATTAGTATGGCATGTCCTTGTATGAGAAGGCCTGTAAAAGCTAGGAGTAGCTTCTAGGATTCTTCTCTGTCCTATGTGTTGCAAATGAAAAAAAATGAAAGAATGATGAGAAAAATTATTTAAAATAGATACTTATGAAGGTATTTTAAAAAAGTGAAAATATTGATAAACAAATGAAAAAAGGATATATATATATATAAATGTGAGGATATAGTATAAAAATTATGGCTGTAAATATGTTTATAAGGAAGATTAAATAAGCAAGATAGAATAAATGAGAGATGAATAGATTAGAGACTGAAATTTCTGGATGAGATAAATTGGATGATTGATTAGGCATGAGCTCATAAAGATAGTGGCTGAAAAAACAGATTAACAGATTTTTGATATGCTTCAATTTCTAATTAAGCTTGTTGGACCTGAATAATATAGATTAAAGTTGCTGGGCCCTGCAGCCATTACATGCTGATTAGATTTTTTAAAACTTTTGTCAAATATAACTTTAAAAAATTATATTGTTATATAAATTTTAGTTTCTGCATATATGAGTTATGTTTTAGTAAAGATAGGAATTTACCTTAGGTTAAACAACTAAATTTAAGTGGATAATATGTAAAAATTGAACTATTTTCTTTTTCTTTTCAGCCAACAGCTATCCTTATCTTATGTTGACTCGGTCTTGTAATTATGAAACAAAGGACCTTCTAGCATATGTATCCTTTTTTTTTTGCTTAATTGAAATGAATGAGATTCACACATATAATGTATGTATACTTTCCTCTTCATTAACCCTTTGTGTGTCCAAGGTGGATTTACCATTTTCTCATTTCTGATTCTAATGGCCATTTTATAATTTACCATTTCATAGTGCAAGGTGCTAAATTTTAATTGTTTTCAAACAGAAGTCAGCATTTCTTTAAAATATTTCTAATGAAATGCTGTAAATAGTATTTCAGTCTATGATACATAGTTTTTGTCTGTTGATTTTGCTTGCAAAAGATATGCCTAAGTTTAATCCTTCCAGTGTCCACATCATCTGTATACATTTGAAGAATCTGAATTGAAAGGCCAAGGACACATGTATACGCTTTTAATACAATGAAAAAAAAATCTATTTTTTAAAAATAAAAATTGCTGTTGTAATATTTTATATATATATAACTTATAAAAATATATAATTCAGGCTTGAAAAATAATATTTTGTTTTTTAATTTGATACATATTTTATTAAACTACAATATAAATAATTTGATAAAGCCATCTGATTGCCATTTCTTAGAAGCACTAAACGGTATTGCTGATTTGCTTGTTAATTTTCCTGTTTGCTGAAACAACCTTCTGATTTTTGCTCACAAGTTTGATTTGAACTATTATTAACAAATATTTCCTTAAATTTTCAAAAAACTCCTAAATATTAACAAAAAAACAGCTATTTTTGAAAACGATAGATTTTGTAAGTAATTACAAAATACGTACCGCCCCCTTTTTTTCCCCATTTCACACTCTTTTCTGTCATAAACCTATTTCAGTATTCCCAAGTTATTTTTATCATTTTTCCCAGCATTCTATGCATCTTTCCCGCCTTCAAATCGAAACTGAAAGTAAACACATCCTTCTTCGAAATTCTGGTTGCACCTGCATTTAATTAATTATGCTTCACTGAGTCAAACAAGAGGCAGATGGCTGACACATGCTATCTCCGTTCTGTGTGCTATAAGTGTTTTTACAGTTTTGGTCCAGCATATTGGATACTCTTCATAAAGTTAGTATTTTTTTTGTATTTAAACCTTAGTTATTTTGCATTTCAGTAGATTTACTTTCGGAAATTAGCAATCTTTTGGCCGATTGATAAGTATTGATTTTTTTCATAGTTATGTTATATTGTATGGCCGGCCTACAACCTGTTGCTGTGGATATTTTAACATTGCATTAGGATATATGTTAATTTTAATTCCATTATTTATTTCTTTTCCAGTAAAACTTTGATATAGTATCATTTCTGAAAATAAATGAGGTCTTGGATATGAAAGCAAATTCATTTCTGTATATTTACTTCCGTTAGCGATCTCCAATCAGCTGATTTATCGATCTTTCTGAGTTATGCTAGATCAGAGGCTGGCTTAAAAGTTGTTGTGGATATTTTATTTAACATCCCATTAGGTTATATGTAATTTTTCTTTTATTATTTCTTGTTTTTTTTAATAAAAAATTTTGAGCTTGTACCATTTTCTGAAATTGAATGGAAAAGGATATGGAAGCAAAATAGACTTCCTTGCTACAGAAATCAGCCATAATTTAAGAGAACAACTTCGGGAAGGGCTGGTCCTTGGTGCACAAACCATTCTGCACTTAGCCAAGATCACCAAACTTCAACACCCAAAGAAAAAATTCATAATGTTTAGTAAAAAAAAGAAGTTTTTTTTCTATTTCATAAAAAATAATAATATAAATAAATACCCCCTCAAGCAGCTGCTTGCCACAGTGGTCTGACAGGAGCTTATCAGTTTATATTCCAGAGTAGAAGGTCTGAGAGGATGGCAGGACCTCAGCAGAAAAACGACACAAACAGCCATGCCTTACTCGGGGCTCGAACCCAGCTCCCTTAGATCAGTAGCCAAGTGCGCTAACCACTCAGCCATGGGAAAATCCTGTGAATGTGAGAAGGCCAAGTCACGTTGTATAACACTGGCCGTGTTTAAAATATACGATACTGAAAAGAATCATTAAAAGAAATAAAAATCATGTTTCAGGTTGAATATTATATTATTCGGGAGGAAATTTCCTTTCAATAAAGGAGCTGGGGTGGCTCAGTTGGTAGCGCGCCAGGCTCGTAATCTATAGTTCCCAGGTTCGAGTCCCAGCTGGGTCAGCGTTGAGATTTATCTCTGCAAAAAATTCCCCGCCCTGCCCACAGTCAGTAGGGGGACACCGATGGGCTTGGAAAGGCCGCCGTCCATCAGATGGGACGTTAAGCCGTGGCCCCGTGTGTGGGAGAGACATACCTGTGCACGTTAAAGAACACGCTGGATGGCCTTGACGGGAGGCTACCATCTGTCTCCCAACAGCTGTTCCAGTGGGTCCCCTCTCCCAACCTTCCCTGAGCCTACGGGGTCCATGTGACCTGGCCATTTAGCCCATGGTGTGCAAAAAAGTGCCACTCAGAGATAAAACAACCCAACCCTTTCAATAAATATGTAATTTAACTATTTTTATTCAGCAGGTTTTCCAAAATAAAGCCTTAATTGTATAGTGCGATCTTTTTTTTCACCATATCACATTGAAAAAGGCTTATTAAAATCATTATGCTTGCAAATTTGTATATATTATTTATTTTCATAAGATTGGTAATTAAATTCTGTTTAATTTGGTATATAACATGACCTATTTCTGTTGATTTGGTTATTTTTAAAAAAAAAATCCTAAAGTTGACTTGTTTATCTGACTCAGCACAGTTGGCTAAAAGCCTGGAATTTCTCAAAGTATGGTACCAAGAAAAAAATTGCTAAACGAGAAAAATATTACTTAAAACCAAAAAAGTAATTTTTTTTGTTATTCATAAATATATAGTCATTCTATTCATGTGCATTGTAATCATATCTGTCTATTAGTTTTTTTTAAATAAATTTTTGTTTGTGTTGCCAGATACATTTTTTACTACATGACTCTAAAAAAAGTCCTATTAAAACAAAACATATGGTCTATTTTGTTAAATATTATAATTTCAGAAAATCCAGAATTAAATGCTGATTAATTTGTCATACAACATGCCATAATTCCTTTCATTAATTATTTGGCAAAAAAGTTCTAAAGTCAAAGTTTTTTTTGGCTGAGCATAGGCAGAAAATAGCTTGACCCCTGCATTGAAACTTGTTTTTCAGGTTGGACACTGGAAGGGTTAAAAATATGTCTGAAATATATATTGAATCTGCATTGATCCTATGCACATATTAGGTCCCCACCCTACATAGATTATTGATCGGTTGGGATTTCTGGTATTCTGACACACTTATGACTAACAGAGTTGTAATGCTTTTTAAATTTTAATGTAAGATATTGATTTTATACCCATCAGAAGTAGGATCATCCAGGAACTATGCATATCACTTTCAGCCAATGTGTTAGCAGACTTTTGATTTTAAAAGCATTTGTTTTACTCTGGTGCTGCAAGATTTTTTTTATTGCTTTTCTAATGTATGCTGCTATTGTAAATAATAATTAATTTGAAACAATAGAAAATTAAGCTGCTTGTGATCACAAATGATAAATATTGGAGTAATTGTAGGATTAAGCAATTAGCCTAAAAGCATGATTTTTAAAAGTAGAGCTTATTTTAGCAATACTTTTAATTACACTTTAACCAAATACACTAACATTAGGAAATTGTGGTTTTTTAGCAAAAATGTTTCCATAGTTTTAAAATTAAACTTTTCTGCAGCAGTTATGCAGCTTTAAAATAAAATGACACATTCTCAGTTTCACTGCTTCAGTTAACTTTAAATGCTTAAAATATTTTTTATTCAATTTTCTTTCAGAGTTCGTTATCTCTTTTGAAATATAGTTTTTAGTTTTAATTTAAATTATGTTTTTAAAGCAAAATGAATTTTTTTTATGACATATTTTCCTTAGGCTTAGAGTTTGCCAATCACCAAAAATCTAAGCACATGCACTAAGCTTTAGGTGCATAAATCACTAAAAATTTCGAAAAAAAATTAATGAGAGATTTTTGCCTCATTCTTTTTTGCTCTTGTGATGTATCCTTACCAAGCTCTTATGACCTCTTTTAAATTCCATATGCATTTCCTTTCGTTGTGTAGTTCTCCGATTATCTCTGTTGCACCAGCATTGCACTATTTTTAACTTTAGTGATAATTTGAACATGCTGTTCTGTTTGAAATTCTACAGACTGAAGTGATGTGGGTTGAACAATAAGTCAATCTCAAGGCAAAGTTAACTCTCTTCCTAGGAAAAGTTTGGTAGGAGTAAAGTTATGATTTCATGCAATGATGTGTGTAGGGAAAATAGGAACTGTTGCAAGTGCCAATACCAAGTGCTATGCATATTTTGAATATAAACAGCAATCATCCTTCTGATATTTATGTTAAACTGTTCAGTTAAATTCGATTGTGGAGGTATACAATGTAAATATATGTTTAATTTGGAATTTGGAAGAAGACCTCAGAAATTGCAATTGATGCAAACTGGGGCCTATTGTCAGAAACTATGATTTTGGAACCCTGAAGCTATATATAAATTCATTAATGAAATTTTTTGCTACTGTATTAATAGTTACTATTCTAATGGGGAATATTTCAAACACATTTTGAAAAAGTCAACAAATTTCAAAATGTACTGGGAAGCAATCTGTGTTTGCAGATAAGGGCCCATTATTTTTGTTTCATTTAATTTGTGACCAGATCCACCCCACAATTTCCTTGAGTTCATTGGATAAAGGGCTTTTGATTAAACCACAAGTCACCTCTGATCAAATTTAGTGGTCTGATAAATCAAAGAAGTTTCAGTGTAGTGTTAATGCCTTTTTTTGCATTGGCCAGTTTGTTCTACTAGCTATGTTTTGGTAGGTTTTTCATATACCTAAATAGCTGGCTGATGGGGCATCATGCAATTCTTTTAGTACATATTCCCTTAATATTTTTGGGATAAATGGGCAATAAGTGTCTGTCTGACTTTGGCTGTCTGCAGTAATATAAAATATCATTAATTAATGTGGTCTCTGGCTTTTCCCATTATGCTTGCAGCTACACTTGGGTCTATAGGAAGATCATCTGTTTTTAAATCCATACTCTAAACTCTAATTCCCTTTATCTCTATACTTTAAATTCTTTTGTTGTTCATTAACTAAGTGTTCCTTATTCTATTGGAACAAGTGTGGCAAGTGAGGGAGCATAATCTTCATCATCCCATTTGTACATAACTTGCACTGGCTACACAGGACAAAGTGTTGGGCAACTGGCTTGCAATTTCCTTTCTGTGTTCAATTTTAAAATTGAATTCCTTTGGGCATAATGCCCAATGCATTAAATAGCTTGTTAGGTTGGTTGGACTCTGCAACCACTGTAAATCAGTGTAATAAATGTTGCTTCAGAAGTATCATTTCCAGAGCCCATATTACACTAAAGCATTTCTTTTCTGTCATGGTATAATTTCGTTCTGTATGACTAAAGACTTAAACTTTGGCTATGTACATTATCATGTATTCACATTTGTCATTTTGTAATTGGCTAACCATAACAATGAGTCTGACATCAGAGGCATCTGTGTAGATTTTAAATGCTTATACCACCTGAGGCAAGGCCAACATGGAGCATCACATAAGGCATTCTTCATTGATCAGAATGGTGCATCGCAGGAGGTGTCTAACCCACCACTGTTTATATTTGTGGCCTAACTCAAATAAAGGTTCTATCAAATTTGCAAAGTTTTGTACAAATTAACAGTACCAACCACACATTACCAAAAATCTACTAAATTGTTTCTTTTTGTTTGGTGTGGGAAATTTTTCTATTGACCTTAGTAAGTAATGTTTTTACTCTGTTTGCATCGATGATAAAACCCAGATATTTGACACCTTTCATAAGAGGTGTGTGATTTTATGGTGAGACCTGGAGAAAACTAAGTCCAAATCTTGTAAATGTTCTTAGAAGTTCATGGAGAAAATGACTATGTTGTCAAGGTACACTTCACATATCCTTCCTTTTTAATTACCTAGGACCACAAACAAGAGATGCTGAAATATATAGGGCTCTCCAAAAAGTCCAAACAGCAAACAACTGAATTGGAATAATCCATCCTTCATATGAAATGTAGTTTTGGGCCAATCCTGTGTATGCACAGATACCTGTCAATGCCCTGAAGACAAGTCTGAGGTACTTATAAATCATTTGCCAGCTAACTGTGTTAAGATATTCTGGATAATGGGTAGAGGGTATGTATCAAAGACTGTTATACTATTCAGCTTTCTATAGGCTACACAAAATCTGAAATCCCCAGTTTTTGTTTTTACTAGAACCACAGTGATGCCCAAAGGCTAAAACTTGGGTTAATGATGCCATCTTTCAATGTTTCCTGAGTTTGTTCTGTAATAATATTTTTTTTGCTAGATGGATAGTTGTAAGGTTTATTATACACAGGCTTATAATCACCAGTATCAATATGATCTTCTAAGATTTATCACCTTTTTAGTGTATTGTAAAACGTTCATAGTTCTTAGTTAGGACATCTTCTAACCTTAATTTTTCTTCATTATTTAGATGTGCTTCACTTGCATTCTCTTTTATATTCACCTTTATTTTTCTGACATCAAGTTTAGCTTTAAGAGCCCCTTTTAGTGAAATAGTATTAACAAAGTCCAGTTGTATTATATGCATTTTTATTGTATCTAAGTCTATCAAACATTTGTATTATAATTCTTTTAATATGACTAGTTCAAGCTTTATCTCAATATTATTTAACATGATATGCAATTTGATTGTCGAAGAACCATGGAACTATGGCAGCAATTTTAAATTATTTCAGCTAATCTTCTCCCAAATTTTCTTATGCAGACAAATAACATCTGTCTCAGTATCACTGTGAACTATAAATTCAATATTTTTATGATGAAGCTTCACATAAGGCAAATTTAACACATTATGGGTACTAACAGTTGCTAAGCTTATTTTATGAGAGGGCTTAACTTGAGGAACTTTGACCTCTCATTTCAAAGATACTAGTTCATGTTTTCCTACTTGCTGTTTTTTCTGTAACAGTATCTCTCAGTGTGTCCTATCTGCTTACAAAAATTACACCTTAATGGTTCCTTAAATATGGGTGAAAAACTTTTAGGAATAGTTTCACTTCTAGCAGACTGTTGTAGAACAAAAGTTCTGCCTCTTCGATTCTACCTTATGGGTGCATTTGTTGTGGATTGCCTCAACTGGTAACTAGTTCCAGTCTGGGAGTTCTCATGTACATATTGCAAAACTATTTTATATAGCAGCCTCAACAGTGATTGCCATAATTGTTGGTTTGATAACACTGTTTTAGTAGGTGGTCTTCTAGACTCATAGTGCTGAGTCAATCTGACTAAGGTTGCAATGCAATCCTCATTTCTTACTTCCAAAAACTGTTAAGGGCAACATACATTGCAATATCACATATTTAGCAATGTCAATTTCAGCTACATCAGTATCATATATCTTGTAAAATTCTACTCTGCCTAGAATAAATATTTCAATATCTTCTCCTTCAGTTTGTCATTCTGAAAAGAGTTCCATAACTAAACAGGTATAATCATCATAAGGTAGGTAGATTTCCGAAATTTATTTCATAAAGTCCTAATATTCTATCCCTTGCTGACCTCTGACATTGGTAGAACAATGTTTAGCAGATTCACTTAAGCAGGATATTGCGATTTTGATAGGCTACTATTTTGCTGCATGACACTTCATGTAAACAGAAATGTTTTTTCAAAGTCCTTATAAACGTCCAATTTGGAGTTGTCAAACCTTACATCAGGTAAATGTCAATGAACTGCCAGGCTATACCAAATAACTGGATTAATGACTTGTCATTTGAGAGGGGGGAATTTTTCTGTATAATATTCTCTTCTTTCACTAGTTTCTGAAGGAATGTTATTAGGAACAGATTGTTCAAAAGTTCTTCATTTGCTGATCTAGCACTATCAGCTAATTTTTGATTTGGAGTTGTCATCATTCCCCTTACAGAACTTTATTGGCTATATAGTTGTCTAACATTTTTGCTTCTTTCATTATATCCTGCAGTCTTTGCAATGATATAATGAATCCCTACAACTTCAGGAGTCATAATGGAGGAGTTAGCCATATTGGCAGCAAACATGCTGGAAATCTGCAAATTTTTGACCTATAAAATTTTTAATTTGTTTTCTTTGAGTAGTGCTCAAAGGTACTTTGTATAACTAATCTCTAAAGTAGCCTTTCACTCAAATTTTGCTTATGGCTACTATATTCTAAAGAGTGTTCTTAACAACACCAAATGGCAATACAAATCTCTAAAGCTATACAAGCTAGGCAATAAAAATTGCTTATCGAAAGGTTGTGTCTCTACACTTTTCACTCACTCCAAAATACATTAAATGCAATATTTAATTCAGCAAAGCATTAACTGGAATATTCAGTACCTTTGATATTAATAATACATCAAGCTTCTTGCTCAACAATTAATGGCAGCTTAGTCTGCTATTAAATCTAGAATCACTAACAACTGATGAGTTCTCAAAAACCTATTAAACTTGGACAATCATGTTACTTAGTGTTTACTATTACTTATAACTCCAAATTAGTTAGTGTGTACATAACACTTATAACTCCAAATTTTTTAAACTCTCTTAAGACACAAAATTTTTTATAGCATCAAAACTCTCAAAACCACAAAAGGTTTAAAATCACAAAAGTAACTCCAAAGACTTTTGCAATATTTATACATAGTTACAATACCTTTCATTCTTTTCGATAATTACTCTTACTTTGAGTTTGGAAAAGATACAATTGTCATAAATACTGTAACGTTTTCTATAGCAACTTTCTAACATTCTGTATGGTCTGTGTTTGAGTGCCCAACATTTCCCTCTCTGTAATGCTCCCAATCATAAATTAACCGAATTCCAGATTACTTATATTTTGAGTACCAGACAATAAATTGTGTTTGCTGAACACCATGTATTTTTCTCCTTTGGTGTGACATTTTGGAATCTTAAAGTGCTTAAAAGTTCACCAAGGCAAAATTTCAATATTTTAATATTTTCAGAATGGCACAGCCAAGGCTTTGGGGAAAGGGGTAGAGTTAAATTTGTTTTAAACCATTCAGTATAAATTAATAATTTTTGTAAAATTAAATTTTTTTCTTTGGGAGTGTGTGTGGGAGAAGTTAAGACCCCTTTATGTATTGGTGAATTGTGTGTGTGTGGGGGTGGGGGGGGAAGGTTAAAACTCCATTTGTGTAGCTGTGAAGAGGAGATGAAGTGTGTTTGTTAAATGTCACTGATGGAATTATGTTGTCCCCTCCCAGCAATAGGAGGAAATTTATTTAGTTTAAAGTGAGTTGAGTTGGTTAGGTTACTTTGAGTTGAGTTTGTTGTGGATTAGTAGGAAGAGGTATAGAAGTTGTTAATTGTAGAGGAGTAGTCATTTTGTTAGGTGAGGAGCTCAAGTTAGTAGCTCACTCTTTTTGTAATGTGACCTGTGTATATTTGGGTGAGTTAAAATTAGAAATATTTCTATTGATTATTGATATTGCTTTTGACTTTAAAATTTTTTCTCTTGAGCAGAGAGTAGATTTACTTTAGTTGAATTTTATATTGGGAAAGTTCACAAGTTATTTACCACTCTGTAATGCCCCCAAATATTAAGATCTTAACTGCTGAATATTGAGGATTTTGTGTGCCAGGCAATAATTTTCTTGCCAAAAAATTTAGGGTTCTTTTGTTCTGGAATGTGAGTGGCAAAATTTCACTTAAACTCGTGAACTTGTCCAGTATAAAGTTTAGTGTGACTAACTTAAACAGTTCTCTGCTCAAGAGAAAAAAAAATAAAGTTTAAAGCAATATCAATAAAAATAAAGTATTTTTTTTATTTTAACTCACACTAATACAGGTCAAATTGCAAAAAGAGCCAGCTCCTAACTTGAGCTCCTCACCTCACAAAAAAGTTTACTCCTCTGCTGTTAACAACTTCTACACCTCTCTTGAACCAACTCTACAACCCAAACTTCACTACTCAAATTTCTTTTCACCTCATACTGGTTCATGTGTCTGCAAAAATATCTGTGAGCCAAATTTGCATAAATAATCACATTAGTGACCTTGATGCCGGTGTTTAGCAAACATTAATCAAAATGAATTGCCGACCTCTACTCAAGCTAATATAAAGGAGAATCAATGATAGTTCAAAGAAAAAAAAAAGGTCCCCAAGTAATAATTTTAATATAAATATATTAAATGGTTAAGGAATGTAAAAGTGAATGGTGAATCATCAACACTAATTAAAATAACTTAAAGTTCTATGTCATGAGCAACAAAATTTTTAAGTTTATTCTTCAAACTGTTTGCATATTAAAAGTTTTTAGGAACAAGGTCAGAAGCTTTATGGAGCAAGGATAGCACTCGGTCATCAGTGAAGTGATACTATGTGGGGATGTTAGGACTGTTAAGAACTTCTTTCCACATGTTATGAAGGGTGATTCCAGTCTCTCAGTTGCAGGTGGGGACAGTGAGGTCATTATTTCATTAGCCTCGCAGACTATGATTCGGTAGTAAGTGGATGCACATGCTTGCAGTATACACCGAAGAGCCAAAACATTATGACCAGCACATCTTTATGTAAATCGAAGCAATTACATGTAAACGACAGCACGTGTGCAGGTCATGAAATGGTATAAATTACACCTGATACTGAGCTCTGTTAATCAGAAATTATTCTTGTTCTTCAGAAGGGAAAGGCAGCTTACATGGGTTTGGCAAAGTCCAAATTGTAATGGCCAGACGATTCGGTCAGAGCATTTCCGAGATGGCAAGGCTTGTGCAGTGCTCACGGTCAGCAGTGGTTAGTACCTTCAAAAAGTGGTCCGTGGAGGGTAAAACTATGAACCACTGACAAGATGTAGGGCCGACCATGGCTCATCGATGCTAGAGGGGAGCGAAGGCTATCCCATACGGTACAAGCCAACAGAAGGGATACCGTGGCACAAATCACCCGTAATTTGAATGCTGGTGACGAGAGTAATGTGTCGCAACAGACAGTACCTTGAACCCTGCTGAAAATGGGACTGCATAGTCACAGGCCACTCTGAGTGGCCATGCTAACCTAAGTTCATGTTGAAAGCACCTACAATGGTCATGCGAGCATCAAAACTGGACCTTGAATGATTGGAAGGTCTGGTCCAATGATTCTTGTTTCCTGTTGCACCATGTGGATGGTTGGGTACATGTGCAACATTTACCTGGGGAAGTGTTGCACCAGGATGCACCGTGGAATGTAAACAAGCTGGTGGAGGAAATGTAATGCTTTGGGAAATGTTCTGCTGGGAAACCCTGGGTCCAGTCATTCATGTGCAGGAAACTATGACGTCTACCACCTACCTAAATATCATTACAGACCAGATGCATCTTTTATGGCAATGGTATTCCCCTCTAGTAGTGCCTCCTTTCAGCAGGATAATGTGCTATCCCACACTGCCTGGATTGTTCAAAAATGGTTTGTGGAACATGAGGAAGACTTCCAGGTATTGCCCTGGCCTCCAAATTCTCCCGACATCAATCCAAACTAGCATCTGTGGCTTGTGTTGGAACAGCATATCCAATCTGCGGGAGCTCAACCTTGTAACTTACAAGAGTTAAAGGATCTGCTGGTAATGTGTTGGTACCAGATACCACAAGACCCTTTAGAAATCTTGTAGTGTCTGTGCCTCGCTGAGTAAGAGCTGTTTTGGCGGCACGTGGAGGACCAACATAATATTAGCAGGTGGTCATAATGTTTTGGATCTTTGGTGTATCATGATCCTAGTCTATTGTTGCTGCATGTTGTATTGCTAGCTCAACATTAGCAGTCATTAGATTGTTTTGGCTGACAGCTGTCTTATGCTCTGTGAACCTTTTGTGTAGAAAATGTATGGTTTTTTTCTGATATAGTAGACAATGGAATTATCCAGCAAATGTAGTGGAAATCTGTATACACTCAATTTTTGAAGAAGGCTAAATTTGTCTTTGTCCCTTTTTATAATTTTCTTGAGATTTAGTGCTAGGCTGAAAACATATAAATTTTTTGGGCTCTTAGTAATGTGCAAACTGATTTCACATAGGATAAGAATGTAATGTTAGATATAGATCCTGCTCCTAAAAACTTTACAACCTCTTCTTCTATGTGTAATAGTTTTTGCAATATATGCAATAGTTCGAAGGATAAAGCAAAAAAAAATATTGCTCAATGATAGAAAACTTTAAGTTATTTTAATTAATTTCTGAGCAACAAGATCTTTTTAATTGTGCATCACACTAATTTCTGAAGAAAGAAAATCCTTTTTGCTTCTGTATTGAAGATTTCATTCATTCTCAGAAAAGATAAAAATCAAAGTTTTTGCTTGCAAAACCAATAAATAATAATAAAAATTGACAAATAACATAAAGAAACATTAAATATTTGTGGCAACAAATTTAAGACTTCCTTGTCGGGGAAAAACAAAAAGGAGGTAGCCATCAGGGACATATGAGGAGAGGCACAACTTGTTTACCTGCTTTGAAATCCAAAAGAGTTATCTTTATATTAATTTATTTTAGTCCATTCCATATGGAATATCATTCTAACTTTTCCTGTTGGTGGAATATTTTAGTAATTAGGCAACCACTCATATGCCCATAAAAGCTCACACGCCATTAAAATACTCATATGCCCATAAAAGCATATTAAATGCATTATATATATATAATATAAAAGCATATTAAAATGCTCATACGTCCATAAAAAGTATGCTCATACACTATATAAAGCATATTAAAATGCTCATACGCCCATAAAAGCTCATACGCCATCATAGCCCATAAAACTAAATTCTCATACCCCACAACAAATAATTAAAAAAATCCTGGGTACATTCCTGATAATCTCTAAAAGATTGATAATGATGTATGAAAGTGAATTTTTTAAAATTCTAGGACTGATTAGATGATATCTTGCCTTTACTCCTCATCAGAAATTATAAATTCTTGGACTGATCTTGGATTATATCTTGCCTTTACTCTTATCTTCCTTTACTCAGAGTTTGGAATTTCTCACTCTCAAAGCATTTCCCACATTGACAGCTATGCACTTATGTCATTGCCTAATCCAGGCATTGAATGTTTCTTTTCAAGGCATTTTGTGAAAGCATTTGGACTATCTTCATTGCAGCCACTGGAGCTTCCTTATTTCCAAAATGCTTTTAACACTTGTTTTAGCTTTGGAAATAAGTGAAAATTGCAAGGTGCAATATAGGGGGAGAAAGGGATGCTGCAGCATCTCAATACTGATGTTGTTGACAACAGTTGAGCCCCATATATCCTAGATAGGCTTTTGTTTGGGGGCTTAGGTTGTGTGGGATCCAATAAGCTCAAATTCTTGACATTTTCAAGTGCTCCATCATTATTGCACACACTTCAATAAGAAATCTTATCCTTGCTGCTAGTGCATGCAGGGTTATGCTGTGGTCTTCATGAGAAGATCCTGGGCTTGGATGATTTATTGCACATTGATGAAAATGCTTGATTGCCCAGATCTTGGGTCATATTTCACAGAATCATGCCTGTCTGTGAAGCATTTGTGAATTAGAAAATTGCACTTCATTGCGAGCACTGTTCTCCATACACTTGAAACATTTCTGCAACTGTCTGTGCACCATTTAAGCACTGTCAAACACAGTGATGTATCACATACCACTGTTCAGTTTTCAGATCAGCCATTACCTGCAAAAAATCACCCAAAACACAAACACCCTTTCCAAAGTGAGAAAAAGCAGAGACTGACTGCATACTATTCTGCTGTTATTTGCGACTGTATCATGACATATTTTAACTTGCACACACTACATTCTGCCCTTGAAGAGTCACTGTATTGGTATATATCATGTATTGATTTATACAAAAAGCTGCTAAGTTGGTGATGAGAGTCCATGAATGAAATGATTCCTTTAGTATAAATCTATAGAAATGAAATCAAAACACATCAATGTAAATAAAAATTTAATTATGAAAGTACAAATAAAGAAAACTGAACAAATGGAAGTAATATTCAATGTAATAATCAGCACACAGTAGCCATCGCATATGTATCCAATTAGTGACATCTGTGTCTTGTGCTCTGCCATGGTTTAATTGAAATGGTGTTTTCCTGGAACCAAATGGTTATGGTTGCAATAGCAGAAAAATATTCACTGAATGCTAGGATGAATGATAAAAATAATTCTAGAAATACTGAAATACACTGGTAGAAATTGAAAAAAGAACACCATTAACAGTTGAAGCTTAATCTATGAGATTTATTTAGTAGAAACAACTTGTTGAAAAAGGACAGTGATAACACACGTGAAGTGATTCAATGTTTATTTTACCTTTTAATGAGTATTACATTTTACAGAAGGCATATTTAAATAAGGTGTTGAACCTCCTTGAGCAGCAATGCAAGCTTCCATAATTAAATTTTTATTTACATTGATGAGTTGCCCAGGCAGAGTGTGGGTGGGCGTTATCCTGCTGGAATATCGCATTTGGGATTACACTCAAATATGTCAGGACAACCGGCTGTACGATGTTGCTGACATACATATTGCTATTCAGTGTACCCTATACAAACACCAGACATGTACGAGAGTAACAGCTAATCAGTCCCCACATCATGATGCCCGGTGTGGGCCCTGCTGGCAGATGCAAGATGGAAGAAGCCGCTCACCTTGTTGCTTTCGGACGCGTAAACAACCATCAGATGCTCCTAATAGAATAGGTTTGCATCACTGAAGACCACAGACTGCCATTCTTCTCTCCAATGAACTTGTTCTTGACACCACTGCAAATGTGCTCGACAGTGACCAGGTGACAGTGGTAACCGTTCCAGCAGCTTGCATGCCTATAGTCCTACTTCCAAAAGATGATTGCATATCATTCTTGTAGACACCCTTGGTATGACAGAGGATCGAATTTGTGATGCCGTAGCCATCCACTCTGCCACAGCTGGTCTCCTGATACATTGTCGTCCTCAGTGACATAATTATTTCACCCGATGGCATTCAATCTTGGATCACAGTTTCTGCTGCCCTTAACTATTAACATATTATAATATGACATTCCTAAAGAAATTCCTTCTGGGTGTTCTTTTTTCAATTTCCACCAGTGTAGGTTAAAGATGAAAAGAGAGCTAAAAGAAATAGATGTACTTATTTGGTAATTGGTTCCAAAATCCACCAATTTTAAAATAAAAAGTTTTTTGTTAATTTTTGCAAGCATTTAAAAAATTTCTGAAAAAAAAAAAAATCAGTTGGCAATAGTTATCAAACTTGTGAGCTTAAATTATATTTCTCCGATGTGGAGCACCATAAACAAACGGAATGGCAAAACTGTATGTTGTGTCTAGATAAAACAAATCAAGTCACTGGAAGAAATTATATTGTATCTTAATATAAATAAAAAATAAATAAATACCCCCTCAAGCAGCTGCTTGCCACAGAGGTCTGACAGGAGAATGTCAGTTTATATGCCATAGTAGAAGATCTGATAACTAACACTTATTACAAACACCACAACATATATAAGTACACACGAGTTTCACTTGATGGGCTGTGTAAGAATTATTGATTATATATTAAAAGCAGATGGGCTAGTTCTGTTAGGAACACCAGGGCATATAGAGGAGCTGAGATTCGATCTGACCTTTACCTTCTTAAAAGTGTCTTGCAATTTAAACTTAAAAAGTTACCTTTAACACTAAAGTTCCGAGAGACCCAATATCATGGTTAGCTAAAGCTTACCATAATAGTTTACTTAGTCATTATGAGAGTTACAGTTTGCTTACCACTAAAGTTGAGAGAGAATGGGACCATTTTAAACAGGCTTTTTTGGAAACTAACAGTACTCTTTTAGGAAAAAAGGAGCAGAGGAGGCAGAATTATTTGAGTGATAAGACACTTGAGCTTATTTCAGAAAGAAAGAAATTAATCAATACCCTACTAGTCCTAATAGAAAGCATTACAGAGAGTTTAATAAATGTGTAAAGGATTAGTTAGCTGCTGATAAGAATCTTTGGCTTGATAGCCTGGCTGACAAAGCCGAGGAAGCAGTTAGACAGCATAACAGCAGAGAGCTGTACCAGATAGTAAATGTTTTGTATGGTAAAAGATGGACAGGTCCTGTCGGACCTCTGTGGCAAGCTGCTGCTTGAGGGGGTATTTATTTTTTATTTATTATTTTAGATGTGCTGGGCATTTCAGGGATGTTGTAAATAATGTGGTTAGTTCTCCTTCCATTATTTATAATGATGATAGATTCATTACTGGCTTTAATGTTGGCCCTCTGCACCGAAGAGCCAAGACATGACCAACGTGTCTTTATGCAAATTGAAGCAACTGCAGGTAAATGACGACACGTGAAGGTTGTGAAACAGTATAAATATCACCTGATACTGAGCTCTGTTAATCAGTGTTATTCTTGTTCTTCAGATGGGAAAGGTAGCAGACCTAAGTGAGTTTGACAAAGGTGAAATTGCAATGACCAAATGACTGGGTCAGAGCATTTGCAAGATGGCAAGGCTTGTGAGATGCTTACAGTCAACCATGATTAGTACCTTCAAAAAGTGGTCCAAGGAGGAAAAAACCACAAACCGCCAACAAGGTGTGACCATGGCTCATCAATGCTAGAGGTGAGCGAAGGCTGTCCTGTATGATACGAGCCAACAGAAGGGATATTGTGGTGCAACTTTCCCATAATTTCAATGCTGGTGATGGGAGTAATGTATCACAACACACGGTACATCGAACCCTAGTAAAAATGGGACTGTGTAGCTGCAGGCCATTTCGAGTGCCCATGCTAACCTCGGTTCACCATCGAAAGCACCTACTATGGGCATGCAAGCATCAAAACTGGACCTTGAATGATTGTAAGAAGGCTGTCTGGTTCAATGAATATCATTTTCTGTTGAACCATGTGGATGACCGGGTATGTGTGCATTATTTACCCGGGGAAGTGTTGGCATCAGAATGCAGTGTGGGATGAAAACAAACCGGTGGAGGAAGTGTAATGCTTTGGGCAATGTTCTGCTGGGAAACCTTAGGTCCAGTCATTCATGTGCAGGAAATTATGATGTCTACCACCTACCTAAACATCATTGCAGACCAGGTACAACCTTTCATGGCAACAGTATATCCCTCTAGTAGGCCTTATTTCAGCAGGATAATGCGCTATGCCACACTGTCCAGATTGTTCGAGAATGGTTTGCAGAACATGAGGAAGACTTCCAGGTATTGCTCTGGCCTCCAAATTTCCCAGACATCAATCCAATCAAGCATCTGTGGTTTGTGTTAGAACATCATATCCGATCTGCTGTGGCTCAACCACATAACTTACAAGAGTTAAGGGATCTGCTGATAACGTGTTGGTACCAGATACCACAAGACATCTTTAGAAATCTTATAGCATCCATGCCTTGCTGGGTAAAAGCTGTTTTGGCGGCATGTGGAGGACCAACATCATATTAGGCAGGTGATCATAATGTTAATAAATAATTAATGAAATAGGCTCAACGTATTTCAAATCAACTCATAATAAATAGGCACTTTAGCGTCAATTTAAATTTTAGAGGAAAAATTGTCTTGAACCGGGTGGGTTACGAACCCATGACCTCCTGATAACATGTCAGGTGCTCTGGACCACTTAGCTACCAGCCGCCGATCAATCTCTCCTCTAACAAGCGCTATGAACATTCCTTTATGTTTCATATGGGCATTATTCTGGCAATATTTTTTAGCCACAAGTTTTATTTTTATCCCCAATTTTATTTTTTAGCCACAAGTTTATTTATTATCTGCATACTTGTTGTACATGCTTCCATCTATTGGCTAATATAAATGCTGCTTGTGGCTAAAAAATATTGCCAGAATAGTGCCCATATGAAACATAAAGGAATGTTTATAGCGCTTGTTAGAGGAGATCTTGATCAGTGGCCGGTAACTCGGTGGTCCAGAGCACCTGACATGTTATCAGGAAGTCATGGGTTCGTATCCCACCCGGCTCAAGGCAATTTTTCCTCTAAAATTTAAATCAACACTAAAGTGCCTATTTATTATGAGTTGGTTGGTCATAATGTTTTGGCTCTTTGGTGTATCACAGTCTGAAGTTACTTTGGCTATCTCTAAATTAAAACTGCATAATCTGTTATCGGGGGGGGGGGGGGGGGACTTAAACATATTTGCAATCCTCCCGTTCCATTGTAAGTTGGCTGTGATCGTTTCCAGTTTCGATTTCATAAAAATCATAAAATGCTAGGCACTAGAGATCCAATGATATTCCACTCTTCTCCACTGGAATCTTATCATATATTGTATTGTGATTTTTAAATTTAAATCTTAATTATGCAAGCAGCCTTAACAATAAAAAAATTAACTTTTATTGCAGTCATCTCTCATCACAGCATTGGCTCTCTAAGAGTGGACTAACCGATACGAGGACTCCCTTGCATGCTGCGCAAACACTTCCTCCCCCGATCACTTCAAGACCTCTTTTTCTCTGCCCCTCAAGACTTTCTGAGCTCAGTCCCAAGCTTTCTCTCCTCACAAAATGTATCATCTGCCCCTTCCATTGGTCAGCATCCACCAATCAGAAGGAGCAAATATTGGGGCATGAGATTTCTTTGATGTTGCACTCTCTACCATGTGGGTTGCTTCCTTTTCAAGGAACACTGTGATGCCATGGTCCTGATTGTCTCCCTGGGGATGCATCAGGTAGTAGGAGCACCTTTGAATATGGAGGCACAGGGAAAGTTGCAGTCTCTGGGGATGTCCTCACCGCTTAGCATAAGTCTGCCTTTGCAGCAGGTGGGGCCCTTGCTCCAGCCACTTTTACTGTTGGCTTGATAGCGACTGGTGCCACACACCCAGAATATGATGGAAATAGCTTGTGAGTTCTTTTGTCCCTATGCCAACAATGGTGAACAATGAATCATGAAGCACTTTCAATATCGTTTTGTGTATGTACAAAAATCTGCACAGAACATCCTTATATACTATGGGGGAGGGGGAGGAATAATCTCACTCCACCTGAGGAAAAGTTCATTTGACGAGCAAAGTCCAATAATGAAAGTCAATTGATGCAAACGTCAGACTATAGAATGCACAAGAATAAATTCATCTACTCAATATTTTTGTCTCACTGTATACAACACATATGTAGTTAATATCCATCCATTATAGTCAATGAGAGAAATGGCCCTGTTCGCTTAACTGGTCCTTGATTAACACATATATATATATAACACCTCAAACCAAGTCCTTAATGTCCTAGAAAGTTACAAAGATGAAGGAGTGTCCTTGAGGAAACACAAAAGTCACTATAGTCTTTTCATCACAAAAATCACCACTATACCAGAAGTCGGCAGTGCATCAACGTCCTGAGCTAGGTACTTACATTACCTAAGTCTCCCAGGGCATTCACATGAAACATAAGAAAAATGAAAGTGTAAGTATCCATTCAACAATCAACACAAAGCAAATTATCGTCACTTATTGAAATTACAATCAAGTTATGTTTAAGTGAAATAGATTTCCCAGTCACATTAAACACACAAAAAAATTAATCCTAACGTCATCCTAACGACACACAAACATCAATGTAGGGGAAAAAACACCTATTTACAGCACATCAAATTTATTTAAATTGTCTGCTAGCTGTCTCCTCATAAACAAAAAAATACAGAAATTTATGTCACAATGATATCTCAAAATCAAACACAATTTCTACCAGAACTATCTTTAATACTCATACCAATAACCATTCAGTGGACTCTTCAAAAATAACCATACACAATTTAGTATAAAACTTTTCTTCTTTAGCTAAATAAGACTAACATAATTCTCGTTAACTTGTCACTGCATACTTTCTAACTGATTTTGATCCTTTCCTAAAACCTTAACAATACTGACTTTAATTCTGGAAAGTAATCTGTGTAAGTTTCCTACTCAATACACAGTCATTTAGAAGCAAGAACATAACAGAACTGGGCAACTTAGTGTGTACTCTAAAACTAAATATCAGTACCACAAAATAAGATAGTCCCACTCAGGGATAAATGCCAAGCCTCTCCAGCTTTCAAGACATAATCCGATTTATATTCATAGTCAATTATGCTCAATAGCAGTTTAGTAAAGTGACAACAGACTGAGCACACAGCCGTCACATGACCCGGAAACTCCTTCTATGGGGAGATATCTTGTCCACTGGGACAAGAGCCTGCAGGGTTGTCTAAAGCCTGCATCATGTTTGTTTACACCTCACTCCTTCACATGAATGCAAAAGAAAGGGTGTGTCGGATTTACATACAAGACAAACATTTCCAATATACTCAGGTTACATTACTCAATTATTCACTATTGAAAATTTACATTGTTTACATCAAGATATTAATATACTTTTCTCCATTACACAATATGTATATCAACCCTAATATATGCTTTATAAGCCCAAATGGCGAAACATTTTTCTGTTATGGCACCTACAACTCAAATTTGATCCACCATAAATTTTGAACATTTGTGATAAGAATATAAAGTTGCATAAACTGTAGAATTAATATATTCTTTTAAGTCGTTTTACACAGTTGATTTTTTATACAGACCTCAGGTGAAAAAGAATAACTTGAAACAGGCATTACTCAAGATAAGTATTTAAATATTTAAATGCAAAAATAGCATTCACATCGCTTAGAAAAATTATCACTATGCAATAGTATCTGTCCACATAATAAAGAATGCTATAATTTCATAATAACAGTTTTCATGAACTTAAAATTTCAACAAGTAGCAATGGAACCAAATAATAAATGTAAATTTAGTATTTAAAGCAAATGACAAAATGAACTGTTTTACAACAATATGTTGATGCAATCAGAGCAAACATCCTTAATTATTCTCATGCAAAATAAAGTGACATGGCTGATGTACCTAAAACGTATGATCACTAAAAGTTAATTTTCAGGTCTTTTTTTTCTCACTTACCATTGCTTGATTAATTTACCTAGCAATAATACCATAGGGGACTTAAGCTCGCTAACAGTGGTGCTTATTGGGTGTAAATCATAAATTCTGCCTTTCTTAAAAGACCTACATTTAATTGACTTATTTAATTTTTCTCTAAATTTCTCCCTAACTCTGGTCACAGTAAGCCCTTGCTAAACACTCTTTCTTTTAGATTCTCCTTAAACATGGACTTACTATGTTTCTTTATTTTTCTCTTCGACACATTCATAATAAGCTCACCAGACAAAAAATTAGTCACCCCTGGCTAAATGTCACCTAATAGCACGTAACACCTCCATGCGACTGAAGAACAGCTGAAATCCTGTCTGGCATGGATGCCACCAATGTGCGGATGACTTGCACATCAATATTCATCCACTTTTCCAGCAGCAAGTGCTGCAGTTCGTCCAGATTGGCCAGATGGCTGGGACAGCACTTCGCTCATTGCTCCAAATAGTCCCACAAATTTTCTATATGATTCAAATCTGGGGATTTGGCAGGCTAGTCGAGATGTTCGAGGCTTCAGAATGCTTGTCGTGCCAATCTGACACACTTCGAGCCCTGTGCACGTGACAATTTTCATCTTGGAAGAATGGGGTATCCTTCTGGTGTTCACTGTGGAGATGCTGCACAAAAGGCAATATGTGGTCATCCAGTAGCTCCATATAGTCCTTCTGGTTCAAGTGTGATGTCACCACAACCAAAGAACCCCTTTCCTTGTATATGAAACACCCCCAGAACATCACAGAGTCTTTTCTAGCTTGAACAGAATCTTGCACACAGTCTTACATGGAAGGCTTCATGCGGCTTACGATGTACCGTCGCCTCGTATCATTCGAGTAGAAGCAAAAACGTGACTTATCCAACCAGATCACATGCTTCCAAGACTCGATAGTCCTGTCTTTATGGTGCTGTGCCCCCCTGTAGCTGTACAGCCTTGTGCAGAGCTAATGAGCTTCTACAGTTCTTATGGCAAGAATGCACATCAGTGTCTTGTGTGCACATGTGAAACATTTTATGTGTCATTTTAAATTTTAAACTGCAATACCAACAGATATATAAATAATGACACTAGACAACATATCGAAACTTTTTTTTATAACATTGGTCAGTTAAGGATGTTTTTGACTAATTTTGGGGTGCTGAATTCAAATATGGCTGTGAAAAATCTGCAGTATGTAGAGTTTTTTTAAATTATGGATTGATGTATTTCAAATTTCAATGAATACACATATTTGGAAAATGAAAATAAATATGACTATTTTAGTAAATTGCAGCTTAAAACTCATTAATTAATTACATGGGTGTCTTCTTAATTACATGGCAGTACTCTGCTCCAGCTTTCAGATGGCATGCAGTTGCCTTCTGAGTGTTCATTTGGAAACAGCTTGTTGTAGGCCTGCATTGACTAACTGGAGCAATTCCTGCCTCGTTGCAAAGCAGTTTGCCCTGACAGTGCGTGATACACTGTGACGGTCCCTGTTGGTGAGCACAGTCTTTCTGCCACAGTTCTGGTGACAATTAGCAGTGGACTGCGATGTACGCCATTGCTGGAAGACCCTTTGGACAGTATGTTTCGACACACCTGCAAAGGCAGCAACTTCTTGTACACTTTGCGCTTGGGCTCGGCCAGACACAATAACACCTTTTTGGCACTCATTCACATCTTTGGCATGACCCATGTTTCACAGAGTGACTAACACACATGTGGCAGACAGCCACCACTTGTCACTGTATGAACCCCATAGCACATGGCACAGCTATTTGTAGGACACATTTATTACTGGTGCACCCTCTGTTGCTGTCGAATGGACGTAACTCTCTTACGGTGGGAGATGATAATTTGTCCAGTGAGCTTATATTTCTTTACTCTCTGCTTACACATAGACATAATACATCTCTTTAGTTTCACTAAGGGCTTTATTCTTAAAGGGGATAACAATATTCTCTCATTAGTGCAATTCATCACAGTATGCACTAAAATGTCTACTCTTAATGTCTGTCTATTTTTAGCCATTTCTATAATCAGTGTTGTCCTATCTTTGTGGGCGGGGGTGGCTCAGTCGGTAGCGCGCCAGGCTCGTAATCTGTAGTTCCCAGGTTCGAGTCCCAGCTGGGTCAGCGTTGAGATTTATCTCCGCAAAATTTCCCCGCCCTGCCCACGGTCAGTGGGGGACACCGGTGGGCTTGGAAAGGCCGCCGTCCGTCGGATGGGACGTTAAGCCGTGGCCCCGTGTGCGGGAGAGCCATACCCTGTGCACGTTAAAGAACACGCTGGATGGCCTTGACGGGAGGCTACCATCTGTCTCCCAACAGCTGTTCCAGTGGGTCCCCTCTCCCAACCTTCTCTGAGCCTACGGGGTCCATGTGACCTGGCCATTTAGCCCATGGTGTGCAAAAAAGTGCCGCTCAGAGGTAAAACAACCAACCAACCAACCAACCTATCTTTGTTCTTTCCTTTTTGCATTAAATGCATTTCAGGAAGGCATTTCTGTCCTTTCAAACTCTCTGAAACCTGTGTGTTAATAACCAATATAACTTCTCTATATTTCTGCACAAAATCGAGCCTAGGAGTGTAGATTGGGGGCTTGTTGGGATAGGGACTGACTTCTCTCGGTTCCACTAACTGCTTCTATGGGATTCGGGCACACCTGGGTGGATAGCATTAATGGAGGATTAGTGCACAGATTAGCACGTTTCTGCCATCCATACTTTGTGTACTGCGTCACCTGGCAATTTTCAGCTAATCAGCAGTCTGAGCCAGGGGATGACTGTCATTGCAGAAGGAAAGCTTGAAAGGGTGTTCGTGAATCTTACTATTGGGAGAGCAGTGTTGGCTGACAACTCCACCTTCAGCACTTCAGAAAAGTTTTCATCTGAAACTCTCCTGAAGTGCATCAAATCAGATTTCATCGATTGCCTAAGATTTTTACATCTTTCATCAATTGCCTAAGATCTGTGTGCTAATCTCTAATGTTTCTTCTTCTGTATTGCTGCCTGCTGAATCGATGTCTGGGTTCACTTCATCTGTGTGGCTAACTTCTTCTGTATCTGTTCATGTAAGAGGGCTACAGTCAGATATGACAAACTTTGCTACTTCAATGTTGGTCTCAAAATTGGGGCTAATTTTACTGGGGCTAATCTGTACAAAATTGGGGCTAATCTGTTCATCTCTCTCCTTTTCAATTTCCACTATCAGGTTACCTTCATCTGTATCGATTTGTGTCTCAGGACAGCAATCAGATACAATGAAATCTAATACTTCAGTTACAGCTTTGGGAGGGGACACTAATTCTTCTATCTCTAAATAATATTTCATATCTGTTATATTCTCATCCTTTTTTATAATTTCACCTTCTCCATGCTATTGGGTTCTTCGCCTGCTCTACTATCTGCACAGTGTCATCTAACTTCTCCAAATCCTTCTCTACCCCTATCTACTTCCTCTTCATTCCTAATCATATTGACTACAGGTAACTCCACTTCATTCTGTGAAGGCTGTTCTATAGGAGTTTGATTCCCATTATCATCCTTCAGTTCTCCTTTGCTTCCTCCCTCTCCCGAGCTAATCTCCTCTTCTTCAAAATCACAGAAATGACATCTCTGAGTCCTCCATTATCAAACAGAGTTTCTACTAAATTACCAACTTCCTTGTCTGGCTCTAACTCTAGAGGGGTAAAAACCTTTTCCACCATTCGAAGGACATCAATTTCTTTCACATCACTCCAACACATGGGAGGAGGTTCCAATTCTGCATCCAAGGCCTGATACAAAGCTGTTTCCTTAATTTAAGCTAATGAAAAGGATCTTCATGCTGACTTTTCACATAGGGGTAACATTCCAAAGGCTCTGATGGACAAAATGCCAAATTTTCAGTTTCAGAAATTTCTGATGGATTAATGAATTCTTGATCCTGTACTAATGTATAGACATTGAGTGGAGGGCAATGCTCTATGTAACGAAAAAAGCCCGTTAGCCACCATTGGTTGTGGTTGATTTTGAATTGGCTGTGTGTCCAATTTGATAGTAAAGTAATTAAAGTCAGTTTTTATCTTTAATTTTACTTTAAAGTGATTATATCTTCAATTTCAATAGTTTATTAAGCATTTTTGAAGTGAGCAAAGTATATTAAGCTATTTTGCACGGAATGAAAATCTTATAAAATGACCAATGGAACGAGGAAAAAGAAATCTTTACCGACTAATATGAAAATAAGAGTTAAAAAGTCCAAAATGTATCAGCATACAAATAAACATGATAAAGAACCCAAAGGAATTTCCATTTTAGAGGAGGACTTGATGGTTTCAACTGACTCTGTGGTGTCACCAACAAAGTCAATAGAAGTCAACTCACAACCAAAGAACATTTCTACTACTGATCAAGAAAAACCAGAAATGGAAAACTTACAGGTAAATTCTGACAAAAATAAAATACCTATAAATGAAAGCCATATCAGTAATGATAAAAACATTATAGAAGAAAATAATAACCTCAGTAATATCACAGTAAATAACAAAATAAATAACATTTCTGAAAATGAAAAAGATAATAAATATACACTTGTGACTTCCTTCGATACAGAAAACTTAAAGTTCAATGATAATAAAGACTTAGCATTAGGGATTACAGGAATTAAAGATGACATAAGTTCTCTTGATATTCGAAAAGTAACTTCTTTTTTTATGGTTTATTGGGAGAGCATATCACTGGAAAATTTATCTCGTTTGGATGTCTGCTTTTATTTCCTAAAAACTCAACAAAGTAAAATTCTTGAACTCTGACTTATTATCTATACCAACAATAACTCAATTTCCCAAATTCATAAAATCTTCATTAGGAACAATCATTGGTGTACCTGTTAACATAAATGATGATGAGTTACTTGATATTTTATCCGATCAGAAGGTATTAAGTCTTCGCCGAATGATTCATTTTGACAAACAAGCTATTTCTAGAAAAGATTCTAATGGTGCAAGAACACATAAAGTAGTTCTTGAATTTGAGGGCGAGAACTTGCCTCTTAATGTGTATATCAACTTTAACAGACATTATGTCAAAAGTTACACTCTACCCCCAACTCTATGTCTACGCTGTTATAATTTCGGACATGCAGTTTCAACTTGTAAAGGGCGACAAACTTGTAAATGCTGTGGTGGTAAACACCACCACAGACAGTGTACTCCCAAGACTCTTAGATGCCCAAACTGCTCAGGATCATATCCAGCGACCTGGGCTGGTTGTATCATTCAGATAATAGCCTGTAAAGCAAGAGAAATTCAGTTAGCTGAAGGAATTAACTGGAAAGAAGCTTTTATTAAAGCAAAAACTAACATAAACCTTCTTAAAGGCTTTAGAAATACTGAAACTTTTGTCCCCAATGACGATCAAACTGAGGAAGAATCTGCAGATTACACTAGGATTCAAACTCGTGTGTTTATGAGGACCATAGAGAGAGCTTCATCGATAAATTCCAAACGGACCTGACAGAGAACTATCCTGCAATACCATCTACTTCAAATGATTTTCCACTAAAGGACATTTCTGAAACTCAACAAAAGAAAGGCATAGACTATGCTTGTATGGTTAAAAAAAATATTTCAGGAGCAAAGAATTCAAATAAAAATATTTCAAATAAATCTGTTAATGCAAAAGCTTCAACTTCAAGTCGAAGCGAAACTACTGATAATTCGACAATGAATATGGATTCTAAAGGCCAAATTATCGGACTACTAATCAAGCTTATGGACTGCTTACTTCCTAGTGGACCGGAATTAAACTTAAAGACATTCTACTATCATTTCTACATTGCAGTCCATGGACAATAGAGCGATAATTCTACAATGGAACTGTAGAAGTATATTAAATGAGAAACATTATTTCAATTACCTAATCAAATCAAAAAATATTCAAATTATGTGTCTACAGGAATCTCAAACAAACAAGGTACCAAAATTTACTAATTTCATAGCATATAAACAAAAAAAAATAGTGACAATACCAGGGGAATATTAACTTATATACATAAAAACCTACCTCAAAACAGAATAAATATAGATATATTACATAATAAATTAGAAGTCATTATTATACAAACTAAAATAAATAATATAACTACTTATATCATAAATATCTACAATGCTGGAATACGCATAAAATATAGTCTATTTAAAACTAATTGAAAACTTAAATGATGAAATAATAATATGTGGTGATTTAAACACACATAATAGAATGTGGTTCTCATACAGAAATGAACACAAAAGCACCCACTTGGTAAAATTCATTGAAAATAATAATTTAATAATTTTAAATAATAAACACATAACACATATTAATAAAAATAACTTCAACTCTGTAATTGATTTATCCATTTGTTCTAATAAAATCTTAAAAAAATTACAATGGCATATATTAGAAGACAGTTATGATAGTGATCATTTACCTATTTTTATTTATTTTAAAAATTATAAAAGCACAAAACCTAATATAAAAATAATAAATTGGAAAAACTTCAAACAAGACATTCAAAATAAGGAATTAATAAATGTGGTTATATAGAATTAACAGAATTTTTAAATAACAAAAAAAAATAAAAATATTATCACTATCACTAAAAAAATACCCAAAAATAATATACACACAATATTTGTCAATAAATTAATAGCCATTCGTAGAAGGGCAGAAAGGAGAATGAACAGGAAAAAAACATTTAAAGATGCCCAAAACTTTAACTAAACTAAATAAAGCTATCTCAAAAAAATAAAAAAAATTTAGAGAAACTTAATTGGAGAAAATTCACCGAATACTTAACACCTCATACAACCGCATCAGACCTCTGGAAAATTTATAAAAAATTATACAGTAATACTACCCCAAACAATCCAGTTCAAACATATGCAATTAAGAATAATAAAACATTAAAGAAACAACAGAAAATAAAATAGATAAAATTTTTTAAAATTCAAATATCTTTCACAAATTTTTTCATTGTAACTCAACTAATTATTTAAACCTTCCCTTTACATTTCATGAATTGAAAACTGCTATGAAAACTCTCTAACAAAATACCACACCAGGCCATGACAAAATTACTAATAAACTGCTTAAGAATTTAACACATAAATGGTTAATTAAACTTTTAGAAATCTTCAGTACATTTTGGTTTCAAAAATGCTACCCTGAATCATGGCTAGACCTGATTGAATCATGCTACCCTGAATCATGGCTTTATGATATTCATAAAAAAAGAACATAAACCTGCTGATGATCTAAAATCGTATCGATCCATTTGTCTTAGTTCAAACATGCTTGAACTTTTTGAAAAGTTATTCTTTAATAGACTTAACTGGCATTTTGAAAATCATAACTTATTTGATTTTAACTTCTTTGGTTTTAGACCAGGATGCTCCACTAAGGATCTATTATTGAATCTTATCTCAGATGCTGAATTTGCAATTAAAAATGGTTTTTTCCTTGTTGCAGTTGTAATAGATTTAGAAAAGGCTTTTGATACAATCTCACACCAAGTATTATTAGCTAAAATTAGAAAATTTAAAATTTATGGCAATATGTATCACTTTTTCTCTCATATAATACAAAATAAAAACTTTAGAGTTAAAATTGCAAATAACTTCTCAAATAAATGTGAATTTAAAAATGAAATAATTCAAGGAGACATACTTTCTCCAATATTCTTTAATATATATCTAAATGGCATCTCAGAAATTTTTTCCTCAGATATTTCATATAGTACATATGCAGATGACCTTATCTTCTGGACCATTCACACAGATCTTAATATAATAAACACAAAAATGCAAAATACTCTTAATAAACTAGTAAATTATTGTAAAAAATGGAATTTAAAAATATCATCAGAAAAATCAAAAATCACATATTTTCACAAAAGACAGAAAATCACAAATGAAATAAAAATAACTTTAAATAACACAGAATTAAAAATTACAGATAATATAAAATTTCTTGGACTTCATCTGGACTCGAAATTATTATGGAATCGTTTTCTTAAAAATGCAAAAGAAAAAGCTATTAAATTATTTAATTTTTTAAGATTCCTTGGAAGCTCTAAATGGGGCTGCTCCACAAAAAACCTTTTATTAATATTTAATTCTATAATCCTACCTAAATGTGTATATGGAATTGAGCTCATAAATAACATTTTTCAAACAAAATAAAATTTTTCAAACAAAAATAAAAAATCTAGAAACAATTCAAACAAAAATTTTAAAATTTTGCCTGGGACTTTTGCAATCAACAAACAACTTAAATATATATGCTGAAACTTCATTTCCCACAATTGAAATAAAAAATAGTTACTATCGAATTTAATATATCGAATAATCACTAAAAATCAACAACACTCTATAATAAATAAATTTAATAATAACTTTCAAGATACAACTTTGAAGGGTTTTTCAGAAAAAGAAAAGATATTGGAACCGATAAATAATAAACTTAGCAGAGATTATCTTCCAAACTTTCCCTGCTGGATTTCAACATTACCCATTCATTATTTCTGATAAAATACCAGGAATTGAATCTAAAAATCAATATGATAAATCAATTATAAAATCATTAACTGACACATTTATCAGTGATAACTATAAAAATTATATACATGTATTCACAGATGGATCTCTTAACTCTGACTCCACTATCACATCTGGAACCTTCTATTGCCCAAATGAAAACTATGAACACCAATTTAAATTTAATATAACTAAACCAGTAATTATAGCTGTGATGTTTGCTATTATTATAGCAATCAACTGGGCCTTAAAATATAAAAATAAAAAAATTGTCATATTTACAGACCGTAAATCATCACTAGACATTTTTCAACATACCCTTTCAAAAATAATTTTTCAATATTTGTTAATGATATATTTGCTTTAACTTACAAACACATAGATCAGAATAACATTATAACTTTACAATGGATACCTTCATATGTTAATGTAACATATAATGAACATGTAGACACTTTAGCAAAAAAGGCAAAAGATCAAAACCACACTATAAATTCTCCTTATCATTTTGTTATACATAAAAGAAATAAATAAAATAAAATTATTGGCAGAATTACAGAATTGGTATATGACAAAAGCTAGGAACACACATAGATTTCAAATCTCTAATAACATTGGTAAATTTAATAATTTTGGATTAAAGAAAAAAGAAATCTCTGTGATTTTAAGAATAAAGTCTAATCTAGCTCTTACAAATTCCACACTATTTAAATTTAGAAAAATAAACTCGCCAAATTGTTTTTTCTGCAATAACATACAAACACTAGAGCATATAATATTCAGTTGTAACAAATATGAAGAGGAGAGAAAAATTTATTTTAATAAATTGCAAAAATATAATGTAAACACATTTAATTTTAAAAACATTAGAACCAACATCAAAAAATTTAAAACCAACTTTTTATAAATTATTAATTAATTATCTCAAAAACATCAATCTCTCAGATAAACTATAAAAAAAGATAAATGAGTAATAATTAAAAAAACATATGTAATATACACACATAAGGATCCACAAAAATTATGCCTGAATGAGTCTGCATTGTTTTAACTCTTTGCAGGAATATTCAAAGTTTGATGTGTATTGATGATGATGATGCTCTATGTAACTATTGGGACTGTTGTGGCTATAATATTTTGAATTAAAACTCATTCTAGCAACAAAATTATCTCTGTCAAAATGGCCAAAATTCTCTCACTCGAAATATTGTTGCTGGCGATGTATAGACTCCTAAATGAGTTCCTACAGTTCTTATGGCAAGAATGCACATCAGTGTTGTGTGTGCACATGTAAAACATTTTATGTGTCATTTTGAATTTTAAATTGCAATACCAACATATATATATATAAATAATAACACTAGACAACATATTGAAACTTTTTTCTTTATAACATTGATCAAATAAGGATGTTTTTAACTAATTTTGGGGTGCTAAATTCAAATTTGACTGAAAAATCTGCAGCATATATAGTTTTTTTTAAATTATGGATTGATGTATTTCAAATTTCAATGAATATGCATATTTGGAAAATGAAAATAAATATGACTATTTTAGTAAATTGCAACCTAAAACTCATTAATTGATTACATGATTACAGAGAAAAATATTAGAAACATCATAGTGAATATAAAGTAACAAATGAAATAATATTGAAATGCAAAATAAGAAAACATGAGTAAGGATTTTTTTATTCTTACACGAAGTTCATTTTTGTCTTTTAAGTGCTGAGATATCTTCCTTCTGCAAGAACCATCAGTAGTCACCCATCATTGTTGGGTCTCGCCTTCCTTCTTATCTCTTCTCCATGGTTCAGATATCCTGGTGAAATCTTTTCCTTGCTCATCGCTGACAGCTCCTAAGTTCTTGGGAAATAAGTCGAGATGTTAGTGCAAGAAATGGATCTTCAAAGACATCTGACAGCCAAGATTTTCATAGTTTTTGAGATCTTGAATGAACTGATGGTAGTTTTCCTCTTTGTGATTCCCCAGAAATCTCTGGACTAGAGACATGATGGATTTCCATGCAGCACCCTCCTTCATATTCAGTTTTTCTTCGAAGACAGTATCATTCAGTAGCTTCCTGATTTATGGACCAACAAAGATCCCTTCTTTGAGTTTGGCGTTGCTTAATTTTGGAAATATTTCCTTCCATTGAAAAAACTCTTTATCAGTGTTGTCCATAGTCTTTCATAAAGCCCATTTTCATAAAGTTTTTCATAAGCCCCAGTTTGAATGGTAATGGTGGGAGCAGAACATCAGAGGGATCAATTAGAGGCTTATACTTCACATTCTCTCCAGGAATAATAACTCTTTTGGGCCAGTCTTTTGCTTTGTAGTGTTCCTTTCTGGCCCTACTGTACCACAAACAGAAAAAAGCAATATTTTTTGAAGCCTCCTTGAAAGGTCTGTAAATGGAGCAAGAGAGAGATGACTTTTAGGTCACCACATATTGTCTACTTAAACTGGTCATACTTTATAGCAGTGAGTATATTTTCCATGTTTCATAAATTTCCTTCATTCCCACAATGTGTGCCACTGGAATGGAAGGTTATTGGTTTCCCTTGTGCAAAAGGACAGCTTTTATTTTGGACAGCTGAATTTTGATGAATCTATAAATAAATGCCATTCCTTAAGGTCATGAGTTGTCCCAATTTCTTCCATCAGCCCTAAAATATCTGTGCAGAAACACAAACCATCTGACCATTACCTGGTCAAAAGTGTTTTGCAGCTGAAGCTTAAGAAATTTTGTGCTAAGGTTAAGAAAATTAGCTATAACACTGAATGCTTGAAAGATCCAAATATAGCCAAAACATACTATGATAGATTACTTAGTCATTATGACAATCGTGGTTTGGTTACTGCTGAAGTTGAGAAAGAATGGTATCAGTTGAAATAGGCTTTTCTTGAAACCAACAGTGCTCTTTTGGGTAAAAGGGAACAGTGGAAACAAAATTATTTGAGTGATAAGGCTATGTGGAACTTAATTCTGAAAGAAGAAAATGCAGGATTAATATGAATCAACATCCTACTATTCTAACAGAAGGCATTACAACGAGCTAAATAAACGTGTGAAGGATCAGTTAATAGCTGATAAGAATCTTTGGCTTGAAAGCTTGACTGACAAAGCTGAGGAAGCAGTTAGACAGCACAGCAGAGGGTTGTACCAGATTATTAATATTTTATGTGGAAAGAAACAGGCAGGTACACAGGGATTAAGGGATAAACATGGCAAGGTGGTTGAAGGTGAGAATTCTGTGATGGCTAGGTGGGCTAAGCATTTCAGAGAAATAATGTATAATAATAATTCTAAGTAATGTGATTATTTCTACTCCCATTTTTTTGTAATAAGGATAGATGCATTATTGGCTTTAATGATGGCCCTATATCACATTCCAAAGTCACTTTGGCTATCTCTAAATTAAAACTGCATAAATCCCCAAGGGTGGATGAAATCACCACTGAAATGCTTAGAGCTGGGAAAATTTGTGTTGTCACATGGCTGACTGAAAATTTGAATATTTTTTTATGATAAAGATGTTGTTCCTAAAGAATTTACTAGAGCTATTATTGTCCCAATTTTTGAAAAAGGTGATTGCAGTTCTTATGACAATTATAGGGGAATTAGTTTACTTTCTATTCTAGCTAAAGTTCTTTGCATGATTGAATTTTCTGCAATAAGAAAATTGCACTGTAGGGCAATTTAATTATATACATAAATGAGCAATACTAGCTGATCTCAAGACTAATTTTTTAATTATAAATGCAGCCAACAATTGTGTATTATTAAATTTTTTAAGTACTAGAGCTGTGATTGTAATGACTTTTATTAAGTTCTTGACATGCATCTGCAGAACAAAAACCATTGAACTTAGCTCAACATAACTTTGACCTTCCTTCAAAGTATTCCCCTTCAGTATCTATGCAAAGCTGCAGATGTCTATGCCAATCTGGAACGCTTGGTGTTACTGCTTTTGGGGACTACTCTACAACTCTGAATGAATGCATTTTGCAAGGTCTTGCACCTTTGAAAAAGGCTTCCCAGCAAGTTCCTTTTTAATTTTTGGAAGCAACCAAGAATTGCATGGTGCAAGATTGGGTGAATGAATGTGCAGGATGGAGTGGCTGTGAGATTTTTTCCTGCTCCAGGTAGGCCTTAACTTCCAGGGTTTTGTGAGCACTGGCATTCTCACGAAGAAAGAGAACCCTTGCCAATTTGTTGGATGGCACTCCTTCATCTTAACCATTTTGGGCAAAACAATGTTGGTGTAGTATTGGCCATTTATATTAATTTTTCAGATAAGGTATCCACTGTTGCCACTCCTTCGGATTCAAAAAAATCACAAACATTCTCTTCCTTGAGCAAAAGTCTTGTTGGAGGATTAGGGATGTGGTTCATCTTCTACAACCCAAATATAGCTATTGACCTTCTGAGAGTTGAATAGTAATAAAACCATGTCTCATCACCTGTGACAATGTTTGCTAACCATTTGGGGTACTAGGTTCAAACACTTCCAGCATCTCTTTGCATGAGTCGACTCTAGCTCTTTTTTGCTGTTCTGTCAGTTTTTGGGGGACCCATTTCGCACATATCTTTCAGAACTTTAAATGTTGATGAATAATTGTTTCTGCACTGCCAATCAATTCACTGATATGTAAATTTATTAACTGAATGGTGATGTGTGGGTTTTCTTTAATAAGTTTACGAACTGCAGTGATGTTTCTCTCTTTCACAGCCTCCTTCGGCCATCCTGCACGAGGGAGGTCATCAAAGCTCTGCTATCCTTCTCTAAATTTATGCATCCATCCCATAACAGTGCCATATGAACAGGCATTATCCTCAAATACTTGTGATAAATCAGCATGAATTTTTTTGATGTCATCCCAAAGCTGTATCCTTGTGAAATCTTCCCCCCTTTCTAGTAGGGTGCATAGCAACATGCACGGGTTTCGTAGACCGAACTTATATGCCACCAATGAAGAGAGAAATGATGATAAGTTTAGACACAAGCTTTCAAACAAGTCTTAGCTTGTTAACTTTGGAGGAATGAGTGCAAGTCTACAGACAAGTGTTGAGCTGTTTTGAACAACCTCCATATTGTGAATACAGTGTAGAATGATATGCAGAGTCATGGGACATTTTTACACTGCCTATGCTTATTACATTGCTGGAACTGCAAACTGGCATAGGAGGGAGTGATGAGTGGTTTGTGTAGAGTAACTCAGCTGTGATATTTTACCTTCTGAAGTTCTCTGTGGACAGTTTTCTTCCATGCTGATGTTGACAACCCACATGGAACTGCACTCACACAGTTAATTGGCTATTACTGTAGTGTTACACTTTGATGTCTGAATTAATGCTCATGTATCTCTCTTGTGTGTACTTTCATCCACTGTTGCTCTTCAGTAATAATATCTTCCCCTTTTTTCCCAGGGTGACATTATCTTTGAAAAATTTCTCCTTGACACACATTATCAGTATCTGCAGCTTTCATTACTGAAACACTTGTGAAACACCCCCTAACAATTATGCCTTGTTCAAAGTCACTGAGATTTCCTCCTGCAGTCAGGCTAGACTGGCTTCAAACTGCTGGTTCTTGCAGAAGGAAGATACCTCAGCACATAAAAGACAAAACTGTAGTCCCCAGGTTCGAGTCCCAGCTGGGTCAGCGTTGAGATTTATCTCCGCAAAATTCCCCGCCCTGCCCACGGTCAGTAGGGGACACCGATGGGCTTGTAAAGGCCGCCGTCCGTCGGATGGGACGTTAAGCCGTGGCCCCGTGTGTGGGAGAGCCATACCCTGTGCACGTTAAAGAACACGCTGGATGGCCTTGACGGGAGGCTACCATCTGTCTCCCAACAGCTGTTCCAGTGGGTCCCCTCCCCCAACCTTCTCTGAGCCTTCGGGGTCCATGTGACCTGGCCATTTAGCCCTTGGTGTGCAAAAAAGTGCCGCTCAGAGGTAAAACAACCCATAAAAGACAAAAAGGAACTTCTTATAAGTATGAAAGATCCTTATCCATGTTTTCGTATTTTACGTTTCAATATTGTTTCATTTGTTACTTTATATTCAGTGGTCTATAACTATGATGTTTTTTATTTTTTAAACTGTAATCATGTAATTAATTAATAAGTTTTAAGTTGCAATTTAATAAAACAGTCACATTTATTTTCATTTCCCAAATATGCATATTCATTGAAATTTGAAATACATCAATCCATAATTAAAAAAATTGTACATGCTGCAGATTTTTCACAGCCATAATTGAATTCAGCCCCCTGAAATTAGTTAAAAACATCCTATTTGACCAATGTTATAAAAAACAGTTTCAATTTGTTGTCTAGTGTTATTGCTAGGAAGAGATTTTTCATAGATGTTGCATCCATCATTTATATTTCCAGGCTCTGTGCATACACATGTTACATGCACAAACCTCCAGTTGTTTCCATTTTTTCTGTCTAGTAACTGTATTTTATAAAAATACTTCTGTTATTTTTATTTATTAAATATAATTTTGCATTGTTTTATGCTAGCAAATGTTTTTTAGTAGCAAACATTGCACTATATTGTTCTAAGTCATAGTATTTAGATTATTTTATACAAGTGTTTTTCCCCCCTTTATGTGTAAAAATCATTATTTGTTACTGTATTAATGTTTTGTTAATTTATATGTGAGGAGAAATATAACTTTAGAGGATATTCCTTAACATCGCTTAAAGAAAAATTTACCTGGAAAACTTATAATTATTTATGATGAAGATGAAACAATAGCACCACGTGTTGCATCAACACTTACGCAACGTGGATATGATAATCTCTTTATGCTCTCTGGTGGTAAGGTATACTTTTGCTACAATCAAAAACTAAGATTAAAATAGGTTTCATTTGTTCAGTTATGTTGTATCTAATGTGAAAGACTTTCTTTTGTGTTGCCCCATAAAATAAACTAGTGCAAAAAAAAAAAGATATAAAACTATTTATGTAAATGGTTGTTTTTAAATGTATTTAAAAATGTAGAATATTTTTCAGTCATTAGCCAATGTCCTTTCCACATTAGATATTTATTTTAATGAAGTTTGCACATGAATCATATGCTAAATAAGTGTTGGGCAGTAGTACAGATCACGGGCCTCAGCTGCCATTTTGTTTTTGACGCAACGTAACAAAACGGTCCTTTTAGTTGATTCCCACAACTCCCTAGACCCTAACCCAAACAGGGGTTTCTAGAAAAAAGATTGTTTTTTTTGTTACCATAGTAATGAAAAACCCGAGTTTACGTCAAACGCAACGCACCGTAGTAACATAAAATTGCGTTTTAAACGAACGTAAAAACAAAATTAAATTAACGCAAAAAACCTCGTAACCGTCAATTACAGAATAAAAGCTCATAAAAGTGACAAATCCAACAAAAAATAAAACGATTGCCTTCCCACATACAGTAAACCACTTCCACCATTCCCCCTCCTCTCTTTTCAAAACACAATACACCGCCGACCGAATTATAAAAAAGCCCCAAAACTAAATAATGTCCTCCAAGGCAACACACAACGGAAAACCATGAAAATCAGAAACAGTGCACCGCCGACCGAATTATAAAAAAGCCCCAAAACTAAATAATGTCCTCCAAGACAACACAAACCAAAAAACATGAGAATCGGAAACAGTGCACCGCCGACCGAATTATAAAAAAGCCCCAAAACTAAATAATGTCCTCCAAGGCAACACACAACAGAAAACCATGAAAATCGGAAACGGTGCACCGCCGACCGAATTATAAAAAAGCCCCAAAACTAAATAATGTCCTCCAAGACAACACAAACCAAAAAACATGAAAATCAGAAACAGTGCACCGCCGACCGAATTATAAAAAAGCCCCAAAACTAAATAATGTCCTCCAAGACAACACACAACGGAAAACCATGAAAATCGGAAACGGTGCACCGCCGACCGAATTATAAAAAAGTCCCAAAACTAAATAATGTCCTCCAAGACAACACAAACCAAAAAACATGAAAATCGGAAACAGTGCACCGCCGACTGAATTATATAAAAAAGCCCCAAAGCAAAAATCTGACAAAAAAAGAAACACCTTACAGCTCAAATAACCCTCCCCTAAATTATATTGTCATTTTACCTCTGAGCCCCCACTTTTTTCCCACACCATGGGCTAAATGGTGAGATCACATGAACCCCGAAGGCTCACAGAAGGTACGGGACCCACTAGAACAGTTGTTGGGAGACAGTAACTTCCTGTAAAGGCCATCCAACGTATTCTTTAACGTACACAGAGTATAACTCTCCCACATACAGGGCCACGGCTTAACATCCTAACCGACGGACGGCGGACTTTCCAAGCCCATCAGTGTCCCCTACTATGAGCCGAGTTTGAAAATACGCTGAGATAAATCTGAACGCTGACATAGCTCGGACTCGAACCTTAGAACTACAGATTACAAGCCTGGCGCGCTACCGACTCCGCCACTCTCACCCTACCTCTAAATTTTTCATTCTTTCCTGACTCCATCAAAAACTGCCGTTTTTTCACACACTGACAATTCTACAATACCCAGAATTACTACATCAAAAAGTCGCCAGACGCTTCCACATATTAACAATAAATCATATAACTAAATATAAAAGACTCCGAAATATACAACAAAATTAATAAATCACTATAATACATTAATAATTACCATACTACACGTAACTACTAAAAAAACATTCAATTCACCCCCAAACTATTCTAATGATATACATGTGTTCTTTACTATCACCATTTTCAATCCCACACGCAAAAACTTGCATACTCCCCCACTACATGGGCCCCTAAATATCTTTAATAACTAATTATAAACCATATCCAAACCAATTTTCAAAAAAAAAAAAGATAGAACATATTAATTATTCGTATCCTACCTATCACTGAACACCCCCCTCCCCATATTAAATATATAATACACACGAACTTACCTCTAACCATATAGGTATGTTATCCAAAGAAGTCCAGAAAAAATGGCGAAAAAAATCAAGCGTAACTTCACACTCTCGTCAAATCACACACATAACACGTGACTCCACATTACCCACCCAAAAGAAACAAATCAAAGAGCCATAGGACAACAACAACCAACAGCTACGTTTTACGTCATACTTTACAAATCAACATCATACTTTACACTTCGACGTCACACGCCACTTGAGCAATGCCATCTATCGGCTGAGGACCGTAATCACTACACGGGCCAAGTGTTGTCCACTTCAGTTAAATGTGAAAGTTCATCAAAGTAATTATTAAATATTGAATAAACTCGACTTTTTTGGTATACACTAAGTAATTACCACTTTTGAGTTGATTCATATTTTTAGAGAAAAAATTGTCTTGAGCCAGGTGGGATACGAATCCATGACCTCCTGATAACATGTCAGGTGCTCTGGACCACTGAGTTACTGGCCGCCAATCAAGATCTCCTTTAATTGATGTGGCCATTTAGCCCATGGTGTGCAAAAAAGTGCTGCTCAGAGGTAAAACAACCCAACCCTCTAATTGATGACATGAACATTCTCCACCTACAGCACATATTCCACTATGTCACATGTATATACACACCACTATGACCACTATGTCACATATTCAAGCAATCTAGCCACAAGCGGCAGATAAATGCCATATAGATGGAAAGTATATATTTCAAATGTACAGTTGATTAAATATTCAATAAACTCGACTTTTTGGGTATACACTAAGTAATTACCACTTTTGAGTTGATTCAAATTCATCATCATCATCCTCCAGCAGCCATGGGCTACGGAGGTCCAACCAGATCGTGCAATTTAGTTCTCAAAGCAAGTCTATCCTGAGCTACATCTACTGCATCTGGCCACTGCACACCAATTCTAACAAGGTCCTGTTTCACATTGTCTGCCCACCGCATCTTAGGTCTCCCCTTCTTTCTGAGACCTCTAGGCACACTGTTCATAACCCTATTCACCAATCTATAATTATTCATACGGGCAACATGGCCAAACCAACAGAGTCTCTCTCTGCACAATATGCTGCTTAAAGGAGGTTGCAAACTCCTTTGCCTAACCTCATCATTAGTTACAAAGTTGAACCACCTAATGCCCAAGATTTTTTTGATTCCAGATACTGCGTAAGCATCTGGAATCAAAACATCTAGTTTCCTGTTATCTTGTTTACAAAGTGTCCAAGTTTCACTACCCTAACCAACCCTAGAAAGAACCAAACTATTATACAGTTTAATTTTAGTCTTTAGGTGTATACGCCTATTTCTCCACACTCCCCATAGATTCTTAAAAGTCCCGGCAGCAATCCCTATTCATCTGTTAATCTCATGCCGCACATCACCATTATCTGTTACATAGCTCCCAAGGTAATTAAACTGTGACACCTGCTCAAGACTGCAACCATTCAGATTAACTAAATCACAGCCTGCCTGACCAATTTTCATCACTTTAGTTTTCTCTCTGTTTAAAACGAAACCTACTCTACTACCAGTCTCATCAACAGCTCGAATGAAATAGTTCATCTCATCAACATCATTCGCCAAAAGGGCTAAATCATCAGCATAATCTAAATCAGAAATTTTCGTATCTCCAGTCCATATAATGCCAAAATCTTTCCCTTGAAGTGAATTTCGTATAACATAATCAATAACCAAGCTAAAGAGGAAAGGAGACAAAATTCACCCTTGTCGAACACCAGAAGAAATGCTAAATCAATTGCTACAAGCCTTACCAACTCTCACACATGACTCAGTGTTACTATAGAGAGCTTTCATTATGTTAACTAACTTGTCTGGTATACCATATGATTTCACAATCAACCACAAATTATGGCGATCAACAGAGTCGAAAGCCTTTTTGAAATCAACAAAGGCCAGCAACCAAAAGTTTCTGAAACTCTAAACATTTCTCAAGAATCTGCCTAAGTGAAAATATCTGATCCACACATCTCCTATCACTTCTGAATCCACATTCCTCATCACGCAATTGACTGTCAACCAGATTCTTAATTCTATTAAGCACAATCATGGAAAGAACTTTACCTGGAACAGAGAGTAGGCTGATACCCCTATAGTTATCACAAGAACTGTGATCACCATTTTTGAAAATAGGGATAACAATAGCTCTGGTAAAATCCTTAGGAACCATGCCTTTATCATAAAAGATATTCAGAATTTCAGTCATCCAAGTGGTAACCGAAACATTCCCAGCTCTAAGCATTTCGGTAGTAATTTCATCTACCCCTGGGGATTTATGTAGTTTAAGTTTAGAAACAGCCAAAATAACTTCAGATTGTGTTATAGGGCCAACATTAAAGCCACCAATGCATCTATCATCATTGCAAACAATGGGAGTAGAACTAACTACATTGTTTAGAACATCACTGAAATGCTCAGCCCACCTAGCCATGACAGAATCCTCCCCTTCTATAACCTTACCTAGTTTATCCTTCAATCCTTGTATGCTGTCCGTTTTCTACCACACAAAACATTAATTGTCTGGTACAGCTCTCTGCTGTTGTGCTGTCTAACTGCTTCCTCGGCTTTGTCAGCCAAACCATCAAGCCAAAGATTCTTAGCAGCAGCTAACTGATCTTTTACATGTTTATTAAGTTCTCTGTAATGCTTTCTATTAGGACTAGTAGGGTATTGATTAAGGACATTCCTGCAGTTCTTTCTTTCCGAAATAAGCTCAAGTGCCTTATCACTCAGATAATTCTGTCTCTTCTGCTTCTTTTTTCCTAAAAGAGTACTGTTAGTGTCCAAAAAAAGCCTGTTTAAAATGATCCCATTCTTCCTCAACTTCAGTAGTAAGCATACCATGACTGTAATAATGACTAAGTAACCTATCATGGTAAGCTTTGGCTATAACTGGATCTTTCAGAGCTTCAGTATTAAAAGTAAAATTTTTAACGCTAGCACAACACTTTTTAAGTTTAAGTTGCAAGACACTTTTAACAAGGTAATGGTCAGATCCAATTTCAGCTCTCCTATATGTGCCTGGTATTCCTAACAGAACTAGCCTATTTGCTGTTAATTAATATATAATCAATCATATTCTTATGCAGCCCATCAGGTGAAACCCATGTGTACTTATGTATGTCGCGGTGTTTGTAATAAGTGTTAGTTATTCTGAATCTATTGAGTTTACTTTCCTGTAGGAGACGTTGCCCATTGCCATTGCAGCTACCAATACCAAAAGGCCTATTACTCCTCCCCAAAGGTCAGAGTCAGTACCAACTTTGGCATTGAAGTCACCAAGAACAAGGGTAATATCTCCTTTCTTGACAGAATTCAAAATATCCTGAAGTTGTTCATAAAACCTATCCTTCTCATCCTCATCGGCATCCTCAGTGGGGGCATAACAGCAGATAACATTCAAGTCTTTAACGCTTGTCTGAAATTTTGCTGTAAGAAATTTCATTAATGCACTCATATCCTAGAATATAGCTAGAATAGCTTTCATTAATGCACTCATATCCTAGAAGAGCATCACTAGCATGTCTGCTGAGAAGCAGACCCACGCCTTGATGATGCTTATTGTCGTCCCTCCCTGAAAAGAGAAATTTAAGATTATTTTTAAGAATCTGACCTTTATCTGTCCATCTGGTCTCTTGCAAGCTGAGAATATCTAAATTATAAAGATGGAATTCTTGTGTGAGGACATCAAGAGAAAAAGCTCTGTGCAGAGTCCTCACATTCCAACTACCTAAGGAGAGAAAATGGTTAGTGGGATGTTTAAAGAAACTATGTTTATTGAGAGAGGGAATGCCAACAATATCAAACAGCCCCCTAATCGCAGACATGGGGCAAAGACCCATTCCCCCACCTCTAAAGGCTGAAGCCATCTACACTGGAAGACTTCCTCCAATGTAGAATTTGACGATGCCAATAGAAGCAAAGATTCAGGTGCCTGCGATGACCTCTGCTCAGGATTATCCACCAGCTGATAAACATATCCTGTGAATCTATTCACTTGGGGCTGTCAATCCACAAACAAACAGAAAACACAGCGGAAGAATTTCCCTCCACAGAAGCCCACCAGTGCAGCAAAATCAGGATCCATAATCAAGCTCAGAGCCATAATTCAGTCCAGTGGGTTTATATGGTCAGCACCAGGACCCTGTGTGGTTGACTACTCCTCAGCAGGGTAGAAAAAAAAGAGTTATCCAGATCAGTAGGCCACACTAATCTGGCAGCCCTCCCCTTCCGTTCACTTCCACAAGAGAGTATCTCTTTCGAAAGGTACTAACAGTCTGCACCATGAGAAGGTGGGGTCGGACATTAGGTACTAGGCCTGTTAGAGGAAAAATAGTCTTGTGCCGGGTGGGATACGAACCCACAACCTCCTGATAACATGTCAGATACTCTGGACCACTGAGCTATTGGCCACCAATCAAGATCTCCTTTATTTGATGATATGAACATTTTCTAAGTACAGTACATATTCCACTATGTCACATGTAGGCACTGTTCAAGCAATCTAGCCATAAGCGGCAGATAAATACCATATAGATGGAAGGTATATATTACAAGTATACAGTTGATTAAATATTGAATAAACTCGACTGTTTTGGTATACATTAAGTAATTACCACTTTTGAGTCGATTGAAATTTTTAGAGGAAAAATTGTCTTGATCCGGGTGGTATACGAAACCCACTGGTACACAGCATGTGATCTTCTTTGTTAGAGAAATTATCAACAGATAACTTATAAAACAAAAAAATGTTGAACCCTAACAGCCAAATATTGATTTGCTTTGAATGCATATATATATATACAATATTTTTTTTATCAATTTTATATGTAAATAATCTAAAGAGCAATTGCATATAATTTTTAGAGTGCAACACGGTGTCCCATAGCCAAGTGGTTAGCGAGCTTAGCTAGTGATCTAGGGACCTGGGTTTGAGCCCTGAGTAAGGCATGGATGTATGTGTTGTTATTCTGCTGAGGTCCTGCCATCCTCGCAGACCTTCTATTATGGCATATAAACTGACAGGCTCCTGTCAGACCTCTGTGGCAAGCAGCTGCTTGAGGAGGTGTTTATTTTTATTTTAACAAGGTGTATTTTCAACAATCTTGATCAATATTTAAAGAGTCATTGAAGTGGGACCATTTAGCAGCAGACGACACTGTCATTATTGCCTCCAAATTGATGAAATCTTAAAAATCATGACTTCAGATATTTATTTTATGTTAGTGAACAATTTGTTACAAGAGTTGTATTTTATCTATTGAAGTGTTTTTTCACAAGTGTCAAAAGTTGAAGATAAATGCTTCAGCTTCCATTCATTTTTTAAATATTAAACGAATATTGTGGGAAATATATTTAGAGAGATTTGAGTGACATTTCAGTTTATCACCAATAACAATTTTTTGTGTAAAAGGTTTATTTTCAATGTTAGGGAGCTTTGAAAGTGGCTTTCCATTCACACATCATGGAAATGTCTGGACACTTTTTTCAAAATAGTGTAGTATATCTCAATGCACTAATAGTTTATTACATCTAAAGAATGATTACTGAATGTATACTATTTAAGACATATATAAGAGCAATTAGTAAACATGGCAATGAATAAAAGTTGACTTGAAATTGCAATTATTCACTATTTAAATTTTAATATACCCATGGCAGAGTGATTAGTGTACTTGGCTACTGATCAAAGGGAGCTGGGTGTCATCTTTCTGTTGAGATCTTGCCTTCATCACAGACCTTTTACTATGGCATATAAACTATCAGACCTTTGGCAAGCGGTTGCTTGAGGGAATGTATTTTATGTAATTTAGTGAAAAATTGACATTTTATGTCTTATTTTTTTACTCTTCAATTGTGAGTGTCCAAAGTGTAATCAAGAAATATACAGTATTTTAAATAATCAAATTTACTAATACAGTATTGTGATTCTCTTCATTATAACTTTTATCTGTGCTATTCAATTATGGTTGAATTTTGATAACTGATACAGAAATAATAAATTTTTTGTCAAATGTTTTGCAATTATGGCAGCTTTTATCGTTTAAGGATAACAAACAGAACCTACTAGGTAACACAAAAAATTTCGTGTGTAAAGGACAGTTTTTTTTATATCAGTGAATAAAGAAACTTTTTAATTTTTATTGTAACCAAAAATTGTGCTTTTATAAGTCTGGTACATCTTTTCTTAGAGTGATATTTTTTCTAGTGATACTCTGAATATTCTTTTATAGTTTCTAAATATGTAAAACTTTGTGTTTGATTTGCTATTAACATAACATTTAAAGTTTCCATTATTTTGTGTACTGTATATATCACTTTTAAAAAGTTCAGAAATTAAAGTATTTTTAATTGTTTTATTGTTAATGAAATGTCACCATGTATTTGAAATTTAATTTTTTCACTGATAGGACTAAAGCTTGCCTTACAGAAATTTCCTCAAGGCCTTGTTGTTGGTACTTTGTCTTCTACCTTACAGAAGCCTCTTAGACAAGGAACAAACATTTTGATGTTTCCATCAAATACTCATAAAGGGAATGGATCTTGGCAAGGTGCAAGTTCTGATTTAATAAGCAAAAGAAGATTTACTACTAATGATATCCTTTCTCTATTTATTAAATACTAGCTGAACTTACCTGGGTGTCACTTTTAACCTGTATATTCTTATTTTCACTGCATTAAAGGTAAATTTTGTAAGACCCCCCTCCCTGCTTTAGCACAGATTTTCAACAAGAGGAAATTTGTCTGGATTGTTGTTGACGTCAGCGAGCACTCCTCATAACCCTGTGGCTTAGTTTCTGTGTAAGCTATTGAGATTTTATTTCCGTTACCACAGATTTTGCCACCCTATGGCTCCCATGATATTCATTCACACGGTCCAAATTTCCTGCACAGCATCCCTCGTGTTGCCCCGTGATTGGTTTAAAAATCAGATTTTCACTTGGCCCGTGGCTTCATTTCTACACAAATTGTGACAGCTCGTATCTCACTTTTAATCTGCATATTCTGTTGTTTCCTGTATTAAAGGTTAGTGAATATCCTCCCCCACCCCTACATTTTATCACAGTTTGAACACGAAGAATTTCCCGCTGTTGCAAAGTCATTGCTGACTCGGTGCACACTCTCAGAGCCTGTGGCAAACGATCGAGATATTTTTATTTCGTCAGATTTTGGCATTCTGTAATTCCCGACATACATCACCAAAAGGTCCCAAATTTCGCAGGCAGGTTCCCCGTGCCCGACCCCATTTTTGGTTAGAACATCAGGTCCCTAGCTGCAATGGAACCCCTAAACAATGCTTTTGGAAATGTGGGAAATCTGGCAACGGCATCAGATTTGCAGCAGAACATTTAAATGCTATTTTAGATCTTTACTTTCATAGTTAGGGAGCAGAAAATGGCAACAGTAAATTTGATAGCGATTCTCGTTTCCTGTAGGAATGGCATGATAAATATTTTTGGTTCCAGCAAGCCCCCTCCCCCTTGGACTTTCGACTTGAAATTTGGCACTGCAATCCAGGCCACAACCTGAAACATTCTCTGAAAATTTGGAGGGTATACGTTGATTTTCTGATGAGTTATGGCTGCCACAGACAGACACACAGACAGACATCTTCTTTTATTATACAGATATAATCTGTGGAGAAATGTATTTAATTTTTTTTGTTTTTTGTATGTTTGTATTTAACTATTTTGTCCATAGAATTGCATTTATATATTTAGTGTGGCTAAAAATAAGCATGTTTGCTGTAACAATATGCAAAAAATAAAATAGTAAGATCATTCTCAGTAACTCATTTTTTTTTTTGCTGAAACATGAGGTAGGATTAAACCCTGTAACCCCATAAAAATTATATATTGTAATAGGGGCTTAGTTGCTGATGACATTAGTAATTGTATGGGTGATAATTTGAAATGAGCATGTAAATTCTGTTGATTTCCGTATTGGAACTTATAAGAATTAGGAATGGGCAGTTTTGTAGGTCACATCTGAGCCAATTTTCACTAATAGTATATTATTTTTTGTAATACTGTACTCTGTAAGTAGTAGTGAGGTGATTTATTTTTATTTCCAATGTGGTTTTATTGATATAAAGGGTTTTATTGCCGTATGTAGTTAGAATGGCAGAGTTTGAGCTGGTAGAGTGTGTAGTAAGCTAATTTATAATAATGAAAGATGTGTGTATATGGCAGCCATAACTTATTGGGAAATTGTGGTAAATGCTTCAACACATAGGGTAATTTTTATTTATCCTGAACAAAGACTCTGTGAATCACATCAATATCTTTCGTTTGCAAGTCAGTAATGTCTAACTTATCAGCTAAATTTTTTATATAACCATGCAGAACACTTTAATCTTCTTCTTAATGAGATGCCATGTATTTCAATGTTTTGGTTTTGGCTCTACTGTTCTATATCATTATTGACCATTTTTAGATCGTAAATCTCTTTCTCAAGCACAGAGTTTTGTGTTTTGCATTCAGTCAATAGTTCTGAGAGCTTGTTATTGTTCTTCTCAGAGGCCATAAATTTGTTCATTAACACATTATACTTTTCTGACAAGAAGCTCATAGAAGTTTCCAGCAAATATATTTTGTCCTTCATGTCAGTTAGTATGGATAACTTAGTATCAATATGAAGTAACATTGATTTTACCTCTCCATTTCAAGTCTCATCCTCTACTTGAAAGTTCAGAAAGGCAGATGCTGCATTGTCTTGAGAAGTCTGTTTCGCTACAGACTTTGTCATGATTTGCTAAGGAGTATTTCTATTTGTAACCAATTTATTGGAATTTATATTTCCTTTGGAACAGTGATGTCAAATCCATTTATTTCTCTGTTCTTTCAACATTCTTCTAAAATTATTTTCACTTATGCTGGCACAAGAGAAGTGATACTTTCCATTGCAGCTTTTGCACTGCATCAAATCTTTTTCTTCTATCACTTGTTTACTGCAGTCTGAGCAGGCAAGGTTCGCATTAGATACACGGCTGTTTTGTACCTGCTATTTCTGGTTGACACTCTAGGGCAGGGGTTCTCAATGTGGGGTACGCGGTAAAATTTTTTTGGGTACGCTGTGAGAGCTCAAAAGTTGCTGGATCTAGTAACAAAGTCACTAAGTTGGCAATATTATACTATAATTATAGTTTTATCTATAATTATAGTATAATATAAGGGGTACATCAGTTACATGCACATTTCCAGGGGGTACGTGAAGCATAAAAGGTTGAGAACCACTGCTCTAGGGGATGAAGTGCTGTTTCCAGTCTCAAGATGCCAGTCTCAAGATGGGAGCAGAGTGAGGGAGTTCACAAATGTTCTACTGACCACAGTGGCTCTGTCGAGGGTTAGGAGGTCGAGGTCAAGGGCTGGTCACGGCTCGTCGCAAAGATGGGGGCTTGTTGGACGGAACAAAGCCTTGATGTAAATCAAAAGAAATCAATGAAAAGTGGAATAACACTTACGTAATATTCTGCCTTTGGTTGAGTTGATAGATGATCATCAAATGGAGTATTCCAACATAAAATATCAATTTTTAACACAAATAAAATCAATAGAATGAGATACCATTTGGAGCACTGTCAGAGTGCGATGCGACCAACCTCTCCAAACATCCGGCAGCAATTTCATCTTCAAATCAATAGTGTACATCTATATGTTCAAAACAAGTGTTTTTCATGGCCAAAAAGAAATAATGAGAAATTAATCTAACTTATCTGAATTAGTGCAAATAAAATGCAAAATTATTCTGCATTAATGTTTATTATTACAATTGTATGAAATTTGAGATCAATATGTCATATATGATTCAATATAAGTTTTATTTATGACAAAAATTTTTTGGAATGCATCCCTCTATTTTTCCATAATTTATTGGACACTATTTGATGGTTTCAATTTACATAGTGATTTTTCAGAACCTGTCGATCACGCAAATCGAGAGATGGATGTATTTATGCTTTCCAATTATCTGTTAGTACTAATTACTATCATTAAAAAGTGAAAAATTTTGGAAAATGAAGAACTTAATTTTTTTTAAATGAGCATCCTATATTCACCAGAGATGATAACTTATTTTTGTATTGTAAGTAAATACTGTTTGTTTGATACATAACTTCATCTTGTGTACATTGCTATCTGCCATTCCACTTGTTTTGAGCTCAAAGCAAACACTCCTTGTAGATGGGGCAGTTTCAGTGATTACCAGTATATATTTCATCTACGCTCTCTTGTAGATATGAGCTTTGATAAACTGTGATTGAGATGAGCTCTGTATAAACTTTGTAGCAAAAAATATTTCATTGAAGCTTTTTATTATCATGATTCATTTGTTTTTAATCTTCTATTTTTCACATATTGTATATTTAATAGATTCTGTAATTTTAAAATTTGTAAACTCCTTATATTGAAACTTCAAATGCAATACATATCAATGAGAAAATATTAAATATTGATATTTTATCATTTTATAGTTTTCAGCTTAAAATTTGTCTTTCATATATTTAGTGCTTATATATTCACCTTATTACTTTTGATTCATGTTTATAATTCATAATTTTAGATATGTAACTTATTGAAATTTTCAGTTGCAATGTTTTATATTATAGCAAATTTAATGTATTTGTGAAAATGAAACAATAACATTGACTTAACATTTTATACATCTGGAAATTCTTCGCATACAGCTAGATAGTTACTTATTCCCAACTGCAGGTAATTATTTATTAGTGTGATTATTCCCAACTTTATACAAATATTTATTAGTGTGATTATTGGTATCATTTTAATACAGTAAAGATTTGCTATAATGAGCACCAATATTATGAAAAATACCTTTGGAATGCAGTTTTTTAAAAGTCCTAAGAATTTAAATGCTTACAGATTTTCACATAATGAGCTAAATTTGAGGTTAAATTTAATCAAACAAGGCCAGAAATCAGCCTTTTGTAATATAATTATTGCTTTTTTTAAAGTTGGTTTAAAACATTTTACATTTGTTATTTTAATTGTTAAAACATTTTAAATTAAGATTTTGACGTTTTTTACAAGCATGCACCACAGCATGGTTCGTTTGCTTCCCACTGTCACTGTTATGTTCCCACAGACACCATTGAGTCACCAAACTGAGAGAGAAAAAGAGAAAATTGAGAGTAAAATGTGGTCACCTTGCACTTCATGCAAGTTTTTGAAGCATTTTGTTAAGTGCTGCAGTTACAAAATGTTGAAAGAAAAAAAAGAAACCAATTCTCCATAGAGTTAATATATTCAATTTGTGATCAGATCTGCAGGTTATAACAAAGAAATTTGTTGATATTGTGGAAGAAATAAGGTTATTTCTAAGACATATAAACTTTTTTTAAATGCCATTTTCAATGTCTTGTAGTAATTTTAACTTTTATTACCACAATGATGTCATTTTGGTATGCAGTGATACTGCAGCTGCTGAGAACTCGAACCCAGATCTCAGCAGCTGCAGTATCACTGCATACCAAAATGACATCATTGTGGTAATAAAAGTTAAAATTACTACAAGACATTGAAAATGGCATTTAAAAAAAGTTTATGTGTCTTAGAAATAACCTTATTTCTTCCATAATATCAACAAATCAAATCCTCTTTTAAGAAAAACATGAACATTTGAAATTATTTTAAATGCCTCAGAATGGCTAGTCATCAAGAAACAGATAAAGTTGTATTTCAGTGGCTTCTTCAAAGAGAAATGAAAATCTTTTTGCAAAATTTGATTGCAAAATTGATTTTACATGAACAAGCCCACAGTTATGCCGTAATGCTCAAGTAGAATGTTATAAGGTAGCTGCAGGCTGTTTGTGTCATTTTTATGAATATTCTAAAATTATTGGCAAAGGATGGTAATTGGATAATTTAGAATGGTAGATTGCCAATTATCCCCCCCCCCCTCAAAAATTAAATAAAGGAAATATACTGTAATTTGGTGAAAATGGTGCAGTCAACTGTAAGATACTTTAAATATTTCTCCATGAATTACAACAAAATTACAAGCTTACTGTCATTATTCTGAAAGGGAGAATTGTATTAGGTTGTTTTACCTCTTGAGCAGCACTTTTTTTGCCCACAATGTCATTAATGCCACTAAATGGTCAGGTCACAAGGACCCCGAGGGCTCAGAGAAGGGAGGACCCACTGGACAGCTGTTAGGAGATAGATACTAGCCTTCCATCTAAGCCATTCAGTGTGTTCTTTAACGTATACAGGGTATGGTTCTCTCACACATGGGACTGCATTTAATGCCCCATCCAATGGACAGCTACCTTTCCAAGCCCTTTGGTGTCTCCCTACTGGCTGAGGGCAGGATAGATGTTTTTGCGGCGATAAATCTCAGTGCTGGCTCAGGTGGGATTTGAATCTAAGAATGCAGATTATGAGCCTTGTGTGTTACCCACTGAGCCATCCCTGTCCCCTAAAAGTTAGAGGGGGGGAGGGTGTTAATAAACCCCCACCACCAAAAAAGAAAAGTTTTTTTTGTGAAGTATCAATGGTAATAAAAGTAAGATAGAAACCCACCATGCAAGTAACATTAAATTACATTTAATTCCCTATTGCAAACTTCAACCCCCCCCCCAGCACAAATAAAGAATAAAAAAATATACACAATAGCATTATATATATATATCAATAATAATTTCATGTACTCAGTTAAAAATACTCTTAAATAATTAAAAACACTTTAAAAATACTCCCATTAAAATGTCACACACAATATTACAACTTGTTTGAAATGATCTGATCTTATACCCAGCCCTGGAGGTGTATGCTACATCTAAGACCCCACAAGCAAAATTTTCCATAAAAATAAATACATAGAAAAAGCCACATGCTCTTTTAACACCCGACTTATGGAACATGAACATAATGTCTTAAACAAACTGCAAAAGACCCAAGTAAGTTTATCCCAAGTAATTACCAAAATCAGTTTACCCACTGATTTTGACTTTGCCAAAATCATAATATTTACACCTACTAAATTGCAACTTTCTGTCACAGAAAATATTCTAATTAATGTAAAATTAAATGAAATCTGCAGCATTGATATTGTCCCACTTCTGCCAGCTTGGCAATTGATCCTCAGAGGATATCAGCTACCCCTCAGAGAACTGATGCTCCCCTAGTGATGTTCTTCAGCATTAGGTCTCTAATTATCAATTCCACTTTCAACTATTCAACTCAACTATATACATATAAATCTCTTGGCTTCCTTCTTCAAATGCTTAATATCGCAAAAATTGCATTTGGAATGGGCAAGTAAAGGAGGCTGAAACACCGTCCCACACCTATCACCAGACCTCCAATTCCCATTTCAACCATTGTTCTTTCAGTGTATATAATCAAACCCCTTCATAAAAAGATATACAAATATATAGATGTATAAAAATACATATACATCTAACCAATAGAAATAACAATCATCAATTAAGAATAGTTTTAACACGTTTGTTATAAATCCCATGCAACAGATACCATTTTAAACTAACCCATATAACTGCCTATCTTCCTATTGCTTTTCACTTGACATTTGTGTATTTGTTAAAACAGTTGTTCTACCATATCTTTCAATCATGACGAACAAATTTAATGATTTATGTGTCAGATGAAAGCTTGTGGTGTGGAGAGTGTCATAGGCTATAAAAAAAACCTCCATGCTTTCTTCCCTTCTAAAACAGGGGAAATATGAAAATGATTGTTCCACGATATCTTCAGGATAAGAGGGCCAAAAGTAACAGGCTATGGTCAAATGAAAGCTTGTGACATATGGAGTGTCACAAGTTATAAAACTCCTCCCCCCCCCCCCCAAGAAAAAAATGGGGAAAGATGTGAAGGATTATTCTACTATATCTTTTGAATGTAAGAGCTGAATGTAACAAGTTGTGTGTCAAATGAAAGCTTGTATCAAGGGGAGTGTTGTGAGAAATAAAACTATACTCCCTTGCTTTCTTTCCTCCTAAAAATTCTGAAATATGAAATCATTCTACTATATCTTCTAAACACGGACCTACAGTTACCAGTTAGATGTCAAATGAAAGCTCATATGAAGATCATCATAGACTACCTCGCATTATGCCCCCCCCCCCCCCCATTCTCTCCACAAAAGGAGATGGAAATTTTGTGGGGGTCAACTTAATAAGTTATATCTCAAAGTAACCCTTTCTGTGTCAGAGCCCTATTAATTATTGCCATCTTTCGAAATCTAGTGACAGGAGATGTAAGTTTTGTTCCAATAATACAAGGTTGTAAAAAAAATTCCAAGTAGAAATCTGAAATTTTCTTTCAACTGTTTGTAATCAAATACCAAAAGTAACATTTAAATCTATGATATTTTTACCAATTGATTCAGCTTGAAAAAATTATGATAAAGTTTAAAAATGAATCTGTTTGATTCTGCAGTGAACATATGCACATGTTCAGTCACAGTAAATAGCATCAAGTAGCAATGATATAATTTGTTTCTATTTTTCCATACCATTATGTAGATTATCAAGCAATTGTGATTCCCAGTAGTTTGGGCTACTTATAGCTCTTAGTAGAGTTGTAATACTTTCTAACTTTTATTATAAAGATATTGATTTTATTAATACTGGAAATTGCGTTATTTGCGAACTACTCACATTGGCTTTTGATCAGTATTTTAGCAGATTTTCGATTTTAAGGACTTTTTTTTTACTCTAATGCTCCTAAAATAATTTTTTACTGCTTCTCAAATGGATACTGCAATTATAAGCAATAATTAATTTGAAATGGTTGAAAATGAAACTGCTGGTGATCTATAATGGTGGCAATTGGAAGAATATTAGGATTACTCAAAGTGCGATTTTTAAAAGGTAAGACTTTATTTATCAATACTTTTAATTGCATTTCAACCAAATAAATTAATTAAGATAAGGAAATTGCAATTTTTAACCAAAATTTCTGCTGGAATTTTAGAATTAAACTTTTCTATAACAGTTATACAGCTTCATAATAAAGCAACTCATTTTCAGATTCAGTGCTTCAAGTTAAACTTTAAATGCTTTGAAACATTTTATTGCATTTTTTTCATAGTTCTTTATCACTTTTCAGATATATTTTTTAATTTTTATTTAAATTATTTTGTTTTTAAAGCAAAATGATTTTTTATGACACTGCTTTTCTTAGTCTTAGAGTTTGCCAATTGTTAAAAGTCTAAGAATATGGCATTATATGTTATATGCATAAATGATTGAAAATTGAGAAAAAACTAAATAAATAAAAAATTTAATCATTAATAGAAATATAAACTGTTTATATCAAAATAATAGAATAATGTAGAGAAAATGTCAAAAAAAAAATATATTTTTAAATTTTATTAATTTAGAGTGAAAAAAAAAACAGTTAAATTTTGCAATGTTTAAAAAAAAATGCTTAAAAAATTAACTTAAAAATTTTTCTTCCAATTTTTGGCATTTTATTAAGCACAATTAAATGCTCTTTCTTTTGGTATATAACATGATCTATTTCCATTTATTAGTTACTTCATGAAGTTTTCATGAAATTACTTCATGATGAGTTTCTAAAGCTGTTTATTTTCTGAAACACTTTAAAATAAATCTGGCCACCACAGTGAGTTCAGTTTCAGAAACCTGACACTGTAAGGGTTAAAACTTGTAACCTCTCCAGTGTTATGGGCTACCTCAAGCCCCCCCCCCCCCTCCATCCTCCCTGCTCCAAAAAAAAACTGAGGGAGAAGAAATGTAGATAGTCATATATCAAATAAAAGTTTCTAAAGATAAGTATTTTTAAATTCTTTAATTTATATTTTTGTCTTTGTCAATAAAAACAGCTATTTTCCTATATGTAGCCTAAAAAGTTGTCACTAAAGCATATTGGTGGTGTAATCAGTAACTAGATTCGTATTCACTTCAAAGGAAGTATGGCACTGATTTACCTACTCAACAAGATTGCCAGCACTTTATCAATCTTTCTTTGAAGTGAATACGAATTCAGTGATTGATTGCACCATCGATATGCTCTAGCTTTATTTTCAACTTTTTAAGGTGTATATAGGAAGATAGGTTTTTTTTTTTAATTTTGAAACTTTCTATTGTAAAGTTTCTTTGAAATTCTTACATTGAGGGAGTTGAAAGAATTCACATATACTTAATCATCTCTGTCACACGAAGACCAGCTTATGGTCTAATTATTGCTTATAGTCTAATTAACACAACTTCCAACCATTCTGAAATCTGGAGCAATTCCAGTTACAAATCAGTGCATTGTACCTTGCTCTTCCCCTGCACTCAGTACACAGGGAACAACTTTGAGGTGGTTATTTGATTGCATTGTATGTAATGTATGAAGTTGTTGAAGGAATTGGAATTATCAAAATCGATTGCTATGATACATCTTAAGACTCTCAAATTAGTTCTGGTATTATTCCTGCACATTGGTGAAGCTTGCATGGTGCAATTGAGACAATGAAACTTCACACTTAAAGCATTAATGATTCTTATTGGTCAATGGTTAATCAATCTATCAATTCTTATCATTCAACAAATGATCTCATTCATTAAAGATCATTGGTGATTGACAAGTGACTGATAATTGGCTTAACCAGTGATCTATGAGAACCAATAAATGTGTCAAATGCTGTTTCGTTGCCTCTATTGCTTCCATGCAGGCTTTGCCACTAGTGTTGCAATTTATAGCTAATGACATCAGAGTTAGAATTCTGCAGTTCAAAATCCTGGAGAAACCACTGATAAAACAGGATGCCTATCTTAAAGAATATCTGATGGAAAAAAAGTAATAGCACTATGAGCTGACAACATAAGTATTAATTATGGAAACTTAAAATAATGTTTTTTGGAAAGAAATTAAAAGCACTAATCAAGCATATTCTGGGATAAGCAACTGCATTCATTCATAGTTAATAACATGAATCAGAAGTCATGGTGAAAAAATTATTGAGTATTTCCATAATAATAAAGTCTATGAAATTATTAAGAGACGAGTTTGCCGAAGCTTAATTTAAGAACACAGTAAAATTACAGTGATGGTGAAAAGTTCTGAAAACACCTGTGTTTTTGCATGTTTCTCTTGTTCGATTGATTTCTAGCCAAGGAATTATTAAATATGTAATCATATTTTTAACATTCAAAGTATTTTTTATGCTGATTTCAAAACTGTTTTTAGGTTATTTACTATTTAAAACGCTTTTTTGAGATATAATTACCAGACCACAATCAAGTTGAAATTGTAATATGGTATAGCAGTCGTACCATTTAACAGAAACTTAAATTTCTTTCAATATTTCATTATATCTTTATTTGATGATTACACAGCAACATTATACAACAACAAATTATGTATAATAACTACACATGGTAATAAGAACATTAAATATTTTGAAATTCAATATTTATAGGGCAGCCCTTTGATTTAATGCCTGTTTTACATCTTTTTGCATGGAATGCACTAATTTCAAAAGCAGATCTTCAGTAATAATATGGTTAAAAGAAATAGCAAAGTCCCAATTAAGTCACACTTTTTTGACGAACTCTTCTTGAAAATTTCATAACTATTTTGTATCATAAATTTTTAATAGGATTTAGGGACATAGCCAGAAAAGTTTCTTGGGGGGGATACAAGTTGTTGACAAACAGTGTGATGTCAATTAATTGATCTTCAATAATCCAATAATCATTTTAACCAGTCAGTTTGTTGAGCATCAAATTTTGTACTGGTAGCACTTAGTGATAAAGCTATGTTTTCAAGCACCCCCTCCCACACACACACTACCACCACACTCCTTCAAGAATGTGTTAAAAACTTCTTACAGGAAAACACTAGATTATAGTCACTAAATGTTTCAATTTTAGGATTAAGTTTTTCAGTAAAATTTTAAATAACGTATTTACTTTCATAATGGTGCCCTCCTCCTTTTTTCCTGATTAATGTATCCAAAAATGTTTTTTAAAAGTTTTCATCAGGACAGAAAAGTTTTTGCAAAATATTTACAGTGGAAATCACCATTTTATAAAATTAGACTATTTGATTGAAATAAGGTGTATTATATTACAATTCCTTGTAGCAGCTTCTTTACAGTATTAGCATGATGTTAATTGTCTTTGATAGTTATTCATTGTGTGGATTAATTTATGATTATGACATATTAACATGTTTTTTTTGTTTCCATTTCCTTTATTGTTCATAATTAAGCTGTATTTTCATTTTCCCCAGCCTTAATTATTCACTTTTCTCCTCAAATATCTGATATTTCAGCGTATCTTAACCATATACTAGCAGATTAATTGAAGTTCTACTTGGATACCATATTATCAGTAACCACCTGAGGGATATTGTTTCTCTGGCAATAACACCAAGTAATAATCCTTTTTGCTTTAAAGGGAAGAAGTTACTCCCTACACAAAGAACAGAGATAACCGAAAAGCTCTGTTGGGCTTGTCCTGGTTTCTCATACAACATATAAACAAACACATACACAGATGTGCCGGCTGGTTTAATAGTCAGGTATACTAACCATGAATAAATACCCATGAATAAGTTAAATGGACATTTAGTGAAGAAATTTTTAACATTTAGGTATAAGAACATCTCAAAAGTAGCTCTAACATTTTCACTCCTTAGTCATATTGTATAACATGAGTTTCTCCTAAATATTTTCTTGGGAAGTTATGTGAAACAATTTCATCCTACTTAGTAACAATATTATTTTCAATGGCTCTCTTTGGGCGGGGATGGCTCAGTCGGTAGCGTGCCAGGTTCATAATCTGTAGTTCCCAGGTTCGAATCCCAGCTGGGTCAAGGTTGAAATTTATCTCCACAAAACTCCCCGCCCTGCCCACGGTCAGTACAGGACACCAATGGGCTTGGAAAGGCCACTGTCCGTCAGATGGGACATTAAGCCGAATGGCCTTGACGGGAGGCTACCATCTGTCTCCCAACAGCTGTTCCAGTGGGTCCCTTCCCCCAACCTTCTCTGAGCCTTCGGGGCCCTGTGACTGGCCATTTAGCCCATGGTGTGCAAAAAAGTGCTGCTCAGAGGTAAAACAACCCAACCCAAATTCAATGGCTCTCATCAATTGCTGTAATATTTTCTCATCAGCAAGGCATTTTCTAGCCTCAAGAAATCATTCAAAGTAAGCCCTTTTTCCTTGAAAATATTTTTAGCAAAGTGTTTTTCATCTTTTAGAGAAAAAAATACCCTAAGATTTCACACCTGAACAGTTATTCTGCTCCAGGTGCATTTGTGCCATAAAACCCCAAATAACCAACCAACTGTTCCAGGCAGTCTGGAGTGACCCCTACAGTTGATGTCGAAAAATATTTTTAAGTTTTGAAGGAATGTCAAAACACTTAATTATATTTAAAAACCTCGCAACAAGGTTTTTTTTATTTTGTACCAATGTTGTCAAATGTGGGCTTCATTTTTCTAATAGTAAATTAAGAACTAAATGCATTAGATTTCAGGAATACAAAAATTCTGTCCTGTTTTATGTTACATTGCATCCAGAAATAAAAACGCATTAACAATATGATATAAATGAAGCTAAACCTTCTTAAATTTAATCAAATTCTCAGTTTTTGTCGACTTTCAATCAAAATATTTTTTTGGCTCTTTTTAAATGGAAAGAATTAATATGGCAAATAACTTGTTTGGAAACGAAGCTAAATATTCTGAATTAAGTGGCAGATGTCATAAGTATCTGTCAGTATAATTCGTCACAGAGAAGCTGTGACCCATTATTATGAAAAGAAACCCATTACTTGTTGGGACTTGAATCCAAGTCCCTTTGATCCTCAACCAAGCATGCCACTTACTAGGCCAGTGGTTAATTTTTTAAAACTATGAACAAAAATATTTCAACTAAAATCATTCACTAAAGTAATTTTAGAGAGAAGGAAGATGAACCTCACTTTTATATTCCTACACCTGTAAAGATGTATCACTATAAAGTCCACCTGCTAGAGAAGACTACTACTACTTCAAGACCTACAAGGGCCTCCTAGTTACTTCTCTTTCACTTTCCTACTAGTATTTTACTCCCAAATCTTTCCAAATTCAATTTGTGGCCCCAAAATATTTTTATTCCTTTAGTTTGCAGAATCGTTAACTTCCGTTAAGCCCTTTTGCAGGTACAGAGAGACCTGGGATATTTCCAAATTTTGAAGCCAATGAAAAAAACTGATTGTTGATAATAATTACCAATTTACCAATAGTTTTATTCTAATTTCACGAAATCTATATAAAAATTTACCTCTTAGATAAGCAGAGATCAGGTAGTAGCTTGTTAATTTAATATGCCATAGTAAAGGTCTATGAGTAACGCAAGACCTCAGCAGAAAGATACCACCAGAAAAGAAATATATATTCCTTATCAAATGCTCATCAGTTAAAAATTATATCTTCTATTGTTGAATCTGAAGGGTAGGGGATTGGCTCAGTCAGTAGTGTGCCAGGCTCGTAATCTGTCATTTTCAGGTTTGAGTCCCACCTGGGCCATAGTTGAGATTTGTCTCCGCTAAACCCCCACGCTGCTATCGGTTGGAAAGGGAACACTTGATGGGCTCAGAAAAGCCGTGTCTGTCGAATGGGATGTAAAGCCACAGTCCTGTAAAGCAAGAGAGCCATAATCTGTGCATGTTGAAGAACATGCTTGATGGCTTTGTCAAGAGGTTTCCATCTGTTTCCTAACAGCTGTAGAGTTTGTGTGTCCCTTCCCCAACTTTCTCTGAGCCTTTTTTTTAAGTGAAGAAATTTAGTGAAGATGTGGATGAAGGACATGTTGGATGGCCTTGATCTGTCTCCTAATAGCTGTCCAAGTGGTCTCATTCCCCAATCTTCTCTGAGCCATTGGGGTTCTTGTGGTCTGGCCATTTAGTCAATTGTAGGCATAAAAGTGCCACTTGGAGGTAAAGCAACCCAAACTAATCCTCATGAGGCTGTCTTCTGTAGGCACTATTCTGATTTCCAGGAACCAAAGTTAACTTTTATTAGTAAAAATGCCGATTGTAGTCTCTCTTGCATTGAAAATCAGTCAGTAAATGTTTGGAGGAGCTTTGCAACTCTGCAATCTGATTTTTTTAAGGTTTCTTCTGACCTGGCCATTTAGCCCATTGTGTGCAAAAAGTGCAAGTCAGAGGTAAACAAGCTAACTCGAATGTCAAAAGAATAAAATCACTGCAGGTGTCTAAATATAAGGCTGTCAGATGTGTCGATAATGAGTGTTAAGGGGAAAAATTGTTCTCCCACTCTTTCTTATGTTTCTGATGACATATTCATTAGTATTGAGCAATTTCAACTGTATGTCCAATTTCCAAGACCACAGACACAAAATTGTTTAATTTTGAACTGATTTAATCGAAAGACAGTTGAAATTATGTACTGTTTTAGAATCACAACTAGTCTTTAGTTATTAGCTAATTTTAGCATCACATTTTATTTTCCTTTCCTGCAAGAACTGCACAAAACACTTCTTAAATGAAATGTCACCTTAAAGTCCACGTTTTTGAAAAAAAAAAAAAAAAAAATCACGGGTAAAACCTTTACTCAGGCAACACTTTGTAACGGTAATTGTTACTGTTCTGTGATGTTTTGGGTTACTTATTAGTCTGTTATGCATTTGTACTTATCAGTGCCAAATATTTTTATGTGTTTGCAGTAAAGGTTTCTTGAGGAGACCTGGCCCATTGGATCCGTACTTGGATAGGGCCCAGCTGCTTAAATAAAAAAAAATACTCCCTCAAGCAGCTGCTTGCTGCAGAGCTGTGACAAGAGTGTCAGTTTATACACCATAGAAGGTCTGAGATGATGGGACCTGAGCAGAAAACAACAGAAGCATCCATGCTTTACCCTTATGCCTGAACCCAGGTCCCTTTGATTAGCATAATCAAAGAAAAGCTAGATGGCCTCAGCCTTTTACACTCCCATTCTTGTAGAGATGCATCATTGCGAAATCCACTTGGAAGAAAATATACTACCTCAAGACCTACTATATTAGAGAAAATACTACTACCTCAAGACCTACAAGAGCCACTTGGTCACTTCTTATTAATGTTTTATCCCCAAATCTTTGTAAATTCACTTCGTGGTAAAAAAAAAACATTTCACCTTCTTCGTTGGCAGAATAGGTGTAAGGGAAAAAGCAAATTTTTTTCGTCTATCCTTTTGTATATATCTGAGGAGCCCTTAATTTCAAGCAATTTCATCCGTACATCAGATTCCTAAGTACCACTGACATGAAATGTTAAATTGATTTTGTAATGGTTTCGATCTAATTGAATTAAAAGCCATTTGCAATTAGATACTGTTTTAGAATCAGATTTAGTCTAGTCGTTCCTCAAAATTAGTCTTATTTTACTTTCCTGCAAGAACTGCACAAAACACTCCACAAACAAAATGTCTCTTAGACAAGAAAAAGAAAAAAAAAATTGCTTTATATCTAAAACCCTTAATCTGGCAACACTTTTGCAAACACAATCTTGTTACTTTTCTGTGATATTTTGGGTTATTTTAAACCAGTGGTTCTTAACCTTTTATGCTTCATGTTCCCCCTGAAAATGTGTACGTAACTGGCATACCCTTTGTATAGATAGATAAAACTATAGTTATAGTATTACAATGGGAATAAAATGAAACATATATATACACATTAAATTTTGTATTCATAAATTACATATATCAATACAACAAAAAATGACATAAAAAATTAAACAAATCTTATAAAATTATAAACATTTTACTGGGTAATCATTGAAATGGACTTGTTACTAGATCTAGCAACTTTTGAGCTCTCACAGTATTCCCTAAAAATTTTACCTCGTACCCCATGTTGAGAACCCCTATTTTAAACAATTGCACTTAACTGCGTATTTTTTTTTGTGGTTTACTTAACTTCTTAAAGGAATTATATGTATTTATATTAACAAATTCTTGGGAGGGGCCCAGGCCCGTACCTGCCTACACCACTGATAGGATTAAGGTTCAGAGACTGTCCAAGCCCTTCCATCCTTTTAATAGTGCTGTCTGCTAATCACATCTGAATAGCCTTCACATGGTGACAAAAAGCATTATTGTCCTGAAAAATCCGAAATTTATAAAAAAAAAAGTTGCCAGCTGTTGGTAACAATTTTGTTTTCAGTATTTTGATGTACTCCTTAGCTTTCACCGTTCCTTTTACAATATGTTGCCTTCCCACACTGACAGGACATGCAACTCCAATAGCATCACTATAGTTGGATGTTTCACAATAATTTTAAGACACTGAGGGCTGAATTCTTCATGGGGATGAGGGCAGGGGTTGCATCAGTTGGTAGTGCACCAGGCTCGCATTCTGCAGTTCCCAGGGCCAAGTCTCACTTGGGACAGCATTGAGATTTATCTCTGCCAGAAACGGGACATCAATGGGCTTAGAAAGGCTGTTGTCCATCAGATGAGACAAAGCTATTGCCCTGTGTGTAGGAGAGCCATATCCTGTGCACATTAAAGAACATGTTGGATGGTCTTGATCTGTCTCCTAATAGCTGTCCAAGTGGTCTCATTCCCCAATCTTCTCTGAGCCATTGGGGTTTTTGTGGTCTGGCCATTTAGTCAATTGTAGGCATAAAAGTGTCACTTGGAGGTAAAGCAACCCAAACTAATCCTCATGAGGCTGTCTTCTCTAGGCACTATTCTGATTTCCAGGAACCAAAGTTAACTTTTATTAGTAAAAATGCCCATTGTAGTCTCTCTTGCATTGAAAATCAGTCAGTAAATGTTTGGAGGAGCTTTGCAACTCTGCAATCTGATTTTTTTAGGAGTTTTTGTCTTGCAGTTTTTGAGCACACATCAATGTTTGCTGCCAAATATCAGTGGGGTGGAGGTTGGCTCAGTCAGTAGTGTTCCAGGCTCATAATCCATAGTTCCCAAGGTTTGAGTTCCACGTGGATCAGTGGTGAATTTTATCTCTGCTGAACCCCTCTCTGCCCTTGGTCAGAAAAGGGACACTGATGGGCTTGGAAAGGCCAAGAGATAAAAGGGGGCAAGAGATAAAAGAATCACTTACTGACAAATGACTTCAATGTGTTGGTGTTGTGGTCAAGTCAGCTTCCAGTTCTCCTCTTCCTTTGACAGTTGTCATATGTACAAGAGGCTTCCAAACTTTGACTTTACACTTGACAAAGCTATTGCTGGATAACACTGAAACTAGTCATGTGCCACTCATGCATACAGCAGCTGTCAAAGGAAGAGAAACCCAAAGCTGTCTTGACCACAACGTCAACTCATTGAAATCAACTGTCAGTAAGTGATTCTTTTATCCCTCACATAAAACTCCTTTGGACACTTTAATATCACCAACAGCTGCTGTGTGTACTTACTTTTATCTACAGCAATATAGTGAACTTTTACCAACTCTTGAACATCATGCTGTGTTTCTAACTTTATTTGATGAGCTAACTGTTGTTTTCCTTTTACATTTCTGCAAATATTAAATTTTTTTTTTATTTTAAGAGCTAAATGAAAAAAATATTTTGTGTTGTTTAGGTATCAGTAAAAATACTGTAAAACTTCTATAATTTGGACATTTGTTAAGAAATCTAAGGGGTGTCAACATTTGGATTGTCACATCATCAAAATCTTGTTTTCACCCACAGGTTATAAAGATTCGAGTCCCACCTGGGTCAGTGCAATCCCCCTACCCTCGGTCAGTAGGGGACATTGATGGGCTTGAAAAGGCATGCTCTCTCGGATGGATCATTAAGCTGTGACCCTGTGTGTGGGAGAGCCATATCATGTGCACATTAACCCTTTCTCTACCATACCAGCTCAAAATAATGTTAAAAGCACAGTGACAAATTATTTCATTTAGGTTTTACAGATAATCACTGTAATCCTACTTCAGCCTAGTGAAGTAAACCATTAAAAATCGCTATCAACCTCAATCTCATTACATAAGATAGGTGACAGTCAATTATATCACAGTTGAATACACTTTAAATTATTCTTAAAAGTGGTAAGGGAGGAAAGATATTTTTTACTGCTTTGTTCAAGTTTGGTGGTGAAGTCCTTGGAGTTTGCAGGCTGATGCACTCATTTAGAGACACACTGTTGCTGATGTTTGTGGTCTATCACTTGTTGAGATGCCAGTCCTGTTTACACATTCTTGACTAAGTCAACACTGTTGTACCATGTGCACTCAGTTATTCTGCGTACTTATCACTCTTTTTATCCATCAACCATGGGGTTACTTCTTAAAGCTTTTTGACACACCAATCAGGTAACTCAAACATGAGAACACCCCCTTATTAAAAAACATTAGACTTTGGCATTAAAGAAAAAAACTCACACAACCAAAAACATCCGCCCTGTAAAAAGCACTGCTATGTGTGTTTCACATAAACTTCTTCAGTCATTGTTCCTTCTGATACATTACACTCGTATATAAGGCCAGTGGGTGCCCAGCGAATAGCCTGTTAAGTGATTTAAAATTAATTTCCAAGCCAAGGGTATCAGTTTGATATCAGTGTTACATAAATTTTTCTGATTTAATTTAATAATTAAATTCTCCGTATAATTTAGTTGGGTTTTTGTTACAGGTGATGCAATTATTTTTGATTTTAATGTATAGTTAACGGTGTTTTGCCTAATTCGTTGGTTGGTTAAATCATATTGGTGTTCTGCCATTCATGATGTATGTTGGTATGTTTTCCCAATGTATTTCATATTGTAAATTACTGCTTTATTTTCATCTTATATTTCTATTAAATAAACTCCCTTGTAGGTGCACTCGGTCTCTATCATTAACCATTAATGTTTTTACATTATTAACTATTTTTAAAGGTAATCTTATATTTTCTAAATATTTTACCTAGTACATCCGAAAAAACCAGGGATGTATGGAAAGACTATTGTATATATTTATTGTATTTCACTGGGGTAATTGAGTTAGTAATATTTGTGTAGTTACAAAGTGTTTATATTAATTTTTTTCTCAAAAATTTCCAGATATTCTTTTTGATATCCTGCCTGTGTTCCTATTTTATAAATATAATTTGGTTCTGTATCTAAGGCTTCGTTCTTGGAACAAAATCTATATGCTCTCAGAAAATGAGAATATCTTTAATAGTATACTACCTTCCATCAAATTCACTAATGAGAAAGAGATTGAAAAGCAAATACGATACTTAGATATTCTGATAACTCATTATCAGTGGTGAACTAGAAAATTTTATAAAGGGAAAACAAAATATCACGAAACAACAAAAAAAGACTCCCCTTTGTTTCTACATATCTCTGTGAGAGTGGATTTTCAACGCTTCAATTGAAAACCAAAACAAGAAAAAGGAGAAATGTAGAGAATGACATGAGGTTGGCATTAACGAAAACTCAACCGCGAATTTTTAAGCTTGTTAATGAGTTACAATTTCAATCATCGCATTAAATATGTCGTAAGTTAATATTATTTTGAATTATACTGAAAAATCTATTTTCGATGTGTTTTCATTTATCCTATTAAAAAGCCTATTTTTAATGTATTGGGGTCGCGAGTCACTTTGCCTCTATAAAATGGGGTCGCGACTCGAAAAAGGTTGGGAACTGCTGCACTAGAGGGACTGCCTTATATAGGAGTGTAATGTATCAGAACGAGTACACTGCCTGAAGAAGCTTATATGAAACGCACATAGCAGTGCTTTTAACAGGGGGGGGGGGAATGTTTTTGGTGTTGTGAGTCTTTTTTTAATGTCACCTTTATCCACTGATCGAATATTATTCAAAATCAGGATTTATATGGAGTTGATTATGATCTTTAATTTATCTTCGGTAACATTTTCCTTTAAATGCATATTTTAGAAGTTACAGAGCTTCGAAGTTAGGTTATCATTGACATAACACTAGAATTCTCTAATAAATTCTTTGGTATAGGGGGAGTGAAGAGGGGTCAGTCAGTTGTGCGCCAGACTCGTAATCTGTAAGTTACCAGGTTCGAGTCACAGCTGTGCCCAGCATTGAAATTTGTCATTGTTAATCCCCCCCCCCCCTCAGCACTAGACCAGAAAGAGAACAGCGATGGACTTGAAAATGCAGTCATCCATCGAATGGGATGTTAAAAAAATGTACTGGATGGCCTTGACGGGAGACTTCAATCTGCCTTTTAACAGCTGTTCAGTGGGTCCCGTTCCCCAGCCTTCTCTGAGCCCTTGAGGTTCTTCTGATCTGCCATTTAGTCCATAGTGTGCACAAAAGTTCCACTGAGAGGTAAGATAATCCAAACTAATAGTTTCGCAGGGCAGTATAACTGCAAAGCATGTCAAAGCGATGGAAGAATGAAATGCAACAGTTACTATATAAAAAATTGCATCTGATAGTTGATAATTGCACACTTTTTAATTAAATGGAAGTTATTTAAAATGTTCTTTTCTGTAATTGTTATTTACTACCTCTCCATAATGACCACTTATTTTCAATTGTGTGAAGTTCAATGAGTAATGAGGTCTAATTTTCTTTTGTTAGTCTGTGAATCGGGTGGTCGCCCTGCCTCAAGTAGCAGAACTTTAAGAAAGGAACCTGAACGACTCGATTCTGCGGCGTCTAGCACTCGTACTAGATCAGCGCAGTTAAAGAGCGGTAAACCACAGCCATGGAGATGACAGTAGCAGAAAAAAAGTGGCTCGTATAATAAAATACACTGCTAATATTTATTGCCACCAGATGATCGGAAAATACTGATGTCTTTCCAGTAGCGCCAGGTCGTGATGTTGAAATTCACTAGGTTTCAAGAGAAATTCTTAATAGTGATAAAAGATAATCCAAAAATATCTGAATTACAGTCTGAAGCACTAATTTTGCATTTTTACATTTCAACTCGGAATAAGTAAAACAATTATCCATTGCTAATTTTTAGTTTTAAACCTGTATTTTCAAAATGCTCTAAAGTTAATAAAGCAACAAATTATACGATATATTACTATATAAGCTTTACTTAAACTGAATGGCAAAAGTTTTGGAAGGAAAAAAAAAACAGTTTTTCAAGTCAAGTCATTAAAAATAGTTAATGTTACGATCAGGTTACTGTGGGAACGAAAGTCCCTACCACATCTCGTGAGTTCGTATCCTATCTGGCAAAAGACAATTTTTTTCATGTATGAATTTGCTGTTCAAAAGTTTTTATGGAATTTCAGTGAATCATTAGATCTTGTACGATTTTAATGCCCTTATTCTAATTTATGATGCATATTAAAATTTGACAAATATTAAAACATACATCTTGGGAAAATAATTTTTTCCCGTATTCAGTCTTGTTAGTAAATTTAGTGGTCTGCCACTACAAACTTAATACTGGGATAATGCTAACCTGAATTTAAAATTTAATTACAAATACTCTCTTGCGTAAGAGAAGATAAATTGCTTATAAGAGTTTATATTCAGTAATTCTAATGGATAAATGCTTTTAATTTCGTAAAATTTAGAAATTTTAATGCTAAAATGTAAAAATAAAAGCCATCTGCCAAATTTTAATATACGAAGGAAATAAAAAATTACTGAACCCTAGTAGCTTTTAAATAGACCTGGTTCTTTTTTTTTTTGATAATGCATATTTCAATTCAATCTCTGCATTTATGACGAATCTCTTCAAATGCATTTCTGCACACAAAAAAAATATTGGAAGAGTTTTAGATAATCTTTTCACTGAAGAACAACGAGACTATGCAATTTGCGTTTTACAAATATCCACTGATTGGGCGTAGCATGACGAGGATTGTTTTCTATAGATTTAGTCATATATCAATTTTCATGTGAATCATTTTACTTCATTATGCAGTTAATGCCTGAGTATCAGGCTTAATTTAGGATTGTAAAAAGAAATATTGATAATTTATTTTTCATTGTATTTCGCTAGTTATGAAATAAATTATTTTAATACGTTGAATCAGTTTCTTTGATTTTTTTACACTGTTTTAAACATATGTGCTAGTTATGAGTTGGATTACATTCAGAATTATCTGCACTTTTTAATCTCCCATTACTGGATTCATTTTAATTTTAGTGGTGTTTACTATAGGAGTTACATGTGCGGAAATACTAAACGTATCACCAGGGTTGACAATCGTTTTGAGGGGTGGAAGTGTCACAGTCGGTAGCGCGCTAGATTCGTAATCTGTAGTACCCGGGTTCAAGTCCCAACTGGGCCAGCTTTCAGATTTATATTCACAAAACAACCCTGCCCTCGGTCAGCCGTCGGAAAGGACGTTAAGCTTTGTCTCCATGTGTATGAGAGCCATACTTTCGGCAACTTAAACGTAGTGGATGGCCTTGACGCGAAGCTACCAATTAGGCCATTGTATGAAAAAGGCAGCTCAGAGGTAAAAGAACCATCTCAACAATTGTCTTCGAAAAAGGTCAGAAATTGGACATATCCATTGAAATATTTTGCCACGTTTAAGAATAGTAAGAAAGTTTTAAATGATATACGGGGTGGTTATAAAATAAATTTCCCTATTCTAGAGCCGTGACGAACGGAGATACCGCCGCGAAAATTGGTAGCTTAATGAGAACACGCGGAAACGAGTTAGCGCGCTTGGCTACTGATCTAATGGACCTGAATTCGAGCCTCGGGTAAGGCATGGATGTTCGTGTTGTTTTCTGCTGAGGTCCTGCCATCCTCTCAGATCTACTATGGCATATAAACTGACAGGGTCCTGTCAGACCTCTGTGGCAAGCAGCTGTTTGAGGGGGTATTTATTTTAATTTATTAAAGAGCTTCAACTTGTTGCCACTAGGGGAAAACCCGTTCATGAATGGTAATCGCGTTCGTTTGCATGACACGTTTCCGCGTAAAAGAAGTAAGAATGTCCACATTGCAAGCAAACAGCCATATGCCTTTCACAACGGAGGAACACTCGCTGTTATTCTATCAGAATCAGAGAAACGCAAATACTTCACTGTGAGAATATTGGACCAGGTGGGACTCGAACCTAGGAACTGACGATTTCGAGCCAGCATGCTATTGACTGAGCCATCCCCGCCCCGTGTTCATGAGAACCGTACTATGATGAGTACATTGATGTGGACGTTAGAGGATTTTTAAAAGATTTCCACCTGTCTCCTAACGGTTGTCCAGTGGATCCCCTTCCACTTCTTAACTCAGCCCTGGGGGTGGGGTATTCTTTTAACCTGATCTTTATCCCATTTTGTATATAAAAGCGCCGCTCAGAGGTAAAATGTTTCAAACCTGGCATGGTTATTATGGGCATAAACTGTTTTTCGAATGGCGACAAAATTCCACATTTTCCATACATGTCTGTTTATAGAATTCAATATTGGAAGGAGAAATAATAAATATAAATACCCCCTCAAGCAGCTGCTTGCCACAGAGGTCTGACAGGAGCTTGTCAGTTTATATGCCATAGTAGAAGGTCTGAGAGGGTGGCAGGACCTCAGCAGAAAAACGACACAAACAGCCATGCCTTACCCGGGGCTCGAACCCAGGTGCCTTAGATCAGTAGCCAAGCGCTAGAGAGAAAATAATAATGCCTTTACTCAAGCGCATAATATCAATTAAATGAAAAATAACAAGAATAAAATTTAGGAATTACACATTATTCTTTTATATACAATCAGTGGCTTAGCCAAAATATTTCTAATTATTAGATTTTAATTATTGTAATATTAACCAAAAAATTTGGTTAATATTATAATATTACATAATATAATAATTATATTTTTAACGAAAAATATGTCTAAAGATAAAGACCTCAATCAAATATGCTTGAATCCATATTTCAAACTTTTTTTTTTTTCATATTCAAAGCGTTATGACTGCTTGAATATTTAAGTGGCTACAAAAAAATTTCCTCAAATTTTAATTAACACATTAAAAGAGATTAGTAACGGGTGCATGCACCTGCACTCTACTAGAGGCAACTATTATCTATGAGCTCTTAAACTGTTTTAATTAAATTTTGGGGTCAATTTTTTTGTAGCTTGTTAAACATATTCCAGCGTTTATAACTCTGAATACTGAGCAAATATTGTTTAAAATCTAGATTTAGACAGAATTTATTGAAATCTCTATCTTTAGACATATTTTTCTTTAAAAAAAAAAACATTGAAGAATTTATTGAGCTCTGATTGTAATTTTCTATTGAGATAACGTGGAACTGTTTCCATTTTTCTGGCCAATACCTGTGTATAATACAAAGACTTGTTTTTTCTGTCGAAACGCAGGTATGCCTCGTATCGCCACCTGTTTTCATCCGTAAAGATAAAATTTAATTATCATCTTTTAGTTGAGTTTTTTTTAAGAAAAGATTTTTAATGTATTAGAATTTGTGATATCTTTCTTTACCCCACTTTCGATTGGGATCAAATTAAATATTTACCAAATTAAACACTGAACCCCTAGCACTGTACTCCAAAAAAAAATAATGAATATCAAAAATAGTTGTTAGATACCAAATGATGCTAGATCGAAAAACGAAATTTGCTTCACTAAAATAACAACGGTTCCTATTGTTTTAGTAATGGCTGTATTTTAAATATTATGGTTATACCGAATTTAGTAAATGTTCACCAAATGTATAACACTAAATTTACTGCACTGAAATGGATTTAACAAGTAGTAAAGTGGAATACTAGTATCCTGACTTCAATTGGACAACTTCCAATAGACAACACTTTACTGATTCGTTCTCACTTGGCTTCAAAAAATTTGGAGCGTTTTTTATAATGCGGACGACAGATTCATTAGATAGGAAGAGTAGAAGTAAAAGCACAGAGACCGTACAAAGATTCATACTCAAGAAATTTGATTTAAAATTTGGTGAACATTTAGTATTTTTGGGAGACAAAAACATTTTTTACTGTCAAATTAAGAAAATGAGAAGTCAATATCTGGTTATCAGTTTAGGATTATTATGTGGTCTAAAATTTGGTGAACATTTACTATTTTTGGGAAACAAAACGTTTTTTTGGTGGCAAATAATAGAGTAACAAGAAGTAAATAGTTAGCACTTTAAGATTAAATATGGTCTAAATTTTGGTGAACATTTACTATTTTTGGGGAACGAAAGTATTTTTTTGTATGCATATTTTCATTGAATTTGGTAAGCAGTTAAACACAAGCCCTTTCGAGTGGACCACAATTCCCCAGTGTCAATACCAAAAGTAAAGAGTGAAATCGATTTATTACTCAGAATGCAATGGTCAATAGTTGACAACTTTAGTGAAGGTAATTTTGTTAATTTTTTTTGTAATATTAATTTTTTATTTTAGTTCTAATTTCCCACTAAATAAAATGAAATTCTATTAAAATACATGTTTAACTTCTTTCATGCGCTTTGGTCATTTTCGACTCTCAAAATTAACATTGTTGCAAGGTCACAGTATCCCCACATTTTTTCTTAGAAATAATAATATGATAATATTTTATTTGAAAAGTATAGAGCTATTTTCACCTATAGATGATATCACCATCCATCGGATGGGTCGTTAAGCCGTTGTCCCCTGTATGGTAGAGGCATATCTTGTGACCGACGTTGAAGAACATGCTGGATGGCCTTGACGGGAGAATGCAACAGCTGTTCGAGTGGGTCCCCTCCCCCAACTTTCAGCCTTCGGGGTCCTTGTAACCTGGCTATTTAGCCCATGGTGTGCAAAAAAGGCCACTCAGAGGTAAAACAACCCAAAAATTCACCCTCACTGGAGCCATCAACACACGTAACTGTCACGTGTGAGGGGTGTCACATTTTTCTGCTGTGCATGAACGGTCACCCTAGTCCCCATACATGACAGTTATGTGGCTTCAGTGCAGACTTCATCATTGGACTGTTCTTTGAGGTCGCTACACATACATGTCCTCAGGCCTGGTCACCATGCTCATAGAATCTGAATCCTTGTGATTTCTGGCTCTGTGGCTATCTTAAGGGCTGGGTTTATGATGGCAGCATGTGGTCGCTTGCTGATCTAAAGACCAGCATTGTACAGGATTTGACCAACACCACAGCGACATGCTCTAAACCAGCGTTTCCCAAACTTTTCCTACGACGGAACACTTAACAAATCCTGAAATTTCAACCGAACACCTTGGTTATTTTGTACGGTAGGTAGATATAAATAATAAATAAAATGAGAATATCTGAGCATTAAGAAAAAAACAAACATTTATTCTTCAATGGTAATTATTTAAAAAGAAAAAAACAGAAAATAGTAAAATGAACTAGCGTATATATATATTGTAAAATTACGTTCTTAATGACCGATGTTTTTGGGTCTTTGAATACTGAACTACAAATTTTTTTGATATCAGGCACACTATTAGAAAGTTGAATTCTCATATCTGGTGTAGCATTTAAAACTATTCCAGGCTCATATTAATTTTGATAATGAATTTTAATAATAATAACTCATCTGCTGTCATAATGACACCGAATGCTGATTAATTTTGAGAGAAGTGTTATTTTCGGATGTCGCATGGCTGGCCTTTCAATTCTTGGAATTGCAGGCAGCAGCCTAGACCTCCAAAGTCGACTGTTGATGATGCTATCATGAAAAGGAAATGTGGTATCATGTCTGATAACACACAAGACGACCATGAAAGCTCACCCCTCTTGTCCAGGGGGTAATTGGAAGGGTGTCAAATAAATCTCCCACATATCCGTGCAAAATATCAACCAGGAGTTTAAGGTATGTACAAACACCCTACAAAACGTACCAACTTAGGGCCAAGCTCCACAACCTCGGCTTTCATGTGAAAGCAGTGGAGCAGAAGTCAAACATCACCAAACGCAATCAGCAGTCTTTCCTTGCATGAGACAAACACCATAACAATTGGTTTATGAAGAGGCCGAAATCGGTTCTTTGGAGTGACAAATCTCACTACATCCTTTTCTGATTGGTATGGGTGGGTGTGGTGGATGCCTGGAGAACGTCTGCTGCCAAAGTGCATTTCACAAACAACGAAGTTTGGAAGAGGTAGGTTGTTTAGTTGTTTCTCATGGTATGGCCTCACACCTTTGGTGATTATAGCATGAAAACAACCTCACTGTAACATTTCCGACAATTTCATGTTCCCTATCATATGGCAGACATTTGGTACAGACCTATGCTTCTTTCAACAGAATAATGCCGCATGCAATACCGCAGATGCTGTTATTAAAAGTTTGTGGATCTGAATGCACAAAAGTTGGAATGGCCGGCGCAGAAATCCAAATGAATCCTCTCGATCACTATGGGATGAAGTGAAACGTCAGTTGAGGGCCAGTTTTTTTGAGGGCTAGTTGTTGTCTTCGAACAAACAATAAGCTGAGGTTTTAGGTTCAAGAGTAGAATCTTCTGGCCAAGATTACCAGAATTTCTCTGTTCAGAAAGAGAAATTTGGCTTTATTTGCTTATTACGAGCAAAATGGTTCGTTTCTGCACAGATATTTCAGGGCTGATGGAAGAAATTGGAACAACTCAAGACCCTAAGGATTGGAGTCTATTTATAGATTCGTCAAAATTCAGTTTAAAGCTGTCCTTTTGCATAAAGGAAACCAAAAACCTTCCACTCCAGTGACACACGCTGTGGAAAAGAAGAAAACATGAAAGAATGGAAAAAATACTCACTGCTATAAAATATGACCAGTTTAAGTGGACAATATGTGGTGACCTAAAAGTTATATCTTTCTTGCTCGAGCTTCAAGGAGGCTTCACAAAATTTTGCTGTTTTCTATGTTTGTGGGACAGTAGAGCCAGAAATGAACACTACAAAACAAAAGACTGGCCCAAAAGAGATGATTTTATTCCTAGAAAGAGTAATGTGAGGTATAAGCATCTAGTTGACCTCTCTGATGTTCTGCTCCCACCACTACACGTCAAACTGGGGCTTATAAAAAAACTTTGTAAAGGCTATGGACAAAACTGGTAAAGGGATTTTGTACTCGAAGGGAAAATTTCCAAAACTAAGTGATGCCACACTCAAAGAAGGGATCTTTGTTGGTCCTCAGATCAGGAAGCTACTGAATGATACTGTCTTAGGAACTGTCAGTGATGAGCATGGGGAAAGATTTCGTCAGGATATCCAAACCATGGAGGAGAAATACCAAAGCAGGTAGGACCCAACAATGATGGGTGATTACTGCTGGTTCTTTCAGAAGGAAGATACCTCAGCGCATAAAAGACAAAAATGAATTTTTTACAAATGTAAAAGATCCTTATCCATGCTTTCTAATTTTGCATTTCAATATTATTTCATATGTTCAGTGGTTTATAACAATGACGTTTCTAATTATTTTCACTGTAATCATGTAATTAATTAATGAGTTTTAAGTTACAGTTTAATAAAATAGTCACATTTATATTTATTTCCCAAATTATCGTATTCATTGAAATTTGAAATACATCAATCCTTATTAAAAAAAAAACAAAAAAAAACTGTACCTGCTGCAGATTTTTCCTAGTCATATTAGAATCCAGCACCCCAAAATTAGTTAAAAATATTCTATTTGATCAATGTTATAAAAAAAGTTTCAATTTGTTATCTAGTGTTAGTAACCAACTCTGATATAAAGGCATGTAAATACAATGTTAAATGATAGATGCTTTTGCGTTATTGACAGGTGACCATTTAAAATGTCGCAACGTGTCGTTCCAAGTCAACTTTGGAAACCTGTTCAACATTCCTATCTACTTTAACTGGTTGGTTTCACTTAATTTGAGACTTGATGTTTCAACTAGGTGAAAAAAGACCATCAATATTTGCAAATAATATTTTGGCTTAAAGACTTCATCAGTATTTATATGCGTAAAAATATAATGAGCAGATATTTCTGATATATCAGTTACAACCGATGCCACCGGTCAGAATTTATGTAAAAGGAAAAAATTGTTTCCATGGACGCGTTGTCACTGATTAATTCACAATAAATTCAAAACAAGGGTAAGTAAGACACTAAAATGCACTACAGGAAAGAAAAGAAATCAAACCTGGAAGAATTAATGCCGTTTTATTGAAACGCATGGAGCTGTTAGCATACACTGAGATGTGCGATTGATCACATTATCAAAAAATGTGGAAAATTACCACTTTACCTACCCGGTAAAGTGATATAATTAGTATGATATTAACCCCCACCCCCACCCCGAGCAGCAACACACTCATGAACACGACGGGGAAGGCTGTCGTGCAGCTCTATAATGTCCTCCTGAGGGATAGAACGACAAATAGCGCGAAGTCGCTGTTCTATTTCAACGACAATAGTTGGCACACCTTTTGAGTGTTGTTGGTGAAAGGTCCGGCGAGCGTGCTGGCCATGTATCTGAACGTTTTGCTTGTGTAGATACTTCAGACTAAGGTGGGCTGTTTGGGGATGGGCGTTATCTTGTTGGTAACAGGTACTGTGCTGCTGAACAAAAGAGGCAGCCACTGACTTCAAAATGTTGGTAACATATCTTTGGACAGTTAGAGATCCCTTTATGATGACCAGTTCTGACCGAGATGTCCAACTAATGGCACCCCACACCATGACACCAGGTGCTGGAGCTGTGTGATGATATCGCACACACTGGGTGGCGTTCTTTCCCCTGGATGAAGCGAAATTTACGATCGTGCTGACTAAGACAAAAACGAAATTCGTCTCTAAACAACATGGTACTCCGCTTTTGCTCGTTCCAGTTCTGTCTGAGACGACACCACATTTACAATGTGAGGGGCAAACGTAGTGTCAAACGATAGACTCTCAATGGAAACTGTAAAAGCCTCTTGTTTACCCTTCTCCTGGTAGGTAAACAGCTGTTGCTAGTCCCTTTGCAGTTGCATTGTAGTCGCAAATCTGTCACGCCATGCCATGCGTCGCAAATGGTAGTCCAGTCACTCCGTGGTCATACGTCTTCCTGATCCTTGTCAGCGTGTGCTGGATCCTTCTTGAACCCACTGGCGCCATATATGTACGATGGTGCTGGGATTGCGTCCAACAAGGTTGGCCACATCTCTGTACGACAAACCAGCTTCTGTAAGGCCAATGATTCTTCCATACTAAAAATGGACTGTTGGAATGGCTGTCGACGTTTGCATAAGGGCATCTTTAGTGGTTTAAAACAATTTCCATAACGTTTTATCAAGCAGGGAGCTTTGGTTGCCTTTATCTGTGTTTGACTGGTCCGCACCTGTGACGTGAGCTCGCGCCTGTCCACCATCAGAGCTTGTCGAACAAACATATCAAATAATGTAGGGAATTGAGGATCAGTAGTGGTTAGCACGCTTGGCTACTGATCTAAGGGACCTGGGTTCGAGCCCCGGCATTTAGGCATGGATGTGTGTGTCGTTTTTCTGCTGAGGTCCTGCCATCCTCTCAGATCTCCTACTGTGGCATATAAACTGACAGGCTCCTGTCAGACCTCTGTGGCAAGCAGCTGCTTGAGGGGGTATTTATTTATTTTTTTATTAATGATATTGATCTTGACTTCCGTGGTTGGATCGCTCGCGCCTGTTCAACCACGGAACGACAGGACCAGCATTGCAAAGGATCGTCCTACAAATCTAATCATTTCTATACATTCCATATACTACCGTCTCCCAAAATTTCGTCACATTTGCCTAACTTCTTGCAAGTGTTGCATTTTTTGTTTCCTGTAGTGTAATTAACGTTAATGCGATACTTTTGAAAACGGTGTCTAATTTAAAGATACTTTCAAAATGCTATTATCAGGTACACGATATAATGATTTTTTTTTGGAAAATATCTTAATATTAAAGGCAATTTTTGAAGAATTAATTAAAAAAGCAAAAGTGCTGCAACTTTTTTGTAGCGAACTGCAATTTAGACTTTATCTGTCAAAAACTACACAATCATCTGTCATTTTTGTTGGTTGACTCCTTTTTTCCACTCTAATGCCTAGCCTGCTGCTTCCACTCTAATGCCTAGCCGATAAAAAATACCCATTTATCTCTTAAAGGAAGAAAAAAGTACTAATGAAATATAATTCGCATTTTTCAATTGTTAGGTAGTTTCAATTTATATTGTCAGAGGGCACTAAATATGCAAAATGGAAACTTTTAACGAATATCGCAAGTGATTTATTAATGGCAGAACTTCTAAGTTTCGGTGATAGAGTGTCAAGAGATACATATTTCACTGAAAGCAAGAATGTGCCCCTCTTCTCAGAGGATTCTCCGAGGATTCTGAGAAAAGCAAATTTTTCATTTTTAAGGAATAACATAGAAAGAGTTTTAATGTTGTATAAGTACTAATGAAATATTGGTCTTTTCGTTATTCTAAACCATCCATGAATTGAAATTAAAATTTTAAGGAATGCAAAAGGTCGATAAATGAAAAACTACATTCTCCTTGAAAACCAGATTCCCCTGTTAGCCAGAAACGACGTGTATGCTTCTAGTGTTTTTAATTTAATTCGTTAGCTTTATGACAAACAAACTTGGCTATCCCTGACAGAGTGAAGGCGACGTCTTAATTTCCCATGCGATGGACGTGTACAATCCATATTGCCAAATGGCAATACGAAACTCTGCAAGTTAAAATTATAATGATAGTGTTTAGGCTAGTGATCAGCGAACTTCTTTCTCTGCGGCTCATAACAACGTCCCCCCCCCCCTCTTTGCTTTTATAAAATCAACGTCATAATTTTTCTTTGATGTATATCTCATTGCGAATGATCCACAAGATGAGGAGAGATCGGGGAACAGACTCTTTGTCAATTCTACTCACAACCAAGCAAACTGACAAAGAGAAGAGTCAGCCGAAAGATGGACAATAAAAAAGATTTTATCTGCTGCAGTATCATACACTAAAATGGCTAAGAATTTTTTTGCGGAGAGTTGTTTTTATTTCTTTTGCGTCGCGAATAGCTTAGTAAGAAAACAACTAACGTAAAATGAACTTATCTTTCTCTCTCTTAAGAGAGGTTTTAAATGGGACTTGCTGCTCATGCCCGCACTAAAATTTATAGTTCGAATACAAAGCTCATACAGGGCTGTTGGATGTAACTGATATCCAACATAGAGCTCTTATTTTCTGTTTTATCAGTTTCAGTTGGCTTTAGACAACACCTTGTTTTCTTGTTCATAAGTAGCTTTTTCTGGAATTTTCAAACTGCAGTTAGTGGGATTTATGGCTCTCTCTTGTGACTTAAATGCTGATTGAACAAATACTGTTACAGTGTTAGTAGAATGTTGAGATGATTAGAGAGCTTCTAAAGAAAACAAAATGCACAGTTAATGTTACAACTTACACTCTAATCATACTTATATCGAGTATTTGAATGTTGGATAAATGATTCTCGACATCAAAATAATGCATTTTAGATACTCGATACTAGATACATTTCTAGGCAATAAATCGATATACAATATTGCAGAGTGTTTCTAAAAAGATAGTCCAAATTTCATTGTAATTATTTACCACAATACATGACCCACATCATTGTGTTTTGGTCCCAAACCAAATGGCAATACGAAAATCTGCAAGTTACAATTAAATGGTCGTGTTTAGGTTCGTGATGGGCGAACTTAGGCCTCGGGTTCATAATAACGTTCCATCCTGCCAATGAAGCATTTGTGAATCCAGTATAAAAACTTCCAGTATCATATACATATTCAAATCTTTATACTCTCAATGTCATGTCCCTCTAATTTATTTATTTTTATTTATTGTTGCATTTTTATTGTATTTTTGTTGTTGTAAAAATTTTTGTGTATTAAGTGTGTTTTTGGAAGTGCTATTTTGGGGATGTGACTCATAGATATTGTTTTCGGGTCTGCCGATAGGTAGGTATCTAGGTAGTCACTGGAAGGAGAGCTATGCACCAATCCCCTGTGATGATGCATAGAACCGGCCAGGCCTAGCACCTAATGTCCGACCCCGCCTTCTGGTGGTGCAGACCGTTAGTACCTTTCAAAAGAGATACTCTCTTTTGGAAGTGAACGGAAGGGGAGGGCTGCCAGATTAGTGTGGCCTACTGATCTGGACAACTATGGCTACTTTTCCTTTTTTTTCTACCCTGCTGAGGAGTGGTCAACTACACAGTGTCCTGGTGCTGACCATGTAAACCCATTGGACTGGACTGAATTATGGCTTTGAGCTTGATTGTGTATTCTGAATTTGCTGCACTGATGGGCTTCTGTGGAGGGAAAATCTTCCGCTGTGTTTTCTGTTTGTTTGTGGGTTGACAGCCCCAAGTGAATAGATTCACAGGATATGTTTATCAGCTGGTGGATAATCCTGAGCAGAAGTCATCGCAGGCACCTGAACTCTTTGCTTCTATTGGCATCGTCAAATTCTGCATTGGAGGAAGTCTTCCAGTGTAGATGGCTTCAGCCTTTAGTAGTGGGGGAACGGGTCTTTGCCCCATGTCTGCGATTAGGGGGCTGTTTGATATTGTCGGCATTCCCTCTCTCAACAGACATAGTTTCTTTAAACATCCCACTAACCATTTTCTCTCCATAGGTAGTTGGAATCTGAGGACACTGCACAGAGCTTTTTCTCTTGATGTCTTCACACAAGAATTCCACCATTATAATTTAGATATTCTCGGCTTGCAAGAGAACAGTTGGACCGATAAAGGTCAGATTCTTAAAAATAATCTTAAATTTCTCTTTTCAGGAAGGGACGACAATAAGCATCACCAAGGCGTTGGTCTGCTTCTTAGCAGACACGCTAGTGATGCTCTTCTAGGATATGAGTGCATTAATGAAAGGTTTCTTACAGCAAAATTTCAGACAAGCATTAAAGACCTGAATGTTATCTGCTGTTATGCCCCCACTGAGGATGCCGATGAGGATGAGAAGGATAGGTTTTATGAACAACTTCAGGATATTTTGAATTCTGTCAAGAAAGGAGATATTACCCTTATTCTTGGTGACTTCAATGCCAAAGTTGGTACTGACTCTGACCTTTGGGGAGGAGTAATAGGCCCTTTTGATATTGGTAGCTGCAATGGCAATGGGCAACGTCTCCTACAGGTAAGTAAACTCAATGGTTTCAGAATAACTAATACATATTACAAAACCGCGACATGCCTAAGTACACATGGGTTTCACCTGATGGGCTGCATAGGAATATGATTGATTATATATTAATTAATAGCAAATGGGCTAGTTCAGTTAGAAATACCAGGGCATACAGGGGAGCTGAAATTGGATCTGACCATTACCTTGTTAAAAGTGTCTTGCAACTTAAACTTAAAAAGTGTTGTGCTAGGGTTAAAAAATTTGCTTTTAATACTGAAGCTCTGAAAGATCCTGTTATAGCCAAAGCTTACCATGATAGGTTACTTAGTCATTATGACAGTCATGGTATGCTTACTACTGAAGTTGAGGAAGAATGGGATTATTTTAAACAGGCTTTTTTGGACACTAACAGTACTCTTTTAGGAAAAAAGGAGCAGAAGAGACAGAATTATCTGAGTGATAAGGCACTTGAGCTTATTTCGGAAAGAAAAAACTGCAGGAATGTCCTTAATCAATACCCTACTAGTCCTAATAGAAAACATTACAAAGAACTTAATAAACGTGTAAAAGATCAGTTATCTGCTGATAAGAATCTTTGGCTTGATGGTTTGGCTGACGAAGCCGAGGAAGCAGTTAGAATGCACAATAGCAGAGAGCTGTACCAGATAGTTAATGTTTTGTGTGGTAGAAAACGGACAGGTATACAGGGATTGAAGGATAAACAAGGTAAAGTTATAGAAGGTGAGGATTCTGTCATGGCTAGGTGGGCTGAGCATTTCAGTGATATTCTAAACAATACGGTTAGTTCTATTCCCATTGTTTGCAATGATGATAGATGCATTGGTGGCTTTAACGTTGGCCCTGTAACACAATCTGAAGTTATTTTGGCTGTTTCTAAACTTCAACTTCATAAATTCCCAGGGGTAGATGAAATTACTACAGAAATGCTTAGAGCTGGAAATGTTTCGGTTACCACTTGGATGACTGAAATTCTGAATATCTTTTATGATAAAGGCATGGTTCCTAAGGATTTTACCAGAGCTATTGTTATCCCTATTTTCAAAAAAGATGATCGCGTTCTTGTGATAACTATAGGGGTATCAGCCTACTCTCTGTTCCAGGTAAAGTTCTTTCCATGATTGTGCTTAATAGAATTAAGAATCTGGTTGACAATCAATTGCGTGATGAGCAATGTGGATTCAGAAGTGGTAGGGGATGTGTGGATCAGATATTTTCACTTAGGCAGATTCTTGAGAAATGTTTAGAGTTTCAGAAACCTTTGGTTGCTAGCTTTGTTGATTTCAAAAAGGCTTTCGACTCTGTTGATCGTCATAATTTGTGGTTGATTGTGAAATCATATGGTATACCAGACAAGTTAGTTAACGTAATGAAAGCTCTCTGTAATAACACTGAGTCGTGTGTGAGAGTTGGTAAGGCTTGTAGCAATTGGTTTAGCATTACTTCTGGTGTTCGACAAGGGTGCATTTTGTCTCCTTTTCTCTTTAGCTTGGTTATTGATTATGTTATGCGAAATTCACTTCAAGGGAAAGATTTTGGCCTTAAATGGACTGGAGATAGGAAAATTTCTGATTTAGATTATGCTGATGATTTAGCCCTTTTGGCAAATGATGTTGATGAGATGAACTCTTTCATTCGAGCTGTTGATTAGACTGGTAGTAGAGTAGGTTTGATTATAAACATAGAGAAAACTAAAGTGACGAAAATTGATCAGGCAGGCTGTGATTCAGTTAATCTGAATGGTTGCAGTCTTGAGCAGGTGTCACAGTTTAATTATCTTGGGAGCTATGTAACAGATAATGGTGATGGGCAACATGAGATTAACAGACGAATAGGGATTGCTGCCGGGACTTTTAAGAATCTATGGTGAGTGTGGAGAAATAGGCGTATACACCTAAAGACTAAAATTAGGCTGTATAATAGTTTGGTTCTTTCTAGGGTTAGTTATGATAGTGAAACTTGGACACTTTGTAAACAAGATAACAGGAAACTAGATGCTTTTGATTCCAGATGCTTACGCAGTATCTTGGGCATTAAGTGGTTCAACTTTGTAACTAATGATGAGGTTAGGCAAAGGAGTTTGCAACCTCCTTTAAGCAGCATATTGTGCAGAGAGAGACTCCGTTGGTTTGGCCATGTTGCGCGTATGGATAATTATAGATTGGCGAATAGGGTTATGAACAGTGTGCCTAAAGGCCTCAGAAAGAAGGGGAGACCTAGGATGCGGTGGGCGGACAATGTCAAACAGGACCTTGTTAGAATTGGTGTGCAGTGGCCAGATGCAGTAGATGTAGCTCAGGATAGACTTGCTTGGAGAACTAAATTGCACTGTCTGGTTGGACCTCCGTAGTCCATGGCTGCTTGAGGATGATGATGATGATGATGATAAGTCCGAAAGCTCTTTTACGGCCATTTACAACTAGCCTGGGGCCCGAGTGGGAGCGCTGGAGACGAGCTGGGCAATAATAAACAAGAGCCTTGAGCGTCGCTGTCAAGCAGGAAGGACGTTTGAACACGCATCTAGGGACGCCGCTATTACTCAAACAAAACCCTTAAGGAGAGGGTTCGATTCTGTGTGAGAATCAAGGTTCTTGGTGAACCAAATACAGTTCTGTGGAACTGAAGTGAGTTCTATGTGAACCATGTTGTAGGCAAAGGTTGGATATCCTTTCACCGAGTTTGGGGTCGGTAAAACGAGAATCTGCAAAGTACGGTTCTCCACCTCATTACATAATTGTTTGCAGCAGCAAAGGCCTACGGAGTCGAGCTCCTCCCCAGCACGTGATTGTATATAAATGTCGATAAACTGTGTCGTCCCTATACAACTCTCGTGCATTAATTGTTGGACATACTTCTATGCATCACTTGGTACATCGCGTCTGAGGCCTACGTCGTTACGGGTGTAACACCCGCGAACCTGTTATTTCATCTAAGCAATGGTGAATATAAGTGAGGGTTCAGCAATCTCCTCTGCTAAAGGGCGACCTTTATGTCATCGGAGTCGCGACACTACATTCGGCGCAGTTCACCTCAGCAGCATACGTAATTATACGTGATTTCATTGATTAGAAGAAGAAAGTGAGTCGTTGCCTTACCACTGTAACACAACACGCAGCATGACTGAAATAATAAAAAAAAGCAAAAGTTTTTTATTGCTGAACGTTTCTTAAACTTTTGGCCAATAATAATGCGCATCGCTACTGGTCTGAAAATGAAAAAGTTCGCCCACTGATTTAGGAAAAGATAATTAAGCAAAACAATGAATATCGAATGTCGTATGAAGCGACATTAACCAGGTATTTCGCTTCATACGACACACTACTGGATCATCGATACTATGCACATAGACTGAGTTGGTTTTGCATTAACACCTACTTATGCCAGTAATATAGCACATAGACGTCGGCACATGGACTCTGTAAGTTCTTGCACAGTGTCTTGTGGTAATGCTACCCATGCGTTCGACAACGTGTCTTGTAAGGCTAGCACATTGCAAGGTGGGAAGTCGGAGCTACAAATCACTTTCCAGTAGATCCCCAACATGCTGAATTGGGTTCAGATCCGGTGAATTGGGCGGCCATGGGAGGATGGAGAATTCATTGTCATGCTCCTGAAACCAGTTTGCAACCTGCTGGCCTTGTGAAATGGCTTATTATCTTGTTGGTAGATGCCAGAGTTATCTGGATTCACTGTCATCATGAAGGGGTCTACTTGATCACTGCTGACAGCAAAGTAGATGGTCCCACGGAACAGTTGATTCACTGTAATCAACTGACCCAGGGCATGCCCCTAAAACAGTCTCCAAATCATAACCAAGGCCGCCTCCAGCCTGCATTGTGGTGCTTTGGTATCAGCATGGTAGAATTGGAAATGGAATTCATCTGACCAGATTTCCGTATGGTGGTGGTCTCGTGTTGGTACTCACATGCGCATCCAAGGTGCAGTTCCTTGTGGCTCGTAGAGAGGGGCATGTCGTCAACTGTCATAGCTCATATGAGCTAAGGTCGGTGCATTGCCCTTATGGATATTGGTGTTGCCATCCCACATTGCACTGGATGGTTAATTAGGCTACTACGATGTGGCCCAATTATGTTACGAGATGGGACACATCTCACTAACCACAGCAGTTGACTACACATGGCTGTCCGACATGTGACCTTTGTCGGTTGTTTGACCAGTGTTGAGCCAGTCATGTAGACTTCTCACACCACAGAATAGGAACAATTCATCATGACTGCTGACGTTGCGACAAATTCATCATGACTGCTGACGTTGCGACAAATTCATCATGACTGCTGACGTTGCGACACTGACACCTGAACGTCCTGCCTCCATAACATACCATGTTCAAAGTCGGAAAGATTTTTCATTACCATTCTTCCTTGAAATAATGTGAAAATTGATTGCCACGTGTGTGCTCCACAATCGTATAACGCTCGTTCCCGACCTTGAGCCATCACCAGACTACAGACCAATCCATTCCTACACAAGGGGATGTTACTAATGCAAAGCCAACTCAGTGTATGTAACTACTAATATTATCAGGGATACTACGACTATGTAAAGCTGTGCTGATACTGTGGCTATATATATACAATTTACTATCAGTGATACAATAAATATAGTGTATATTTTTTGGTTGGGTTGTTTTACCTCTGAGCGGCACTTTTTTGCACACCATGGGCTAAATGGCCAGGTCACATGGACCCCGAAGGCTCAGAGAAGGTTGGGGGAGGGGACCCACTGGAACAGCTGTTGGGAGACAGATGGTATCCTCCCGTCAAGGCCATCCAGCGTGTTCTTGAGGGCATGGTTCTCCCACACATGGGGCCACGGCTTATAACGTCCGATCCGACGAACGGCGGACTTTCCAAGCCCATCGGTGTCCCCTACTGACCGTGGGCAGGACGGGGAATTTTGCGGAGATAAATCTCAACGATGACCCAGCTGGGACTCGAACCTGGGAACTACAGATTACGAGCCTGGCGAATATACTGTATATAGTATGTTCGGAAAATAATAGTAGAATTTCGAGAACCAACATGTAGGAACAGGACTAGCTCAGGCAGAGGCCCTGTATAGGTAGAGGTTGGCCATCTCAAAATTGAATGCCATATTTTGTCGTCGCTCGGATTGTTTAGCGTGCATATCTGAATGGTATTGAACGGTACTTATGGATTCCGGAATAGGGTACGGTAATATTTGATACAGATTTCAGTGTTCATGATTGGAAGCACTTTAAAAAACGGCTATAAAAAGAAAAAATAAATTTTAGGGCTTTTTTTTAAAAAAAAAAGATATACTTTTGCTTTGTTGTCTGTCCGTCTGTAGACATCGAACTTTTTTGTTTATACAGATAAATAAAAAATCTTTTTGTGTTAGATAGGAATTAATGATATATTATGATTTGCATTTTTCGAATCTCCAAAAAGTTATAACTGCTCCCTCTAACGGTGAAAAAATTTGAAATTCCAAAATATCAGACGAATATTCAAAACGATGTAGTTATGTTAAAAGTTAAAATTTTGGTGTTGAAATGTGAAGGTTACGAAGTTACCTTTGGCAACAATCACTTGACCCTTTAGACAAAGAGGGGGGGGGGAGGTGAATGCAACTTTTTTTATGTTTTAACGGAAAAGATTATGTTTTTAGTGATAAATTAAAAATTCCTTTTGAGTCGGACAGGTATTGATGACAGCGCCCTCTAACGAAACAAATTGAAATATCCCAAAAAATAAAACGAATAATGCACACGATGTAGTTATGCTAAAAATTTGAAATTTTCGTGGTGGAATGGGACAGTCTTGAAAATTCCGTTGACAAAATGAATTGACCGTAAGCCCAAGGTAGGTAAGAAACGGAAAGGTTTGTTTTAAGAGATAATTGAAAAACTCTTTTTTAGTTGGTATTAATGAAATATAATTCGCATTTTCAAAGGGTGTTTTAATTTATTTCATTACAGATCCCTAAATATCGAAACTGCAAAACTTTAACGAATGTTTCAAGTGATCTGTTTATGTTACAAATTCTACTGACAGCAATGATCTGCCCACTATTTTCAGAGGAGCGAGAGAAAAGCAACTTTTTAAATTTAAGAACTAAAAGACAAATACTTTTTTATGTTTTATAATTACTAACAAAATACTACTATGTGCATTTCCCCCATCATACATTAAAAAATAACTAAATACCCCCTCAAGCAGCTGCTTGCCAGAGAGGTCTGACAGGAGCCTGTTAGTTTATATGCCATATTAGAAGGTCCATGAGGATGGCGGGACCTCAGCAGAAAAACAGCACGAACATCCATAATTAAAACTTTAAACGAGTGAAAAAGTAGGCAAAAGAAGAACTTCATTCTCTATGAAAATGAGATTCCCATATGCGCCAGAAGCGATATGCGTTCTTCTAGTTATTTTACACTTTCAGTACCCTCTGACAGTGGAAATTCGAACTACTGTATAATTGAGAAAATAAACTATTAATATTTTATTAGTACCTGTAATGTGAAAAAAAAGTTTTTCATTTATTTATATATTCTATTTTTTGGTACTTTCTAGGTATCTTCTTTTTTGGTATATTCTATTTTTTGGTATTTTCTAGCTTTTTTCCGCCGCTAGAGGTCGTCTTTCGAGTTTTTGTTTACTGTCTTTAGCATTCTCTAACACTGGAAATTCCAACTAATGGGGATTAGAAAAATGTAAATATTAATATTTTTGTGAAAAACATTTTGCCTACATACGGGACTCGAACCCGCATGTCCCCAAAAACATGCCAGAGTATTCTAACTTGTTGACTAACGGCTGTTTTCACAAAAATCATTTATTCATTTATAGACGTTTAAATGCCTACAGGTAACGCTGATATTATCAAATATTGTTTAAATCATTAAACGCTAAATAACGTGATGTGACTTCATTATTTATTTCAATCTTACTTAGAGCACTAAAAAAGAAATTGTTGCCACCCGATATCATAGATGGCGCCATATGAAGGCGCCCAAAATTCACGGGAAGAGTGATAGTCATTATAACTGGAAAAAAGACTGACGGCATTAGTTCAACAAGTTAGAATGCTCTGGCATGTTTCTGGAGAGATGCGGGTGATTATCAAATATTGCTTAAATCATTAATATTCCTTTGAAATTTTATCATTTTCCATCTTTTCCCATCACTAGAGGGCGCTATTAAAGCTACTGAAAATTTTCAAAATTGCGAATCGCAATATTTGTTAGACACTTACACAATCCAAAAAGAAATTTTCATTTAGCCCTAAAAGTAAAAAAAAGTTGATTGTCTATAGACGGACAGACAGGTGGAAAGACAGATGGAAGGACAGATGGACAGACAACAGCAACAGAGAGATGGACAGGCAGAGGAAATATTGGAATAGGCAGATGACAAAGTGAAAATATTAGCTCGTTTCTCAAATGAAACTTAAAAGAAATTATTTGTTGGTTTTCAGTTAGCTCATTTCACTTTTGCAGCCGATTGCCATCTTCTGATGGAGTTTCTCGGAAAAAAATATTCATTAATTTATTTTTTTAATTGAAATTTTTAAACCCAAATGCAGCGCAGTGGGGTTAAACCCAATTCATTCATTAAACCCAAATTCATAAAATATGACAGCTGTTATAGACAAAAGAAAAGTGGTAGAAATATAAAAAACTATAACAGCTGAGAAGTTTTAACTTGATACATGTATTAACTCATACGATTTCATCTCACGATACGACAAAACATGGCGTCCATTAACCACGTGAGTCAATCAACCAATGGTAGTGAATCACCGAGATGGCCAGCCTCTAACTATACAGGACCTCTAGCTCAGGCAAGGTATGTTTGATCTTGATTGACCCTTTTCAAACGTTTTACAGGCGGAAAAGGAAAAGGTTTTTTTCGGAAAAGGTCCCCGATGCGGTGTTTACCTCGCTCACGGCTTGAACCTGCCCTGTATAGGAAAACAATATCCTCCCTCAAGCAACTGTTTGCCATCGAGATTTGATAGTTGCCTATCAGCTTAAACAGCATAGAGAAGATCTGCGCGAAAAGCAACACCAACATCCATGTCCAACACTTCTTTCCATACACGTTGCAGTGTATCTTTGATTACTTACTCAGTTTCTTCTCTTACTCTGGCTTTCAAATGATTCGAGTCTCGAATATTGTCTATGTAAACATAATTCTTTTTAAAGCTCCACAAGAATAAAATCAAGGAATGTCAAATCAGGGCTCCTTTGTGGCCATAGAATTGAACCACCCCTTCCAATCCATCTGTCAGGAAATGTGCATGGCAAGAAGTGGAATGGCGATTAAACATAAGCAGAGTCACGAACGGTGCACATGCTGAGATTCACTAGTTATCTTAAAAACTAAATATTTGAGGTACGCTTTCAACTAAAATATTACGTTCTTGAATATGTGCCTTATTTTACTACATATTTGTTCTCGAAACCCACCTTATTTTTCGGACATCTTACCTAACTCAGCAGCTGCTGTTAGTATTGTAAAATTAAAAGAATAAGATATCGCCATCGAAGAATAGAGAACGTTGGTTTACAAAGAAAACGAAGAAGTAGATTTTCCGACTTTAGCCTCCTCTATTGGTGGAAATTCGAACTAATGGATCATCTAGAAAATGCGAATGACAATTATTTATTAGCATCTATCCAACCCGAAAAGAATTTTTCCTTCGTATATTAATGCAGAACAAAAACTCGCATTTCCCCGCCTTCCTGAGAGTATAAGGGGAACACATCGCCACTACCAATGCAAACACACTGACCACCACACTGTGTACTACCAAAATTTTAAATTTATGAAACTTGAATAGTTCGTTTGTAATATTAATTTCAAGTTTTGCTTTTTTCAAAATTGGGATTCCATAATGGTGGAGATAAAAGCCATTGGGCGATTCAGAAAATGCGAATTCTAATATTTCGTTAGTACATATCTAGTCAATCCAAAAAGAATTCTTAATTTATCTCTAAGAACAAAAAATACCGAATATGGACAGACGGTGAAAACAATAGCTCAGTTTTTAAAAACAAGCTAAAAAGAAAGCTATCCTTCACTTTTAACTGATCTAACAGATTTGGTAAAACATGACCGTTTATTTTTCAATTTACTAAAATCAGTTTTACCATTTTTAGTTCGCTTTACCAAGAAATCGTCCTGATAGTTGAATGATTAGCGTCCGTGGCTGCTGAGAGAGGGAGCTGTGTTCAAGCCCTGGGATCGGTACGGTTGCATCTTGTGTTGTGATCGGTACGGTTGCATCTTGTGTTGTGATCGGTACGGTTGCATCTTGTGTTGTGATCGGTACGGTTGCATCTTGTGTTGTCTCTCTCTTGGAGTCTCGCCTTCCTCACAGATCTTCTCCATGTCCGATTACACTAACAGGCCGTAGTCATACGTCTGGTAGGTACATAGCCGCTGAGGGGGAATTGACTTTTGTTTTATGTAGCAGAAAATAAGAGATATTGTTTTAATAATGTCGTCTGTTTTTCTGTCTGTAGACATTCAACAATTTTGTTTTAAGAAAATAATGAAAAATCTCTTTTGACACTTCCGTTCTTATTTTGTCAAGTTGGTAGAATATTGAATTTAATAACAGTAAATAATATTTGAATTTCTTGAAGAATATGATTATGATTGTTAATATTTCTTAATAGCCTCGCCTTACACATATGACACAATGGCTCACAAAGGCATAGCTGTATTATAGAACATATCTTTCAGTTTTGAATCATATCCAAAATCACGATCAGTCGAATACCATTTCGCAAGAGAGCATTTCAGTCTCCGTTTTAGAGGTCTTTAAACAATTTCTGGAAAACTGCATGAAATGTGCATACGTTTATCAATTTCCGTCTCTATTACACTTACCAACATTATCAAAGCTAACTTGCTTTCCCCACCCCCATGGTTCTGGCTTTGGTACCATGCGTCCAACCAAAGAAAAAGGTCTCGTCTGAGAGTCTCGAGTTCTCTCAGACGAGACCTGAGAATACTCGAGACTACTTAGCATGTTTGAGAGCTCTCGTCTGAAACATGCTAAGTAGTCAAAAGCCATTAAAACTCCTCACTAGTGTTTTTTCCCTTATTACTATTCATACCCGTACTTGTATTCCTAAGGATGACTCTAATATTTTGAATCATATTCCATTTTAATAATGAATTATGTCCAATGAGAGCTTCCGAAATTTTTTCAGACTAAATTTCGGTGACTCATGAAACTTGTTGGGACCCCCTCCTTAATTTTTAAGATCCACTTCTTATTCAGACTTAATAACGTCATTTTGCGTTCTGACCCATTCCAGTTAGATATGACTTGACCTCCTCCCTAATTCTTATGTAGATCCGGGGTTTCTGGCGTCCTCTCAGACGACACCTTATTCTTTGGTTGGAGGCATGGCAGCAGAGCCGGAACCGTGGGAAGCAAGGAGACTTGGATAATGTTGGTAAGGGGAATAGAGACAAAAATTGATAAACTTATGCACATTTCATGCAGTTTTCAAGAAATTGTTTAAAGACCTCTAAAACGGACAGCGAAACGGTCTCTTGCCCTTCCCCGTTTACTCTTTTCAGACACCATTGAGTTTGTCTTCCCCTATCCTCTTTTTTATTTCCTTTTTTTCTAGATCCGGGCCTTCACAGTACAGTGGCTCAAAAAAGTATCCGAACACTATGGTTGATTACAGAATTCAGAAAAAATATCTGGCAACGATTTTTTTTCAGAAATTAGTGATCTGGCAACCTTCGTGTGCCAGATCACTAATTTCTAAAAAAAAATCGTTGCCAGATATTTTTTCTGAATTCTGTAATCAACCATAGTGTTGGGATGGTTTCTTGAGCGACTGTAGGTGGTCATATTATTTTGATACTAGATCGTGTGGGCTCACTCACGGAAATATTCAGCGTGTGCAGTTACCGTTCACAGCAAACTGGAGTGTGTGCAGTAACTGCACACGCTCCAGTTTGCTGTGAGCGGTAACTGGAGCGTGTACAGTTGCTGTACACGCTCCAGATTTTTTTCCTGAAATCTGTAATCACGTGACACGAAGGTTGCCAGATCATTAACTTCTAAAAAAAACGTTGCCAGATATTTTTTTCTGAATTCGGTAATCAACCATGGCGTTCGGATACTTTTTTGAGCCACTGTACACTAAAAAGTGGCTGACTGGCTTTATCGAAAGGCTTCCGTCTGCTCGTAATGTATGTCCAGTGTATCTCTTTCAATCGTGCTATGAACGTTTTTGGTGTCTTTTTCTATCATTTTGCTATTTAGCTTGAGTTAGAAATATAATCACTCAAGGTCAAATCTTCCCAACTCAATACTAAAACAGAAAATGAACGTGGGCAGTACATATTGTGAGAGGAAACCGGTGGAAAACTATAAAGACTTATTTCATAATTGTAGTAAACAAAATAAGTTGTGCAGTCACTTTAATCACTGTTTTCAATGCTTAAAATGCGAATTTTATTGCAATTGGATTATGTGCATTTTGGACGATGAAGGATTTTCATCAGAAAATATTTAATTTCAAAATTTCTATTGCTTGATCCGTCTTTTTATACTATCCAGAATCCGTCTTCTTCTAAGACATTTCAGTTGCCGCTTATTCGGCGTTCATCTGTCAGAACTAAATGCTAGAACGGATCCATACTCCATACTCTCTTAATATTCCGCCGGAGGGATCCATCACTTTGATTCAAGGCAGGATTTGGAGAGGGGGGGGCATGCATCCCCTTTTTGAAAACTCTAGTAAGGATAATCGAGGCCACAATTTTTTAAAATGCTGCATATTTCGCGAATCTTTCAGGAAATTTTTCAAAATCTCTGAAACAAAGGGGAAAATGTTTTTCTGGAGTGGAATATCCAGTCTCTTGGCCCTTTTCCAGTCCGATTGCGTCGTTTGCCTCCCCCCCCCATTCTTTATTTTTTCTCTAGATCCGATCTGCTTTCTTCCCTCTTCTATCGTCATGGTGACAACAGAAGAAACTGAACCTAAGTAAGGATGCAAGACGAATGATCGTATTCATATTTAATGCGCTCGGATCGCCAAAGTTAGCAATGATAACTTGATGGACATTGAGAGAAGTTGGTCAATATGGGTCGTCCACTTGGAGTGTGTTTGCGGAACGTAAAAAGAAACTGAGGGGAAAAGGATTATAAGCTGTTTTCGATACTTTTGAGTTGCATTAAGAGTTCATTCGTTCAGAATCTGTGGGACGTTTTCGCAAGATCTCTTCAATAAATGAAGAAGACGTGAATATTTAAAGCTGTGGTTCGACAAGCGAGCCTCGACTTCCTTTGACGTCTCTTTGGGATTTACTCTACTTAGCGAGGAAGAAAAGCAAAGATTACTGAACAGCAGCTTAGAGACTCAAACGTCACTCGCTGTCTGCAGTGTAGGAGACAAAGTGTGACGTCGATCACGAGCACGCATCACTTCCTACTTATTCTAGATATCCAGACACGTGAAGAGAAAGATGAGAGAAACAGGTATCAAGTGATGATGTTACGAAGGTTGGGTTGGGTTACCTCTGAGCGGCACTTTTTTGCACACCATGGGCTAAATGGCCAGGTCACATGGACCCCGAAGGCTCAGAGAAGGTTGGGAGAGGGGACCCACTGGAACAGCTGTTGGGAGACAGATGGTAGCCTCCCGTCAAGGCTATCCAGCGTGTTCTTTAACGTGCACAGGGTATAGCTCTCCCGCACACGGGGCCACGGCTTAACGTCCCATCCGACCGACGGCGGCCTTTCCAAGCCCATCGGTGTCCCCTACTGACTGTGGGCAGGGCGGGGAATTTTTGCGGAGATAAATCTCAACGCTGACCCAGGTGGGACTCGAACCTGGGAACTACAGATTACGAGCCTGGCGCGCTACCGACTGAGCCACCCCCGCCCATGTTACGAAGGAGTTGGTTCATAGACGACTATCACAAAAAAAATATGTATATAAATATCACCAAAAATTTAAACCGATTTAATGATACGATTTTTTTTATTCCTCAAGGAAGATAATTGGAAAACTTCTTGTGTTTTCTGAGAAAGATTGAACGATTTTTTTAACATTTTATTTTACCTTTATATGTGCGTTCTTGCTAAAATCCTAGCAATTCCATCTACACGGTATATATATAGGAACAATATTTATGGAGGGACTCTTACAAGGTAAAACAAAAGAACAGTATCTTGTCCAGAAATGGGTGGGAGATTTGACATATTGGAATTCCCGATTTTCGTGGCATGCTTTAGGAAATATATTTGTTATATATTTCCTTAAGGTTATATATTTTATAATATATCCTAATGTTCTAATGTTTTATATTTTCTAATATGTTAATGATATATCCTTCCCCACATCTTGAGAACGCCAATCTGAAAGAGCAAAACTATTCAAGGGTTAATTGAAATAGTTAATTTTTCGATTTAAGGTTTTTTGGGCCAGTGCGTGTGGGAGAAATGCTGATAACTTTTATCCGTTTCTTCAGCATCCCATTTCTCTTCTCATGCGTGGCTACAAAATGATGATTATTGCAATATCTGTAGAGTGTGACTACTCACATCTTCATTCTTGGCAACCCTTGATAAAAAGTGTCTCCCCAAGGAAGCTTTTTTTATTTTAGTCTCACAAAGTCAGAGTAAATGAAAAAAACACATGTGTTCCTATTTTATGATTTTTTTTATTGTACAGAAATATAGTGAATCACTTATTCGCCCAAATATTAAAGAATGGTATATGGGTAATTTGGTTTTACAATCATGTATTTTCTTTACAGGCAACTATGTTCCCTAAAATATCAATTTCACACAATATATACATAGTTTTTCAAAATAATTAAAACACCGACGGCAGTTGGAGTACACGCATGCGCCGTATGCCTATCACAGGAACAACGTCACCAGCGATGTGAGGTGTATGAAGTGCAGAAGTTGGGTTGGGTTGTTTTACCTCTGAGCGGCACTTTTTTGCACACCATGGGCTAAATGGCCAAGCCACAGAGGACCCCGAAGGCTCAGAGAAGGTTGGGGGAGGGGACCTACTGGAACAGCTGTTGGGAGACAGATGGTAGTCTCCCGTCAAGGCCATCCAGCGTGTTCTTTAACGTGCACAGGGTATGGCTCTCCCGCACACGGGGCCACGGCTTAACGTCCCATCCGATGGACGGCGGCCTTTTCAAGCCCATCGGTGTCCCCTACTGACCGTGGGCAGGGCGGGGAAATTTTGCGGAGATAAATCTCAACGCTGACCCAGCTGGGACTCGAACCCGGGAACTACAGATTACGAGACTGGCGCACTACCGACTGAGCCACCCCCGCCCCAAGTGCAAAAGTACGATGTCGGCTATCAGGTAGCAGTGCCACAGGTGAAACAGCTGTTGTGGTGTAATTTTTGACAATGTCAGATCTCAGTGAGCTCCAAAAAGGCATGATCATTGTGCGCGTCTTGCAGGAGCTTCAGTAATTAGAACGTCGGAAACAATAGGTGTAACACGAGGAACTTTATCAAAGATTATGATTACCTATCGAAAAGGAAGGGGGTTGCCTCCAAACGTGCAAATTGTGGACGTCATACGAAGCTGTCAGATAAGGACAGGCGAACGTTGGCACGGATTATACAACGGAAGAAGACCACATCCTCACAAATAGCAGCAGAGTTGAACACCAGTCGGAATGATACAGTTCCCGTCATAACAGCTCACTGGGAACTTCATCGTGCCGGAATTTATGGCCATGCTGCAATCCACAAACCTCTGATTACCAACATCAATGCAACAAAACTTGTAATGTGGGGAAAAGCGCATAAAAACTGGGATGCTAAAGACCGCCAATGTGTCATCTGGTCTGATGAATCGTGCTACACATTGTTTCCCATCACTGGCAGAGTATACGTCTGGCGAAAACCTGTAGAAACGTAACATCCCTACTGTGAGTCATGGAGGTGGATCCCTGATGCTCTGGAAATGCCATATCATGACATTCCTTAGGGCCATTAGTTATTCTGCAGGGTTGTGTCATATCCTCAACGTACTAATCCATTCTCAGGGACCACCTGTACCCAATGTTGAGGGATTTGTTCCCTAATGACCGTCTCTGGTTTCAAGTGGATAATGCATCCGTGCATTGTGCGAAACGTGCCGAATTGTGGTTTGCATAGTATGAGAATGAGGTACAGCAGCTATCCGGGCCACCTCAATCTCCAAACCTCAATATTATTGAACATTTGTGGTAATATCTGGAGTGCAAGGTCAGATCACACTTTCCACCTCTAGCATCACTGGCACAGTTGGGCCATAATTTACAAGAAGAAGGGTCCCACATTCCATTACCGTACGGACATGACTTGCACAAGTCTATTTCACGTCGAATTACGTCTGTTCTAAACGCCCCAGGTGGGCCTACGGCTTATTAATAAAATGTTCTCCACAAACAGTACGTGTTTTCATTATTTTGATAAACCCGTGTATACATAAATGTTGTAACATGCAAATGCAACTCGTCACTGACGAAGCTGCTAGAAGTGCTCGCTAATGTATCCGTCCATAAAGGATATTTATTAGGTAAAATGTCGTCTGTTTTAGAGACAATGCTATATTTCGTAACTAAACCATTGGAAAATTAGTACTGCAACTACTATTATTATTTTCTTCATTTTAAAAGTAAGGCTTCATAAATTTATTTTCATGTTATTTGCATTGTTTTGAACTGTAATTGTTTAGCAACCAGCAAATATCTGATAACGATAACAACATTAATAATAGTAATAAAAAAGCAGTTCCCGCCTTTATTGGTTTCAGGTCCGGTATCAAAAGTTAAAAGATTTTAATGACGTGATATTTAACACAACACGGATTGCCGCAAAGGAAACTCATCTGGGAAGTTTGGGTCCGGTTGGTGAAGAATTGACAAATTAAAGAAGATTCATATCTGTTAAAAAGTGAATGAAGTGTTGCACGCTTCTGTTGGGGATGTCTCGTTTGGAAATCAATCAAGCGCTATACATCATCGGGCATCGCGGTGATATTGCCTTGGAGAAACATTACTGAACACTGGGATGGATTCTTTATACGCACTTTCGTCTCGCACTGTCTTATTTTCTGATTTATTGCCATTGTATATATGTCTGTTATATGTGAATGTTCAGCAGTCTTAAATGGAAATGTTGCTCATTTGCTGTTATTTATGGCCTAGCTCTGTACTTCTCGAGATGCTTGCGGAAGTGAGAGCACGAAGTGGCCTTATGGAACCTTCGTTTAGTCGGAGGAGTTCTTCGGCTGTGAAACAACTCATCAGAAAGAGAAGGGCTGATGAATGGAGAAGACGTCAGGTTCTTCAGTACATCAAAAGTGACAAATATCTTAGAAACCCTAAAGAAAAAGGGCTCAGTTCTATGGAGAACCAAATATGCAGGCAGGGATTGGGATATCCTGTCGCCGAGTTCTGAGACTGTAAAGGTCTCACGGGAAAAGTTCTAAGGTTCTGTACGGGAAAGTACAGATTTCCATTTCATTAAGTGAATGCTAGTGAAAACAAATCAGCATTCAAGCTGTTTTGATGGGAGAAAGTCCCCAAGTGAATCATTTAAGCCATCTTTGCTTCATCTGTGCTTAATGTGCTCCACTGAAACACTTCTTTCAGTGGAGCATATTAAGCACAGCTGAGGGCCACAAAATCAAGCGCATTCCCATAGTGTAATATACACTGATTTCCATAAATTAAAAAAAAATGAGAAAAATCGCGATAATTTGCCAAAATATTGCGCGATCCTCACCAAACTTGTTCATTTAACTTGTAAAGTAATGCCGAATGAGCATATCGTATGGAAATTAGTGTAGGTTGCGTCATTTTGCGTAATCTGATAGCGGTATAAACACGGGTGTTTTGGAGTGAATCGCTATTTTGTGTTGTAAATGTGAGTAAAGAAATTCGAAATAGCCATTTTGTAAGAATGACCTCGAGACATCATTTGCCAAGTGAACTTCGGTGGAGAGCCATTGGCCAGCTCGAAGCAGGCCAAAGTCAGTCAGACGTGGCACGATGGCTGAATGTGAGTCTTTCTATGGTTCATGGATTGTGGAATCAATTTCTTAGCACCGATTCCGCATCTCACAGATTTAGCAGAGGAAGGGCTAGAGTTACGACCGCTGTACACCATCGACATCTGCGATTAACAACACCAAAGAGCATGACGTCTACTCCCTCTCAGCTATGATCCTCTCTTGCAGCATCCACTGGGAGAACCTAAAGAAATTCGAAATAGCCATTTGTAAGAATGACCTCGAGACATCATCTGCCAAGTGAACTGCGGTGGAGAGCCATTGGCCAGCTCGAAGCAGGCCAAAGTCAGTCAGACGTGGCACGATGGCTGAATGTGAGTCTTTCTATGGTTCATGGATTGTGGAATCAATTTCTTAGCACCGATTCCGCATCTCACAGATTTAGCAGAGGAAGGGCTAGAGTTACGACCGCTGTACACCATCGACATCTGCGATTAACAACACCAAAGAGCATGACGTCTACTCCCTCTCAGCTATGATCCTCTCTTGCAGCAGCCACTGGGAGAACCTAAAGAAATTCGAAATAGCCATTTGTAAGAATGACCTCGAGACATCATTTGCCAAGTGAACTGTAGTGGAGAGCCATTGGCCGGCTCGAAGCAGGCCAAAGTCAGTCAGACGTCGCACGATGGCTGAATGTGAGTCTTTCTATGGTTCATAGATTGTGGAATCAATTTCTTAGCACGGATTCCGCGTCTCGCAGATTTAGCAGAGGAAGGGCTAGAGTTACGACCGCTGCACACCATCGATATCTGCGATTAACAACACGAAAGATCATGACGTCTACTCCCTCTCAGCTATGATCCTCTCTTGCAGCAGCCACTGGGAGTGTTGTATCAGCTTCTATTGTGCATAGAAGGATTCATGAGGGAGGTCTGTACGCTAAAAGGAAAGTAATTTGCATATCCCTCACGTCACGTCACAGGAGAGAGTGGTTGAATTGGGAACGCACGCATGTTAACTGGACAGAAGAGCAATGGAGGTCTGTACTCCTCACAGATGAGTCCAGATATTGCTTGCAGAGTGATTCCGGACATTGTTTGATATGGAGAGAATGAGGACCCGCTATCATCCCAGTATTATCCATCAAAGAGACAGTTACGGCGTAGGTAGCATGTGTATTTTGGGTGGTATTTCCTTAAGTGGACGCACAGACCTCTATGTGTTGACGAGTGGGAATCTCAATGCTCAAAGGTATAGAAATGACATCCTGGACCCTTATGTATGTTCCTACGCTGGTGCAATGGGTGAAACATTCATCTTTCAAGATGATAACGTGCATCCACACAGAGCTCGACTTGTGGAACAATACCTTCAAGAGGAGACCATTATGCGCATGGAGTGGCCAGCTCGATCTCTCGACCTAAATCCGATTGAGCATGTGTGGGATGCTCCAGGGAGACGTGTTGCTGCCCTCAACCCGCCACCTGAAACAAAGGGGGAGCTTATTACTGCTTTAAAGGAACAATGGTCGTTACTCCCTACTGAGCTGATTCACAACATTATAATTAGCATGGAACATCGCTGTCGTGCCTGCATTGCTGTAAGAGGTGAGCACACTCCTTATTAAAGAACTTTGCCATTGCATTCTGACACCTCATTTTTGGACAAGTTCCTGTAAATATTATAATTTGACGAAAAATGTTTCTAGTGTAAAATATTTTATGCCGTTATGAAACTAGCATTGTAATACATGTTTCCATCAAATTTCATTAATATCATTCATATAGTTTTTTGTTTATCATAATTTTTCTGAGTTTTCCTTAATTTATGGAAACTAGTGCATATACACTTCTCGCCATTAAAAGTGCAACACCAGGAAGAACTCATCAGATTGTCACGAAATATGCAAGATGGGTAGTCCATGGATTCCAAGATGGTAGATGGTCCAAGATGGGTAGTCCAATGATTTAAAGCACAGCACATATGCACATCATACGTGATAGTAAAGCCCTCTGGAAATGGTGATAAGGGGAGATTGCAAAGAGCCGATGTAAAGCACTGGAATTGTGTTTGCTCGCAGTTCTTGTGCACTAAAGGATCAAGTATGCCCCATTGAAAAACACAGCATCCTTAAGACCAGGTTTCCGACTTTGATCAAGGGAGAATTATGGGATTACGGGAAGTGGATTATCGTACTAAGACATCAGTGTTCATGTTAGTAGGAATGCTGCCACAGTGATGAGAATATGGCGTCAGTGGGTAGAAGAGGAACAAACTCAATGACGTGAGGGATCTCAACGGCCCTGTCACTCAAACGAACGAGAGGACAAACATCTCGTGTGCATGACTTTGAATAGTCGTACAGCCACATCAAACACTTTAGCTCAGCAGTTAGGGTGTGTTCCACATCAACCAGCGTCCACACGTACGGTTCGACGTTATCTGCAACATCGGGGAATCTTTGCTAGGCAGCCATTGCTTTGGTTATCGTTGACTCTACAACAGAGGCGTATGCAACTGCAATGGTGCCAAGAACGTCATGCATGGATGTGCGAATGGCATCGCATCGTCTTTTCAGACGAATCACGCTTCAGTATGCAGCACCATGATGGACGAATCTGTATCTGGCAGTACCGCTGCAACAGGCTCAGTGAGGCATGCATGATGCAGCGCCATACAGGTTCGGCTCCTGGTGTTATGCTATGGGGTGCCATTGGATCCACTCTTGCATGCACCTTGTACTCATTACCGATTCTTTGAACAGCCAGCATTACATAACTGAGGTGTTGGAGCCTGTGGTCATACCTTATCTTCAGGGGCTCTCTGGTGCCATTTACCAATAGGACAATGCCTGACCACATGTGGTATGCATCGTCCAACAATTCCTGGATAGCCACAATGTGACACTTCTGCCTTGGCCTGCGCATTAACCTGGATCTGTCCCCAATCGAACATGTCTGGTCCATGATCTCACGACGACTAGCACATCAGACACCAGCAGCTGCTATAACAGATGAACTTTGACTACGTATCGAAACCGCATGGACTGATATTCCCCAACACACATCCGATGTCTCATCCTCTCAATGCCGGACCATGTAGCAGCGGTTATTGCCACTCACGGTGGCTACACAAGATACCGAGTTCTTTGTATTCCACAAGTCTAACCGAGTTGTATTTGTAATCATTTAATCCTTGTAACATAAACCATGTATTCACTAAATATGGCTTTGATATATCTTGTCTTTCCTGGTGTTGCACTTGTAATGGCCAGCAGTGTTTGTATGTGTGAATGTAAAATGCAGAAATAAATGGTGTGTTGCTCTCTACGTAGTGCAATGGACATTTGCTTCTTACACCTCAAAGGAACATCACCTCTGATACATGTCGAAGTAGGAGTTCACCTGCAGTCTCATTAAGGATAATTAATAGAAATAAATAATTAAAGAAAGTTCAAGGCAACCACCTCCACTCCCAGAATCAACTGCAGGCACGTTACACGTTAGCTTAGGTGGGGGGGGGGGATAGCTTAGTTGGTAGCGCAACAGGATCGTAATCTGCAGTTCCCAGGTTCGAGTCCCAGCTGGGCAAGCGCTTAGATTTTTCTCCGCAAAACTCCCCGCTTTGTCCACAGCTTGTAAGGGATACCGAGTGGCTTGGAAAGGCTGCCGTACGTTGGATAGGACATTAAACCGTGGCACCGTGTGAAGAAGATCCATACTCTGTGCACGTTAAAGAGGCCGTTGGATGGTATTGAAGAGAGATTACCATCTGTTTCCCAGCCGCTGTTGCAGTGGGTCCCCTCCTCCAACTTCTCTGATCCTTTGTGGTCCTTGTGACCTGACCATTTATCCCATTTATGTTCAAAACAGATCCTCTCAGAGGCAAAATAACCTAGCCCAACGCTAGCTTAGAGTCACTAACCTAATAAATATGCTAAAGTTCTAGTGTTATGTGTGATTTATTCCAGTGAAAAAAATGCAATCTTTTCAATTTTTAGAAGAGTGAAAAGATGCTTACAAGAATCTACTGTTCAAGAATGGTTAAATTCGTTCTCATTCTTAACAATCTATAGGGAACTTTTAATGTATGTTGATTGTGAGAATATAATTTATTCATTCAAAGAAGTAGAAACGAGGTAGAAAAATATTTAAAAACTAAAAATCCAACAACGCCTTTACAACCTCTGATTTCTATCCCGTTACTCGGAACCCTATTTGACCTTAAACGCGACATCGGGTCTGAAAATTCCTCTTTTCTGAGTACTGCCGGAAAAAAATATCACCAAAACATTAAAGGGATTAATGATATGATATTTTTATTCCTCATGGAAGCTAATTAGCAAACTTCTTGTGCTTTTCTGAGAAAGTTCGAACGACTCATTTTTTTTACATTTTATTTCATCTTTCAACACCTGTATATTGAGATTTGAACTTTAACCTTGAAGGACCCATCCCATCGAATATTTGGCATCATTTCTGAGATCTACGTCTCAAAATAACTCCAGGCACCAATTTTTAGCCATCTACCAGCGGTAGATCTATATATGTGACCTTTGACCTCAAACGACCCATTGATTCCAAATAAAATAAAATATATATGATCCAAAATAACCCAAGGAACCAATTTTTAGCTCTATAGTATCGACAGATCTGAATTTGACCTTTGACCTTGAAGGACTCTCGGAATCTGAAGTTTTATGATGTTTCTTACATCTACAGACCCAGACACCAATTTTCACGTTTCTAGTAGTGATAGACCTCTAGATGACGTCTATTTGATCATAAAGGACACGTCGGAGATCAGATTTCGGACTTTCCCCGAGATCTATGTCCCGGATTACCGCATGTTGCACATTTTCGGAGCTATACCATTTCTGCATTGCAGTTAGAATTAACGTGATCCTCTGTCAGCCTCAGCCATCAGTAAGTCACTCACAATCGTCTATACATATAGCAGATGAGCACTTTGGTTTGAATACTTGTATGTTGGTGTTACTGACAAGAGCGTAACTATGAGGAGGAGGAGGCTCCCCCAAAGTTAATCAGAGTTGGCAAAATTCGAAGCGACTTTGTAAATTAAGGTGAATTCTTAAAATTGAGTTTTTTGTGAAATTAAGAGGAGTTAGCAAAATTAAGGGTAGTTGTTAAAATCTAGGGCAGTTTGAAAAATTCGAAACCACTTGGTAAAATACAGGTGAGTTCTGAAAAATGGGATTGGTTTCGTGAAATTAAGGAGATTTGGCAAAATCGGGACAACTTGGGAAAATCTTGGGGAGTTGGCAAAATTCGAAGTGACTTTGCAAAATTCGGGTTAGATGTAAGCAAAAATTTTGATTTATTCTGTAAAATTATGGCGAGTTTGCAAAATCGAGAGAAGTTGTCAGAATTCGAAGCAACCTGGTAAAATACAGGCGAGTTGTGAAAATAGGGATTGGATTTGTGAAATTAAAGAAAGTTGACTAGAAAGTTGATTGGTAAAATTCAGGTGAGATATAAAAATCGGGATTTTTCCAATCAATGTATTAGAAGTGGCGAAATTTAGGGGAGTTTTGGCAAAATTCGAAGCCACTTGTAATAATCAGGTGAGATTTGAAATATGGGAATTTTTTGGTATAAATCATGACGAAGTTGCCAAATCGGTAAATTTGGTAAAATATTTTGGTAGCTATAACCTCCCCCCCCTACGGAATGAAATTCTGGAATTCTGAATTCTGGGTATGTCAGTTACAGAGACATTCTGTCTGAGAGTCTGAGAAGTGACAGAGACATTCTGTTCTGTAAAGAGTATTATTTCTCAGTTGGCAGAAATTGAATTACGAGTTGTCAAATTTTCGTTCTTTCTCCCCCAACCCTAGTCCTTCGCTACACCCCTGGATACTGAATGTTTAAAATTATATGCAACATTCATTTTTATGGAATTTAATTTACGAAAGTGTATTATTTATTTTTGTTAAAATCCCACAAACACATTTAGATTATTTTCTTTCTTTCTTTAAGGTTGAGGAATAAATGAAACAAATCCATATGCTTTTAAAGAAAATTCGGAATGAAAGAAAAAAATGACGGTGCACGAATTTTGATGTGTACGCCTAGGAATATTTGAAATGTGAATCAGCATTTACAGATGAAAATTTTCAGAATGACAAGTGCTCCTGGACTCGAATGTTCATGGTCGGATTTAAATTACAAATGCTCATAGGCTCACTCACCAGCAATGTCTCCTTCTGTGCCTTCATGTTTTCTAATTTACTGCAAAAGCACATTAACAATTTGTGTAGAGAGGAAACTGGAAGAAAAACATATTGCCTCTGGCGAATATAGGATGCTCATTTGAAAGAGAAGGATGATTTTATTTTATGTTTTTAGCACCCTCTAACGGTGGAAATTAGAATGAATATATGATTGGGTTGTTTTACCGAGGGTTGTTTACCGCTGTTGGTAGACAGATGGTAAAAAAAAAAAAGAAAACATATTCAACAACAAAAAACAAATGTATAAATATCACATAAAGATAAACATAAAATTATCCAGGTGTAAGCGACCTGGGTTATATATACAACGTAAAAGGTGGTAAAATTAAAGTCGAGTAAAATATCCAGTATATCGTACAAATTATCGTAAAAACAACAATTGTCTAATAACAGATGTCCGAGTGTAAGGGGCTCAGACGCAAAATTGTGAAAATTAAAAAACATACGTCTTTCAAAGTTAAAACAAGTACATTCAATTAAAATATGCTTAATAATTAAAACGGTGTCACAAAACTCGCACTTAGGTACGTCGTCCGCCCGTAGAAGAAACGAATGACCTAAGCGAAGACGACCAAGTACAACTTCCTCCTTGCGATTCCTGTGGTAACAAGACTGCCATGGTTTGATGATAGGTTTGATCTGAAAGAGCTTGTTCATAAGCTGTTCTGACCAAGATGTCTGCCACTTTGCCCGGAGCTCGATAATAAAACGTTGCCGGAAATCCAGATATAGAACTGGCAACGGAGAGCCAGACAGGGGCGTGGCTGACCTGGCAGCAGAATCTGCCAAATCGTTGCCACTGATTCCGACGTGACCGGGCACCCAACAGAAATGGATGGTGGTTCTGGGTGCCAGATGATGTAGCTGCTGGCGGATCTTAGTAAGAACTGGGTGAGGCTGATGCCTCACCGAGATCAAAGCCTGTAGCCAACTAAGCGAGTTGATGTAAAGCACACACCGACGATGATGCTTAGCCGCCACATGGTCTAAGGCGAGACTTATAGCGCATGATGATTGCAATGGACAGGCAATTGCTTTGGGATTAGCAATTGTCTGTCCATTGTGTTCCAGGATCAATAATGAGTGAGACGTGTAGTTCCCACCCATCTTCTGAACTTTATCCCACACGACCTTAGAACTAGTCATGCGGGTAATAGAAGATGTATATTTGATCCAAGATTCCTTCTGGCTCTGGCGTCGCATGAAACAAGCCTTCACCCTGGCACGTTTGAACTTTTCGAGGTTGGGGGACGTCGGATATCTTCGACCCCCAAGCCTTGTTCTGAGCCTTATGAGCTGCGGTGCAATCTGGATTCCAGCACGGTTTTGGAAAGCAAGGAATCCGTGTCGAAGTTTGAGGATTTGTTGATGCAGCTGCATCTACTATACAGTCCGTTATCTCCGCTACTGCCACATTGATTGGCTCCTGGTTGATAGAGCTGTCATCGAGCTCAGAGAGCAACTCGAAACCATCCCACTCAGCCCGATCGAGCCTCCACCGTGATATGCGTGAAGGGCTGCAAGGCCTCCCCCCACGGGAGTTGGTGCACACCACAGGGAGGTGATCGCTTCCGTAAGGGTTGTCCTCGACTTTCCATGTAAAGAGTGGAAGAATCGAGGAGGAACAGATGGTCAGGTCAATGGCAGTGAATGTGAGGGTTGGGGAATGAAAGTAAGTGCTGACATCTGTGTTCAACAGGGAGAGAGAAGGATCCAGGAGCCACTGCTCCAGGACCCCGCCCCTCCCATTGGTGTCAGCACTGCACAAAGTGGACTGTGTCCATTGAGGTCCCCCATTATGAGGAAGGGGGATGGCAGCTGCGAGACGAGATCATCGAGGTCTTCCTGGTAGACGATGCTCCCAGGTGGAAGATAGTCAGCGAGAACCCCACGAAGAGGCAGATGGTAACCGCCTCTAAGTTGGTGGTGAGGGGTACGACATGGAATGGAGAATGGTTGCTCACAAGGATGGCGACACCCCCGCGAGCTGGACCATCTCCATCCCAGTCCTGGCGAACTAGTTAGTGAGAAGTACTGGATCGTGGGATCTGTGACTGGCTGCAAGTATGTCTCCTGCAGACACACACAGATGGGCTGGTGTGCCTGAAGGAGGGCCTTGATGTCGTCAATATTCCTCTGGAATCCACGACAATTCCATTGTAGGAGTGTGGTCATCTCAGGACTTAGAAGAGTGGGCGGACGACGAATTCCTATTCAACTTAACCGCCGCAGAGGATAGTTTAGTGAATAGGGGGCGGTCGGTATCCATGTCCTCAGAATCGTCCGAGGGGAATGGATCGGTGACCAACTTGTGGAGGTGTGATGATGATTTTCTTTTCGGGCCCTGGCGGGGGCCCCTTTGGTTTGGAAGGTCTAGCTGTTTGAGGATATGGAGGAGGAGGCCTTCCGGTGGAGGTGGAAGACTGAGTTGCAGGAATGTAAACAGGGGTTGATGTCGCAGTTGACACCACACTCAGTTTCGCCTGCATCAGGAGATACTTAGCTGCTGGTGAGAATGACTCAGTAGGTGGTACACTGATATCAGTCTGCACCGCACCGATGTCATTGGAGCGATGGTCTTCCCAATGATTGCACAGGCATAGGATACCTTGTCAGGTGGTGCGGGTGGTGCAGCAAGCTTTCTCGCCTTAGCGAATGAGATGTTATTCATAACCTTAAGGCGTTGAACCTCCTTTTCCTTCTTCCACTTCGGACAGTCGCAGTACGCCGAATGTTCGCCACTGCAATTCACACAGCATGCATTTTCTGCTGTGCAGTCAGGATCGAGATGATCCTTACTGCCACAGCGAGCACAGGTGGGTTTGTCCTGGCATGCTGTGCGGGCATGACCGTATATCAGACACTGAAAACAGTGCAAAGGGCTCGGTATATACGGCCGTACCTCACAATGTATATAACCTGCCTTGATGGAAGAAGGCAAGCATGGCGTGTTGAATGTCACAATCAGTACCCGAGTGGGTACCAAATTCCCATCACAGCGTGTCGAAACCCTCTGGATTGCTGTTACTCCTTGAGGTTGAGCTCTGAGAGGATTTCCTCCTCAGTGACTTTGAGGAGGCCCCACTCAGTTATCACACCACGAGAGGAATTCAAAGTTTTGTGGGGAGTGACTTCAACAGCCACCCCACCAATCTCTTTGACATTCAAGAGCAGTTCAGAGTGTTTGAAACAAGCAGTCTCAACTTGTAAGTCGCCAGATCGTAAGCGCTTGACGGATTTCGGATCTGCCGCAAGACCATTCAAATCTTTATGAACGAAAAGTGGGGACATGTCCCCAAGTACCTGATCGCCAGTGGAGTGGACGATCAGGAATCTCGGGAACGAAGACTCAGACACAGAAGACGATGGCAGAGATAACGGAGAAGAGGAAGATGGGTGGCTCATATCAAGCCCTCTTGTTGGCGTTGATCACATTAATTTCATCATTCTCTCTTATATTTGTTTTTGTGTGGTTCAGTGCCCGCTGTCCCCACCCTCCACGGAGCCCAATAAGGGGACGCCCAGTCGGGCGCCAGGGCTACGCAGGCACTATACCCACACAGACAGGGAGCCAAGCCCTCACAAATAAACAAAAGAAAAATGAAAAGAGAAATGTGCAGAACGAAAACTATCTACACAAAAGAAACAAAGCGTAAAACATCAAAATTGTGAATGGCCAAACTGGCCAGCAAAGAAAGGATAATGACAAAAGGAAAATAAGTTGTGAAGAAACTTGCAAACCTGTATCCGGACCGTGGGCAAGGTTACTCAGCGTGCTGCACAGTTGACCCTAGCAGGACCTGACCACCAGCCGATTGCTCCTGGGGGTGCCACCCCAGGAGCTCCCTTTTACTGGAAGCAGAGGCAAAATCAGTGTATAGCAGAGGCCCCGAAATCCGCTGCCCAGCCCTGCGACGACAGGCTCCCCAATGGCAAGGCGGCCAAAGGGGAACCCACCAGTCATGAGCTGAGGAGAGAAGATGGGGACCTCCGAGCAACTACCAGGAGTCTACTTTCCTGGGACACGGGTCTCCGTGCACGGAAACATGCGGGCGAGCATTCAGGACGCTGTGAAGGTAACCGAGCCAGCGGAACCTTCACAGGGTGGTCCCTCACCATGGACAGGAGTTTGCCCCGAGGGGTGGGAATTGCAATTGTAGTGTGATTGAACAGGTCACAACTTTTGAATATCTGGGGTTACTCTAGATCAGAGGTTTCCTAAACTTATTTGTCCTACCGCCCCTTTTCAGAAAAAAATTATTCAGCACCCCCCTGGAAATCTACCTTTAAGCGAACAAACAGAAAGATGCAGTGACAAATTTGCGTTCTTTTATGTATCTATATTTCTACCTACATCCTACAACATAGTAAAGAAAGATGTTGTAAATAAGACACCTTGAAGCTCGAAATTATAAAATTATTTATTAAAATCAACCATAGTAACATTCGCAATACACGCAGAAAATTAAGATAATGAAGGATAATTTTATGTGTTTGTTTGGAAAATAAAGTAATCACCACGACTTTAACTCTATGCTACACAACAGATGAAACATGTACGAACGATTTTTCTAAATTTTCTTATCTTCCCTTCTTTCTTTATGCTGCCACCGCCCCCCCAATTGCACCCGAGGCTACTACAGACCCCCTGGATCATTCCAGCACCCACCTGGGGGCGGTATCGCCCACTTTGGGAAATGTTGCTCTAGATAGTAGATTGACTTGGAAACCATATGGTGATGGAATTCCCAGGGAATTGTTGTGCTCTTTTCGTTTTACGCATGGCTTATTAGTTCCTGATTGAATTATGGTGCAGCGTGTTGGGATGGTACTTACGTTACGGTTTTGAAACCATTATTATTAGGTTTAGAAACAGTTTTTTAGATTAATTATGTTTATATCTAGAACTGAACCCTCATTCCCACTTTTCCAGGATTTATCCATTCTGCCGATTATAATTATATCTATACGGTTTTAATGAGTTTTTTACAAGTAGATATAATAGGTTTATGCATTATTATGGAATACATGAAAATAGTTTAAGAGGGAGGGTTGTCCCTCTACCAAGAGCAAATTCAACTAAATTAAAAAAATTTTACCTTTACACGGCACCAAAGATTTTCAATTCCCTACCTTACATATAAACCCACTGGACAGATATATGGCTCTGAGCTTGATTATGGATCTTGATTTTGCTGCACTGGTGGGCTTCTGTGGAGGGAAAATCTTCCGCTGTGTTTTCTGTTTGTTTGTGGGTTGACAGCCCCAAGTGAATAGATTCACAGGATATGTTTATCAGCTGGTGGATAATCCTGAGCAGAGGTCATCGCAGGCACCTGAACTCTTTGCTTCTATTGGCATCGTCAAATTCTACATTGGAGGAAGTCTTCCAGTGTAGATGGCTTCAGCCTTTAGTGGTGGGAGAACGGGTCTTTGCCCCATGTCTGCGATTAGGGGGCTGTTTGATATTGTCGGCATTCCCTCTCTCAATAAACATAGTTTCTTTAAACATCCTACTAACCATTTTCTCTCCATAGGTAGTTGGAATGTGAGGACTCTGCACAGAGCTTTTTCTCTTGATATCCTCACAGAAGAATCCCACCATTATAATTTATATATTCTCGGCTTGCAAGAGACCAGATGGACAGATAAAGGTCAGATTCTTAAAAATAATCTTAAATTTCTCTTTTCAGGGAGGGACGACAATAAGCATCACCAAGGCGTGGGTCTGCTTCTCAGCAGACACGCTAGTGATGCTCTTCTAGGATATGAGTGCATTAATGAAAGGTTTCTTACAGCAAAATTTCAGACAAGCGTTAAAGACCTGAATGTTATCTGCTGTTATGCCCCCAGTGAGGATGCCGATGAGGATGAGAAGGATAGGTTTTATGAACAACTTCAGGATATTTTGAATTCTTTCAAGAAAGGAGATATTACCCTTGTTCTTGGTGACTTCAATGCCAAAGTTGGTACTGACTCTGACCTTTGGGGACATGACCTTTGGGGACAAAGTTGGTACTGACTCTGACCTTTGGGGATCACATGTTACTTTACAAATTATTCCATTTTCTCTGTATGTATATATTTTTTCTTGCTGTTTCGTGTTTGAGGTGTAATTTTTTATTTTCTTTTTCATGTCTGGTGCTATTCTTATATTGAATTTATTGTTTATTCTTTGGATTTTTTTCAAAAAGTCCTTTATGGTAAGGCAGTTTTGTTTAGTGAAGAACGGATTTACTCTTGCTTTATTTAATTTATTAACTTTTCTTTATCTCTAGGATGAAGTTAGCTGATTAATGGTTTTCAACAAGTTTTTTTTTCTAGTTTCTTAATTTGTTCTATTTTTTATTCTTCTTCTGTGTTTTGTAACTCAGTTTCCTTTATTGCTTGGTCGATTAGGTTTTTCTTTATATACGTTGGGTGGTTAGAGTGAAAAATCTAATATTTTTCCTGTATTAGTTGTTTTTCTTATAATTAGTATTTGAGATTTTTTCATCTGTCATTTTTAGTGTGCTCTCCAAGAAGTTGATGAAGAAGAGAAAAAAGATGTCAAAAAATGTTATGCAACAAATTGCATAAAAATGTTTGTTTTACAGAGTATTCACAACTGAGGGAGGCGAACCTCTAAGGCAGTGGTTCTCAACCTTTTATACTTTACGTACCCCCTGGAAATGTTTATGTAACAGGCGTACCCCTTGTATAGATAGATAAAACTATAGTTATAGTAAAACAATGGGAATAAAATAAAACACTGACTTCGTTACTAGATCTAGCGACTTTTGAGCTCTCACGGCGTACCCCACATTGAGAAACCCTGCTCTAAGGTAACCTATTTTGTGTTTCCAATTTTCCTCAATGAGCAGGCAACGGACATAACTTGCTAGTTACTTTCCACTCATGTATGCAAAGTTCGGCTGAAGTTTTTTTACAGACGAAAACTCGCAATAAATTCGTACCACGCAAGATGTGATGAGCTTGGGGACGTCACGTAAGCTTCTCATGGTAAAATTCTTCTCATGGTCTTAACATTTTGAAAACAAAGCTGTTGGTTGTAAGTCACTGCACTCTAAATCGAATTACGTTCCTTAATTCTTTGGCGGCATTATAGAGCACCAAAGTAAGGGCATATAGTGCATGGATAGGAGCGCTTCAGCAAGAGCAGTATCCCTCTAACAAGTTATTTAGAGCTGGGTCAGTCAATCACCATTTTTTTCTCATTATATATATATTTCTTCATTTTTTAGTTTATAACTCCTGATCTGCGAATTTTGGTCTGTGAAGCTTCTTATCGTCAGCAAGGAAAAAAATTCTTGAATGGTTTAGTTTGCCAAAAAGAGTGCTGAGAATTTTCAATGGAACGGATCTCTTCCCTCAGTGCAATTGTCACAGAATAAAGACTTTCAAATTTTCTGAAGCGGAATTTCAAAATCTATGACTAAACGTTACTTCAAAGATAATTGAAATTATTTACCTTTTCAAAATGATCAAGCGAGTTTGATGATTTATCCAAATAATTATAAACCGTTGCAATGCTGCTTCTTTGAAAAATTTCTTTAATAGTCACTTCCAATTTTTAATCTAGCATTCTGTTCAGGGTCTGGTATTTAGATTTGAATGTCCATGCATCTGTATGCAGATACCCTTTTTGGTAATGAACCAATGCATCCAAGATTTCTTCGCCAATGGCTTTCGGGTTTCCGAGTGGGGTTTTTATTCTTCTTCCTCATTTGAGACTTTTGTTTCACTTTCTTCTTTTTCGTTTCAGGATTCATTTTTTCTTTGTTCGCTTTCTTTAGGTCTTCCGCTTTTCAGGTGTTTTATTTGTCTGATTCGTTTCTGCTTTTTTCTTTCAATTTTGTGTTCCTTTTGTACTACGGATTCTTTTTCCTGTAGTGCTTAAAATGTTTGTGAAACAATTTCAGCGAAACAGAGAGTACATTCTTATTTGACAGTCTTTTTAATACTTGAAGACATTCCCAGCAAATTTGCTCGAAAGTCGACTTCTTCCACAGAGTATGGTCATGCATCGGTATTCACTTAGCAGTGGTTCTCAACCTTTTATTCTTCACGTACCCCCTGAAAATGTGTATGTAACTGGCGTACCCCTTGTATAGATAGATTAAACTATAGTTATAGTATAACAATGGGAATAAAACTGTGTTACTAGACCCAGCGATATTTGAGTTCTCACGGCGTACCCCGAAAACTTTTACCGCATAACTCCACGTTGAGAACCCCTAACTTATAGCATTGAAAGTTCGGATTCTGATAAAATTTCCGATGTGAGCTTTAAATCGCACTTGCATAAATATGGAACCTGTTTTGATGTTTTCCAGGTACCCTTCAGAGTGAAGTCAATCTTCGATATAAATCGGATTACCACTGTACCTCAAGATTTGCAAATAAAGAAAAGAAATTTGCAATAAAAAGAGAGTTGCAAATAAAGAAATGGGTGCAAATAAAAAAATACGGAACCTTTCTAACGGTGACATTAAAAGGTTTTCCCATTTGTTTAACTTCAGTCCCAATTATACTTCGGTGCCCATTGTTCTAATTTTATCAGCGTCTGCATTGTCTTTTTCACTGGTCTATTCTTGCGGATGTCACGTCTTTAAATGTGAATAAATGGATTTTTATTAGTGGGCATCAATAATTAGTGATCCTGTTAGATGTCATCTCTGATAGAGTTAGAATTTATAACTCTTCAAATTTTCATGTTGCTAATCATTTTAAGACTTCTTCACAGAGGAGTAGCGAAGGGATTAGGATTGGGGGAGGAGGGGGGGAAAGGAACGAAACTTTTCCAACTCCGAAATCATTTCAATCAAAAAAATTGGGAGGGTTGCAGCTCCCCAAGATTTTGCCAACTTGCCATATTTTTACAAAAAACAACAACAAAATATTCTATATCTCACCTGAATTTTGCTAAGTGGTTTCTAATTTTGCCAACTTTCCTCCATTTCACAAAAACAATCCCAATTTTCGCAACTTACTTGTATTTTACCAAGTGGCTTCAAATTTTGCCAACTCCCCTGAATTTTGCCAAGTTGCCTCGATTTTTCCAACTCTCCTTAATTTCACAAGAACAATCCGACAGTTAACTTTCTTTTTATTATTCATTAATTCAGTAACGAAGCCATTTCACGATTCCACGCAATCCTTACTTTCAAATTCTAGAGGGAAAATTAAAAAAAAAAAATGTGTTTTCAGTTTATTCAACAACGCATACATCTGCTGTTACATTTAATCAAAATATTAAAAATATCTTTAGAAATGAAGAGAGAAACACAAATTTCAAGCACTAACGCTACAATTACTCCCACTCGAGAAATTTTCGCAACTTACTTGTATTTTACCAAGTGGCTTCTAATTTTGGCAGCTCCCCTAGATTTTGCCAACTCCGATTTGCTTCGAGGATTATTTCAGCAGCGAGAGCATCGAGCCCATCTCCGGTGAAGCCTCCTTTCTCCTCCGCTTCTGTAAACAGCATGCCTCGAAATTTCTTCCCAATTGATAGATGTAGAAAGCTGCAGAGAGTTGTCTGGCTGACATCACCCAATAATGTCGAACTGTTACGCAGTCATCCTTCACTGTTATCACTCGTGGTCAACCCTGCACTATCTGCCGCTAATATATCTCTTGTCTGTTGGAACCAGGCCCGGATCTAGTTTTAAAAATAAAAGTGAATCAACCAAGTGATCTGACTGAAAGGGGCGCTAAGGTAGAGCTGGTGTGAACAAGTACGCCGTTCCAATATATGTTTTTATCTCGTTTTTCGTTTTTTTGAAACAAATTAAAAAGAAAAATATTGAAATATTTTACATATATTTAAATTTTTTCCGCTTCCGTTCCGGTTATTAGCATTTTCGAATTACAAGTGGGGGGATGGTAACCTTGCTGCCTCCCCCCTCCCTGAAGTGGCTCTGCGCCATACTGTTGTTATGAAATGCTCTGCCAACATGAACATGAATTGGCTCAACAGGAAATGAATCTCCGGGGGAATTAGTGGGAAAACCCTTTAATGACCCTGGAGATTTGCTTTTCGAGACGTGCACATAATATTTGCGATCACGATATATTTGGGAGGTGTATGACCTTGAGTATTTTCTAGTTCATTGACACACAAAATATAATGTTAATAATTCCACTCATTTCTGAGATATTTAAATAGTTTGAGATTTTTGAGTTTGAAACTTTTGAGACTTTTCGGTAGTGTTGGATTGTTTTACCTCTGAGCGGCATTTTTTGGCACACAATGGGCTAAATGGCCAGGTCACAAGGACCTCGAGGGTTCAGAGAAAGTTTGGGGAAGTGGAGCCACTGGACAGCTGTTAGGAGACAGATGGTAGCCTCCCGTCAAGGTCATCCAGGCATTCTTTATTGTTCGCAGGGTATGGCTCTCCTGCACCAGGGACTATACCCTGTGATGCACGGCTTAACATCCCATCTGACAAGCGGCGGCCTTTCCAAACCCATTGGTATCTCCTTTCTGAACGGGGCAGGGTGGGGACCCTCACAGAAGTGGGACTCGAACCTGGGAAGTACAGATTACGAGCGTGGAGCACTCCAAGCTCCAGGAAGATCCTTCCCCCATCCACACTTCATCTCTCTGGAACGAATCTGCTAACCCCTCATCACTTAGAGGAATAGCGAATAAGGAAACAATCCTGATGACAAAGTAGAGTGAATTGTAATACACTCCTGGATAATTTTTTTATACACCTAGGCCTATCTGGTGCAAAAGCTCTTTTGTTTTTAATATTTGCACAAGTGGCCGTCTTTACCTTCTTTATAGAAAGCCCACCCTTTTATATTAGGTAAAATCATGACATTGGAATATGAATAATGACCACGGATATCTATTCTGTAGGAGGAAATTCAGTGATCATAAGAATTATCACGACAGTTTCATGACTTGGAAGAAAAGGCAAACAAGTTTTTGTTGGTTTTATCAGAAATCAAAGTTTAACCGGAGCTATCGAAGAGCTCGGTATCAAAACATGTTCAGTAGAAAATTGACAAAAATGGGTTCTTTCCAGAAATTCATGATATTAAAGTATGAAAACCTATATAACAATATACAGTATGAAAACCTATATGCAATTGAATGATGTAAAAAAAATACGAAACTAAAAACCATGAATTGCATAAAACAACGAATACAAATATGAAAATTTAAAAAATATGAGACTTATATATATATATAATTGTGTGTTTCATTTCATGTCTGCCCTATATATCATGTGTTTTGTCTTGACCTTTGATCTGTGTAAGTTCTCACCTTCATCTAGACCATAGGTTCCCAACGGGGCGATACCGCCCCCCCCACCCCCCAGTGGGCGCTGGAGCCTTCCATGGGGGCGGTAGCGGATCCAGAGGCAAATGGGGGGCGTTGAGGCAGTCAAGAGGGGCGGTCAAATAAATAAATAAATTTAATGGAATTTTCTGTGACAACCTTTTTATCTCTTCTATTCTGTGGTGTCTTCCTGGTGATTCTGATCATCCACTACCTCATCCGTCATGTACATCTTTTCAACTGCAGCTTGGACAATAAGTTCCCTGCTACCGCCTACTAGCGTACTGGTACGTCTGAAGTCGACTGAGATGCTCTCAAAAGTTCTCTTCAAGATCACAGATTGGATATAAGCTTCAATATGTTTTCCCACTCCAATTCGCTTTGAGTATGCTTTATGGTACGTAGTTACAATACCATCCCATGTCAGAACATAAGGTATAATATTAACATTACACTTGTGAATTAGGCTCAACTCATTAGCCAGCAGATCATACTTCCTCTTCTTTTCAACCTCTACTGTCTGCAGGTTATCCTGAGATGTTATTCCTACTTCAATAATTGTAATCTCATTCAATACCTTAGCATGCACTACTATATCAGGCTTATTATGTTGGACATGTGTGTCCGTCCTGATAGGCAAATCAACCTTGATGCAATAATAATATAATAATAATAATAATAAATTTATTATATTTAATATTTTTTTATAATTTTTTTTAATATAATAAAATACTTTGAAAATACCTGTTTTCATGAATAAATATTTTATCTAGCTATGTAAATTATCTTATTGTTATCGCGTTAATAAGCATTTTTAAATTAGCATTAGGTATACCTATACCTAATTTGTTTTAGTTTAGAATAGATTGACGGTGCAAGTTGTCCTTGCAAGTTGGTAGGCAAACACGCGGTTCATGCAATTTAACATGTTTCGACAAGAATATGGGAGCTTGAAATGACTTGTTTACGGAGCAAGTGAGCCGGCATCGCAACATACAAGTTAATGGGTGCACAAAATCAAATCTATAAAAGCGATAGCTCTAGGAATGCTTTATTGTTTTCATGTGCTTCGCCGTGATAAATAGTCGTGAGTGATAAGTGTTAGAAGTCATTATAAACATTATTTTTATAACTATCTATAAATCTGTTGAGAAGTTAATTTGTATTTGAAAATGTCTGAATCTACATCTAAAAAGAAATGCCGGCAGTACAGTAAGTATTGAGTTTTTCAAATATGGATTTACGTACTCTCCTACAAACCAATCATTACCTATGTGTTTAATTTGCCGAAAAGTTTTTTCAAATGAAGCTATGAAACCTTCTAGGCTACAAGAGCATTTAAATAAAATGCATGCTGATAAGAAGAACAAAGATTTATTCTATTTTCAAGAACTGGAAAAGCAATATTTAAAACAGCCAACTATGTCAAACCTTTTTGCGTCGTCTCCTAAACAAGATGATGATGGACTACGAGCCTCATATAACGTTTCATTGTTAATCGCAAAAGCAGGAAAACCACACAAAATTGGCGAGGAATTAATTTTGCCGGCAGTCAAAGAGATATTAAAAACTGTTCTTCATCATAAGACACCGTCAGATATCATCAAAAAAATTCCTCTCAGTAATAATTCAGTGCAAAGAAGAATAGATGAAATGGCAAAAGACGTTGAAATATCATTATGTGATTACTTAAAGACTTGCAAATTTTCCATTCAACTCGATGAATCAACTTTACCAAATAACGAAGCTCTACTCTTATCATACGTATGATTTATAAAAGAAGAAAAAATTCATGAAGAGTTATTATTTGCTAAAAATTTGGAATCTGATACAAAGGGAGAATCTATATTTAATACCATGCAAAAGTTTTTTCGAGAGAAAGAAATTCCTATTTGCAATATTTTGTCTGCTGCTACTGATGGTGCTCCAGCAATGACAGGGCGTCATAAGGGTTTCATAGCGCATTTGAAACAAGCAGTACCAAATGTACTCGCTGTACATTGTATTATTCATCGTCAGCATTTGGTTGCAAAAAATTTGAATGAACGTCTGTATACGTCGCTCCATTACGTTATTAAAGCAATCAATAAGATTAGAAGCAATTCATTGAATGACCGATTATTTGGTAAGATTTGTAATGAAAATGATGAAGATTACAATCACTTGCTGCTGCACACAGAAGTACGTTGGCTCTCTAAAGGTGTTTGTCTGAATCGTTTTTTCAATCTATTTGACTCAGTACTGGACTTCCTTGAAGACAGAGACGAAAAATTGCGCGAAAACCTGATTACGTCAAAAAATGACATCACTTATTTGACAGACCTGTTTAGAATATTTAATCAAGTTAATTTACAATTGCAAGGTGATGAGTTGAATTTAATTAAAACAAAAAACGCCATAGCTGCTTTTGCGGGAAAACTTCTTCTATTCAAACGAAATCTAGGTAGAGGTGAATACAACCACTTTCCCACATTATCAGCAGTCTCTGCAAAACCGGAAGATTTACTTACTTACTGCCAACACTTGGAAGTTCTTCATGTTGATTTTACGGAGCGTTTCCAAGATATTTTAAACATGAATATACCGAGTTGGGTTTTAGATCCCTTCGCAAACACAGATACTGAAGAATCATCGAATTTGGAAGAGGAACTCTTAGAACTCACGACTAACGAAGCACTCAAGGTAAAATTCAAACATGGATACCAAGAGTTCTGGCTTCAAAAATCAATACCAGTTCTCTACCCTGCATTGTGGGCAATAGTACAGAAGTTTTTAATCGCATTTCCTTCGTCCTATATGGCTGAGCGTGGATTCAGTGCAGTAGCTAATTTACTGTCAAAGAATAGGATCAGACTACACATCACTGAACGTGGCGATCTGCGATTGATATTCACGAAATTGGAACCCGACATTAACAAATTGTTAACACTCCACCAGCCTCAACCATCTGATCAATTTTTATTATTATTAATTTTGTGTTTATCTCATTATTTTTTCTTTCTTATTGATTCTGTGTTTATTTTTAAAATTTTAATATACAATTTTATTGTACATTTGGTTGTCGTTTTATTAATTTCTGCTTTATGATTTTTAATAGATAAATAAACAGATAAATTAGGTACAGATAATATGCAACAATATTTTAATATTTCATATAAAATTAACTATTATGGACTAGGGGGCGTTGAAATTTTTGTTCTCTTCTAAAGGGGGCGATGGTCCAGAAAAGGTTGGGGATCACTGATCTAGAAGATACGCAAATCGCCACTGGCGCATGTGAGAACATCGTTTTCAAAGAGAATGAAGTTTTTTCTTTATATACTGTTTCATTCCTTAAAAGTTTTAATTTGAGCTAACGGATGATAGGAAAAAATGCAAATAATATTTTATTAGTAATTGTACAACATGAAAATATTCATCTTTTAATTCTTAAATCTAAAAAGTTGCATTTCCCAAATCTCTCTCACAAAAGTGGGTAGATTATCTCTTAAAAACTGCCACTAATTTTTCAAATCTCTATTCTATACATGTTATTAGAAAAATTCGATAACAGCACACCCGTTTAATATTTAGTGAACTGTACGATAGCATTCCCCACCGTGTTCATTAATGTATTTAGTATGATGTATTCAACATCATACTAATTATACCAGTTTACCAGGTAGGTAAAGTGGTAATTTTCCGTATTTTTTTTTTGATAATGTAATCAATCGCACATCTCGGTGTATGCTAACAGCTGCCTGCGTTTCAATGAAATGGCATTAATTCTTCCAGCTGTTGGAATTTTTTTCCTGCAGTGTATTATAGTTTGTCAATTGTGAATTATTTCATTTCTGCATATGGATGTGTGTGATAAAGGCTTAATGTCATGCATAATTATTTCCTTTATCGCTTCATGATCCATGTAACCAGATAATTCTACTATCCTTTAGTTTAATTTTGCGTTTATTTATTTATGTTTTTATGGGGTTTTTTTCTCGTTATTAAATCTAAATGAATATTGTAACTGTTGTATTATTTTTCCTGCAGAGAAGCTATGTAGCTCTGTGGGGCAACTGCAAATCGTTCTGTAGCATTATGATGAGAAAATAAAGATTCATTTATTATTAATATAAATCAAAGGGAATTTCCTAATAATGCGAAATGATTCAAACTGTCGTCCGTAAAGTGTAACTCAAATATGTAGCAATAGGAATGTAAAATCGTTGAATGCGACGACCACATGCAAATGCATTCTCCGCGCGTGCAGAAATGCACAGCGCCTTTTCTTGATAAGTGCTCTCGAGTCATTGCTGCGCCGTTCGAAGTTTGACTAGCATTTTGTTCGCTGAGCAATGATTTTCTACTGCACAATGAAACACACACGCAAAGTTATCGGACATTTTGGGAAGGAAGGCGATTGAAAGACTTGAAGGAGGAGGCATAAGTAGAGATCACGAAAGGTTTAAATGTGAGTCATGTAGTCAACGGGCTATGGCAACGGTTTTGGAAGACAAATAGTGCTTCCCGAAGACCACCAGGAGTTTCCCAAGGGAACAACTGCAAATGATGACAGGTATCTTCTTCTTACAGCTTTATCGTTATTACACAACAATGACTCAACTACGTTCTCACCTCAGTGGGACTAATGGTACCCTTGTTTCAACCTCCATGAATTAAAGGAGGCTTCACGAAGGTGGTCTTTTTGCTCGCCGACCAACAAGACGTTTTGTTTCCCTCCCGTCACCCCCCCCTGAAGGCAGCGATGGAACTGCGCCAAACAACATCGTTACTGAACCGAAGATGAATCGGTCTCGATACCTTTCACTGAAGAATCCAGATTTCCTCAGCAGAGCTACTAAGACAGATACTGATCTGGAAGGAACAAGGGATGCGCCGCCATTCATCAGACATCATCGAGAAAGAAACTTACGAAAGGGGCAGTTTCGTGGTCACTTACTGGCACTTTACTGGGTAGTCGCCAAGATCTGTGCGTTGTTCTTACTGGAATGATGGCTTAGCATTGCAGATTATGTACAATTATTTACTTCTGTGATGAATGAATGAACCAAAGTGTAAAATTATGTCTAAAGGAGCTGTTTGTAATCTGTCATATTTAATTCGATAGAAAGTGATTTGCTTTATAAAAATATGTAATGATTAACTTTCTGGCTTCATTTTGTAGTTGAATACAATAGGATTTATATGCAACCCTCTACATTCCTGATTGAAATATGTATTCTGTTATTAATCTTATGTCGTTGAAACTTTTGCTGATATTTTGGTTTGACTACAATAATTTTCCATAATAGATAAGTAAACAAAATTTTCCTGCCTCACTTAAGTGTACAACATTCATTTTCATGCAGAACATCTTACATTTGGGATACTTTTTTTTTATAGGGATGCAAATTAATCCGAACAACTTATCAATAATGTTATGCACTGTGAGCTATGGAATGCTTAATTAACTATTAGCTCAGTCGCCAACAAAACTATTGCATGCGAGCTAATTTTTTTTTAAATGGAGAACAAAATTTCTTCGAGGTTTTAATATATTTGAATTGCAAACCACTGATTATATCTAGAGCAGTGAGCAGGTTTTCTGGGCTTTATTTTTGAGGCAGCAAGCAGGAGAGCATCCATCTTTCCCAGAACATATAAGGCAAGATGATACTTAGCATGCATCTGACTGTCAATGATGGTAGCCATTTGCATCCTTTGCAAGCATTTTTTTGAATTCTCAGCGTAAAATGTGGGCAGTTTTATTATTGTTCTGTTAGTGTTCTACTAGTCCTAATAGAAAGCATTACAGAGAACTTAATAAACGTGTAAAAGATCAGTTAGCTGCTGATAAGAATCTTTGGTTTGATGGTTTGGCTGACAAAGCCGAGGAAGCAGTTAGACAGCACAACAGCAGAGAGCTCTACCAGATAGTTAATGTTTTGTGTGGTAGAAAACGGACAGGTATACAGGGATTGAAGGATAAACAAGGTAAGGTTATAGAAGGGGAGGATTCTGTCATGGCTAGGTGGGCTGAGCATTTCAGTGATGTTCTAAACAATGCGGTTAGTTCTATTCCCATTGTTTGCAATGATGATAGATGCATTGGTGGCTTTAATGTTGGCCCTATAACACAATCTGAAGTTATTTTGGCTGTTTCTAAACTTAAACTACATAAATCCCTAGGGGTAGATGAAATTACTACTGAAATGCTTAGAGCTGGAAATGTTTCGGTTACCACTTGGATGACTGAAATTCTGAATATCTTTTATGATAAAGGCATGGTCCCTAAGGATTTTACCAGAGCTATTGTTATCCCTATTTTCAAAAAAGGTGATCGCAGTTCTTGTGATAACTATAGGTGTATTAGCCTACTCTCTGTTCCAGGTAAAGTTCTTTCCATGATTGTGCTTAATAGAATTAAGAATCTGGTTGACAGTCAATTGCGTGATGAGCAATGTGGATTCAGAAGTGGTAGGGGATGTATGGATCAGATATTTTCACTTAGGCAGATTCTTGAGAAATGTTTAGAGTTTCAGAAACCTTTGGTTGCTAGCTTTGTTGATTTCAAAAAGGCTTTCGACTCTGTTGATCGTCATAATTTGTGGTTGATTGTGAAATCATATGGTATACCAGACAAGTTAGTTAACATAATGAAAGCTCTCTATAATAACACTGAGTCGTGTGTGAGAGTTGGTAAGGCTTGTAGCAATTGGTTTAGCATTACTTCTGGTGTTCGACAAGGGTGCATTTTGTCTCCTTTTCTCTTTAATTTGGTTATTGATTATGTTATGCGAAATTCACTTCAAGCGAAAGGTTTTGGCCTTAAATGGGCTGGAGATACGAAAATTTCTGATTTAGATTATGTTGATGATTTAACCCTTTTGGCGAATGATGTTGATGAGATGAACTCTTTCATTAGGGCTGTTGATGAGACTGGTAGTAGAGTAGGTTTGGTTATAAATAGAAAGAAAACTAAAGTGATGAAAATTGGTCAGGCAGGCTGTGATTCAGTTAATCTGAATGGTTGCAGTCTTGAGCAGGTGTCACAGTTTAATTTTCTTGGGAGCTATGTAACAGATACTGGTGATGTGCGGCATGAGATTAACAGACGAATAGGGATTGCTGCCGGGACTTTTAAGAATCTATGGAGAGTGTGGAGAAATAGGCGTATACACCTAAAGACTAAAATTAGACTGCATAATAATTTGGTTCTTTCTACGGTTAGTAATGGTAGTGAAACTTGGACACTTTGTAAACAAGATAACAGGAAACTAGATGCTTTTGATTCCAGATGCTTACGCAATATCTTGGGCATTAGGTGGTTCAACTTTGTAACTAATGATGAGGTTAGGCAAAGGAGTTTGCAACCTCCTTTAAGCAGCATATTGTGCAGAGAGAGACTCCGTTGGTTTGGCCATGTTGCCCGTATGAATAATTATAGATTGGCGAATAGGGTTATGAACAGTGTGCCTAAAGGCCTCAGAAAGAAGGGGATACCTAGGATGCGGTGGGCAGATAATGTCAAACAGGACCTTGTTAGAATTGGTGTGCAGTGGCCAGATGCAGTAGATGTAGCTCAGGATAGACTTGCTTGGAGAACTAAATTGCACTGTCTGGTTGGACCTCCGTATCCCATGGCTGCTTGATGATGATGATGATGATGATGATGATGATGATGATGATGATGATGATGATGATGATGATGATGATGATGATGATGATGATGAGTGTTTACATTGTTTGAATACCTAATCAATCTCTCAGTTAATTCTGCCATGTTACATCTTGACAAAAATTATGATGGGGGCTGGCTGTTATTAAAGGCAATGTTCGGAACGTTTGTTATGAAAAAAATATTTTTATAATTTTTCCAACTCTGATGGTAGAAATTTAACACTAAAAGAGGATTTGGAAATGGAAATTGTAATATTGGCACCTATCAAACCCAGGAGGAATTTTTTTTTCATTTTATATTTAGAAAAAAATTGAATTTTGAAAACATAAGATTTTTGGATTCTCTAGTGATTTCATTACTCCATGAGGAATGCTAGTGGTTATTGAATATGACAAAATATTAAAGACCTACACAGATAAAGGTGCAATATTCATGTGGAATTTTAGAAATAAAGCTGGGTAGCTCCTGACGTAATATCTGACTATCAGGTACGGTATCCAACTTTTTCATTGACACACAGGGTCATTCTTCTTTTTAAGTTTTTTTCATTTAGAATGGTTCGTTTAGCCCATTGTATGCACCAAAAAAATGGGTATTGCTCACATATAAATAGCACAAAATCCTGTATGCTGCATTTATTTCCATTGCAACGATTTTTTAATTTTACGGCAACACTTTAAGGAATAAATACAAATACTGTAATGTAAATGCAATCTGTTGATAACAGTAACAAAAAATGACTTTTTGAACTGTGAGAGGGGTTGCGAAAAACAGACCAAAGGATGAACCAAAATTCCATTTCAGTAATCGAAATTTTTTAATCTTGTTCCAGTGATTTTTTCAAATAATATTACCTAATTAGACATTATTTGATTTCTTTTAAGATATATACATGTTTTACAAAACTAATATAAAAATCCAACTTATTGAATAAATTTGATAGCACTGAATAGAACTCATACACCAAAGAGCCAAAATATTATGACCAGCGCGTCTTTATGCATATCGAAGCAACTGTAGGTAAACGATGGCGCGTCTGAAGGTCATGAAACGGTATAAATAACACCTGATACTGAGCTCTGTTAATCAGTGTTATTTTTGTTCTTCAGATGGTAAAGGCAGCGGACTTAAGTGAGTTTGACAAAATCCAAATTGCAATGGCCAGACGACTGGGTCAGAGCATTTCCGAGACAGCAAGGCTTGTGGGGTGCTCACGGTCAGCCGTGGTTAGTGTCGCATCCCCTAGTTCTCTTCTGGTCAATTGACGTAACCTTCACTGGCCTTCAATGGTAAGGGTACGGGACGTTCATCATCATCATCATTCTCAAGCAGCCATGGGCTACAGAGGTCTAACCAGACCGTGCAATTTAGTTCTCCAAGCATGTCTGTCCTGAGCTACATCTGCTGCATCCAGCTACTGCACACCAATGCTAACAAGGTCCAGTTTGACATTGTCTGCCCACCGCATCGTAGATCTCCCCTCTTTCTGAAGCCCTTAGGCACACTCTTCATAACCCTATTCGCTAATCTATAATTATTCATACGGACAACATGGCCAAACCAGCGGAGTCTCTCTCTGCACAAATGCTGCTTAAAGGAGGTTGCAAACTCCTTTGCCTAACTTCATCATTACGGACAAAGTGAACCTAATGTCCAAGATATTGCTTAAGCATCTAGAATCAAAAGCATCTAATGTCCTGCTATCTTCTTTACAAAGCATCCAAGTTTCATTACCATAAATTACCCTAGAGAGAACCAAACTATTATACAGTCTAATTTTAGTCTTTAGGTGTATACGCCTATTTCTCCACACTCTTCATAGATTCCTAAAAATCCCAGAGGCAATCTCTATTCGTCTGTTAGTCTCATGCCGCACATCACCAGAATTGGTTACATAACTCGCAAGATAATTAAACTGAGACACTTGCTCACGGGCACAACCATTCAGAGCGATTGAAGCACCAACTGCCTGACCAATTTTCATCACTTTAGTTTTATCTCTGTTTAGCACCAAACCAACTCTATTACCAGGCTCATTAACGACCTTAAAGAAAGAATTGATGAATTCATCTCATCAACATCATTAGCCAACAAGGCCAAATCATATGCATAATCTACATCAGAAATTTTGGAATCTCTTGACCAGTGGTTCTCAACCTTTTATGCTTCACGTACCCCTGGAAATGTGTGTGTATCTGGCGTACGCCTTGTATAAATAGATAAAACTATAGTTATAGTATAACAATGGGAAAAAAACTTTGTTACAAGATCTAGCGACTTTTGAACTCTCACAGCGTACCCCCAAAACTTTTACCGCGTACTCCACGTTGAGAACCCCTACTCTAGACAATTTAAGACCAAAATCTTTCCCTTGCAAAGAATTTCGCATAACATAATCAATAACCAAACTAAAGAGAAAAGGAGACAAAATGCACCCTTGTCGAACACCAGACGTAATGCTAAACCAATTGCTACAAGCCTTACCAACTCTCACACACGACTCAGTGTTATTATAGAGAGCTTTCATTATGTTAACTAACTTGTCTGGTATACCATATGATTTCACAATCAACCACAAATTATGACGATCAACAGAGTCGAAAGCCTTTTTGAAATCAACAAAGCTAGCAACCAAAGGTTTCTGAAACTCTAAACATTTCTCAAGAATCTGCCTAAGTGAAAATATCTGATCCACACATCCCCTACCACTTCTGAATCCACATTGCTCATCACGCAATTGACTGTCAAGCAGATTCTTAATTTTATCAAACATAATCATGCAAAGAACCTTACCTGGAACAGAAAGTAGACTGATACCCCTATAGTTATCACAAGAACTGCGATCACCTTTTTTGAAAATAGGGATAACAATAGCTCTGGTAAAATCCTTAGTAACCATGCCTTTATTATAAAAGATATTCAAAATCTCAGTCATCCATGAAGTAACCGAAACATTCCCAGCTCTAAGCATTTCTGTAGACATTTCATCTACCCCTGGGGATTTATGAAGTTTAAGTTTAGAAATAGCCAAAATAACTTCAGATTGTGTTATAGGGCCAACATTAAAGCCACCAATGCATCTATCATCATTGCAAACAATGGGAGTAGAACTAACCGCATTGTTTAGAATATCACTGAAATGATCAGCCCACCTCCCCGTGATTAACCAGAAGACAGTTTTTACAAACTAAACATGAGCTTTATTATATCCTTCTCATCAGTGCTGCCTTCCTGTTGATGGGATACGTCTTAGGAGGTTCTCTATCGTGTCTAGTGATTCCGTTCTCTGCTAGTAGACAGACTGCTTAGTATTAGTCACACAGACTTTTGTTTCGTTATGGTTAAACAGACTTTTGATACATAAATGTAGTCACACAGACCTTCATCACGCATAGTTACATAGACTATATTTAGGGTTGAATCTATTAAGTCTTACTCTTCGACCTTCCTTCCAGTATCTCAATCTCCAAGAAAACACGACTCAATCTCTTGGCAACCGATACGAGTCTCTTCTATTTCCTCTCGCTCCCCTTTTTCTCCTGTCGCTCATGCGCTCAAGGTCAACAAGGTCTCAAGGTGGCAACAGCGCCTGCGCCCTACCCAACAGTGCCATAAAGTGTCGTTCGGCGGCGGGGGGGGGGGGAACACTTTGCGAACGAACAAGGGAAGATGGGGAGGGTGCCTCATCACGGTTGCCGGCAATGACAGCGGCTTCCCTTCCTATCATCACAGGAAGTAGATCACCTCCTCACACTTTCTTTGCCTTTCATGCTCTAGGGGAAGTGTCATGAACTCGACGTTCCCAGCCAACAGAAATAGCTATATCAATAATATAACAACCATATCACAAGAACAAAATAGACAAGTATCATCAATATATACATTAACAATAGAAATTATTCTAATTAAAATAACACTATCTCTGACATATACTACATTATAAAAATATGTACAAAAAATCACTGAATTTATTATGCGAGTGATACTACAACCCTCTCCCTAAAAGTTTTTAAGTCTTATTTCTGGACTTGAAAACTCAAAGTCCCAAAGTGTTCCGAGCTGAATTAGTTCATCTTTTCTTTTCACTTAAAGTTCATTGTGAAATAGTTCTCACTTAGACTTTATAAAATTTCGATCTGCTTCGTCACTTCCTAAATAAATAAACACACACACACTTGGGAGATTTACTATCAGACTAGCAATTCTCCCTCTCTGAATTTCCGTCGGCAGTCAGTTGCCATCTCTCTTGCTGTGTATCTAATAATTTGTTTCTTCCCTTCCACCACCAACTAATCGAGAGAGTGCATCAGCATTAACATGAGTTTTACCAGATCTATGAGAAATTGTCAAATCATATCTCATTAGTGCAAGAGACTTCCTCTGCAATATGGCACCCTGAGGGTAGCCTTGTGTTAGGTATTTCAAAGGATTGGGTGGGATACAACATGTACCTTCGTGCCAAAATTCCAGTGTTCGAATTTTTTCAAAGTCCAAACCATAGCATAGGTTTCTCTGTCCACAACACTCCATCTCGTTTGCATTGGAGTTAGGTGCTGGTTTGCAAAGTCAACTGGTCTCTAGTTACCCTCTGCATCCTTTTGTGACAAACAAGTCCCGACAGCCAGGTCAGAGGCATCTGTATCGAGTGGGAAGGTTTCTTGTGATCTGCAGCATATCTTGCAGAACCTGCACAAAATCTCTCCTTCAATATAAGGAAAGCATGCTCTTCTACTTCTGACCAAGGAATTTTAAGAGTCACCCTTTTTCCTGTCAATGGCTGAGCGACTTCTGCAAATTGGGGATGTATTCTTTATAATAGCGGCAGAGGTCTTTCTTGGTAGTTAGCCTAGAGAGATTTTTTACAGCTGCGATTTTCTTGGGATCAGGCTCTGTCTTTCCTGAACTCACCACGTGCCCCAAGTATAGGACGTTCAGTTGAGAAAAATAACTCCTATTAATATTAGCAGTGAACCCTAAGCTTTCTAATTTTAACAACACCTTCTTTAGGTGTTTCATATGTTCTTGCCATGTTTTCGAAAATATGGCCACATCATCAATATATACACAAGAGTAGCTCCTATGTTGATCCAATGCCTGGTTGATTATTTTCTGGAAAGTAGCAGCTGAATGTTTTAGCTCAAATGGCATAACCGTTCATCTGAAAGACTCCATGACTCCCCATGTGAGTATTAAATGCTGTGATGGACATTCTCCTTTCATCCATAGGTATCTGCCAATATCCTCTTAAAAGATCTAACGTGGTGAAGCCTTTTTCACCAGTGCTGTTAAATCCGTAATATTTTCCATTGGGTATACATCCTGCTTTGTCCTAAATCCACACAAAGACGCATAGTGCCATCCTTTTTCGCTACACAGACAATTGGATGCGCGAATTCAGTCACCGCTGGCTCAATCATTCCTATCTGTAATAACTCATTTATTTGTGTCTCTACTTGAGATTGAAATGCCTCAGGAATCCTATATTTGTATACTCGCTTTTGCATGAATCAAGGTTTCATTTTTATCTCATGGGCACCTAAATTTGCTCTCCCAGTGAATCCAGAAAAGATTTTTTGTTCTTCCATCAACCACCTTGTGTAACTCCCCACATTGTTGGGTCGTCAACCCCATCATGCAGGGGGGGGGAGATGTCATTAAGGGGGCGGGGGTGGCTCAGTCGGTATTGCTCCAAGCAGTCTGCAGTTCATAGGTTCGAGTCCCATCTGGGTCAGCGTTGAGATTTATCTCCGCATAACTCCCCGCCCTGCCCACGGTCAGGAGGGGACACTGATGGGCTCGAAAAGGCCGTCGTCCGTCGGATGGGACGTTAAGCCGTGGTGCGGGAGAGCCATACCCTGTGCATGTTAAAGAACACGCTGGATGGCCTTCACGGGAGGCAACCATCTGTCTCCCAACAGTTGTTCCAGTGGGTCCCCTCCCCCAACCTTCTCTGAGCTTTCGGGAGTCCTTGTGACCTGGCCATTTAGCCCATTGTGTGCAAAAAAAAAGTGCCGCACAGAGGTAAAACAACCGAACCCAACTCATCATCCATTCCGGATTTATCTTTTCACTGGGTTTTTGTTCCTGCCACTTTCCGTCTTGATTAGGAGCATATTTCACTTCCCCGAATTCATCATCAGCTTCGAAAATTACTCTCGTCTTAAATAGTCTCAATTTATTTGTGTGTACGTGGCGAATCTGCCCGCTCTCTAATTCTACCAGGTAGCCATGTTGTGGAATATTCTTCTTAATTATAGTCCCTGGGCCCATCCATCTGGAATAAATTTTATGTTGTTCATCAGGAGATAAAATAAACATTTTGTCGCCTGTATCATATTCTCTTTCAGTGGCTCGGTGGTTATAATAATTAGCATAAGCCGTCTGTTTCTGCTCTGCCATCAGTCCAGCTTCTGCTGCCGCTTTTTCTGAAATTTCTTTCACATTCTGCAGCAATTTGATAGCGGGTTCTGTCAGCCCATGCAGTATATATTTATATATCCACTGCCCACGTAGATTTTAGTATACTGAGGGGCCCAGTGGGATTTCGTCCATACTATAATTTGAAAGGAGCCACTCCTGTGGTGGCATTCGGCACTTCCCTATAAGCTCACAATAGGTAGGGCAGATAGTTATCCCATTGTTTAGGATCCTCCCTAATTACATGATGCAACATTCTTTTCAGCACTAATTCCATCTTTTGCATAATCCGTTTGACTCAGGGTGTCCCGGAGTAGACAAACGTGGGGATGAGCCTATCCCTTTTATAAATTCTTGCGTTAAAAGAGCTCTGAATGATGGGTCCTGATCAGCAGCTATTACCCGAGGAATGCCGGTTCTCGTAAAAATATCCAATAGAGCCTTAGAGGTAGCTTGAGCTGTCTGAGACGTTAAACACACTGCCTCTGGCCATCTCGTATGTTGATCAATCATACGGAGTATATATTTGTGATCCCTAGCTTAGGGAGGCTCAGTCGGACCTATGAAATCAATATTTATCACCTCGAAGGGTAGCTCGGGTCTGTTGACTGGGGTAATGGGAATTCTCTCTTTAATTTTTACTGGAGCCTTTCTCTGGCAGCTTTCGTAAGTGTTGGAAAAACTCTGAACATCTCCTTTGAGGCTTGGCCAATAAAAGGAATATTTTATCCTCTCCCCTGATTTTCGCATCCCTAAATGAGCTCCAAACACATGGCTATGTGCCGATTCTAGATTTTTCTTCCTTCTTTGCAACGGGACTTCTAACTACATCACATCCTCTCCCACCATTTTCTGATTATGATGCAGAACACCATCTTGTATTCTGTACTGGTTTCTTCCCTGCTTAGCATCTGTCCATGCATCTGCTAAAGTGGGCCATTAATTTGTTAGTTTCAGATCACATTATCCTCCACATCATCATTATTTTCACCCTTATCACTAACGCCTACATCATCAGATCTTTTATCTGTCAATACTATTCTTTTCTCAGTGTTTCTCTCATTTTCCTTCATTTTGTTTGGTGACATATCATCATTTTCCTTCTGTCCTATGTTGTTAATTGTGTTATTCCCAACCAATATCTCATTAATTTCTAGTGATCTCAGCTTCTCCTTCCTCCCCTCGTAAAACCACTGCGGTATATTGATTTCTTTGCTGACGTTCTGCTCGTTTCCTTCTCACCGTTGTTTGCCATACCCCACTGTTCCTCTGTTAGCCTGCCTTAACATCTTATCATTTGACGGAGTTACTTCCTTGATTGGTTTAATTCTAAGTGGTACTTCACTCTGGTACAGTCGCTCAAAAAAGTATCCGAACACTATGGTTGATTACAGAATTCAGAAAAAATATCTGGCAACGATTTTTTTCAGAAATTAGTGATCTGGCAACTTCGTGTCACGTGACACGAAGGTTGCCAGATCACTAATTTCTGAAAAAAATCGTTGCCAGATATTTTTTCTGAATTCTGTAATCAACCATAGTGTTCGGATACTTTTTTGAACGACTGTACAGTCTTTTATCTTCCAAGGCGATTTCTCCATTAAGCTGCTGTTTCAGCGTCTCGTACACCTTCGGCGTCAGTAACATGCCACCATTTAATTGTTCGACTACTGCACATAATGCTTGCATCGTTCTTATAGAGTCTTTCATATTTCCTGAGATCGATCTTATTTTAAGGGGTATTGTTACCAAAGGAGCCTCTACAGGGTGTCCCTGAATTGATTGCCCAAACGTGAGGGGATTGTAGTACACACCGAATCCATCAATATTCGTCATAGAATATGCGGCTGCAAACGCAGTGAGGAGTCGGAAATGAAGGACAGATGCAGAGGTTTCCAGAGTGACATTTATTGGAGATCATTACAACAAATGCTCAAACGTCCGCCCACCAACGTTGATACAGGCGGCACAACGGCGGAGTAGTGATCGACGTACCTGCTCATAAACACCGGGCTTGTCGCGCACATCGGTGGCTGCGACGGACAGTCAGGCTACCAAATCCTCCACGGAATGAACGGGCGTCTCGTACATGACACTCTTCAAATGTTCCCACAGAAAGAAATTGATACAAGAAAGATCGGGCGATCTGGGGGGCCACGTGATGGGACCACCAGGCCCAATCCATCGGTTCCCAAATGTGGTATGAAGATGCTGACGCACGTCCATGCTAAAATGGGCGGGTGCCCCATCGTGCTGGAACCACATACGGGTGCGAATTGTGGCTGGAACATCCTGAAGCAATTCCGGCAAAACCTGTTGCAGAAAAATACGGTACGTTCGCCCATCGAGGCGGTCCGGCAGTAGGTAGGGTCCAATTAAGTAGTCATGCATGATCCACGCCCAGACATTAACGGTGAACCGTTGCTGGTTCGAATTTGGACGTGTACCATGGGGGTTCTGGGCCTCCCACAAATGCGCATTATGGGCATTCACTACGCCTTCACGTAAGAATGTTGATTCATCCGTAAAGAGCACATGCGCATGGAAATCGGGATGTGTGGCATTTTGGTGCAGGAATCACTGGGCGAAATCCATGCACGGGGAATAATCAACAGCTGTCAATGCCTGCACTCGCTGCAAGTGATAGGGGTGTAGCCCTTCTTCACGCAGTACTCGCCAGACACTGTTCGGATGCACACCCAGGCTCCGGGCGGTGGATCGCGTGCTTGTACCTGGGTTACCTGTCACCATACACAAGATGTCCTCGCTCATAGCTGACGTTCTGACCATCCGTGCTCCTCTGGCATCATGTCGACTGACGTGGAAGGTGCCTGCCTCAAACAGGTGACGGTGCAGTCGCGCAAACATTTTATGATCCGGCACATGGCGCATAGGATATCGCTCACGGTAGAGTCTTTGCACCTCTCTACCATTGGCCTCGGCTACGCCGTACATCAGGTGCATATCGGCTTTCTCTGCGTTTGTAAACTGCTCCATCTCGTGTCCGGTCGATGCTGAGAATGCTGGGGTTTGACCGATCCAGTGCTTTTAAGCCGTGCCACCTCATCTGCGCCCCCCTACTGGCACCGGGCAGCGTTTGCGGCCCCATATTCTATGAAGAATATTGGTGGGTTCGGTGTGTACTACTATCCCCTCACGTTTTGGGCCATGAATTCAGGGACACCCTGTATACTCTCTCCAAATGCCGGTACAAGCGTTATGCTACAAGAGGTTCTGTGCATTTTTTCGGTCTCTATGATCGTTTGACTATGCTTATCTGGGTGCCTGAATCAATTATTGCTTCAATCTCTTGTTCCTGGCATTGAACGCTTACCTTATGCAAGTCTTCTATATTTTGTCTTGCTTTTCCGACAACCCTTTACACGACTTATCATATCCCTGTCTGGTCAGTCGTTCAGAAGTTTTTCTCGCAACCATTACATTAGCTATCCTCAGTTATCCTATGTTCGCCTCCGGAGCCAGTGAGATCAGATTCCACTTTCTGCACTCGAGCTTTGGGATTTATCCCTCCCTTCCACTTCTTCTGACAGTCTTTGGCAAGGTGTCCTCTTTGATTGCACAGATAACATCTTTTTCTATCCCATCCCATGGTTTCCTGTTGCCGCTTTTCTTCCTGTCATTTTATTCTAGAAGTGTTTAACACGTAGCTCCGCACTGGAACCTGAGGTCGACTGTTATATTGAGGTTTGTTCCTCGTGCTTCATGCCTTTGTGCCTGTTTGAATGCTTGCTGTGCCTATAAAAACGTTTCGGCCTAATCAGAAAATTCATCAACATCCTTCCAAATTTTTCCTTCCTGAAGCATGACATATTTTGTAGCCTCACAAGGTAACATTTTCCTATTTGATCCGCCAATAGCAGTTGATTTAATTTTTCAAACGAATCTACTTCTCTGCTTTTTTAAGTAATATTTCCAAATGCTTCCTAACCTTGATGCAGATTGTCGCCAGTTTTCATGCAGAAATTTTCTCATGGTTTCAAAAACTTTCCTTGCACTCTGCCTTAACTGACTTTATGTTAACATTTCTTTAATTTTAAAGTATTTTCTCAGGTCGTTCTCTTTTAAAATAGTGATTGTTTTTCCCTTTTGTCTCCCAGTAGTGAATGTATTAAAGCTCCTTGTAAGTGTTTGCGAATTTGATATGTTTGGAAGGCCGTATCTACAGATTCAAAATAACTTGGGAGTTCTTCTTGTCGCTTGTCGCTGGGTAGCTGGATGAGTGAGAATTTTACTGAAGAGTTCAATTTGACTATTCGCCGTGATTTCTGACTTATCGCTTACTCCATCTATACTGCCATTTGCAGGACTATTTGCACTACGTTCGTTTTTACTTCTAATTTTTTGCAGTTTCCATGCTCTTTCTTTCTTTTCATTCTTTCTTCTCTTTCCATTTCTCTAATTTTATCTTCTCTTTCCATCTCTTTCGCTCTTTCTTCTCTTTCTATCTCTCTAGTTCTACCTTCTCTTTCGGGGCGGGGGTGGCTCAGTCGGTAGCGCGCCAGGCTCGTATCAGCAGGCAGGTATTATCCTCTGTAGTTTCCATGTTCGAGTCCCAGTTGGGTCAGCGTTGAGATTTATCTCCGCAAAATTCTCCGCCCTGCCCACTGTCAGTAGGGGACACCGTGGGCTTGGAAAGGCCGCCGTCCGTCGGATGGGACGTTAAGTCGTAGCCCCGTGTGCCGGAGAGCCATACCCTGTGCACGTTAAAGAACACGCTGGATGGCCTTGATGGGAGGCTACCATCTGTCTCCCAACAGCTGTTCCAGTGGATCCCCTCCCCCAATATTCTCTGAGCCTTCGGGGTCCATGTGACCTGGCCATTTAGCCCATGGTGTGCAAAAAAGTGCCGCTCAGAGGTAAAACAACCCAACCTTCTCTTTCCACCTCTATCGCTCTTTCTTCTCTTCTATCTGTCTAATTTTATCTTCTCTTTCCATCCTTTTCTTTTCTCTCTCCCATTCTATTTCCATTAGTCTCATTTTAAATTTTAGATCCATTTCATTCGATTTAGAAGACTCATTTGCCATTCCCCCAGAAGCTGATTTACTCATTCTAAGATCTATGCACTCTTCTTCCCCATTATCATCCTCCACTAACAAATTTTCAACCTGATTGTTATCATCCTCCTGTCCTTCAGAAGTTTCCGACTTACTTCTTACATCATCGCAACCCAAATCTACCCTACCCTCCTTTTCCTTAGTTTTATTTCTAAGTTCCCTGTTCATTCTGGCAACCAATAACAACAATAAATCAGAGAGAGAAAATGACTGACCTGATCTTCGAGGGATGCGTTGTCGATGACGATGTCGTCCTTTACTCCGGAACTGCGTCACGGAGATTGCGAGGATTACGTTGGGATGATGAGGAATTCTTCCACCGCTAAAGCCAAAAGTCGTCGAATACGTCCAAGTCCTTTCACACCAAGGAAAAAGTCAGTCTTTCACAAACGAATTCAGTCCTTCTTTGCTCATGGGTAAAATTAGCTTTTCCCTTACCAGTGTTGCCAAATATATGTGATGATCAAATACTGCTTGTGATATCGGTTTTTAATTTTTTGGTGATATTGTGCAGCAAGTGAATGCATGTAAGATTCATGAGCTAATTTTCATATTTCATAAGTGATCTCGAAAAACATATGGCATATTGCCAAATATTTTTGTGCGAAAACTCAAGCACCATATTCGGCATCTCTTGATTTCCGAACCATTACCCCGACCACTATTTGAACTTGAACGCCACGTCGTATGTCAAATTTTCTTAATGATTCTGAGACCTACGACTTGAAGAACCCCTCGACACCTATTTTCATCTTTGTAGTTCATGTAGGTTGAAATTTGGCCTCTGATCTCGACATCAAATTTCCGTAACGTCTCTGAGTTGTGTACCCGTAATGCCCTTAGGCACCAACTTTCATGTTTCGAGGTCTAGTAGATCGTACTATGACTGAAATTTGCCCTCTGTTTGATCTTGAAAGATATGTCGGATACCCCTAGCACAGGTAGATCAAAATATGACCTCTGACCTCGAAGGACTCGCTGGATTCAAATCTCGTAACCTTTTTGATATCCACAACACGAAACATACTGTTAAAGAGTGATTACTGATAACACCTTTTTACGCGGTTTCTTTTCCTTCTGTTTTAAATGAAACGTCTTTAAAAATTTTCAAATCGTGTACATGGATAAACGCTCATAAATATTTGGTGCATCTGTCCGCCTCGTTGTTGTGACGTCAATATAATGTAGAATAGTACAGCGAGGAATTCTTGTTTCCTGTGACTACATCGGAGAATTATAAAAAAAGTCACCAAAAAATATAAGATCACCGAGGAAACGAATTAGTTAAGTGTGGAATGCTACATTTAAGATTTCTCATTTCGTGCGATTCCATTGCTGAATGTCTTTTATCGACCATGAAAAATCGCAAAAACTAAATAATCTAATTAATTGCTTACATGATTATCAACACTAGTTACTGGTGTCATTTACTTTTTCTAGGACACAAGGGAATAACTAGAAGAACGCATATCGCCTCTGGCGCATGTGGAAATCTCGTTTTCAAAGAGAATGAGGATTTTCGTTTATCTGCTTTTGCGCTCATTAAAAGGTTTAATATCAGCTAATGGATGACGGAGAAAACGGAATTAGTATTTTATTAGTAATTATAGAACATAAAAGGGATTTGTCTTTTATTTCTTAAATTTAAAATGTTGTTTCTCTCAAACTGCTTTGAGAAAAGGGGGCAGATTATTGCTATCAGTAGAATATCTCTTGACACTGATAGCAATAATCTCTTGAGAATATATTTTGGGACCTTTCTTTTTGCTTTATATAAATGGCTTCTGTACATTGTATTTGAATAATAGAATAATTTCATTTGCAGATGATGATGCACTAATATATTCTGGGGACGAAAATCAAATTTTAGAAAATATAAATAGTGACTGGAAAAAATGTATAATGTGGCTAAAAGTCAATAAACTCTTTTTAAATGCCAAGAAGACGAAACATATTTATATTAGACCAAGAGAAAATCATATTGATTTTTTTTTTTTCGTGATAAGGTGATTTTCCACTCTGAATTTTGTGCTGGAGAAAGCTGCAACTGTGACAAAATTAAGGGGGTTGAATGCTATAAATATTTGGGTAATTTTACAGATATGTAGAAAGATGCCATGGAAAATACAAATATCTGACGTTGTTAAAAAAACTTAACTGCTTTATACCTAAAATTTATTATAACCGGAAATTTATAAATTTATCTTTATTAAAAAATATTTACTTTTCTTGGATTAAATCTTTTTTGCTCTATGGTTTATTTTTGTGGGGTGGAGTTCATTTGACTACAATCAAACCATTACAATATGTATAGAACCACATAATTAGATGCATGATGAAACTGAGAAAATTTGAAAGTGTTCCAAAGGTATATAATGTATTAGGTATGTTACAAATAAGGAAATTATATGTATTTCAGGTACTGAAATATATAAGGAAGAATTTTAATGTTCAAACCTTACGAACATTTGAAAAATCTGTCAAAAAAACTTTTCATACTTGATTTAAAAACGAACAAAACTATTGTTGAAAAATATTATGCTTATTTGGCTCCAAAGTTTTTTAACTGTTTACCAGAGTACATTGAAGATATAAGGAGTGATAACATTTTCTTTAAGGATTTAAGAAAATGGATCTGAAATATAGAAAATATTGAGACAAAGTTTTGAAAAAGAAAAGAGAATAAAATGTAATATAAATTCATTAGACGCAAAGTTGCTATTAAAGTGCTCAACAATGGATCTTCACCATTTATCGATGTAAAAAAATTAACGTAATATATATATTTTTTGTTTTCTGTTAAGTAAAGTTTTTCTTTCCATTTATTCTAATTGTAGTTTTTGAACTTTTAAATTGGTGAATATTTATTTTATGATATTTATGCTGAAGCTCGGAAAATATGACAAAATTTTGAAATGGAAGCATATTACCTTTTCATTAAAATACAGCTATTAATTTTCTTCCACAACAAGCGAGGTTTTACTCTCGTGGAACATTCAACATTTTTTCTCAGATTTTTACCGAAAAATGTACGTAAAATTATAGAACATTAATGAAATATAATATTAGATATTTATAATATTAATACGAATGAAAATATGATTTTTATTGAAGAAGCGATATAAAGAAGAATATTTATATATATATATACACTGACGGAAATTGAAAAAAGAATGCCATTAACAATTGAAGCGTAATCTATGAGATTTATTTAGTAGAAACAACTTGTTCAGAAAGGACAGTGATCACACGTGTGAAACATTCAATGTTTATTTTACCTTTCACTGAGTATTACATTTTACAGAAGGTACATTTGAATAAGGTGCTGAACCTCTTCGAGCAGCAATACAAGCTTCCAATCTGGCATGTAATCGTCGTACATATGCTGGATATCACACTGGGGGATACCATTCCATGCGCTTTCAACTTGGGCACATAATTCAGCGATGATCTTTGCCAGCCGCAGTCTGCGGACGTGTCTGTCTGATCCAGTTCAGACATGCTCGTATGGAGACAAGTCCGGAGAGCGTGCTGGCCAAGGGAATTGGTGCACTGCCTGAAGAGCATGCTGAGTTGCCCGGGCAGAGTGTGGGCGGGCGTTATCCTGCTATAATATCGCATTTGGGATTATACTCAAATATGGCAGGACGACCGGCTGTACGATGTTGCTGACATACGTATTGCTATTCAATGTACCCTGTACAAACACCAGACACGTACGAGAGTGATAGCTAATCGCTCCCCGCACCATGATGCCCGGTGTGGGCCCTATGTGTCGCTGGCAGATGCACGATGGAAGAAGTCGTTCACCTTGTAGCCTTCGGACGTGTAAACGACCATCAGACGCTCCTAACAGAATCGGTTATTATCACTGAAGACCACAGACTGCCATTCTTCCCTCCAAGGACCTCGTTCTTGAAACCACTGCAAATGTGCTCGACAGTGACGAGGTGACAGTGGTAACTGTGCCCATAGTCCTGCTTCCAAAAGACGATTGCGTGTTTTGATTTGTAATTTTTTTAGACACCCTTGGTATGACAGAGGATCGAATTTGTGACGCCATAGCCGTCCACTTTGCCACCGCCACCCTCCTGCTACGCCGATCCTCTTGTGCGTCCATAACCCTGTGTTGCCCGGAACCACGTCTGCGAGTGTGCGAATGCTCTTCTGACCATCGACGCCACCATCGTACCACTGCCAATACCTCTTGTCCAACGTGGAGTGCAATTTGACGAAAACACCAACCTGCTTCCCGAAGACCCACTATACGACCTCGCTCAAACTCCGCTAACTGAACAGATGTTGTGCGCCTGCATCGTCCAGGCATGGTAGCTTCTTCAAAGAGAACTGAACAATACGACACAAGACGAATAACTTCTTTCTTCACGCCCTAGTCCTTAAATACGCGCTGCGTACCTTTGCATGTTGTCGTCCTAAATGACGTCATTATTTCATCCAATGACTTTCAATCTTGGATCACTGTTTCTGCTGCCCTTAACTATTAACATATTATAATATGACGATCCAAAAGGAATTCCTTCTAGGTGTTCTTTTTTCAATTTTAGCCAGTGTATATTAAAAAAAATATATGTAATGATTTAAAATTGTATATATAGGATATGCAAGATTGTATATATTTCGCCGTAATTCTAATTGTAAAGTAAAAACATGTAAACGTAAATGTTACTACAGATTCTGAGAATCTATCTATCTATCTACTCTGCAACCGAGATTTTAAATTTCTGCCACAAACAGATCACTTGCAGCATTCGTTAAAGCTTTCACCGTTTCCCTATTTCTTTCTGTTTTCTATCCTATTTCTATCTACTTCTGATCTGTAATCTATCCTATTTCTATCTATTTCTGATCTGTAATCTATCCTATTTCTACCTATTTCTGATTTGTAATCTATCCTATTTCTATCTATTTCTGACCTGTAATCAATCCTATTTCTATCTATTTCTGATCTGTAATCTATCCTATTTCTATCTATTTCTGATCTGTAATCTATCCTATTTCTATCTATTTATGATCTGTAATCTATCCTATTTCTATCTATTTCTGATTTGTAATCTATCCTATTTCTATCTATTTCTGACCTCTAATCAATCCTATTTCTATCTATTTCTGATCTGTAATCTATCCTATTTCTATCTATTTCTGATCTGTAATCTATCCTATTTCTATCTATTTCTGATCTGTAATCTATCCTATTTCTATCTATTTCTGTTCTCTAACGATATAAATTAAAATTAAGTATTTGAAAATGCGATTTATAATATTTCATTAGTACCGATCCGAAAGATAGTTTTCCAAATATTTCTTAAAATAAAACAATTGCCCTTTCCACCACCCTGGGCTTAAGGGGCCAACTCATTGCTTCCAATGGAAACTTCATGACTTTCATATTGTAACACCAAAATTTCAAATTTCAAGCATTAATACAACGTTTTCAACATTCGTTGAAAAGTTTGAAATTTTCAAACTTTTTGCACCGTTAGAGGAGAATTGTGGGAGATTCAGAAAGTGCGAACCGTAAATTTTAGCCAATAGCTATCCAACAAAATATTTTTAATTTATCTCTAAAAAGAAAAAGTTTATCGAAAACGAGATAAAATTCTGTTCCAACCCTACGAATAAAAACAAAATGTCATCCTCCTCCTCCTCAAGTAGCCATGGGCTACGGAGGTCCACCAGACCGTGCAATTTAGTTCTCCAAGCATATCTGTCCTGAGCTACATCTGCTGCAATCTCTCAACTGCACACCAATTCTAACAAGGTCCTGTTTGACAAGCTATTGATATCCGATATTTGTTGGATAGCTATTGATATCTGATTATTTTCATGAGTAAAAGTATCTGATCCACATATCCCCTACCACTTCTGAATCCACATTGCTCATCACGCAATTGACTGTCAACCAGATTCTTAATTCTATTAAGCACAATCATGGAAAGAACTTTACCTGGAACAGAGAGTAGGCTAATACCCCTATAGTTGTCACAAGAACTGCGATCACCTTTTTTGAAAATAGGGATAACAATAGCTCTGGTAAAATCCTTAGGAACCATGCCTTTATCATAAAAGATATTCAGAATTTCAGTCATCCAAGTGGTAACCGAAACATTCCCAGCTCTAAGCATTCCTGTAGTAATTTCATCTATCCCTGGGGATTTATGAAGTTTAAGTTTAGAAACAACCAAAATAACTTCAGATTGTGTTATAGGGCCAACATTAAAGCCACCAATGCATCTATCATCATTGCAAACAATGGGAATAGAACTAACCACATTGTTTAGAACATCACTGAAATGCTCAGCCCACCTAGCCATGACAGAATCGTCACCTTCTATAACCTTACCTTGTTTATCCTTCAATCCCTGTATACTTGTCCGTTTTCTACCACACAAAACATTAACAATCTGGTACAGCTCTCTGCTGTTGTGCTGTCTAACTGCTTCCTCGGCTTTGTCAGCCAAACCATCAAGCCAAAGATTCTTATCAGCAGCTAACTGATCTTTTATACGTTTTTTAAGCTCTCTGTAATGTTTTCTATTAGGACTAGTAGGGTATTGATTAAGAACATTCCTGCAGTTCCTTCTTTCTGAAATAAGCTGAAGTGCCTTATCACTCAAATAATTTTTCCTCGTGTGCTTCTCTTTTTCTAAAACAGTACTTTAGTTTCCAAAAAAGCCTGTTTAAAATAGTCCCATTCTTCCTTAACTTCAATATTAAGCAAACCATGATGTCATAATGATTAAGTAGCCTATCATGGTAAGCTTTATCTATAACTGGGTGTTTCAGAGCTTCAGAATTAAAGGTA